>OZ037935.1:10898157-12098157 GCA_964035585.1 Polytrichum formosum | reverse complement strand
TTAAAATTGTCTATGGCATATAATATAGGGTAGCAAAATTGTCTCGCACGTGGTATTCACTCGACAATGGAGTGACCCCCCCGTGGGCCAAGGCTAGACATCCACGGCGTCTTTGAGGTGGGCCCCACCATCATTACTCAAGGTAGTGTTTATAATTTTATTATTATTATTTTTCTAGATTAGATGACCCCGCAATTAGCATTAGAGGCCCCGAATTAGTCTAGGGGGACCAACCTGAGACAAATTACCCACAAGTCTATGGGTAAATTTATAGGTTTTTACTAGACCCTTTACCTTGGTAATGTCGGTTGGGGCCTAGCTTATAGAGTTAAGATGATTAGACCCACAATTGTATAGCTCAAAAATTCTAAAAACCTATAAATAATGCACCCATCCATCTTCTAGAAGTCCAACTTATGACAATTGTGAGATGGAATTAAGTTATATATTTTAAATATTTTGAATCTTAGAAATTTGCACTTGCATATTTAACATGTCATTTTGGGTCACAAACAGTGAACAGGGAGAAATTTGAGCCAACTTGGTCAATGTCCTTACTTCCCTATTATCAACAGGTTATTCATTGAAATGATTTGGTTATTCCTTCTATGTTTTCTTAAAATAATAATATACCCAAAATATGGTTTGGTTCATTTCCCATAGTTTTAATTTTTGAACCAGTTTTATGGGAAAACGAACTAGATGATTTGTAACTCTCACCCTCCGCGGAAAAACTAAACTAGTTAAAAATAGAATTTGGGTCGCCTTTGCTAAAAATCGAGTTTTATTGTTTGCTGCATTCTTGATGCCCTTTTGGACGCGTGACTATGTTTAGCCAGTTTACTTTTTCCTTTGCTAGAAATCGAGTTTTATTGTTTTACTGCATTCTTGATGCCCTTTTGGAGGCATGGCTATTTTTAGCCAGTTTAGTTTTTCCGTGGAGGGTGAGAACTACACTAAATAGCCATGATAGTGTGGGTGGGAAATTAGTGTGGAAATAATTAACATGGGCCACATTAATTTTGTAGTCAAGGTGGAATTAATGTGGGTTCAAGACCTCGGTTCTTCCCACAAGTCTTCATATAGACTTTTGACCAACTCATTGAATATTATTTATAAGACAAAAGTAGCACACATAAAATAATTACCTACACAGTTTTCTAGAAAAACAAGTAACGTGACCCATGGGGATCCATGCTAATTTTCTACTGCAAATCTAGCATGGGTTGAAAATTAATGTGACCCACATGTATTCTCATTATGAGAATTAGCACGAGCTTTAGAAAATTATTGTGGCCACATTAATAAGACTAATTAGTGTAGAAGCCAATTCTCTACGTTCATTGCACAAAAGTCCATATGTAATCCCTTTTGATGGAAGTCATGGTCAAAGAGAAGGCCCAATAATATAATTGTACGCTCAATATAGTACACAATTTATGGTATTCAGTATCACATACACTATTTGCGAAGGGCCTAAGCTACACTAATGGCAAGTGTCATTTGTGTACACTTTTAGTGAACTTGTAGACCATTGTGGAACATAGACATCCATCTCATAACACTATTGAACATACTCATGCCAAGATATTAGTAAGCGCACTCGAACACTAAGTGTCATGAGACAACACTTATGATGAAGTTGTTAATCATCAATGTAACGTAGCATACGCTTCAAAATAGGGTAAGTGACACTATTTTGCATGTGACACTAAATACCATAAACGGTGTAGTAGAATGACGAAAAACTCTCAAGATCTTTCATCAGCTTATGGTACTTCAACCCACAATTTGTTGAGGCCTAATTTATAAACAGTAGATAGAGTGAATGGTTGTAGACAAAGCGGATAAAAAGTACTTGGATAGATTCCGAGATGACTCAGATGAGTTTTGAAGATGAGCATCAACCCACAACGGCAGTGTTGTACACCTTTCTAGTAAGGTAGAGGTCCTCAGTTTTCAGCTGGAAAGGAGACCTTAGATGTCACTGAAGGTTTGACCACAACCCCACGAAAAATGTGCTGGGCTGTGGAAGCCCAGGCCATGTGCCCAGCCCTTGAGCCCTGATATTGACCTCGGGCTGCGCAATAATGTGTGATTTCTTGGACTTAATTTATATACAACTGACATCATAACATTATTCAGATTCATATCAACGTTCTGTGGGACTGGCAGTATTCTGTGGAATATTCCCTGATATTTCCCACATTCAAATGTGGGAAATATCAGGGAATATTCCACAGAATACTGCCAGTCCCACAGAACGTTGATATGGATCTGAATAATGTTATGATAACATTTATCAACAGTTAAGTTATATATTGTGGGTCAATGTTTGGGAATGTTTTTGGCATAATCAATGAAAATCCTAGTGTTATCAAGGCCAACCGGTTTACATGTTGTGATCTTTCGGGTTTTGTGTATCAATTTGAGGTATATTCCATAGATTCTTCTGAAATGATTGGTAATTTTCCATGAAGTCTTGAACTTCAACCAATTATTTCTTAACTCAACCGGTTCTTTTGTAACAAGCAACCAATTCTCCCCATTCATACGGGGGCCACACCGGGGGGGTCCAGCCGACCCCCAACCAGCCCGCCTGGTGCAGGGCCCCCCCAAAGCTGGTGCCGCCCATCCAACATTCAACACTTGTCCCATTTGCCATGGATGGGTGGCACCAACTTTGGGGGGCCCCGCACCGGCCGGGCTGGACCCCCCAGTGTGGCCCCCGTCTCATTGGTGTGGGACTAGGTATCCAAGGGATATTTGTAGCATTGGCTAAGATAAGATAAGACAGGACTAAGTTAGTTTAACTAAGTCTTTGTCTAGATTAAGATATTAGTTACACTAGAACTTAGAGAACTAAGAAAGTTCTAGAAGGTTCTAAGATTAGAAGGGAAAATATTTTTATTCAAGTTTACTTAAGGAGTAATTGTCTCGTAACTTTAGAAAGCAACTAAACTAAGATATAGAGAATTTTGGCTCATTGAGGCCAGGGGGGAGTTATAAATGCGGAGAGGAGTGGAGTGTAGTAAAGTTTTCTCTGATTTCCTAGTTAAATCTGAAATTCAGTGTAAATGGGACTTGGATGAACCAGAATAGTGGATTCAAGCTAGTGTGAATAGGCTATAGTCTAGTGAAATCAAAAAGTAGGGGTAGGTAGGACCATAGCCTGATAGCAAGGAGCACATTGTTTGAGGCCAATAGGCCCCGTCATCCACCTTTTGATTATTGCATGGTTGTGAATGCTTTTTACACTTATTTATTGGACCAATATAGAAAGGGAGCACACCAAGCTTGTTGAATTATGTATGGAAGCGTCGAGGGGATATGAATGTGAGTGGTTTTAGGTCCCAAATGAGTCATCTTGAAGCCCCTTCTTTGAGAATTTATAATTGAACATCGAGAAGTGTGTACATAGTCTAACCATGAATGAGAAGAAGATGAGTTTGCAAAATTCAGTATTGTTTTCAACCATCAAAACTGCACACATTGCAAGATAATATATATATATCTGTGTGTGTGTGTGTGAAAATAGAGGTATGATTTGGACATGTTGGAGCTTGTTTTAGGAGATTTGGAAAAGTGGCAAGTCAGATATCAAAATTAGGTGTTTCAACAAATCATATTGGGGATATAAAGATAAGAAATGAATTTACAGACAAAGAAACGTCATTTTGTTTCACTTTGATGGGAATAAATGGAAATATTTTTAGTGCTAGAACCTTTTAAAAAGGCCTCAAAATGCTTTGACCTTATACCTTTGGATTTTTTGATAATTCTACCAGGAATGTTGTTTTAAAAATATTGCATAGTATTGGACATTGGATTTCTTTGTGCAAGTTGACCGCATTTGCACGCTACTTTCAGCTAATACAACTCCAAAAATGGCATTAGAGACGCTGACATAGTGTATAGGGTGCAGTTGGAATGAATCAGACCTCAACCTGTAAAGGCCTGATTAGGGGCCTGATTAGGGTTTAGGGTTCATACACATGGCATAGTGAACTCATATAACATGAGCAGCTTCAGTGAAGTCCATAATCCTTCGATGATTATGGGGTGGACAAACGCTTGTAGATGCTCTATCAAAACATGTAGACATTTACCAACGTGGATTTGGGATTTGGCAACTGGATGAGAGGATAGGAGCACCTGCGGAATCTCAGCACTATCAAATCCACTGTCTTGATTCATCTGTTAAGGTGATTCATCACATACTTGTCATATAACAGTACTGTGCTAATTCAGGGGAAAAGCTTGGTAAACTCCAGAAAATACACATTTGATCCACAAAATCTAAAATGTTTCCAAGTCCCATCCAAACAAACGTGGAAGGACATTGATACAGATTTTACTCCATTTCAGCTGTCCCTCAGACATGGACCATCTGTATTTCTCATCCCAACTCCATGCTTTTTTGCTGTCATGCTACATTAACTTCCCTGAGCTGTGGGAAGAATTTGAAGTGCTGCACCAATGTCAAGCCGTATGAGAATAACCCAATGCTCTAATTAAATACAACCCGTAATCAAAAAATGGTTGTCTGCCAAAATTTTGTCATAATCATTAGCAATGTCTACAAAGCCTGAATACCTCACTGCTCAAGAATACCCTTAACATACACCATGCCTTTCTCCATGTACCCAAGTTCGCGACGCATTCGGTCGATTTGTTCATCGTCGCCTTGAACAGTAACGTCACTTGAAGTCTCATCATCGGCCACTACAATCTTGACCTGAATTTGCTCTGTTCTAGTTGCCCTCCTCCAGTAGTACACTCCCCTGCAAGACAAAAAGCCCCCTTCAACAAAGACGATGTACAAGTTGCTGGAACATTTCTACAGTATCTATGAGATGGTGTTTAAAATTTCACCTTAAATGGGTTAAAGACAGGGAAGTGCTCCAGAGGAAATGAAGTACTATGTTGATGCTAGAGGTATTATGTACAAGTGTCTGGAACTTTTCTAGAGTGTCTATGATATGGTGTTTGCAATTTCACCTCAAGCGGGCTGAAGACAATGAAATGCTACAGAGAAAATGAAGTACTAAGGAGATGCTATGGTATTATGTACAAGTTGCTTGAACTGTTCAAGAGTGTCTCTGATATGGTGTTTGCAATTTCACCTCAACTGGGTTGAAGGCGATGAAGTGGTACGCAGGAAATGAAGTACTAAGATGATGCTACAGTTATTACCCCATTTAGTGCATGTGGCACTAATTTCAGGCATCATCTTAGTACTGAAGAGTACAATTCTTAGTGGTAATGGAGAGAAAAGCAAACTCGGAAGAAGAGATGAATCTTACGCAAGAGGGCTGAGAAGTGTGATGTAATAAGCCTTTTCTCCAATGTCTGGTAAAGCAATGGAGAGCACAAGACCAGCACTGCCTAAGCTCACCAACGTGCAGAAGGTCAAGAAAGCTGCTTGCCCTCGACTTGCTGTCATCACTCCTTCAAACCTGCCATGCATCCACTATCTTCAGAATGTTGCGCACAAGGCTATGTTTTACGTCAAACTCAAGTCGCCCAAAGAATGAAACAGCCAATGCACCAGGCCAGAACAGCATGAACGGCCAATGACCTCATGGGTGTTATCTACATGACAACATGACTCTTATTACTCCACTTGGAAGACATTAAAATTTCAACAGACCTTCACATTCATCATTGTAGACTTGGCTATGCAACTGACTAAGGTGGCGAACAATCATAGATTTCATGATGTATCCCCACAGTATGCTTGCCTTTAAGAGACTAAAATCCTCTCATTGTGAATACAATTGTTGGAAGCACCAGCTCGTATAAGACGGTCTCCAACAATTGGTTGTGCTTGGTGACACTAAATCATTACACTTGAATGGCAATCCAATCCTACCAGACCTTCACGATCGGCATTGCATGAGTTGGCTATGCGAATGACTAAGGTGGTGAACAAACAAAGATTGCAAGATGAGATATCCTCACAGTATGTCTGCATTCAAGAGACCGAATTCTCTCATGGTAAATACAATTATTGGAAGCATCAGCTCGTGTAAAACGGTCTCCAACAATTGTCTGAAACCTAACCGATGCAGAAATTTAGAAGCTTTCAATTATCTCATCAACTCAAAAAATGAGTCGCTGAAGGTTGTAATTGTGACACTAAATCCTGAACGATGTCCTGGATGGCTATAAGAGTTGAACTCAAGAAGCGAAGCAACAAACTCATCTTCTGCAAGAGTTGGCCTTAACCCTAAGTTTGGCATAAACTCACCATTGCTTCGACCACTCAAAAAATGACACAATCCAGAAAGAGCACATACGTGACAGTATCGCCTCTGCTCGCCACATTGAAATTGCTGCGAGTGAAGAAGGAAGTGATCTCCCCTGCAATCTGCTTCGGAGATTTGCCTTGTCCAGTTGTTGCGCCTGGCACTGAGAAAGTCTTCTTCACAATCTGTGCACCCATTTCTACATGTCAGGAACGGATAATGTAGGTCATGGCAACCCCTACACAGGCATCTTTACTAAATAAATCCTTTCTGAGGCTAAATTTGAGTGCACTATGAAGAAAAGCACCACAGCAATCTTCTCAATGTTATGGACAGGGTACATTGACAAGTTTTATGATGAGGTTGACATCGAAGCTTCACATTGCAATGAACTTCAAAACGTGGTGCACGACAATGTGGCGTAATAATCAAAAAAATTGTTGCCTAGGCTTTGGTTGCCCACTGTTTCACTCTTTAATTATAGCAGCAGCTCCATTTCTAAGACTGAAATCTAATGTTCAAAATTCAATTCCGTCCACAATTTCCACAGCTACTCATCAGGTAATCACAATCGCTCCCTAGCATTCAGTTTCAGGAAGAAAAAAAGCAACTCACTCACAGTCCACACACAAACATTGCTAATCTTATCGACAGGGTACATTTACTTGTGAGGTTGACATAGAAACTTCACATTGCAATGAAGCTCGAATGGTGGTGAACAAAAATGTGGCGCAATCATCAAGATTTATGGTTCCCTAGCCTTTCCTTGCCCGCCGTTCACTCATTGAATTACAGAAGCACCGCACTCTCTTAAACGAAATGTTTCTTAAAAAGGTGTACAAATGTCCAATATTCAATTCTACCCACAATTTCCACAGCTACTCATCAAGTATCCACATTCGTTTCCAAAATCAAAATGAAAGGGAAGGAGAATACCCAAAAGGATTGCTAACCAATTTGACAAACATCGAGACACATTAACAAAGGAATCGGCCACATACCTTGGATTTGGTGGCTCGCTTGACAAGCGACCAGACACCGGGCAATGACAGTAGGAACAGGCCGAGGGAAGTATAGTAGCTAGCTTGCGAGTAGCCAGCAGCCTCCGCCAAAGCAAACAACGGAGCCACACTATACAGAACCAACGGCACACCTACATCCTTTCTTCTCTCCACCTCAAGAAAACTACTCCCACCATTACTACTGCTACTAGTACTACTGCTACTACAACTGCTACTACTGCTGCTGCTATTGCTTATCCCTTCCACCGCCTCCCCTGCTGATGCTGCTGCTGCCACTGTAACTCCACCACCTCGACCTGCATCCCTTCGGATGCTCTGGAATTGCGACCGGAGGATGTAGCCTCGTGATGGCGAGGAGGCAGCAATCGTGGCCCGCCCTTGCAAAAGGGCAGGAATGTGGCAAGTAAATGGCAGCGGTGCCAGTGCCTGCATCGCGCTCATCGCAATTGGTCCTCTCACTTATCCTCCCTCCTCTGTTTTCTTCTTATTCTGGTTCTGGTTCTTGGGGCAAGAATTTTTGTGCTTCCGTGTTGTTGGGATTGAGGTGAGGTGAGGTTGAAATGCTGTCTGCCTGTAGGGGAGGGGAAGGGAGGGGAGGGGCGAGATTGAGGATTGCGGTTGCGGTTGAGGAAGGAATCGAAAGGCTGGTGGGTGTGAGCGGGTGGCTGGCTACCTGCGCTGCCACGGAGGCACTCCGCTAGGATTTTCACACTTTTCGAGCATTTCCACGTCAAATTGATTTCTCGGTTCCGAATAATTAGGGGCTTCCAAAGAGGCCTTAGTAGGTAGCCGGCTTGCTTTGCGACTTAATTAGGTGTAAAGGGAAGGCTCTTTCTGTAATCCTCAATTTGAGTCGTGACAACTCCTTAGGAAATTAATTGCTTTCAGTAGAAAGAGCGAGAAACTCGACCATTCTCTGGAAATAATTTATTCACAAGCTCTTGCTACCACATGGGAGGCCGGGCACTGTGAGAGCCAGATTTGGGTGACCGGATTTGAGCAAATGTGTACCTTGTGATTCTCGGGGTGCTCAGGACTCTGGGAAACTAAGATTTGGTGAACTTGCCTGGGAGGTTGGCGATACAATGAATGACTTACAGGCAAAATTTGGCCAAGTGGAGAGACTCCCGCTCATCGCATTAATTTCAGCTAAACCCTTAACCCTAAACCCTGCGTGCACTACATCGCTCCAATTGTAGCCGTTGTACAGATTTCGCAGTTGCGACGTGGACGGCAATGGCGGCAATGTGTTCCCGGCTGCTGTTTTCTTGCAGTCATGCGAATCTCACCAGGCCATTGAAGGGGCAAGGCCAAGGGCAAGATTACGGAAGTGGAAGCAGATTTGAGATGACGCAGCTCCCATCCTCCTTCGAGGGAACTTGGTTGACCATTGGCACGAGGTAATTCTTGAAAGCCAAACGTGACCCCATCACCAAACAAGCAAAAAACACTTGACTCAATATGCATGAGACAGCAACTTGCTACCTATCCTCACTGAATTCATCAACACAGTTATACATTTAGGTGAAGCAATTTGCTCACTTTGAGATTACATCCTACCAGATTTCCTGAGTCTGAACACATTGAAAGGAAATTCTAGCATAGATATCTGGTGCTGTGCATTTTTGACATGGTCAGATAGAAGGATGAATGTGCTTCTCACAGGAGCTAGGATGGACAGGAGGAGTCTGCCGAGGGCTGTGTCTGAAGATGGTGATTTCTTCGACAAAGAAATGGTGGGCGCATCTACTGCAGATCCCATGAGTCTCTGGCCTGGTCCATCACATCCTGCTGAATATGAGTTCGGGTATTCAACCATCGAGGGTCATATAAAC
This sequence comes from Polytrichum formosum, assembly GCA_964035585.1. Taxonomy (NCBI): domain Eukaryota; kingdom Viridiplantae; phylum Streptophyta; class Polytrichopsida; order Polytrichales; family Polytrichaceae; genus Polytrichum; species Polytrichum formosum. Next base: position 12,089,049 of record OZ037935.1, on the reverse strand, counting down.
AGCGATGACAAGGTAACACCTAAGCCACTCGCTAAATTCTCGTCTGTATTCGGGATTCCAAAATTTTAATGAATCTTTCATGTTCTTACACGAATTTCAGAGCACAATATGTTCAGTGAGTCTGTAAAAGCAAGCTCTTTTCTCATACTACAGGTATGGAGATGAACGTGTTGTAGGTTGTTTGCTGTAAAGCTTCTGACAGAAGTGCTTCATCACATTGTAAATTCAGTTTGGACTTCATTAAGGTTCACTAAGAGGTGCTAGTTGTCAGGATTAGTACTGAAATTATTCAAATTTCTCGAAAGACCATGTGATATGTGTGGCTGGTCCGCAGCTCTCACCTGTAGCCTGAATTTTGGATGCATTTTCTATAATAACATTCGCTCGGATCAGCCAGGGTCGTCGACGTCTGAAGGTATCAATGACTACGAAGCCAACGTCAAGGACGTTGCACATCTGCAAAATAAGTCGTTGGACGCCTTATTTGAAGGTTGGTTATGCTTGTTGTTATTGGTGCATTAGTAAAGGTCGGTTATGATTATTGACTTTGCAGCAGACTATGATTTAATGCCAGCAGAGGTGTTAGTACTCATATTTTGTTGCTCTGCTTCTTATCTCGACAGATTTAGCTTGGGATCCATACTTGGGGGACGTCAATATCATCGAGAAAGATGAGGAACCTCCTCAGTACGTGCCAATCCCGCCTATTTCTGCACAAGGTGTTAATCATGAAAAATGTTCCACCTAAACCTACTTCTTGAAACCTGTGATAGTCAAGTAACATATTCTCAGTGATTCATTTTCTTAGAAGCAAAATTCTTGGAAAGCAAAAGTTCATGATTGGAGTTCACTTAGAAAGCTATACTCTGAAGTTTCAAACTGCTTTTCCTCTCTGTTGTCTTTGTATCTTGATTGTCCGAGTGCTCTATCTGGAAGCATCTAAGGTTCTAGGTTAGAATATTCCTTTGTGTTTCTTCCTCTTTTTTCCTCGTTGGTTATGACTCCCTGTGGAATGGGCACCTCTTTGTTGGATACAGAATCAGACATGCGGGACAAAGTTGAATCACTGATGTACTCTTTGAAGGACATTTTGTGTGGACACCTGGACCTTGACAAAATTCATTCCATGTGCTCAAGATTGAGCTCCTCAGTGGAGTTTCAGAACCCCATTATCAACTTATCTGGGATCAACAAGTATGTCCAACTCGTAGTTTGACATCACACCCGTGTACCTTGATTGTTTGTGGAATTGCAACTCTGCTGCTTTGGCAGAGATCAATTTGGCTTATACAAGTCAGTCAAAAAGTTTATCATTAGATCATTCGTTTATCTATATCTGTCTAGAATTTTGGAAGTGACAAGAGAATTTCCGCATATCATTCTTAAGTAGCTATACTGAGCTCCCATGCAATCAGAATCATTTCAAGGACATGCAACCATTTGTCTGGAACGATTCAAATTGCAAGCACTTCATTTAAATCTGAGAGGTGTGCAAGCGAGGCTAGAAATGCAAAAGGAGCAACATGGCTTTGCTTCAGAATGTTAAGAGATGCCACCAGATATCACATGTACCCGTATTGGTATGAGAGCCTATGTTGAATAGGTGGATAATTTAGGTGGATAACATCATTTTTATGCATAAATTCCTATGATAAACTTGTAAAAAGGTTATGCTATCCTTTGCTGTGAATGGTTATATCGGTCTAGGTGATTAGCATTTGAGAAAGTTTGGTATTTGGGATGCCACTTCTTGAAACAAAAGAACTAATTATAATAAAAATTAAATTGTTCACAGTAGCGCACAGCCTTCTGTCTGCCTGGATACCCATGTTAGATCCTGGTCAATCATTTTACTTTGTTCAAACAGGTTCGTTGATTGGCTACAAGTGATTGTGGAAGTCAAGGGCTTAATCAGCTTACATGAGATCTACTACGAAAGTTTGAGTGAAAACCACGGTATGTCCATACATACCCAAAAGATTTCAAAAGTCCAAATTTCATGATCCTTCATGTTTTTAAAAGCTTCTTGACCACCTTGTTAATTGCCCATGAAGGAGTCTGTTAGGAAAGCCTAACTTTGAATTGAAGAATACCTTTCCTTCTGCCTGTTTATCCTCCACAATGGTTATGTAGTATTGAATTCTCAATGCAATGTCTACTGCAACAAGTATGTAGTTCTAAATGATCAGGCTGTGCCTTCTCTGAAACATGTTCTATTCATGAGTTTCATACCGGACCAAATGCATATTAGTATACATAAGAAAAGAGCAATTCCTAGAAGAGATGGAAACTGATAACTCTGGCATGTCTTTTTGGTTCAGACAAGCGCTGGCTTTGTGGAACATGGACAATGACATTTCCATTAAATGCACAAGTTTATGCTAAGGAAAACAATAGCTCTGGACCAATTCAACTCTCTGGGGAGACCGTGTTTGAAATGGAGATGTCAGGCCTGGTATGTCCTCTTTTGTACATGAGCATGCTTCACAATCCATGTTAGTGTTCTGAGGCATTCTAGCAAGATCTTGACACATTACTCTATCTCTGATATTGCAAATCCTTTGGGGTTTGTTTGTGGATCAGGTCTCAAGAATAACCTCAACATGGTTTGTTCTTCAAGGTGATGAGGAGTCTTTTGCAAATGCCAAGAAATGGATGCAACTGCTTGTGGAAAAGATTTAGTTCCTAATCTAAAGGCACCCTTGAAGCTCAATGGTTTGTATTGATTCAACAGTCAGGGAGGAGCAGAGTGGTATTGCTGTGTATGTAGCCATAGATGTAAATATGGGTTCTTTTTTCCTTATACCTGAACCGGAGGAATCTGAAATAAAGAGCACATTTTTCTACCACCAGGAATTTACCTTTACCTTTTTGATCTGATGAGCAAATGCCTGTGACAGTGGATTATTGATTCTTTCTTTTAAAACTTTCTTTGTGTGAAGAGTAGAGAAGTCAGAGGATTTTTGTGATTTGGTTCTAGAGATGTTCAGGTAAGACGATACATATACTACTATTTCTAACTTGTCCAAAGATTGTTGATAGTTGGACACAAGGCTTCATAGATCTATATACTCTACTCTCTGAGCTTTGGTCATTTCTGGCTGGATTGGCATCAGTGATTTCTGGTCATTGGCTACATTTTCAGAGTCACTGAGACTTATATTCACTAAGACTCCTACCTGCTGAACAGTGGATCCTCATCAAAAGCTCGGCAATACTAAAATTTGATGTGACGTAGTCAACAAATTGTATACCTTACTTGGAATTACCTACCCGACCCTGGGCCATCACAAAACATGCAGATTGAATTTCCTCGAAATTGTCGTAAAATACCTTACTATTATCAGGACATGTGTAAACTTGTTAATATGGTCACAATGAAAATAATTAGTAATGAGTATTCCAAGTTTGTATTTCAACTGATGAGAGGGACGATTCGGCGAGTATTCTTAGAAGTTTTCTTCCAGTTGCATGAACCATGATAATGAAGGTTTTCTTTTTGCGTGGTCATACCCAAATCTATGCAAATCTACAGTGTTTGAGGTTTGCTTTAGGTGTGTTGCAGCCTCGCCTTCATTACTTCAATTGTTCATGTGACAAATGTGAGAGTGGAATGGATACACTAAAGGTGGCTAAAGTTCCATGGGAAATATCCAACAAATCTCCTTTGGTATATATAACAGTAGATCACATAAGTGCAAGACCTAATTTGTGGCAAGGTGGCGGCTTTGAGGAAGTCCCTGTCTGTACCATTTCCCAATTACCATCCTAACAATCTCTTGCACTTGGGTTACAAGATTCTCCCCCAGTGGTTGAGAGGCTATGCACAAATTTTTCAGATTACTTCGATCAATGCTAAAATCTACAACATATTTCAATGAGGCTCCTGAGAACCAAAAAGCTGCAAAATGACCAATCTTAATCCCCTGTAGCTGTTTGCCACGGTGGATTTTTGGTCGAAATGGGCAGCCACAAATAAAACCATGAGTACAATCAGTAAATATATGTCTTGCCATCTCTTATCTTCTCATATCAACCAATTTGTCGAAGAAACCACCGGCTTCAATATTCTTCAGACTCCTTCCATTCCAGTTCATGTAAGAGACAATTTCAACCTTCTATATAACCATGTCAAAAATATCAATAGAAGGGTGCTAGGGCACTTCACCCTAAGGCAAGACATTGATGGGCTTCTATAGCAGCAAGATCCCCACACTACCCGAACGTGGCCGCCACTCCAACGTCCATTTGCCAGGTGGCAGCTCCTCTGCCCTCGGATGTGCCAAGGTGCGATGGTTAAGAGGAGGGAGTGACATCATGGTTGGTGCCATTCAACCTTCATTCACCTCCCACACTCCTTAGACCTTTCTCCCTCTTGCCAGCCCCAACTCCGTCCAACCTCTGCCCCCCCTTCTGCATTTCGCCTACACATGTCTCCTGCAAAGGCAGGCGCACATGGCACCGGTCCGCCCCGCTAGCCGCCTGGCGGAGGTCCACATGGCCCCCCGTGGTTGGCCGGCCAGGGGCGCGTGCATACCTCTGTTGCAAGGCTCAAACGCCAGGCGGACGGAGAGTGCCTTGCCACCCCAACCTCCGCCTCCGCCCGCTTCCCGCACTCACTCTTTCCCGACCCTTTTTTACCTTAATATGTGTCTGAGTGTGAGAGAGAAAGGAGAAAGAGGGAGTTTGAGAGTGTTGAAGTTGTTCCACAGTAAGAAACTTGGCAGGGAATTATCCGGTGGAAGGCAACGAACCCATAGTTTCCGGACTAGGGCGGATGGTCCGCTTCGCCACCCTCGCCGGCGGAGTTGGATGAGATTCATTGCCTCTGCCAGGCGGAGCGGCTAATGGTTGCTCATGTGCGTAGACCCAATGAGTTGGCCACAACCAACCTTCCATTCATCCAATGCTCCTATCATCATCTCCTTTGTGCACATGGGTTTAGCGTATGTGGTCTCAACGTTTAAATGCATGCCTCTAGGGGGGTGGGGGTAATACAGGAGGGAGGATTCATGGGCATGCAATAGTGAGGATTTTCGATCAAATTTTGCCATGCCCAATGTCTTAAATATTTGATATTTGAGTGGCTACCAACAATGGATGGTGCAATAGGGATCCTTGTGGATATTGCCAACTTCCAAGTACAAGAATGCAAGTTTAGCCCCACTCCACCCCCTTCATTTTTGCTTGTATTTGATTTCTCTAGCATTCTTGGTCTCTTTTCTTGCATGTCTAAGGGGGATGTGGATATTGTCTTGCAATGAGGATCGTATTGGGTTTAGGGTTTAGGATTTTAGGGTTTAAGGAAGTCTTGTTGCAACCCAAAATTGATGGGTTGTTCAAGCATGCCAAGAGGAGGAAGGCAAGAAACTTGGCCATGGAATTCCCATTGGAATGGTTACATTTGTTGAAGGAATGTGGACATAGAAGATATGAGCTCCTTGACATGGGCCATGGTCCAAACACAATTTTTGACAAGTGCAGGTTGGTGCCAAGGTCGACCACAAGAAGAAGTTGGATTAATTCTCCACTATTTTCTATATACTACAGCAAGGGCCCCCTTTTCTTGAGTAGAATGCAATGTAGGGTATGTACCAATTCTTGTGGGTGAAGAACATGCCCTGCAAACATTGGTCAAACAACTCTAGTTGGGGGATCGTTGGTGCGCTCCACCACATTGTGGCAAAGAACACCAAGCAAGTCTTACATAATACAAGCTACATTGCAATATTAGCATATGAGGCAACCACCAATGACAACACCTCATGTTTGCAGCCCACTACTACATCATGCATGTTTAAAAAACAATCTTCATGCTTCTTTCCTTATAAAAGAACTACCCAGAGTGCTAATAATGACAATCTCAAAGACATGTTGATTAAAATCCTACCTATAAATGGTGGGATGCTAGGTATGAGCCCAAAATGAGTGCTCATATTTGTTTTATGTTTAGAATTTAATTAGAATTGCAATTGGAGTGTTATTGAAATAATCAAAAGTATAAAAAGAGTGAGGCTTGGTGTGGATTTATGTTTAGGCCTTAAGCCATTTTGTGTGGCTCATTAGAAGCTTAGTGATATTAGGGAGTGTGGTGGTCAAGTGAGTAGTGTTTGATGAAGCAAGAGGAAGGTCCTTGGATTTAAATGTTTGAATTAGAACGTGTTCTTGTTGGTTTAGGGGGTAAGGAGTTAGTGGATAGGATAAGGTCCTACTAAGTAGGAGAAGGTTGAGGGACTTGTGGTCTTGGGTGCCCTCCCCTCCTCCTCTCTTTTTCTCTCTTCATTCTCTCCTCTCCTCTCCTCTTGCTCTCTCTCCCTCTTCTCTAGGAATTTGAACTCTTAGAGCTAGAAAAAATGTGGGAATTAGGTAGGGGCTTAGTGGAATTAGTGGGTTTGGTTAGGGTAATTAGGTAGGGGGCTTGGTAGAATTAGGTAGATAGTTAGTGAGGCTGCTAGGATTTGAGACTGTGGAGCTTAGGCTGCTGGGATTTGAAGCTGCCGGGCTTAGGCTGCTGGAATTTGAAGCTGCCGAGCTTAGGCTGCTAGGATTTGAGACTGTGGAGCTTAGGCTGCTGGGATTTGAAGCTACCGGGCTTAGGCTGCTGGAATTTGAAGCTGTGGGCTTAGGCTGCTAGGATTTAAGACTGTGGGCTTAGGCTGCTGGGATTTGAAGCTGCCGAGCTTAGGCTGCTAGGATTTGAGACTGTGGGGCTTAGGCTGCTGGAATTTGAAGCTGCCGAGCTTAGGCTGCTGGGATTTGAAGACTGTGGCAGCTTAGGCTGTTGGGAATTGAAGATTGTGGCCGAGTTAGGAGCCGGGTATGGACCCTTGATGGGCCCAGTCGTGACTGAATTGGGTTAGGCAGCTGCGACTGCAGCTGAGGCTTAGGGAGCTCGGATGGTGGGCTAGCTATGTCTATTACCCCAAGTTGAGAGGGATGGTTTGGTTAGATAATTAGATATTCATATAAGCTGGTGTGCATTTGTGTGGGAAGTGATAGGGGTTGTTAAGAGAGCACTAATAGCAGAGTGTTTTTAAACACTTGTAACCTTGTTATGGAATAAATTGGTGTGTACGAATTAATGAGAAATGTAATGACTTCCAATGAAGTTGGTAAGAGGGAGCTATGCAAAACGAATGTGACATCCATTCCCTCACCCGGACTAGGACGCTTAAGGGTGGGCGGTTTGGCCTCACACTAGGAGAGGACCCCGGGTATGCAACTCCCGTATTATATGGCCATGATTATAATCACTTATAATGCATTTTAGTCCAATCTCAAGTGATATAATATTTTTTCATGTAGGAAACTCTTGTAGCCCTTCTAACAAGAAATCCAAAAATGTAATTATATATAGGAATGAATATTCCTTGAAGCATAAAATTGCATTAAAAACCTAATTATATGAGTTTTTTCAATATAGGTACCATAGGTCAAACTACCCAACTTTTTGGGCTTTTTAATTAAAAATTAAGATTTGTTTATTATAAATAAAACATTGCCAATGACTTCTAATTTTAATTGGAGGCAACTACTCGTGAGGATCTTTTAAAATTATGCATAGGCATGGGTTAAAAAATAGGTGTTTCAATTCTTTATATACATTGTGGAGTTTTTAATAAATAAATCAATATGCAACCCAATTTCTCTATATCTCATTTTATTTTATTTGGTCTTCGCCCAACTTTTTGGTCCTTTTATTTTTGTATAATTTTTACAAAAGCCGTCCTCTAAGCCATTTTTAATCCAATGCCCCCTATGTATAATATGGGAGTTGCATGCCTGGGAACCCACCTAGGAATCAACATCTTCACAATTTTGATGTCACCCATGATCTAACGAAGGCATCAACCACCTGCAACCACCTACATCAACCACAAAGAAGCGCCACAAGGAAGCAATGGTCATTCCTTTTGCAACCCTACGCAATAAGTGGCCTTATTCTCAACTCAACCACCCCTTCCAAAACCCTAATATGGCCTCTTCTATAGATACATGGATGAGATAAGAAAATGATAAAATTATTCATTCTAGTTTCATCCAATATTAAATACTTATCCCATAAATCTTAGTGACCCTACCATACAAGTACAGATGTTATATATTTTCTAGAGGTCCTCCTTACATGTACATAATTACAAGTTATAATTTGTGTAGCATATGTATACGTAATATAGAAAAGTTCAAATTAATAACCCTTTTGTGCACACGTATATTCATATGTGTTATAAAGGTGCACCCCCCGGGGCTGATGTGCTTGTAGAGTATCGGACCTTGGTCAAGTAAATGGTTCATGATGCACCCACTTGTCCTCAAGCAAGTGGCAGTTTCAACAAATTACGTGACTTGGAGCTAATATAGAGGCTCACCAACATTCTGCCCATGCTTGAGGCACTCCATGAGCTCATCAAATTCGCCCAAGGGCAAGGCGTGTTCATATGCAACTTTGTTACCATAGTGAAAATTTGGAAGGGGAATAGTTACTCCCTCTACATTGATGATAGCAAGAAATTTGAAAACGTTGAGTTCAAACCTTTCAAAGATTTCCTTGTTGGTGCTCCAAAGTTGGCACCTACAAAGTGGTTTATTGATCTCAAAAAGGGTGATTGTTGAGGTTGCCTTCAACCCTCAGCTTTAGACGGTATAACCCGTTTGTGAGCCGATTTTTTTGGCCAAATAGTTCAATTATGGGCAGATAGGAAGAGTTGGATGGAGCTTCATCCAACTTGATGAAAATAGTTAACTATAGGCTAGGATGGTAGTTACAACAATAGGCATGGGCATAGGCGCCCATAGTTGGTTACACCAACTATCGTCTCTGCCGAGCCAAAGGGGCTGGCAGTGCAGAGGAAGGTAGGTATTTCATAGGTAGCTTGAGTGCAGAGTGTTACCAAGCAATTGTGTCTCCCTCAGCACTGCGAACGGGCGAGGATAATAGTTAAACTATTTTTTGTTTAATTTGAATAAACACCGCAGTGATTGCAAGAAACCAATTCCTATTGAAGTACATTGTTGATTTAAGTTCTAAGTTATATTGAATGGCCGAGAGTGATTGAACTATTAACTTGTTTGAAGTGTATGTATGCAATGTCAGAAAACCATTGTCTATTGTTGTAATTGCGATTGGTGAAGTTTGAGATTGTGAGAGACAACAAGCGAATCAAAATTGTGAGAGTAAGAATTTGAGAGTTGATAAGAGCGAAGTCAGTATGGGTAGAAGTGAACAATTTGTGAGAAGATGAGAGATTCTGAAATAGAGAGAAAGGAAGGAGTACGAATGTGTGAGGGATTAGCGAGTGAACAGAAGAGTAAAGACTATTGTTGCAGGAGATTGAACATTGTGTAACAATTTTCTAAGCGATAATTTCCCTTTGCAGTTCCACAGTGAGTTGACTGATCTTGTCTTGATCAATATCTTGTCCTGATAGGATATGTCATCACTATATAGGTAGAGTTAAGTTATGACAACATACATCCCTTGGTAGGGTCCTGATAATCAAGTTTATTAGTTACTATCCATTCCCCATCTTGTAATTCCACCCTTTTTCCACAAAAAACTGTTGGAATTTGGTTCATATATGTTATTCACCTCTAGCAAATTATGTAAAGCATACATATGCATACATAATGTTGTAGCATCAATGTATTGAGTGACCAAGTTTATATTTCAGTATATATAAGGATATTATACTTACATCACTGATTTTGAAATAGTTTTGTCAAGAATGTAATTCAAGAAACTCAACCAATCCCTAGACCATTTCCTGATATCAATTGCTCCACAAGAATTGTAAGTCCCATAGGCTTACTTGTGTCTGCAAATTAATTGCATCAGAACTACCATGTCTAAGCACGGTTAGTATATTTCCAGTATGACCTCGACACAGCTCCAGAGTTCCCGTATTTTCAAGTAAACCAAAGTTCATTTATGTGATCATATAGCACAATATAATGATTGAGAGTCGAGTACCCATGTCATGGCCGCGAGCGACCCTGGGTCCAGGATCTGGTTTCCTCAGCTACTTACATTGGTACCATTCCCCTTCAATGTAAACATCAAACACATGCTTACATAGACATAGATATATCAGTCATTTTTTCCGGAGAAATCTGATTAACCTGGTTCTATTTTGATACAAACCAGAATAACCGTATACCACATTTTCAGGAGATCAAGGCCATTTTCAGAGATATATGTGACCATTTACAGAGCTCTCTTAACTCTATCCTTTAATTTTTGTAGAAGATCAAGAATCTCAGACTTAATTCAATTTACCTTGTATAGTTAAATAGCTATACTGGTAGTCTTTTTCTTGATCTATTTATTATAATCCCAACTGTTTTATTACCACAAGGTGCATAGAGCTCAAGTTGAGGATCGATTAGAGAATGTAGAGAGAAAGATTGGTGTAAAAACAAGAAAGACTCAAATTCAATTCCGGACATAAAGCAAGTAGTCTTTAGGAATTGAAATGAGTGGACAAATCTTCGGAAGGCGTGTAGCACTTGTAGAAGAGGTCCTCACCTGTGCCCATGCTCCCCAAGAATACCACAAAGTATGTTAGTAGAGCGTACAACAGGTGTTAACAGACCTCTTACTTGTTATCGATGTCAACAAGGCTATACCACTTCCTTAGAGGTAGGTAATATACACCATTACTATATTCTCTTGTTATCCATAGTCATAAACATATTGACAGATAATCATGTAACTTAAGCAAGATTTGTGCTAACTTAAGTTCTTAGTCACTTTCCAAATGTAAGCTGTCCGCATACAAGGTTTATATCTCCACCTTGAAATCATCAGAAGCTGAGCCTGGTTTGCTCATCTTGCCGTTTTAGTATCAGTATTAGTACTCACAGTAGCAGATTTCTGAGAATACCACTAAGCAGGCAAGAATGCAGAGTAAGTGCCACAGATTTCTGTAAGCTCTGAGTGCAAAAGATCATGTAGCGGCAAGCTGTCTAAGTAGGCTCAGAGATGCACACTCTTGCCGTGAATCCCAGAAACTTAGAAACTCCCAACTCTCACTTAGGAGCAAGTGCAGGCCACTCTCTGTTACTGGAAGGCAATCAGTGCCACGAGTCTCAGAGACTTGTATCTCTCCCGGGAGGGAGCGTAAGCAGAGTGTGGTTACTGAAAAGCTACAGTGCCAGACTTACTGGTGTGCTTAAATGTTATTTTTCCTGCTATTTTTTCTCGGGCAGCCCAAGAAGGAATATTAAATTTCAAGAAATCAAGATAATGAGAGAGAGAGAGTTGTATTTTTCAGAGCTTTTTTCAAAGCTTGATCTTCCTCTTTTCAGAGGCCCTTTCCTTTCTATTCTTCATCAAAATAAAGCAAGGGTGGGTGGGTGGGATTTTCATTCAACACAAATCTGTTTTCTTATCAAATCATAGTACTCATCAATGTAACTATGCTTGTGTTGCTAAGTTTTGTATAACATGGAACAACTTGCAATAGCTTGCATTCTCAAGGAGGAACATGTATCCTCATCATCATGCTTTCCTCAAATCAAATCAACTCAAATCATTTTGAAATCCTAGCTGTGAGGTATAAGTGACCAGAATGTAATGATATGCTCATCACATGACTTTGTATGTAGTAGCATAGTCTGGAATAGAATCTAGCTATGCAATGCATTGTGCATGGTAGTCAATGTAACTAATGTTACCAATGTTATCATCAAGTAATATGTTGAGTATGTAAGATGTAAGCTTACATATATGTATCCATACTATCTCAACTACTTTGTAGTGTTTGTGTGCTAATCAAAATACTCTTTTCAAAGCAGTAAATAAGCTTTCATACTTATCACATAATAAGGTGAAAGAGTATTCAAACTTGAACAATGTACTATTGTTGGTGTAGAAAATGTGAAGAGCTAGCCTCACCTGCACCCGTGCCAACCCAAACATACAAATGTGTGTTAGAAAGGCGTGTGTCAGGTGTCTTCAGCTAAGCTCAGTTGCTATCCATGTCACACATTAACCTCACCTGTTAAGTCCATTGATATTTTACAACATCAATACTCATTACAAATCAATGAGTATACTTACCTGCTCTTTTGCCATGTTGTGTAACTTGATAGTAACAATCTTTAGTACACCAAATGTCAGTCTCTTCACCTCCCCTCCAACCTTGCTCTCACACTTAAAGTTAAGCGTTTTCCTTCCCGCATGTAAAAGAGTTTTCACATGGAAGAATGAGAAGCTTAAGTATTGGTGTGGTCAGGTAAAGAGGCTGTTTTAGGTCACAGAAACCCTAAAAACGCGGAGCATGGTAACTATTCTTTACCATAGTATTTTAACCCATGGTTAAGCTCAGTTCAACCTCTTAACTGTGGTGTGGATTCCCTTTAGGTGTCTTAGCCCTATTGGAATGCTCATATTAGATTGTCAATAATGTTATTTTTTAATTTAAAGGCAAAATTAAGAGCAAAGCGAGAGAGAGAGAGAGAGAGAGAGAGAGAGAGAGAGAGAATAAAGAGGGTCGATTTAACCAGAGAAAGGAGACAACAATACAAGATGAAACTATTGTCAGAGAGCGGAATCTCTTGAATCAAAGAGAGAGGACTATAGTGATGAGCGTGATGTTGATACAAACTTGAGTTGAATGATGGACAAAGAGTGAGAGAACAATTACCTCAAAGTGAAGCGAGTGAAACTATAGGCAGGAGTCACCGATACGCGAAGTCCTTGAGTGACCAGGGATTGATTGAGTCGAGATTCGTCGAAGCCTATAGTTTAGTGAAACTATTGTCTCCCTGTGAGAGGGTGAACTGATAGTGACCAGAGAGAGAGAGAGAGTCCGTTGAGGGATAAGTCCTATGACATGCAAACCCTGAGAGAGAGGGAGTTGAAAGGCCAAGCGTCAATCTGTGAGTGAAACGATAGCTTATTGTTGAGCCTATGAGAGGCACTGAGAGAGGAGAATGAGTACAAGGTGCAGCCGAGTGTGACTATAGTGGTAGTAAACACTATAGGTTGGTAGAAGTAAAATCTGTCGAGTATGTTTGATGAGAGAAAGCTTGTCAACTAAATGTGATGAGAACTTAATTCTGATCAGTTGATTAGTGTTGGATTTGAGGAATTAAGATTGATCAAATGAATTTAAGTTAGGATGAACTTTGGATTATCAAGGAGATTAAGGCATAAGTTGTCCTAGATTCAATTAGAGTTTTTATATGGTTACATAGTCGCTAGACTTGATCTTTGAGTAGGACAGTGCAAGCTAACCAGATCAACTATTGTCTTGTGTGTTACCCTGGTTGTTGTTGATGCAGGTTGTGCAGGGCAACTAAGACTATAGCTTAACTTTGATAATCGTTGTTAGTTGCATAAGTTGTGAGTAATGATTAAATATTGGAATTAAGGACTAAACAATTTGTCTTGTATTGAAATTAACATTGACCAATTAATGAAGGAATTGTTGTGATTTGAAGATGCATTGGCCAATGGTTATCAAAGACAATTGTAATACTCAAAGACTATTGTTCTCAAAAGACTATTGTTATACAATCTCATGACGAGATGGATACTTACAGTGACTGACACACATACCCCATTGGATGAGAAACAGTGAGAGGAAACCTTGAGAGAAAAGAGAGTAAAAGATGGATAAGTGATGTTTTAGAGTGAAGATAGCAACCATATTGTATGATTAATGAACTATAATGTGACAAATGCCTATAATAGACACTAGTAAAGCCTTCCTTGAGAGTCTATTCCCTGGGTTTTGGATTATTTCAATCATAGCAAAAAAAACTAACTACACCGTTGCTGACCAATTACATGAACATTACTCCTATCAAAAATAGGCTTCTCACAATTTCAAACTCTTTGAAGGTGGACATATGCATGTTAGTATTGAAGCTTAGATTCATATAGGTAATCTTGAGGCGGTGTATCCTCTTCAAGATATACTTTAAACTCTTTCTAAGTTTTCACTGTTGTATTTTATAAGCTTATGTTCCCCAAAATTCTTAGTAATGAAAGTCCTATGATTCTAAGGTGAACTAGGATTATAATTCTTTAATTATCTCTACATGTAATGTGAAGGTTAAGTGTCCTATTAAGTTAATGTCATAGTTAAGTGTCCTTATGATGTTGATTATCTCACGTATCTAACATCATTCACAATCCAATTGATCCTCATAGTCTACGTCAAGAATACCAAAACTTCTTTGATTTAAGATTTCTTCATAAGTGGTCAAACTTTATTTTAATTTGCTAAATCTAATATACCTAAGGTAAGTGCGCCAATGACCGAACGCAACCCACGGGCCGCACACCCACCGCACACCCACCGCACAAATTTCATTCATGAGAACTCCCGAGGGAACTTCAGTACCATCACTATTAGGTGTTTTATTACAAGTACCGCACAGTGTGCGGTGAAGGGCTTAGTAAGCTTTTGAGATCCACGTGTGTATCTCTGGATTCAATTTGTGATAGCTCTCACAAATCATAATATCTTTTAATTTTATTTTTTGTAGGAGAATCCCCACTTCACAATCAACAATCCTTCAAAATTTGAAATGATTTAAGCTTGTAAATTATTATTTACAAGGATTTGAAGATTGGCTGTGCGGTCATTGGCACACTTACCTTAGTTGGTATAGTGTAGCTCATTTGAATTGAATTCCTAAATGCCCTTGAGTATGATAGAAGATTTGGCCTACTTGACGGCTTGGTATGATTTCCCCTTCACCCTGGAATTTCCTTTCGTATGATGACCTTCTTTTCCCATCGATTAGATCCTCACAGCGTCCTTTGGGTACACCACGGGGGGGTCACTCTATAGGATTTTTGTGCACCATGTGCGGCGGAGGGGTATTTGTTTAGGGGCTATTTACCTCCAAGGCACGAATTAAAAGCTCCCTATAATTACTTAATTTTCTAAAATGGCCTATTTTTTTGCACCCTACCATTACTTATAATGCTCATGTCATTGCAATTTTTGTAGTCTACATTCCTTTTAATTAGAAAAAGTTAATTTCAAAATGTATGCAATGCAAAAGTGGTGGGAAAAAGCATGGCAACAAAAAGGTATAAAGAATACATACCATTGCAAAAACTAAGTACAAAACTTAAAGTGGAAACACAACAAGAAGGCTTAGGATGGAAACACAACAAGAGTGAGTTGGAATAAATTAATTTTTGGTAGTCAACAAGATTCACTTGAAGTATAGAAACAACTAACAATGGAGAATGAAGTCCGAGGAGCTCCGGATTCGAGCGGACGAGCAAGGGCGTGCCAGTACGATGCATAGGAACAAGTGAAATATTCTTAATAGGTCCCAATTTGCAATGTAGAAGTGAACTGACAGTAAAACAGAACTACGTATAAGAGGGTTAAACTAGAATGAGTCGAACATATTAGAAACCACAAACTAAAGTAGATAGTTTCTCATTTAAGAGAAACCATGGTGAAAACATATGAGCAAAGTTTACGTAGAAAACAAACTTCCACAATTTTGTGCAACATCCAAGCTACATGAATCTAGATGGAAGAAAAAAGTTGCGACGAATACAGAAAACTAATACAGATTACACATGTTCAGAAATCTTTCTCAGATGTTTTGTCACATTGAGGAAACAAAGAAAGAAAGATATAAGAGGTTGTGGGACCTGACAACAATGGATTGCGAAAGGGGGACAACCACAATTCAACCAATTACCAATTATTAATTTTGCAAATGCTTGACTTCATCCACTACATCGAGATTAATTGATCTAAGGGCATAGAGAGAGATAGATAGAGAGAGTCTACAATGAATGACCTAAACCAATGAATGGCAACAACGAGACGCCATAGAAAATATGTCAGCAACACCTTTAGAAAGTGCAAGAATCTACCTACAAGATGTTGAGATTGCACGATGAGAGAGAGCTTGGAGCAATCAAAGCTGGAAGTTGGATTGAAGGCAATGTCACAATGATGATCTCGCAAAAAGATTGCAAAATAAAGAAAACTGAACAATTGGACGAATATGGCAGGGGCAACATGCAAATCACAAAGACTCCATCATTGAATAAAACGTGTGCTATGAAGAAGCGGTGGTGAAAATGAACATACCTATTGGAGATGCCAATGTTAGAATAGAGAAGTCACCGAAAAATGAGAAGCCATATGAAAAATGAAAAATGAGAGGCCACCAAGAGAAGGGAGAGAAGCCACCGATAGGTGTCGGGAAGAGAGTTAGGGTTAAGCTTACAATTTCGTTTATTTTTGGGTAAATGATGAGTCATTTTTCATCCATCCCTCGTGAGGCATGCGTACAAAATTGATTCTACTAAACATACATCCTAGGATCTTTATTTTTAGCCCCTATATTATTTTTACAAAAAAAAATGGCCCATATTTTATACCTATCTATCTTACTTGTAATGGGATTGTCTACTTTTAATGGACCCTTCATTACTTGGAATTCTTTTATAAATTTTATGTTAAACGAATTTAATCCTCCCTATATTATGCCGCACGTCGTTTTTAAAATGCACTAAGTGACCCCCCCGTGGGGTACACATGATGAGGTTGCCATCTAAAGAGTGCTAATCTCGGTAAATCGCTTCAAAATTTAGCCCCTTGAATTTGACTTCTTATCTTGGTACACATGCTTCGTTTTATTTTAAGTATCTATTTTGGCTATATCTCTAAGTCACAAGTGCGGAGTTCCATGTGTTCAAGTTGCTTGGATTTCTTCCATGCCAAAGCAAAAAGTTCTAGTCTTCATGTTTCTTGAATTTCTTCGGAAGTCTTAAGTGACCAATTTCTTCTATTTTTTCAAAAGGATCCAAGTGTTTTATTTCCTAAGTTGATTGATCCAGTTGATCCATCTTCACAAGTCTTGAATAACTTCATCTCCTAGGTTAATTGATCCTTCTCTTTATATAGTGTTCAAGATCTAATTCATGTTTCTTGAATTTCTTTGAAAGTCTTAAGTGACCAATTTCTTCATTTTTTCAAAAGAATCCAAGTGTTTTATTTCCTAAGTTGATTGATCCAGTTGATCCATCTTCATGTGTTTTGAACAGTCTTTACTTCTTAGGCTAATTGATCCAGTAGATCCGTCTTCATGGGTCTTGGACAACTTTACAAGTTCTAAACGGAAGTCGTAATTTCTCGAAGTACAAGTAAAAGTCTCAAGTATCAAGTAATATTTTGAAGGTAACATTCCAAAGGTAACAAATTTCCGAGGCAACATTTGAGACACTTCATGTAAGATGTGCGGGGCCAAATGAAGTGCTATGGGGTCTCCTAGTCCCCCTCTTTGTATAGTGTTTAAGATCTAATTTTTACCTTAATTGTCTTTAATCCTTGTATTTTCTAAATATAGAACTATAATATCTATAAAGCATATATTTAGTATCATTCAATTTTAGTTTGAATATTTAACTCTAACCATTTCCTAATATCTAATTTCCATTGACATAAGGCGGTTAAAATAGTTCTCTTAACTACCTTCTAAGTCTTAATATCCAAGTCTACGAGTCTTGAGTCATTTCTAATACCGGAGTCCTCGTAGGCTCTTTAAGACCAGGGGTCTTCATGCCTTCCTAAGTTTGGGTCTTTGAGTCTTCCCTAATTCTGGGTCTTTGAGCCTCCTAAGCCCAGGGTGTTCATGCCTCCCCAAGCCTAGCTACAACTACATTCCTTAAACTTCCCAAGGTTTTTCCTGCGTTCCCTATTGCAATCCTCTGTAGTTCGGGAACTTCATCACCCTCCTTCGCATCTCAACTCAAAATTCAATCTCCTTTGCTCTTCCCCCCCCCCTTACTCCTCGGCATTGCACTTCTTCCTTCCGGTGATTGCCTGAATTTTTCTTTTGATTAAGGCATTGATTCTCCTTGTAACCTTGTTGGCCATCTTAGCAGTGATGAGACACTCGCCAAATGCAATGTTGGTGCCCCCTTTCATATACATGTTGTGGACACAAATAACATGGAAGAAGGGAAATATTTGCCCATCACTCAAGCTAAGTTGGGCCATATGATTGTTGATGTGAGGACTTAGTGTACTACAATTGCCAAAGGGGTTGGTTACAAAACTTGAGCATCAACACCATTTTAGAAGCTCATAATGCACTAGGCATGTGTTATCCCAACTATTAGATGATCGACAGTGTGGAGAAAAGATTTGTGATAGACCTAGTAGTGCTCAAGGCTCACTATGCTAATCCAAAGAAGCAGAAGGTCGAGCCTTAGTGGACAACAACTCGCCTTGATGCAAGCAAGATTGACTCACATGCCTCTTTCTTTAAGTTGACCATTGTCAACAACTTTGCAAATGCATTGCAAAAGCCTGTAATTGAGAATCCATTAGGCAAACTATGAAGGAAATGGTCTCTAAAGTCTTTCATTGAAACTAGAATCTCTAAGTATTTTAAACTTGCAGAGATTGCTATGGTCCAGTCATTAGGCTCAATGGAGGATGAACGCACTTTTAGTAATCTCAATTTCATGAAAACAAGTTGTGCAATCACCTGACAACTAACATGGACCTAGTCGTGAAGATGTACTCCCGGAACATCTTTGATAACTTCATCTACCAGACAACCATCGTCCATTAGAAAGATGAGAGCATGGGACACCAGCTCTATACCGTTGATTGGTTGAGTTGGACGATGGCCGCGTTGTTAGGGTTTGGAGATAGTCTATGATTTGGGGTAGCGGTCATAGCCTTGACTTTTAGCCCTTTGTGTTGGTTTTTGTGTTGCCACAACCGGTTTTTTTTTTGTTTTTGTTTTTTGTTTTTTTTGCAGGCTACAAGTAATGTTGGATACTTAGTGTTGGCCGAAGTTAAAGCTCGGATGCGTTTAGGTGTGCAAGTTCCTCTTGACTTTAATTGCCGCAATATGTACAATTAGGGAGTTGCAGTTTAGGCTAGCCTTAGTCATTGAGCCACGTGGGTGGCAGGTCTTGCGCTCACGATTACATCCGAGGTTGGTCCTAGCCACTTAGCCCTACATGGAAGCCGTTGTTGTTGGTTGCAACTCTACAATGAAAATACATTTCATGTGCATTAACTTTTGGCATATGCTGTTTGTTTTATTTTGTTCACATTTGTTATGCGCAGGCCTTGTAAATGCGAAGAAGTCATCAACAATGTGCGTGCAGGGCATCAGGATTTAGGAGCAACAATCATCATAGAATCCGATCTTCAAAGGCAATGGGTTGGAGCTCAACAACAACTTTTCTTCTCCAACTTGCATTTTAACTTTATGGCATTCTAATTGCATGTTTGGCTTGTGGGGTGGTGGGATTGGTTGCTAACTTGTGTGTGTGTATGTTATAAACACTTTATTTTTTTACATTGTTGTTGCTTTTTTTTTCCCTATAACATGTGTGGCGTACAGTGACTCACAAAAGTACTTGGCCACTACTTGTGAATCCATTTGGCATGCAATTGTAGAGAGAGGTTACTGAAGCTGCCTCCCAAATTAATTAGGGTTAATCAACATCATTTAATGCAGTATTAGGTGGCTTCCTTGGGTAATCCAAGTGGTACATTTTTGTGGGAGTGGTTCAAATAATCTCAAGGGTGGCCAACTTCATATGTTGACAATAGTGACTTCTTCTTCCACTTGTGTTTTCATTGAGTGTATAGATCTTTGAGAGCTTCCAATAGTCTTAAGTTGAGATTCTTCACATTTCTAGCAGTCACAATGAAGAAAACAAGTTTTCATGAGCATTCCCAAGTCATAGCATTGAGTGAGCAAGGATTTTCACAACGTTTCATAGCCGGCCATCTTCATATTCTTCGTAGCACAGTTGGCCACATTCTAGTTCGGTTCAGAGAAAATGGGGAGGTGTCTGATCGTCCAAGATCTGGGAGACCGCGTCTTTTGAGCATTCGGGATGAGAGGCTTGCTGTGAGGACTCTCAATCAGCCGAAATCAGGGACTGCGGCAACTGTAGGTCGTAGTTTGAGAGCTCCAGGTCTTTGTTTGTCTGATGAGATTGTCCGTAGAAGTTTTCGGAGGCAAGGGCTTGGTGCTAGAGTGAAGAGGAAGAAACCATTGTTGACAAAGAGGCATAGGCGTTTACAGTGGGCGAAGGTTTCACAGGACTGTGATGTAGAAAACTGGAGTCATGTCATTTGGTCATATGAGTCCAAGTTCAATGTTTTTGGTTCAGATGGTTGTCAATGGTGTTGGAGAAATCCTACAGAGCCTCTTCGTGATTATCATGTGCAACATACGGTTAAACATGGTGGAGGTAGCATCATGGTATGGGGATGCATGAGTTGGGCAGGTGTAGGAAACCTTCACCGCATTGATGGCATTATGAATTTGCAAGTTTATCTTGACATTTTACATTCACAATTGTTGGGTACTATTGAGAGACAAGATCTTGATGAAGCAGAAGTGATTTTTCAGCATGATGATGACCTGAAGCATACATCTAGTCTTCTACAACGATGGCTAGGTCAATAGGATTTCTCTGTGATGGAGTGGCCACCACAATCTCCCGACCTAAATCCTATCGAACACTTGTGGAATGAAGTAGATAGACGCTTACGATTGTTTGGTGATTCACCCAAAAGTAGAGATGACTTGTGGGAGAAGATCCAGGTTGTTTGGCAAAACATTGAAGTAGAATTTGTGCAAAAGCTAATCCGCACAATGCCAACAAGGGTGGTTGATCTTCTTGCAGCTAAGGGTGGATACACACATTGGTAGACATGTAGTTGTTGTACATATGTAGCATTTGCTACTGACTAGCTTTTCATTTTGAGTTTTCTTTGCGTTATCATGATTTCCTACTAAATCAACATAAGTTCTTGGCCATGCTTTTTGCGTACTTCTTTCAATTTCTTTTTACCATTTCAATTTTTTTTTCACAAATTTTTGATAACATGTTCTTGACAACTTGTATGGTATCTATGACAAATCTTGCTTATTATTTCTCACTAGTCCAAGAGCTTTTGTCCAATTTTCACGATCACAGGCAGCGGCCAAGTACTTTTGTGAGTCACTGTATGCTAGCTTGCTACATGTCCATGGAATTTGGTCGCCACAACTTCTTCCTTTTTATATATGTAGACTCGCTAGTTTCCTCTTTCACATGGTTGCATCATCGCCCATGTGGCTCCACCTTTGCCTTCTTGCCACATGCACAATAGTGGATGGAAAATTACATGTTATATATGCCACCCGACCCCAAACCCCTACACCAACAAGACTACTCTTATCCACTGATTTTAAAAGCCTTGTTGACCATATGGCTTTATCCAACCTCACCAAATGGGCACCCTTGAATATTGAATAATAAAATTGAAAGCAGATAAAAAATATTAAATTATATTTAATATTTAATAATGAAGATGATAAAGTATCAAAAAAAATTTAATGTTTTGGACGATAGTTTTGCCAATCCCATTCATGCACTCATATTTGTTTCAAAGGAACTTTGCATGGCAGGTGGCAATGAGATGATCCAAAAGAAAGAACGATCTTGGCACTATACCTAGAGTTTAAGGGTGAAAAGATGAGTACATAACTTGAATTTGTAATTTAGAGACAATACCTTCTTATTCTTCTTTGTTTGGAGCTACAATGCAAATTATTTCTTGGAACATAAATGAGATCATTGATACCTCATAGACTTACCTTTAAAATTTTGGTAAAATGAAGGGGGACCATTGGACTTTTGGCAAAATTTTGCTATGAAATTCATTTTTATATAGTTGTCTTTGGCTAAAGTCAAACGCTCCTTCCTTTGTTTCACCAAAATTGGGGGTCCCGACACCACTTGAATGCTTAAACATTAGAGTAGAGGCACCCATAATCAATCACTTAAGAGATTTTGCGCCGAATTTGGAGAATTGTAAGGTGGTGCAAATTGTTCCCATCTAGGAAGATAGAAATCAAGAGAATTGCAAATTTTTCAGTAATTTTATTCCTTAAATTGAAATTACTATGAATTTTTGAAGCCAAAAGTTGGCCCAAACATATTACCAATGTTTAGAGTATGTCATAGGCACTCATTTTAACCGCTTACTCCTCCTCACTTTAGCACTCAAAACTAGGGCATGTGTCATGGCACTACTGGTTCCGGCCTGATTGAAATTCAATCCCAACTTGATCGAAATTCCGGTACCCTATAGATTGTTGATGGGGTCCTAATTGGGAATAGATGCCTCTACTATATAACATGCCCATAGTGGGGCAAAACTCCTACCAAAACATGAGTTTGAAGGCAAAACTTGAGAGACTTCTAAGAACATTTCTAATAGATGACATAATTTTAAACCATCAAACTTCAAAGCAGAATCACTCTCAAAAATTATGTCCTTCATACTCATCCACCTCTCCCAAATATCCTCAAATCAATGGTTTCTACAAGAATCTTGGCCAATGTAGTCCTCGAGCCCTTCAACTGAACCTTAATACTTGAACCTGGAACACTAAACCCAAGAGACAACAGGTGGATATGAGAGTCCCCCCCAAGGGCATGTCCCCATCAACCTTTTTTTCCCAGCTACTAATAGCCACTTTGCTCCAGTGAAGTGAATTGATTTACTTGCACATGTTAAAAAAATTGGATTTTTGCCTTGTAAGGTACCACCTCCACTCTTTGTGGATAAGAGTTGGCGCCAACTAGCTTCACATGGGTGGAGTGGAATTGCCTAAAAATCAGGAACCACCTCTAAGCTCCATTATTGGAAGTAGCCAATGAGCTCCACTATGAGCCATGGATGGAACAACCCATCTTCCCATCCAAGGGCTCATGTCACCTAGGGTTTAGTTGGGTGGGGTGAGTGGTGTCGCCATTTTCTCCTTCATTCTCCACCCCTATGGTCACCACCAGTGAATTTTTTTTGGGCGATTCTTCGCACTCAATGCTATAACCTAAATGATGGTACGAAATTCCCTATTATAATAATCAAGTCTAGCCCTAATCAAATCGCCTAAATCTGCCCTAATCAAATCACCCACAGTTGGGATTTGCCGCCCCCGCCTCCCGCCTCCCGCCTCACTTCGCTGTTGGGCCAGGATGATCACGTCATCCATCGCTCCACTCCCTTGCGTCGCCACCCATCCATCACTCCACTCCCTCACGTCACCGCCCATCCATCGTTCCACTCCCTCACGCCGCCACCCATCCATCGTTCCACTCCCTCACGTCACCGCCCATCCATCGCTCCACTTCCTCATGCCGCCACCCATCCATCGCTCCACTCCCTCACGTCCCTGCCCATCCATCGCTTCAAAGTTGTGCATCGTTGGACCATTCATCCTAGACCACATCATTGGAGCTCCTCATTGTGAAGTTGGGCCCCTTGGCATTGTCGTCCACTCCCTCTAGACTCTAGAGTCCACACTCCAACCTCCAGATCTGATAGACAGTGTTGTGCATGGTTGTTGTGTTGAAGCCGTCGAAGTTGGAGCCTAAATGAGGACAATATGTTTGTTGATTTAGGTGGAGTCGACCTAAATGAAGACAATATGTTTGTCGATTTAGGTGGAGTCGACCTAAATGAGGAGAATATGTTTGTCGATTTAGGTGGAGTCGACCTAAATGAGGAGAACATGTTTGTCGATTTAGGTTGAGTTGACCTAAATGAGGAGAACATGTTTGTCGATTTAGGTTGAGTTGACCTAAATGAGGAGAACATGTTTGTCGATTTAGGTGGAGTCGACCTAAATGAGAAGAATATGTCTGTCGATTTAGGTGGAGTCGACCTAAATGAGGAGAACATGTTTGTTGATTTAGGTTGAGTCGACCTAAATGAGGATAATATGTTTGTCGATTTAGGTTGAGTCGACCTAAATGAGGAGAACATATTTGTCGATTTAGGTTGAGTCGACCTAAATGAGGAGAATATGTCTGTCGATTTAGGTGGAGTCAACCTAAATGAGGAGAACATGTTTGTCGATTTAGGTTGAGTCGACCTATATGAGGAGAATATGTTTGTCGATTTAGGTTGAGTCGACCTAAATGAGGACAATATGTTTGTTGATTTAGGTTGAGTCGACCTAAATGAGGAGAACATGTTTGTCGATTTAGGTGGAGTCGACCTACATGAGGACAATATGTTTGTCAATTTAGGTTGAGTCTACCTAAATGAGGATAATGTGTTTGTTGATTTAGGTTGACTCGACCTAAATGAGGAGAACATGTTTGTCGATTTAGGTGGAGTCGACCTAAATATTAATAATACTATATTTGCCGCCATAATGTACATGCCAATTCAGGTCGAGTCAACATGAACTGTTATCCTAAATGGTTAATTTTAGGCAGCACATCACTCCATAATTTACGGCAGGAAATCGAATGTTATTTTTTTGCTTGAATTCTACAACTTTCCAATGGTTTTCGTTTCATTCTTGGATTAATAGTTTGCTTTATGTACTCAAATGACTTATTGGCAATGCATGCCATTGTGAATAAAGAAGTGGTTTCCTCCTAAATTTTTTCTACAAAAATTTGTGAGATGTAGTTTCGCATATTTACTGCTGCATTTCATTGTTCCAATAGTGACCTTGTAATATTTTATTTTTGTCATTTAGCTAAAGCTCCAAAAGCCATTCAAACAAGTATCGCATTTGCAATTCTCTATGGCCATTTTAAAATAGCAGCAATTTTATTCTACCACACATTTCATCGCAATATTTACAATTTCCTAATATGCTCACATAGCCGAAATTGCAATGTATAATACCATTAAAATAGTCATTTCACCTCCCAATAAAAAGTGAAAAAAAATTCGCTGGTCACCACCCTCTTTCTCTCTCAGCTTGTACTTTGTAGCCTCTTTATTCATGTAGTGGCAATTAGTGGTGCCCCCTTTTGATTGTAGTGGAGTTTAAGAATTTTGGGTACCGAATTTCAAATTTCGAAGTGGAACACATTGGTGATGCTTAAAGGTGCCAACCTCCCTCCTTGCCTATTTGTACTTGTATGTGATTATAAGAGTGGCACTTTTAAGCATTGATGTTCACTTTGGGTGTATTCTCTTATTTACAAGGGCTGGTCCAATATTTTGGGGTGTAGAAATGCATGAAGTGTGTGCAAACTGGTTCAATTTTGGTGTACATTTATATTTAAGAGGGTTGGTCCAACACAATAGGCCTAAGATGTTGCTAAGTGCTTTAAACATATGATATGTACATGTTGATCCTATCCCACATTTGCAAACTAGTTGAACTTGGAAGCCTCTAGAGGTTTAAGGGCCTACTGCAATTTTTTTTGGTGTAGCCAACTTCCCCCTTAGTTTGTGGTGTGTATGGCCACCTGTAGACTGCAAATATAAATATGGAGTCACTTATTATTTTATACATGGGACCATTGTTCACCTTATCAAAGCATACATGTAGCCTTGGATTTCTTTCATGTACAATTAAAAGTCACCACCCAAATTAACAAATAGGTTATGTGCATCCGCCCAAAACTCCTTTGATTCATCTTCAGTAAATGTAGCCACCTTGACTGCTTCTGAAATCAGCATGTAGCCAAACCTACTACTTTTCTTTAAACAAATAATGAGGGCTGGTCCCCATGTATTAGCATGAGGGTGGGTTG
Organism: Polytrichum formosum; assembly: GCA_964035585.1. Classification (NCBI taxonomy): domain Eukaryota; kingdom Viridiplantae; phylum Streptophyta; class Polytrichopsida; order Polytrichales; family Polytrichaceae; genus Polytrichum; species Polytrichum formosum. The sequence goes on along the minus strand of OZ037935.1, from coordinate 12,063,515 downwards.
AAAGGACCATTTCCTTTCAAATTGCCTTACATTTTTAAGGGATCAATTTTGTTTTGAAAGATAAATGAAGGACTAGACCCCTAATGAAAGTCTGTAGCCTTCAATTTTATACGCCCAGGCAGATATTAAGTGATACATTATGAGCCTTACCTCCATTCTGATCAATTCAGGAGCAAGTAAGCATAGATACTCTCAACACTGTTGGAACCTGAAACCTTGCATGTGGTGTTCAAGAAAACAATGACTTTTCACTTTTCTGGAACCTCCTTCAACAGATGGCATCAACCCCCCATCTGCATAAAATTCCACATCACAAATATATGGGATGCATTTGGTTGAATACTTCATTACTGTAATGACTTGAATAAAATGTTCGAACAAAAATGTGATGAGTATTGTTTCAGTACCCATTCTCGATAGAAAAAAAATGTCTATGCTAACCTTGATTGACAAGGGCCCCCATCACCCTTAACTTGAATGAAGCAGACCCTAGCTACAATAGTTAATAAGCACTAACGTTTCCTGAGTAGTTTCCCTAATTACAAGATTATCACCACCCTGCGCCTGCTCAGCTTGTCTGCTCCCGCTATACTGTAAGAAACCCATCGTCTGAAGACAAAAGTTCCCATCATCAGTAAAGCGAAACTAGAGACATTATTCATAAGAAACATGGGCAACAATGAATTTGAAGGTTGTAAAAATACGTCAGCCTATGTACCTCAGGTGCCAATTGATTCTACTACAAAAAGCCTCCAGTCTGCAACATGATATCCGCTCTAAAACTACTCTATCCTCTCTTCCAAAACCGGCGTCCATTCCATGTGTCGGGCTTGATTGCTGCAATTCAGAATTGTGACACCTACATTTAGTAGGTCTGTAATGATCCAATTGCCCTGTGTAGATACAAGAGTGTTTTTAAAACATCCTCGTCAACCAAGCTGAATTGCTCCAGCCTGTAAAGGATGTCACCTAATGCCAATATTGCAAAAAGAATGTGCAGTAGCATCATGCTGAGCATAATAAACAAATAAGGTGTTCTAGGAGAAACATTTTGAAGTGGAAATAGAAAAGGAGCTCCAAACTATACGTTGGAACCCAATGTATCAGAGTCATCAAGCGCAGCTGCTGCAGAAAGTAGGCTCCAACAGCTCTAAGGATGAGTTTCCATGTAGGCCGCTCACCCACTAGATTCTAGATAATAGTGGGTCACAAGTGTTTGCATGTAGTTAAGCACAAGCTACCATTCAACCACATTCTGGTGGTCCACTATAATGTAGAGGGCCATGGACATGGGCTGCTAGACTTCCATGTGCCCACTAAAGTATCGTTAACCTACAAGTGCCAGTCACCGAAGGATTAAGACCGATTGAAGACTCAAGAGAACCAATGTTAGTCTAGAACTCCATCCTTGGTACCCGGGAGGAGGAGGTTAGTAGGTGGGCCCAGATTTGAGAAGATGAGAGTAGCTAGTTGGCACATACAAACCATACCCCACCAGATTCCCTCTACATTTGGACGGGTTTGTCCTTATTCACACTAGAATTTGGTGGGCGAGCAGCCTACATGGAAACTCACCCTAATGCAAATGCAAGGCACTTTCTAGAGGAATCATACTTACCACCAACCAAATTTGATTGGTTAAGGATATAGGTCAATACCTAGATGTGGACGCCCACTGCTCTCCTCTTGCACCAAATACGAAAGTCTGCTCTGTGGTTGATTCTCTCAAGTGAATTGATTTTGGCTACCCTGAGCGCTGCATCAACTCAAACCACTGTCTTAAAAGGTCCGCAAGAGTGCGTGGAAGTGATTCAATATCGCGCAAAAGAATATAGTACGGGAATGGAAAGTCATCGAGGTAATTTGAGAACACTGGAGGAGCTCCACTTGTGAATGAGACGCTCTGCACATCAAGAATGGACTCCTTTGGGTTATCTAGAACGAGAAAAGCTAACAATTGTTTTCTATTCGTTGCCTCCCGAATACACCTGCGCAAGCTCTCCTTCTCATGGAACCTTCCATCAGCAATAACCAGTACGAGCTGTTGAAGATCATTCCTTCCTGAAGGCACAACCGCATTCTTTGCCGCAAAATCGAGCATGCGGGTGAGATAGTGCAACAAGTCCACCATGGGCTCATCAGCAATAGTATTGTCCTGCTTGAACGTGAAACGCGAGACCATGTTCAAGCCAGCTTCAGTTGAGAATGGCTGATCAAAATCGTGTAAAAGACGCACATTCCCCTTCTCGCCAAAACTTGTTACCGCCATTTCCCCAATCTCAAGCTGCGACATAGCTTTGCAGATTGTAATCAGCGCCTCTAATGCCATGTGCCCACAGTGACTCTCTGACATACTTCGCGAGTCGTCGATTGCCAACACAACTTGATATTGTCGCTTGCTGGCTTTTGTCCTTCGCAGCCATATCTTATCCTTCCTAAACTGACTTGCAACATACGGTATGATTTTCTTCATGTTGATGCGTTTACCGGACCGATAGTCTCCCTGGAGCTTGGCAGCCAATGTGGGCTCGAGGATCAATCGTAGTTGCTCAGCCAGATCTTGTGATAATCGAACTGTCAACTGTTCGAGTGTTTGCCAAATCATTCTGGCATTCTCCAAGCTACCATCCCCTTCATGGATCTTCACTTCCAAATCCTTTCTGATCTCTCTCAGCTCCTCTTCCGTCAACAGCTGAACTGCAGGTTCTTCAAGTCTCTTCATCCCAACCCCAGCGAGTGATGATGATGCCTTTAAAGAAATAAGGCTATCATTTCCCTTACGCCCTTCAACTACTTCCTGGTTGAGTTCTTCCAGACCAGGAAGGATAAGGTTTTCATTCACCAGTTCTTCAGATTGGGAAGTCAAACGCTTCTTTGCGTCAGCTGACCTTCCCTTTTTCATGTTCATGGGATGATGAGTAGCTTCCACCTCATCTATGTCATCATTCGTGTCCTTGTCATCTTCAAGCCGTAACTCTTCAAGACTAGGCTCAAGTTTATCATCAACATCATCAGGATTCTCGTTTTTGTCCTCTGAATCTAATCCCTCAAGGCCTTGGGTTTGAGCCAGCTGGTCATCTGTAGCAGCACCAAGCGCTTGTGCATTCCCCTTCTCCTCTTTCGAGACAAACTCATACGTCATGCCAGTTTTTTCCTCCTGTCCTTGCTCGTCTTTCTCTGCCATGTCCATATTCGGTGCAGTCGTTGTATCCAACAATTGCACCATCTCCTTCCATGTCTTCAATGCATCTCCTAACCGTCTGTGGGGACTCGCTTCTATTTTATCTGACTTCTTACTCACACTGTCACTCGGAACCGACTTACTGTCACTAGATCGCTGCTTCCCTTGTTGATCCTTCAGGGCTGATGATTGCATTTCAGAAACAGACTGGTCCGGTTGAGCTTCAGCATCCCCCATTTTCTCATCATCTTCATCTTGTCCGGTTGTTACAGGGTCACCACGTGCACCAGAAACGCCAGAAGGGACCGCTTCCGCGCCCCCTGTTGCCCTGGAATCTGAAGCCAAATCCTGGGTAGTTTCAGGCGGCAGAAGCTCTGGCTGCTCAGCCATAGCCTCATTGTTGGATGGCCCTTCACCATGTTGCTCATTACCATCCACATTCGCATCTTCTGATTTTTTCTCATCCTCCATACCCATCTTTTCTGTATCTAGCTCCATTCCTGGATCTGCCTCTTCTTGGTCAGCTGCAACCTCCTCAACTTCCTGCTGATGTTCTTGCTCATTGCTGCCCTCATCATTAATCTCATCAGCAGCTGCTTTGGAGTTTTCATCATCAACATCCATAGGCTCTGGCTCATTTGAGCCATCTTTGTTTTCTCCATCTCTGTCTAGCCCACCATCCATTTCTTCTTCCTGACATCCCTCCTGACCTTCTTCCTCCTCCATACCACCATCTAGATTCAAATCATCAGGAAGCTCCAGGTCTTCCTCTACTCGTGGTTTGATTCCAGTAGGATCTTCATAAGCTTCGTCTTCATTCAATCCTGCTTCCTCATCTACCCCATTTTCAGGTTGATCCTTTTCCTGCTGGCCAGATGGGGGCTCCGCTGCTGTCTTTTCCTTGTCATCCTTGTCTTCTGATGGATTCTCACCTTTACCGCCTTCATTTTCTTCTTCCTTCGCTCGAAGCTGTAAGTCATCACCCTCGGCACCCGACATCGGTGCATCCTTTTCATGCTTCTCCTTTCCTTCTTGCTTTTCATTGTTCTCGTCCTCGCCATTCCATAGTTGTTCATCTACAACTTCACTCTTCTCGCCCTCCTCACCCATTTGTGATTCTAGTTTTTCGTCTTTCTCCTCTTGCTCATTCTCTTCATCAGTGTCATCGTCACTCAGGTCAAGCATGTCAGCAGCAAAGTCCTGCTCCATCTCGATACCTTTTTCCTTCTTCTCACCTGCATCAGTTGTTGTTGCATCTTCATTTTTCTCTGTGCTACCAAGAAGCTGATCCTCATCTTCAATCTGATCACTTACATCCTTCTTTCCTTCACCTTCACCCATGCCAGTCCCATCTGCATCCTCAAACTTAGTTCCCCCAGCTTCACCCTCCTCCTCCTTGGTGAGGCAAAAACCTTCCATGTAAAGAGCACAAAACAAGTTTGACAATATGTAACCAAGTTTTGACACACTTTTCTGTAGTGTAACATAATCCGACAGCAACTGAGCTCCTGCTGCTTGTATGATCTGTAATGGAACAGATATAGAGCCAAGCACCTGTCCCAATGCCATGCCTGTATCACTGCCATGGCTTCCGTCCATATCCATAGTATCTGCCCCTGTCAAAAATGGTCTCCAAAAGATATCCTCATGAGCACAAGTAAATGATGCTGGAAACCAAAACATAAATGTGAAGGATACTCTGTTTCAAATCTCTGCTAAAATGAGTCCAATGGGCAGATAAAACACTTGGTAATCAAGTAACATGGTGGTTTAATAACATACTAAGCAGCTCACTGATGAAGAAAAAACAATTCAAACTTGGCAACCCTAAAGTAAGTGCTAATTGTATGAAAAGGAAGAAGAGAACTGCTCTTATGTACCTGCCAAAATGGTCCTCATTATTGAATCACAGATCTGCCCAAACCGCAAAGCAACCATCTTCTTGGAAATTGAGTGATCTATGTCCTGGATAGTTCCCATGAGCTCAATCTGCCCTTCCTCAGATGAAGGAACTGAATTTTCTACATTATTGTTTGTCGTGTTCATCCTCAGGTCTTGAACTGCTAAAAGAACCTCTGATACAGTCTTCTCATACTGTTCAGTAAAAGATACTAAACCAGCTGCACCTCTCTTTTCAGAGGTTTCCACCTTGTCCAGACTCATGATGAGCTCCTCAAACTTCTCTGACAATTCTCGTCCTTTGATTAGCAGATGCTGAAGTGTACTCAGGCCCGGAATTCTGGACCTATCAAGGCGTTCACAGAGCTCTTTGATGGCACATTCTGTACTCTTTACAGCAGCAAAATTATCTGCAAGTACTTTCTGCATTGCCGGGGTTATCACCAAAGGCCATGCATCTTCAAGATTACTCTGACCTTTTACACTCTGACTGTTGGGAACCAGGAGCTCATCTAGAACATTTTTACAACCCTGTAAACTGATTAACAGCCTTGAAAGGGTAATGCTGAGAGGTCCAGCTTCAGTAATTTGGCCATCCTCAGAAGGAGATCTCTGTGATGCTTCAGCTGTCTTAAAGAGAAGACATAATTCTGCCATTGTGTGGCAAACAGTCTCTAGGAAAACCTTTTGCTGCCACATCCATCTTCTGAGTGCTCTTTGTTGTGGGAAACATATTCCCGGGCCCGCAAAACCTGGCAACAATGACATGTTAAGAATGCTAAAAATGCCAAGATGAAAGAGTACCAAAAGATGAAAGAACAAGGTTATCTACATGCCTAGTAAGCGTACCTGATAAAAGAGTGGATAGGTTTTGAAGAAGACTCAGTTTTGACGAAAACTCAAATGCAGTTTGTCTTTGCTTCCTTTGAAGAAACAACAAATGCTCCATATACTTTGTTGAAAACTCAACTTCTCTTAGGCTCAAGGCCTTGTTGAAATTGAGAGCATTTTGTTTGAGTCGTTGCATGAGTGCCACATTCTGGAAGTAGTATGTTTTGGCACGTGTCCACATGCTGCACACACTTTCAATGGAACCAGCAATAATTTTAGTATTGACTCCTCCATCTCCCAAAGTATCCACCGCTGGGGACAAAGGAGTCAGCACCTCCGCAACATCAAAAGCAGGCTGCTGAAACCAGTTCTTTGTATTTCTTTGTTCTTTTGGCACAGCTGACTTGTGATGAGACAATCCGACTTCTTTCAACGCTTTGAGGAGATCAATTAATGCTTTTTTCTTTACTGCTAGCCTCTTCTCTCCCTTTCGTAACTCAGCTGACCGAGAAATGACAGAAGTACTGAACTCTTCTAGCATATTCACACTGTCTTCTTGGACTCTTCTGCAGCCCGTCTCAAAGACTCCAACCCCAATAAATTTGCAAATCTTTGAAGTCAGGGTCGGTAATCGCTGGAGTGCCCCTGGCACACCCAGGGGAATTTCAGAAACCAACAAATTCAATTGTGCAACTTTAATTTCACAATATTGGTTCCATTCTGAAAATGTGGAAGTCACATCACTTGCAGGAGGCTTGATTGTAGACTTCAGCTTCTCATCATTGCCATTGGAATCTTTAGAAAGTTCATGCTCAACATCAGTTGGCAATACTGAGGTGGTCAAAGAAGCAAGAATTTGAGTACCCATTCGTACAGATTGCCTTGTTAATAAATCTAAGACAGGTTTCTTCAGAAGCTCATCATATCTTCGTCGAATGTTGTGAAGTTTACGGTGAGTCTTCTCCGCAGAAAGGGCCAGAGCATAATAACCACGATCCTCCCATTTAGTTAACTTTACAAAGCTCTTTAACTCCTTCTCCAGAGGGGCCTTCCCAAGTGACACAGCCTCCTCCACTGCGAGCAAAAATTGCGAATAGTACTCATGCACATTGTACAGAATGTGTGCAATCATCCGCACAGAAGTTTGTGAAGCCCCAGCATGAGGAGCATTGTGTGCTTCTTCAATTGTGAACTGTCCATAAAAGGAATGTAATAAATCAAGGCGCCGTTGGAACTCGCCAAGTGGAGATGTTTGCATGAACTCTTCTAAACTAGAAATTGTATCCTCGATCTCTTTGTCCATATCATCTGCCCATTGTCGATGGAGTAGCCCATGAAGGAAAAACCACAAGCTTTCAGCACTCCTTTCATGTTTTTCTAGAGTGCAGTCTAGCAATGAGGGCCAGCTTTCGAGCTCGAGCTTCCGCCACCGTCTGACCAACTTCATCATCTCATTCATTTCTCCTGCTAATGAGACATGCTTGGCAGAATTCTCTTCCCAGAGTTGAGCCTTTGAGAGCAATAGCTCTACTCCAGTTAGGGCTTTCATGATAGGGGCTTCGAGTGATATTCCTACCAGAGCTTTTGCAATGTTTAAAAACTGTAACAGAATTGGGTGCTCTGGCCACTCTGCTAACAAGCCACCAACCCGTTCCAGAAACCGCCCCAAAGGTTCCAGCATTAGCGCCATCTCTGGGGGATTAGGATCTTTGTAAATATCATACCTGGGATGTCTGCCTTCAGGTTGTGACTGCCTGAGTAGCCCCACCTTCTTGTGCTCAAGGCCCACTTGCAACACATGAGATGCTACAATTAGACCATCCAGTTTGAATGGCACCCTGTCTCCTACAGCTCTGATCAAGGTTACTCCAGCCTTGTATGCAAGTGAGAAAGCATTTTCTCTTTCGACATCTGACACCAGGATCTCACCCGAAATATCCGAACATTTCAAAGTGCAACTGAAGATTTGCCTATGAACAGCTACCACATCCTGAGTGAGAGGCTCCTGTATTGCCAGCCACGCCTTATCCAATCTCTGCTTTCCTTCATCAGAGGCCTTTTCTTTCTCTTTCAATGCTGCTTCTGCTTTTCTATCATCAACTTCTGCACTTGCCATGGTCGTGTCATCATCGTAACCAGGAAACTCCGCCCGGAAGTCAACAAACATCTCTCTGAAAGAAATCTCATCCAGCTCAGCTTCTGTTTCCATGGTATGTGTGCGGGCAGTAAAGCGTATAAATTCATCATCCTCCTTGTTTCTGGCAAGCTGCCGGTCTCTAATTTCAGCCCACAACGAGGCCAGAGTATCAAAGATGTTCTCAGCAAGCTTCAGAACATCCTTACCCTTGATCCTTCCCTGCTTGGTGTTGAGCCCAATACGCAGAAGAGCAACCCGTAAAACCATCACTTTCAGCTCCAAATCCAGGACTTCACTGTGCACAGGGCCAGACACTATAGAATTTGCCACCTGTGATATTATCTCTTCGGATGCATTTGTCACTATTTGTGTGCAAGATGTCAAACCCCCTTGACCGACATCCCCAACACTACCATCACCTCTCAGGGTTGGGAACTGCATAAGAGTGCATAAAAGCTCCATGAATGCTTTCTCTCCGAGACTCACACCATTCTTTCCAAATGTTACTGTCTGGATGTGGCCTTCTTGCACCAGAGATAAGCCAAGCATCATCTCATACACTGCCAATTGGACTGGCTGCACAGCATCTCGATAGGCTGGATATGCAGAAGAAAGATGCCTGATGAACTGAATAGCGTTGTCTTGCCACGTGGAGACTTCTTGAGGTGTGTGAGTCCCATTCTGCAAGTCCAGATATGTATCACTTGACAGAACAGCCAACCTCCCGTTGTCAACTGACGACATTATGAATCCAACCACCTGGCCAATGAAGTCTCGATAACGTGGAGGATTAGGCCGCGGGATCACCTTCTTCAGCAGAGCATTCCCTTCCCGCTTCATATCCTCGAGAACGGTAAGGAGTTCCAGAATCTGAGGTGAATGTCGACTGCCTCGAACCAGATACTCACTCTCCCGTCGTGTGTTTATTTCTATATCTAGATCATTCAATTTGGACGTGACGTGGGTATACTTATGCCTGTATTTTGAAACGGGATCACATCCATCAGCTGGGAGAAGTAACCGGAGCCTTAACTCCCCTAACAAGAGCCACACTCTTCCCTGATAAACCAGCGACTGGCCACAGTCTAAGGATTTCCACGTTGTGAAATACAAGAGTCTCACAAGCGGAATAATCAACAACTCCAGAACAGTTAGGAGCTCCACATGGGACGATTGCTGAAGCACATGTCTAAGATCCTCAACTATCACAGCTTCATTTTCCAACAAACCGTCTTTGTTTGCAAATACCGCTAATCGCAAAGATACAAGAATGCTAACCAGGATTCGAAAATCTGCATCAGAGAAAGACTTCTGGTGCGCAATTACAATCTGCTGGAAGAGAGCGCTAGAAGAGCTAAAAATCAACTCAAAGACATCGACACTGCCGCACTTCCCCTGATCCCACAAGTGTGATGCTGCCACCCTAAGCTGTGTAAGTTTGGCATGATGATCTCTTACTGGGCCTGTATGACCAAGTAGATATGTTAAATGTACAGTTTGTGCAGCATGGAAAATCCTTGCAGGACCCATATTTGTAAATCTAGTTTCTGAAGGGTCCTGAGACATTGACATGTTAGTCCAAAGAGCCGAATGCCACCGGACCCATAACTCATGGACAGTGTCTCTGAAGGCAGTCAACACATTGGTTTGGGATGGGTGGGTTCCATCTAATAGCCATAACAGGTGTTGGTGCGGGACAAGATCCACAGGCGACCTTGAGGAACAGGAGATACCAAAGCTTATCATTTGCTTGAGAGTTCCCTCTGCAACTTTCTCCTTCAGAGCCCCTAGCAATTCTCCTTCAGAATGAAAAGCAGTAGCAACCAGAAGTGATAAATCAGAAAGCAATTTTGTGTCTTCGCCAACACTTATGTCGCTTAGCCATGGCAAAAGCTGTGCCCAAAGAGCCCAGGCACTGGGCCAGCGAAGTAGATCCAGAGGGAATGAAGGTAACCGCAAGGTCTGTGAAGGCTGTGCCTTTTGGCTGCCAGCAACACGAGCCAATTTAGTACTCAGTGGTATGATATCGTGATTGCGCAAAGGTGTGATTGCGGTCTTCTCTTGCTCTATCCTCTCCTTCAGCAGTTGATACATCTCTAAAGACTCCAAATGAACTGTATGATTTGGGGGAGCACCATCAGATGAGGTCATAGTGGTGTCATGACCTAGCCACCGTATGATACTCAAGCCTGTCATGGCAAGCTGGCGGAGCTTACTATCAGCAGAGATAATCATATTCCCCTCCTGAACTCCTGAACTCCATAAATCTTGACATATCCCCATAACTTGGAGTTCCAGGTCTTGACCATCTTTTGAGTGCAGGAGCTCTGGATGGCCCCCAAACTTCCATAGAAGGGGCTTTGAAAGAGGATTCTCCCCTAAAGCAAACGGCTCATCGATTAATCTACAAAGTCCTTTAATTTCCTCCTCTGCCTTCGAGGCAGAAACACCAGCTGTGCAAAGTAAACTGAACAAGAGTTGAAGACTTCGTTTCAATAAACTCCAGTGGAAAAGAAACCCTTCCACGTCAAACTTTGGAGTGCTGAGATTTTGCCACAGTGCTTCATGCCACTCCTGTAAAGTCAAGAAGGCTCTCTCCAGCTTCACGTCCCACTCGCAGGTTATGCTTGAAATCAGCACCTCGTTTTCCACTTTCCGCAGAGAGGAAAACAAAGCATACAAATAGATCAACATAGCCCTTGGCAATTGGGTAGATGAAATTCGAGAGCGTTCTGCCCGATGCTTGTGCTGCCAGTAAGATTGCACCACAGGGCCACATGTTGAATGAGGACCTAGCTCGTCCGATATCTTGTATGCTTCATCCTCTTTTTCCCACTGCAAGAGACTTCTTCTCAGGATCTCGATCCTCCTAGCAACTTTGATCCATTTCAATTTGCTTCTTGATTCCTCCACAGACTGCAGTTCTATTGAGAGTGGGTGCACTCTTTCATGTTCCAATGCAGCAACAACACGTTTCAAAACATTGGAAGGCACTTGCAAATTAGCTGTGAAGTTTTTCAGCCACTGCAATCTGAGATTGAAGTCTGCGCAACTCGCCTGTTCCATCAGCCAGAGGCTCGCAAATAGCAACATAGAGTCAACATCTTGTGAATTAAATTGGGGCAAGGGGTGATCCTTGGACGAAAATTTCCCCAGGTTCAGGAAACAGAACACTAAACTTGCTGGAAGATGAGCAACTGAGGCAGTGTTTCCTTGTGTCATTTTCAAAAGATTCTGTGAGTTTTCCAAAGACTGCCACTTCTTTTGAGCTCCAACAGCACAGGACTGAGAACCCAAAAACTCCAGAAATCCACTGTCTCGTGTAATTACTGCCTCCTTTGAATTTAAGCAATAATCTATTAAAGTGATGGGTGTCGGCCAACCCCCTGGAGTGCTGAGTGCAACATGCCTCCAATTCATCACATTCATGAGATCTACTGATCCAAGCCTTGCATGGAACTTTTCCAAGGCTTGTTCTCTCACCTCCACAGAATCAAGACGGCGGGCATAAGTTTGTTCCCAGCTGCATTTCAAAGACCACAGCAAGTCACCACCCCTTTCAAGAAGCTGCTGCAACAGCATCACCCATGCATGTAGTTCACGCAGGGAGACAGGCAGCCCACTATGTATAACCTCTGTAAGTTTTTGAAGGTCAATGTGTGTTTTGCACATTCCTTGAATAAGGATAGAGCTTGGGACTCCAGATTGTATAAGTATTTTCAATGAGTCCAGATCAGCCGTGTTGGGTCCTCCAAGGAGATCTTCCAGGATTGGGCTCTTCTCACTTTTTGAAAGAGACCAGTCAGGTTGCAGCATAAAGAGTTCAACCCCACGGTTACGCATTGCTCTTGAAACCTCTCCATGACCTGGGTCTATTGTGAGAAAGAGACGAAAGTTGGGATGGGCTTGAACCACCATTGGTTCACCATTGACTAGTCCTCGCTCATTGATCATGATGCTGCCCCCTGGTTCAAGCAGAGGGTTCAACCTGTCAAGAACCTGCAGAAAACAATTCCTCAATCTCTTAATCCAGGGTGCAAATCTAACATCCAGTAATTGGAAATCCTGAAGGAGAAGTGACCTGTGAGACAAGTGCGAAAGTAGTAAAAGCCCTGACAAGACCCTACTTTGCACTCATTCAAAGCAACAACCCACCAACTGAAATGGTCCCCTCCTCTTCCCACATGATGCTACATAACTGGTGTGAGGAGGAATCTTGATGATGTAGCGTCTTTCTAGTAGCTATGAGGAGGATGGTTATAACCCTTAACCATATCCTGTCACAATTGGTGTACTAAAAACCAAAAACATGATATGATATCTTGATTTCTTGCTTAGCTTCATTCCACCTCGCATTGGTTACCACTCTTTATAAATATCACTACTGACCTGGAAATAAGTATATCACAAGTCTCATCTATAGAGCTACCACACCAGCGGGTGTCCTTCACATCCTTCTAGACCATTCTCAAATACCAAATAGAAGAAATGGATGGGAACATAGTCCATAAAAGAGCACTTCCACACTACAAATAAACAGAACATACCGTTGGGTTGCAAAAATTTGCATTCTCAAGGACCACCCACTCTCCGCGTTCAACTGCCTTCAAAAGCCCTCCATCAACCCATTCAAAATGCCCAGCATTACCCAACTGCCCAATATTAGACTTCAATTCTAATGCTCGTTGGGTCAAACATCGTGGGTCCAAATCAATGTCTTCAATAGACATGCCGCTGGAAGTGACTACCTGGCTCAGCTGTTCCAAGATCTGAAGAATCATATTGACAGCCACTAAGTCTATAGTCCCTTGTTCAATATGCTGCTCTAACCGTGCTACAGGACTATGAGAGCACTTTTGAAAAGCTGTCCATGAGCCAAACAGATTCTTCACCAGATTGAGTTTCACTTCAGCCTGCAAGGCACCTTCATACATGATAGACCAATGTAAGCATCAAAATCTCTCATGGTGTCACCAACTATAACTAGAGAAAATTTCAATTGGGCAGATAAATTTCAATCATATTATTTACTGGAGTTCACACATGCATGAATCAAACTTCAACAATGGTTATCTGTAAAGATGGAAAATAAGAGTACCTTCATTCACACTTAAACAAAAGCTGCATATAGTTTTCAAAGAGTCATAAGTCCTCTTCACAATATCTTGCCACTGTCTGAAAGGATCATGTTGTTCAAAGCAACCAAGTAACTCAGTTGTATCAGTTGCACTTGAAAGTGCAAATTCATGCAATGAGTTGCCTGTAAGAGCTGCCATCAAGCGGACAAGGGAAGTTTTTCCTGTTGCAGGAGGTCCAACCAGAATGCACATCCATCCTTTTGACACACAATGCATGGCAGCTTCCATCCTGCAAAATAAATGTAGGAGATATCAGAACTCTCCATCTCATCTCTAAGAACCATCCAGACCAGCACTACAATGACCATAGAGATCAGCAACACTATAAGAAAACTGCCTTTACTCCCTAAATCGAACTCAGTTGAGTGTAGAAAGGCATGTTGGGTGTTCTCTAACAAGATCATGTCCAGGATGACTGAAATTGCAGCAATGCTGTTAATAAGAAATTGAAACTCATGCTCTTAAGTAGAAGTCATTAACCACAGAAACTCACTTTGCAAAAAAAATGCACCAAATTCAAATCACAAACAGTCTATTAACAACAACCTATCCTAAGAGATCTGAACTAAGGTATGCCTTGAATGTGCATGATTATTGACAAGAGGTGAATATTTCACTGAGAGCAGCTCAAGGTGAAATAAATGTTGAACTTTGGAGGCTATATATCTAGAGAAACTAAAATTCAAGTTTACAAAAGGAACTATCAAGATGAAAATAACTGGACTCTTAGAAATAACCTGTTTGATAAACCAGGCAGAAGCTGTAGTTGCTTGGCAAGGTGCCCTTGTAACCATGGTCCATCTCTCCGATCAAGACTTGCTAGCCCTACTTGTAGAATGTCAGGATGAACTGTAATTCCTGGAAATGTGTTAATCTCAAAGACAGTACCAAAGACTTCCTGGAAAAGACTAAGAACACGGCATCGATCGTCAACCGTGCGCATGCGCTGCAAATAGATGACATCAAGAAAATGTTGAGGAGAATAGATGTCTGTCACAGAATCCAGTTGACAGTCATGGCTTCCCTCCATGAGCTCACACCACCGCAATATATCCCGAAGGTTGAACTCCCATGGAGCACCAGAATTACCATATGAATGAGCAATCATTGTCTCATGGTATAACCGTGCATTGAAGCCAATCATCTTCACCAAGATTGACTTTGGAATAGAAGGGTGTAAAATGCTTGCAATATCTAAGAAGTCATCAGAAGAGAGTGCATCCATGTAGACCTTTGTGAAGCGATTCAGGAACGACTTTGGGAGGCCTTTACGCCCACCTCCCTGTGAAAGAGGATTCTGGCAAGCAAACACACGGAAAGTAGGAGGGCATTTGAAACTGCGACCTAGTTCAGGTATAAAAAGCTCTCCTCGGTGATCAAGGCAAGCATTCAGGCCTTCCAACACTGACTGTGATGCCAGGTTGAGTTCGTCAAGAAGCACCCAGTGTCCAGCTTTCAGAGCCTGTCAGGAGAAATCTTTTGTGAGGATATCAACAATTAAATATTCAGAACAACAAGACAAACAATATTAGCCTAAATTACCTTTTCATTACATTCAAGAGAATTGTAGAAAACTCACAACATCACATTTCGGACAATTTTAATGAGTATCAGGGAAGTGTTGTAGTTTCTTATATGATTATAATCTTATACACATTCTTCAATTCAGAATATAAAAGTGATACACAAAATTAAGAGCAACTGAAGGAAATCAAAACTAAAAACTAATAGAAATTGCAGAATAAGACCTGCTGTGCTTACATCATCTACAATATTCTCTCACAATATAAAACCAGGACTTTGAAATTATTCACTTTAGAATTAGAATTCAGTGAAGCTTTCGAAGTGTATTTACTGATTGCCAAGAGCCATATATCGACAATCAAAATACTAAAAGGGGAGAGGTTATCAAAAGCACCAACCTGTAGGAACACCCCATCGGACCATTGAAAATCGGCACCCGTCCCGCCTTCAACTGGTAAATCTGAACCTAGCAAATCCATTATATCCGTCTGCTCAGAGAGATTGATTCTCACCAAAGCATGGCCTGAAGCAGCTGCCAGAGCTGCCACTAGGCTTGTCTTGCCAACACCAGGGCTTCCTTCCAAAAGAATTGGCTTAGGCAACTGCATGGCACGTAAAATCTTCCAAGCATTCCGTTTTGTTGTGGGTGCATCAAGTGCAAAGCTGATCTGAGGTAATGTGTGGTCGCCTCTAAGAATGAAGAATGGGTGCAATCCAAATATATTGCTATGGGAACTACCACCAACCTCCATTAAAGATACATCTAGACACCCAAATTTATCATCTTTAGGTTGAATAGCTTCAATGGCAATATGCTTCTCATCTTCAGATAGCTGGTCAAATAAATAATTTGCACAATCTGTTTGTAACTGTTGGGCAACTGAGTTCGACAAACCTGTTCCAAACCCAATACCATCTAAAAGAACTAAGAAGGCTCCATGAATGAACGCAGGAATCTTCCCAATCTGCGTGTCAGCAATATTTATGTAAGTGATCCATGCCAGAAGATCACGTATGGAGAGTGACCTCCCACCCTCATGATGATGTTGAAACCACTGCCAGAATTGAAGCATAGGATCTGCCAGGCTGGTTAACTCAGGAACAAGAAATCTATCTAAGACAATGCTTCTGAGGTCTTCTATATCACTAATAGGAGGAACCCAAATTTCAGTGAAACGGTTCCTCAGAGCAGGAGAAAGCTCTTTTTTGCCAAAGTCCCCTCCAGGGTTCATTGTTGCTAGAAGGCGAAAGCTTGGGTTAGCAATCAATTCCTCCACAATAGCCCCTCCCTTCTCTGCTAAAACCTGTCGAAGCCCAAAGAGAAAGTTAAGCAAGGACCTTAGATTTAACAATAGCAGAAGGTCACTCTACTGCTTCAGTACATAGCATCCTGCCTGATTGTAACACCCACATCTCTATCTACTATCCAAATCACAGCCCCAAACCTGCTTTTCTGGGTCAATGCAATAGAGTGATCCTCTCACTCAACATGACTTTTGGTCAGGAGTTGGTTGTTTGCATACGACACCTTCCATACAGTAATTTTTTGGTGCATGCTTTGAGGTAGTGTGGAGGTTTCAATGAAGAACATTCTATATAGGTTCATTGATGGTCAAACTAATTTTGGCATGCCAAGAGGTGCTAAAACGAAGTTGGCCCTCAATGAACCAAAATAGGTTGCTTTTTTTCAAATTCACACACTACCTCAGAGCATGCATCACAAATGGAGAGAAATCATTAATATTGTACGAAAAAAAAACCAAAGGAAAATTATAAGGGACCAACCACCAAGAAAAAGTCCCATTGACTTAAAGGATAACTCTAATACGTGATAGTATAGGTTGGGTTGAAAATCAAACTTAAGCAAGGGGAACCACAACAGCAGGCACACAATACGAAGAATCCAGAGAAGATCCATAATTACCAGCAGGCGCTTGGGCTCAAGCACACTGTTCAATCTTTCCAGCACACTATCATCCGCAAGAGATATTTCATCCACAAGGAACATATCTCCATCACGCATAGCTTGGACAAGGGGACCATCATGCCAAACAAAAAGGGATTGCCAGTCCTTGTGATACGTTGATAGCTCATACAGAGCTTCTTCAACAATCTGAAGTGACTTGGCCAAATTCTCATCGTCTTGCTTCCCCTTCTTCATGTCTGTTGGAAGTAAACAAGTCAATGCCAGGAAAATCTATTGTTTGTGATGAAAAAAACAGAACCACAAGGATAGAAGAGACAGTATATGAGAAGAGACAAGAAATCTAGAGAAACAAAAGAAGAAGTAAAAATGCTCAACTGAGAACAACATTTACACATCTTTAAGGGTCTGAACACAGATCTGAGAAAGGTCAAGCGCCAATGAGGTGATGACTCCTTGCAGAACAGATCCATACTAGCCAACATTTCTCTCAGATCACAACTTCTTGAAATGATCAAACCATAATATATGAAACTTCAACTCAAACGCATGTGCCTTGGCAAACCCATAAAAAAATCCCCAACAGAAATTAATAGTATTGTCAGAATAAGGAAAAGGGGGTGAGGGCTGTACAACAAGGAAGGGAACACCTCACCTGATAGAGCTGATTTAATGAGTGCAATTGTGGTTGCAGCATCATCTATCTTCAAGGAAATCTTGTCAGGACAGAATTTAGAGATTATTTCCAAAGAAGCCACTCTTTCAGCAGTTTTCTTAAACTTTGTGGCTAGACTCTCTCGCTCACGGACAGGTCGGAGGCCACCAAGAAAATCAGACGTCTCTGTATGCTGATGGCAATTAAGAATGTGGAGTTTTTGTTTCAGAAGCAAAGATAGGAGCTGACAAATCATGGTTTTCCCACACCCAGTTTCACCTACAAGAAGAACAGGCTCACAATGTCTAATGCAGTGCTCCACTAGATTGAACAAACGCTTCATGCTTTTTGTCCATACAATCCTTCCAAAAGACGACACATGCTCTTCAGATTCCAGAAAGACTTTAGCAGCCTGCAAAGCCTTAGAGCCTCCTAGCTCATGGAGCTGATCTACATCAATCTTCACACGCATGTGCTTTTCAAGCACTCTTTGTACCACTTCTTTCTCCTCTGCATTACGTAACCTCTCCGCAAGCAGCATATAACCATCTATAGCTAGCTCCTCGTATCCATTCCCATGCCGTTCTGCCCATCGAAAAAGATCACGAGCAGTAATGAAGCCATGTTTACCAGCAAACACCTTGCTACCTTGTCGGTGTCGCTGTAGGTCCTTCATTACTTCTATCATTTTTTTTGCATAACTCCCTGGAATCTGGCACCGTTTCTCCAGTATCATGCACAGCTCATCATCCGGGATGTCATCTACATGAAGCTCCATAAATCGATTACGAAATGCCCTAGAAAGAACTTTCCTCCCTCCATATATTCCAGGCGGATTTTGTGTTGCAAACAACATGAAATGAGGATGTGGCTTCACGGTGATTTGAAGTTCGGGTACAAAGAGCTCTCTGTTATCATCTAGCAATCGGTTCAGAGCTTCTAAAACATCTGAAGGTGCTAGATTCAACTCATCGAGAACAATCCAGTACCCTTTCCGCACTGCTTCAACAAGTATTCCTTCCTGAAAAACCAGCTTTCCTGCAGAATCTGTCACATATGAACCAAAATACTCTTGCAGGTCTGTATGTTCATGGTTGTTGATGCGGACAAAACGATGACCAGTAGTTGTAGCCAAGTACTCAACAAGGCTGGTTTTCCCACTTGACGTTGGTCCTTGCAACAAAACAGGATATTTTCGAACAAATACTGCCCTAGCCAGGTTCTTGAGGTGCTCCATAATGGTCTTTGTGCAAACGTAGCGGTCTTTCAACTCCTGGGACAAACTGCAGAAGAATACATCTTACTTTAATCCATATCCTATGCATGTAGCTTTCAAGTGCAGAGAAGTCAAGTTAATCAATTGCATCAGAATTCAATAAGGCATTTCCTGGATGGCAGCTACACTTGATCCAGGCATTACCTTGCAATACATAAAAGACGCAGCATTGATACTAAGAAGTTATACCATGTTCAACATGACAATGAGAATGAATGCTAACCTCATCAGTTGGGCATTCCCGCTCTCCACCCAGAAGTGCTCAAAAAGAACATGAGCAGGACTAGGCTGGGGTGGAACCTTGAAAAGAGCCTTCAGAGCTTTTGTTGCAGCAGCTCCTGTAATCTTGAATAATGATGAGGTAATAATCTGCTCCATTATGAGTGCACTTGGGCGATCAAGGAGAGTCAAGAACGACATGCAGATTCCATCATACAACGATCTATGGAACCCATATGTAGACATAGCAGCACAGGTGTATTCAAGGGCTCGTGCAAGTGACCTCAAACTATACTGGGGTTTTTGATTAGCCCCATCCAGAAGTCTAGTCTCTGCTTCATGACGAGCCTGGAGATAGAAATTAACAATGTCCTCAACAGGGGGGGATGGAATGGTGTTCTCCAGAAACTGAAATACCAAGGCATGTAGGTCCTCTTTTTGAGTTAGCTCATCAACATACAATTCCGTAAACCGATTTCGCAAGGAAATTGGGAGATCACGTTTTCCAAAGTCTGTTGCAGGGTTCATACAACCAAAAATCCGAAAATTTGAATGGCGGAACACATTTTCAACATCGCCACGCTCTGTCAGAGAAAGTGTGCCTCCTGCCCCTTCTAAGACTCCAGTTAATCTCTCCAAAGTTTCCACAGGAGCCAGATTGATCTCATCAAGAAGAAGCCAGTGCCCCTCACGTATAGCTTTCACTAAAACTCCTTCTACAAAGGAGAAGGCAAAGCCTGTCTTTGCAGCTTCCACCTGTCGCTCTGCCTTATGTAAATCAGATGTGAAGGCTTGCCAACGCTTTAGCAGGCTGCTATTCAGTCGCCGCTTCCGCTTGGACCTCTGCTCTTCTTCAGAGTGCCCATTGGCAGCTTGCTTAACAACATCAATGGACACATTGCTTTGTAGGTCATCAACTTCCGAAACTTCTAAAGATGCTCCCAAGAGCTTTGAAACAGTTCCAATCACACTCTGAAATGCACTCAAGAGCCGATCCCACTTCCTCTTCTCTGCAAATTGTTGGACATGTTCCAGCAACTGAGCATTCTTCTTTTTGGGAAAAGTATCCCTAAAGAGTACATTGAATGTCTCAAACAAAGGGATACACACTCCCTGTGCTTCAACAGGCTTAAATCCACCCAGAAAATCTGTGCTATCAGTTTGCTGGCTCATATTCAACACTGTGAGGGACACTCCCAACTGCCAAGCAAGATGTTGCACAAGGCTGGTTTTACCTGTACCAGTTTCTCCGACAAGGAGAACTGGTTCCTGTTCTTGAACACACATGGCTATAGCTTCCAGGGTGCGTACTGCATGACCAGTATAAGCAAAAACTCTAGTCAGCTCAGGTTTTGCCCTTTTTGATTGCATATGTAGCGTGGCCCTTCCTACATGAAGGGCCAAAGTCGTCATTTGGCAAGAGGATTTATTGAGGGAGGCATAGAAGTTCACACGGTCCATCGGGACATTCCAGTACTCCCCAATTGCAGACATAACTAGCTGCCGATCTGCAGCATTCGCTATGGAGGCAGCAAAACAGTCAGCACCTTCTACATATATGCGCTCTCGAACAGCACCAGATAGAACAGAACCTCCTAGAGCTTGAGGACCCAAGGATGACACCCTTGTGCACCACTTAAAGAGATCCCGGGTAGAGAACTGACGACCGATGTAGATTGAAACATCAGGAAATCCATGAGCAGGTGCAGCCTTAGACTGCGATGCAATGTGCTTGACAAGATTCAAAGTACCAATCATTTTGGGAACAAGAAGGGTCAGAGAGGGGAAACGGACACGCATAATGTCTGCAAGTTCTTCGTCACTGGGTTCATCAACTACCACTTTCCTCCAAAGATTTCCCAGCATATCCTTCTTGCCACCTGATGCAACACCACCATGTCTTGTGCTAGTAACAGTTGCAAAGAGCCGAAAATTATCGGCAGCAGGTATCATCTCCCCCCGTCCTGGTATATACAACTTCCGGTCTTCAAGTAGCGGTATAAGAGCCGAGAAAATTTCAAAAGGAGCCCTGTCAAAGTCCTCAAACACCACCCACATGCCTCGCACGACTGCCTGGGTAAGGGCCCCTGGCTGCCACTTGAACTCACCTGGAATTTCCGTACACGCATAATTTCCCAGCAATGTCTTGCTATCCATCTGATCATCTAAGTGGATAATGAGGAGATCCCAATTCCCTGTAGTGCATGCCAATTCCTGAATCAAAGATGACTTCCCTGATCCTATGGGCCCTTCCAAAAGAACAGGATGTCTCTGGCTAAGTGCTAGAACCACAGCCTCCAGGTTCCTCTTGACAGTCGGTGTTAACACAAAAGCTTGGTTTGGGAGCGGCAAGGCCCTGTTTGAAGTCAAAAGCAACCGTGAGGAAACAATTTCTGAAAGAAAAATACCCTCTAGTACCTTACATTCATTCAAAAACTCTTGCATCACACAGAGTGCTTTATGTGGAGCTCATTACACATCATTAAATGTTCTCATCGTGCAAGAAGTGAGAGGTCGTTTTCTTGTCACAAACCTCAATTTGTCGAAAGACATAATTATTGCAGGTCAGAATATGTTCACTGTTCAAAAAACAAATTCAAGCAAAAGTAGATAAAACGAAAAAGAGATATATAAAGACAGAAACACAAACCTGCCCTCTCGAGAAATTTGCCGAATAGGCAGCTCGATCCCACATATTTGCAGGTGGAATCTTTTCGTTCCTCCCCAACTCTTCGCATTGCTAAAATCCCAATCATAACGGGAATCTGAAGTCTCTACTGCATCTATTATTTCTTCATCGTCATTTCTTTCCAAGTACATGCCTGCTCTCTCTACAGCTATTTCCTGAGACAACTTCTTCCCGCGAAGGTGACAACTAAATGAATCTTTCTCTGTCAAACGTGCAACTGTTGAGCTCAATTCCAAAGTTGCGGTATTGCTCATTTGCAAAACAAGTGAAATAATTTGGACACCACACCATCGGACATCCAGACTTTCTTCATCTAAAGTTTTAGGCGTAAGTCGTAATAGGTCAAGAAATGGACTCCAGTCCCAAAGCTCCCGAAAAATCTTAGGCTCCTGACGTAGAAGTCGGTAAGATGCCCATATAACTTGGATAAATGCCGGTGCTTCCGAGACGAAGGGAACAACCTTACTAGAAGAAACCAGAGATTCATAAATCGCTGAACCTCCATGCAGGAGGCGTTCGAATGGAGAAGGTGCAAATTCAAAGTACTGAAGAAATGAACTGATCACACCCCCACAACAACATAAAAGGTTCAGATTAATATGAAATGCTCAAGGTTACTCATTTACCAGAATTCCCACATTAAAATTAAAAATTAAAATTAAAACCCTCACATCCCATGCAATTGTCAGTAGTCTCAACTTACACGAGGAATTCAAGTACTCTCATGTGAATGACCTCAATTTCAAAAAGAGAGATGATGACCCCATATACCTAAGTAAGTAAGGTGCGAGCTCCAGCAGTCGACTAAACAACACAACAGTAAATTCATGTAACCCGAGATCCCATCCTCCTCCATTTCGAAGCCGAGAGGAAATTCCTACCCACTCCCCGCCTTTCTTCTTATTCCCACCCGAGTAGGATCTCCCCTGCCTCCATAGCACCTTCAAGGAGTACAGCAGACTGTCCAAAACCTGTGCAAGGACAGGCCGGAAGCATCCCAGGCATGCTACACTCACATCCGGGCAGAGGACAAGCTCTTGCACAATTTCAAGGACACTGCTCTCCTCCGCGTTGCTTCCTTGCGCCAACACTCTTGCGACGTCCGGGTGTGTGGCGAGCAATGGAAGCCTCGACACCAACCTCTGCAACGCCGCTCGGCACTCGAAGTCCCTCTTCTGCTTCATCTTGCTTGCTTGCTACAACTCATTCCGGCCGGTTCGACTCGCAATCGACAGAATCGGTTTCTCCAACTTCTTCAAAGTTTGGCGCCAGACTGGGACAGGATAGATGCAAATTTGTGCGGGGTGTGAATTAAGAGGCAAAACTTGGCAATCGCAAGCCATAAGTCTTTGGGCGGGGTTGGTGTGCAGGGCATGAAGGAGGCTGAAGCATGAATTAGGGTTTAGGGTTTAAGCCCAGATCCTGAGTCCCGTTGCCGGGCCGGCCTTGGGTGGGTAGGCAGGCCCTGCGCCTCCAAACCTAGGATTCTACCCCTGGCGGACGGATTGATGGGGCCACGTGGCCATGTGAGCCGCCAGCGTGGCTATCTGACGGGCTGGGATAGCTTAGGGCCACTTCGCACACAAGCCAAGAGCCGTGACCATGAAATTGTGAGAGCCCAAAAGAAGTGTCCAAAGACCGTCCCACGACACTTCCAAAATCATGTAGTGTGGTCACGGACCCTCAATTGTATTGTGAAGTCATATGTGACTGGGCCCTCAACCAAATGCTATTTCAATGAATTTCTATTCATGCGGAGTCCTCACACATGATAAAATATCATAAATTTACAATTGCGAGATTTTGGAGTGCCATGGCTCCCCGGTTTTGTGTTAGGTCTATTTCCAAGAGATGATTTTTTACAACATTCCAAGTGACCATGGAATATGATCCATTTGATGCCATATAGGAATCCATCTAGACTTTACATCCATCTTGCAGTCACTTACTCCATTGGTCCCTCAAGCGTAGTGTGAAGCGAACTTGGACCAACTTTGCCTTTTCCACCAATGAGAGTGCTTGAAGTCCAATGGTCGCGAGCCCTCAGTCTCATGTGTGAAGTGACCCTTAACCCAGGTAGTGAATTATGTGTCCGCAAAGATTGTTTGGACAATGTTTTAGAGGTCAAATTGATTCAATAGTTGTGTGTAATTAGAGTTATTTGTAAAGCAAAGGAGATGACACCATGGATTCAATCCCAAACCTTGAGTATATGAGAATTAACACAAAAGCCACCCAAGTTTTCTTAATGCTTAAATTACCATACACAAAGATTGGTCTCAAGCTATTAAAAAACAACTTTCTAGCTTGCCCTACTAGTATGGGCGGGCCAAGCTAGCCTTGTATAGGCCAATTTGAAATTTATGACAATGGGTCCCATGTGTATACCTTATTTAGATCCTAAAAGTCTCTCAAAGTTTGAGAGGTGGAAAGAGGAGGTCCCAAAAGTTTCACCCAACTTTCAAATCAGGCTCCAATGTATGACAAGCTAACTACACTAAATATGATATTTAGTGTCACCAATTCTAACTGCCTTGCTCAATACTAATTGTAAACCTCGGTATAGGTGTCACCAACACTAAATGTTAACCCAACATTGTTTGTCATTCCTTGTGAAAAAATTTGGAGATTACAGATTTACAGTGTTGCAATTACTGTCACCTACCAAGAGGCTTTTTATCAAATTTTCAATCATCCATGACAATATTTCATCACAAGTTGCTGACAAGAGAAGGTAGGATTTTGGCCAATGGATGGACTCATCCATCATCCATGACAGAATTTGTTCACTTATTTATAAGAAGTGTCATCCAAAAAGTTACCATAGTGACATAAAATGCCATATGACACTAAATATGATGTTTAGTGTAGCTCTTCATATAGAGTTTCCTTAAAGAAGGATCAAACCCACGGCTACATTCCTCTTTGAGAGACTTTACGGATAACTCTATTATAGCATATCACTTTCATGTGTCTTGACATGATTTGAGAAAAGTAAGAAGGGTTTGAGGATTTTATGATCAAA
Organism: Polytrichum formosum; assembly: GCA_964035585.1. Classification (NCBI taxonomy): domain Eukaryota; kingdom Viridiplantae; phylum Streptophyta; class Polytrichopsida; order Polytrichales; family Polytrichaceae; genus Polytrichum; species Polytrichum formosum. Next base: position 12,039,017 of record OZ037935.1, on the reverse strand, counting down.
TTTGAAGGGGACCTCAAAGATAGTTTTACCCCCAAAGACCACCTCTATTTTGAATATGGGAAGGGTAGATTGTTTTCAATTATTGTTCAATTGTTTTCTAAAAGTTCACAAGGGACTTTTTTTGGCCCACATGACAATATTTTGAAAGCAGCATAGGGATGCAAAAGAAACCATTTTGTTTAGTTGTTTATTTGATAATAAAGGGCATGGGTAACACACTCCTCACACCATGTAACGAATCGTCACGAGTGGGTTCCATGTTATAAGGGTGAGTTTGCATTAGAATCCAATTCCAAGTATCTTAGAATCCAAAACACCCTTTCATGAGCCTTATTTTAAAACTCAATATTGGATTCAATTTTGAAATTTGGTTTCCCATTGGTTTCTCAAATTGGGTGGAATCTTTTCATGAGGTGGGATCATCAATATTTTATGGGAAAGTGATGTCATATTAACGCCACTTCATGTTTTCATACCTTGGAAGTGCACTCTAATGTAAAACTTCTTGAGTCCAAAGTTTTGCTTTTGACCAATAAGGGCCACTTCACACATGAGACTAAGAGCTTGTGACTAGTGCACTTCAAGCAGAAGAAGAAGAACTCCGGTCTCCGGAGGAGGCCGGAGTGAATAGAGTGTCTGTTTGTAGAACATCCTAGGCCACGCCCTAGGGCGATGGCGTTAGATGTAAAACTACTTCACCCTTTGCAGGGAGTAGACACTATATTTAATAACTAATGATCATTACCGGTAACCGGTAACATGTAACCGTCTTTATTAGCCATAAGACATCCAGTAATCATGGCACTGCTTTAGGGGGCAAGGCAGAGCGGGTTATAGGTTTATTTGATTGTTTATGGTAAGTCTTGGAGGTCTATGATGGGTTGTCGGTTCTCTAATCTACGTTTATGAACTAGTATTGAGTGTGCATATTGTGTGGGAATTATGTTAATTTGTTTAAATGTACTTTTAATTTTCATGGCAGGGAGTTTAAGTGTTGTTTCTAGTTTATTCATTGATGGGATGTGTGTTGTGGCCCTTGCACTTGCGACTAATACCATGAGTGGGGCTACATTCCACCCCCTTGTTATGATGTTGTTGATGAGTAGTGGATATTTTGTGGTTTTCCTATCAAGGGTTTTTGCAACAAATCTGTCATTACAATATGTAAATTCTATAAATTGTATGGTGAGTTTTGGTGGAGGATGATTGTACAGGTGGCCAATGACGCATAGTATGTCAGGTTTAAGTATGGCGGAACAATGACATCTTTGGGCACCACATGTGCACAGTAGTAGCCATGTTGGTACTGTGTTTTCTTGAGGTAATTCATTGTGTGTTCCTGCATTCATAAGTGTATAGTGTCTTGATATTTTAGTTGAGAGAATGAGTTTTCGTAATTCCCATACAACTTTGTTGTGTCTTTTTGTTATTAGTGCATGGATGTGTTGTTGTTTGCATTTGAGTAGTACATGTAACCATGTATCTGCCTTTGATGAGTTGCAAATAGGGCATGCTTTCGATGGGTAGGCTTCTCTACCAAAGAAGAGTTGCTTTCGGGCATGACCCATATATTGTCCAGTTCGGAATTTTATGAGGCACGTTTTTTGTTTATCCGTGACGGCGGGGTTTGTCCAGAAGTCATTTGATAATGTTTTATCAATGTCCTTGTTCTCGAGCCATTTGTGTAGTTGGTGTGTTTGACTTGCTATAATCGTTAAGTTGAGTCCTTTGTCGTATTTGAGGATGTGTTTTCCGAGGTGCCTAATGGGTCCTTTGTTTGGTGTCTCTTGCATGGAGTGCCACCAATCTTTTTGGAAGTAGTATGGTGTAGGGTGCACGTGCTCGTATGGTGTTGCGGCGTCTCTGTGATCTAGTTCACGTCCTTGTTTGGCTAGTGCATCTGCATGTTCATTGCCGTTGATGTTTGTGTGGGCTTTTATTTTGTGAAGTGTGGTGATTTGTGTGCGGGATATTAACATTTTAATCATAGCTTCCAGGATGTTTTTGTCTGGGTGGCTATTATGTAGGGTGGGGAGTTTGAGTTGGGTATTTAGAAGGTATAGTACATTGAGGCAATCTGTGAATATATGGGCCAGTTCGTCACGGTATGTTGTGGTGAGGAGTTGTAAGGTGTGGTGTATGGCCATCATTTCTGCTCGTAGTATGTTTTGTAGTCCTGGTAGTCTTTCTGCAATTTTTAGGTTTTTGAAAGGGTTATAAATCCCGTATCCCACTGTTTCCCGTTTCCAATGTCCGTTTCTTGTTTCTTTAGGTGGTTTGAATGACCCGTCAGTGTAGTAACAAAATTGTGGCGGATATTTAAGGGGTAGCCATCGTTCTGGGTTGATGATTAGTGGGGTGTTTGGTGTTTGGTGTTTGAGTGATTGGGGGGAGGGGAGAGTATGTGAGTTTAGCCCATTTTGTATTGCGGTTTACTGGGGTGGCCATTGGCGTGGGTGGTGCAACTTGGTTGAATGTTGCGGGAATTTGTAGGGTGTTGGCGATGTCATTCATTTCTTGGATATATTCCTCTGATCCAATGGGTGTGTTTTTGTGGTGTACGCATAGTATATGGATGGCGCAACTTTCTATTATGGGTTCAATTCGTAATTCGGGGGGATTGTTGGTTCTTCATAGGTGATGGTGTCAACTTTGAAGTGTGTGATAACATGTGAGTTTGGGAAGGGTCCAATGTAAGGGTTAAGGTTGTTACACCATTTTTCATTTGTTGCTACTAGTATTGTAACAGAGTTTGAGTCATTTTTTGCTGCAAGGCGTGCCCAATGGAGGGCTTGTTGGGCTTCGGCTTCTGTATGTGGGTGTGCGTATCCTTTGCCTTGCCATTTGTGTTGGAACGCTTTTCCTACTGATCCAAATACTACATCTTTGGAGAATGGGGAGTGGAATTGTTTGAATGTAGTAGAGCATGTGACTGGTGATGAAAAATACGAGTGTGTTATTTGGAATGAGCTTGTAAGGTATTCAAGGATGGCGTTTGGGAGTGTGTATTGCGAGAATTTTAGGGGGTCATTTTTGGGAGTTTTATATTTATATCTTTGGTATAGCCATGTTATTTCTGTTTCAAATGGTTGGATAGGGGGCTCAAGGTTATGTGGTTTGTTTAGTGCTAAGTGGGGTTGATCCCATAGCCATTTTAGTCTTGATTCTGGGATGGTGGTCAGATGTCGGCCAATGTTGTCATAGATATGTGCGATATCGTGTTGGGTTTGGATGGTACTTTGTGTGTATGTGATGTCATATTCTGGGTTGCATTCGCTGATGTGAATGTGACACAAGGGTATGGTTTGTGGTGGGGGGATGTATCTGGTGTTTTTTATTTGATCTTGATGGAAATTTGTGTTTAGTATGTTAGTAAAATGTTGATGTTGTTTTCGGGTGTAGTATTGCGTGAGGAGTAGTATGTTATGGTTTATGGTGTTTTGGTCATTCCAAGGAAACAAATCTCTTTGGGGTAGCCATTTGTTGTAAATTGTTTCATTTGGGAGTGTCCATTGGCATAGGTAAGACGTATATATTTTCATGATTTTGTATTTGTATGTGTATGTGCCGGGGCGATCGTTTAGTATGTTGTGTATTGGGAAGTGTGTTGGGTCTTTGAGGATGTATGGGGGGGGGGTTGGGATGTTCTAATGGTGATGGAGGTGGAGGGTGAGTAAGGTGTTCTTGTGGTCTTATGTGTGTGTTATGGTTTAGTATTTTGTATTCGTTCTTCAGGGTGTTTGGTGCCACGTGTGTTAAGCATTGGGTTGTACAATGGTTGTGGCATGAGGGTTCACAAAAGAGTGTTTTGGCGTAGTCTAATGTAGTTTTCTCTATTTTTGTTAGTGTGTGGTAGTGATGTTTGAATTCATTGTTGCTCATTAATTGTGTTCCATTGGGGTGTGTTATTTGTTTTAGTTCGAATATATTATGTAAAAGTAGTGTGTAGATATTTTAGTGATAGTGTTGGGGTTAACGTTGGTATGTTTCTTGCTTGAATCATCCATTGTGTTTCTAGTGGCGTAGGGGCGAGGGGGAATGCTTCAAGTATGCTTCTGGGGTGGGTTCCACTTGTTGTTTTTAGTAGAAATAGGGTTCTTGTGATGCGTGTACAATCATGATGTGATATCCGTGTTAGGTGTTGTGCCCCGCTGTGTTTTGCAAGAATATGTTGTATTAATCCTCTATATATCTTTCTAAGTCTTCTTTTATCATTAAGGGCATTAATGAGTTGCTCACCAATACATGTAATGTATGCATTTTTTAGTGAGAATGCTTATGTGCCGAACATGTCATGTGGCAATTGTGCGACATCGTTTGACATACATTTTGGTAGGCCGCATATGGATTTGTGTAGAGCAATTATTTTTTTGTCTAGTTTTTTAATGGCCAGGAGTGAGTATGGTACGGCATAAAAACTATAGGCAATGCCGGCTCGTATAACTGTATCAATCATTTTTATTTTTTGTTTCATGGTAGCTGGGCATGTAACTAGGAGTTTACATTGTTTTATTAATTTGGCCGTGGTAGTGTGGGTTTGTGTCTTCCATTGTAGTGAGGGAACTAGGCTGATTCCAAGGTAGAGATATGGTTCATGTTGGCTGAGTATGGGTATGGGTTGGTTTCTAAAGTTTATATTTGTGTTTCGTATTTGTTTTTTGAAGGCTTGTGGGTTTAGTTTTGATTTGTTGGGGCATCCAGTGACCGCACATTTAGGGATGCCTAGATCCATCCCTGCCCATTCGCAGAATTTGTCTAGTTTGTTAAGTTGGAGCTCTAGAGATGTCATTTTGTTAGCTAAAATAGCTAGATCGTCTGCATAGGATGCAAAGCTTATTTGTGTGTTGGAGGTTTTGAAGGAGTATCCATTATTTCCTTTTTGTAACCATCTGAGGAGTGGTTTGAGGAAAATAATAAAGAGATATGGGCTCAATGTGTCTCCTTGTATGGTTCCTCTTTGTATGGGAATTGGTTGTGTTTTGCCAAAGTGTTCTCCAATGAATGTTGTGGTGGATTGTGAGTAGATGTTTCCTAATAGGGCTACAACATCTTGCGGATATCCAAGATCTTTCATGAGAGCAAGGAGTCTAGCGTGGTCGATTGAGCCGAAGGCATTTTTGAAGTCTATGTATAATATGTAGATGTCATGGTTCGTGAATTTGGCATCTTCTAGTGCCGAGATGATGGTTTATAACTGTCTTGATGTACATCTTTCAGTTCTAAATACTTCTTGGCTGTCATGTAAGATTTGGTGTTTTTCTCCATATGCAGAGAATGCTAGCGAGTGTGCTAGTGAATAGTTTGTATATTGTGTTAGCAAGGGCTATTGGTCTATGGTTAGCGAGGCAATGTGGGTTACCCTTTTTATATAAGAGTATGGTGAGGCTTGTTTTCCAGCTTGCAGGGATTTGTTTTTATTTGTAACAGTGGGTAAAGAATAGCAGTATCAGTGTGTGAAATCGAGGCGGCATACTTTTTAATATGGCGTTGGGGATTTTATCTGGTCCAGGGGTTTTTTTGTTGTCTAGGTTTTGGAGGCATATGTCGTATATTTCTTAATCGAGGTAGGTGTGAAGGGGGGTGAGTGATTCGCCTTCCTTCTCAAGGGTGTATCTGTCCAGATCATGCCATGGATATTGTCTGACTCTTCAGGTGCAATATTGTGGGTGATCAGGTTGGTAGTGGCATGTTGGGATTGTTGGTCTATTGCTAGTAGATTGTTGAGTATGAATTTCTTGTGCAATGTCTTCTGGGTTTGTGAGGATGTTGTTATATTTGTCTATGATGCAATCTAGTGGGGGTGTATCGTTGTTTTTGAAGACTTTTCTGTTTATTTTCTTAGGGCTTTTGTCATACATTTGTTGGTATTTTGCTATGGCTATTTTAATTTGTTTTAGTGAATATTCTGAGGTGATTTTCCGGGCTTCATTTTTAGCTTTTTTTGTTTGTTTGGCCAAGTTTTCTATCCATGTATCATATAGGAGAGGGTGGTCTGGGGGTGTTGGTATGATGTTGTGGATGTGGTTGCGTGTTGTTTGAATAATGGGGTGGTTCCGCTAGTTGTGATTGTTTTTAATGATATATATTATTTTCCGGATGAGGTGGTAGGTTGCGAGGTGTTTCTTCCATTGTTTTTGGAGTTTTTTGGGGAGGTATCCTCCTTGCTTGGCAATTCTGTTTGGGAGTGTTTGGATTGGTGGTGCGCTGCATGTTTCTAGGATTGTGGTTGAGATGTGAGAGATAATGGTGTCTAGTGAGGTGCAGGCTAGTTGCCATTGTGTTTTAGTTAGGTGGTTATTATTTTCGAGTAGCTGCGTGAGTTCGTTTATTTGATTTGAGTTAGATTCAAAGAATTGTGTGTGGAAGTTTTCTAGGTTCTCCTTTGGTATGGGATTCAATAATCGTGGGGGTGGTTTGGGTTTAGGCGCCATTGTTCTAGCCATTAGGGTATTTGGTGGAACATATAATTGTATAGGTAGGTGGTCTGAGTTGAGGTTGATATTTGTGTTTGTTGTTGAGGTGTATTGACTGTTGTTGGAGGATTTTATGTAGAATCCATCTATTAGACTATTTTGTGTGTAGTTGTGTCGCACTTCAAGCACTCTCATTGGTGAAAATGGCGGACCTGGTCTAAGTTCGCTTCACACTACGATTGAGGGACCAGTGGAGTATGTGAATGCAAGATGGATGTAAAGTCTACATGGATTCCTACATGGCATCAAATGGATCATGTTTCATGGTCACTTGGATTATTTTCAAAAACCACCTCTTGGAGGTAGGCCTAACACAAAACCGAGAGACCATTGCACTCCGAATGCTCACAACCGTTGATTTATTCAATTCTATCATGTGTGAGGACCCGCAGGAATAAAAAAATTCATTGAAATAGCATTTGGTTGAGGGTGTGGTCACATATGACTTCACGCTACACTTGAGGATCCGTGACCACACTACATGATTTTGGAGGTGTCTTGGGACGGCCTTTGGACACTTTCTTTTGGGCTCTCACAATTTCATGGTCACGGCTCTTGGCTTGTGTGTGAAGTGGCCCTAAGATCAGTTGATTTTGGAGTTTCTTTGGACTTGGACCCTAAGGGCCACTTCACACATGAGCCAAGAGCCGTGACCTTGTAATGATGAGGACCCTTGACTCTCATCCAAAGGCCGTACCATGGGTGTTGGGAAAGCCGTTTTATGTAGTCACGGGTTCTCAAGCATAGTGTGAAGTGAGAATGGACCATGTTGCAGGACCATTGCATATTTTGTTGGCGGAAAAAGAAGGGAGGATTTGGTTTAATATGATATGTCTCAAACTTTATCAATTGAAGAGAATTACTTGGTGGTGTTTGTCTGTCTTAGAATCTATTCTAGAATCTTCCCTGAAATTTGCCTTGAAATCTGTCATGTTGGAAGAAAAAAATTAAAAAAATCATGGTCTCCCGGAATTTTCGTCAGGCCCACCTCTTGGAGGTGGGCCTGACACAAATTCCGGTAGACCATGCACCCTTATCCACAACCTGCCATGTAGGACTCCATGTAGACTTTTCATCCACGAACTTTTCTTTGAGCCTTTAGGACTTCACCTCCTAGTGTGAAGTGATCTTGGACGGTCTCCGCCTTTTCGACCAATGAGAGCTCTTACATTGCCATGGTCAGGGGCCTTCAGCCTTGTGTGTGAAGTGGCCCTAAGAAACGCGCCCAAATCCCACGTAGGCACGGGTGGGGTCATAACATGGGGCCCACCCACCGCAGGCCCTTGCCCTACACAAAAACCGCTACTCGTCACAAGCCCGTCAAGATCCTTCGTCAAGGCTGGGTTTGGGGGCGCAGGTCTGGGCTTAAACCCCAAACCCTAATTCCTCGACTTGGCTCGGAGGGATGGACTCGAGCTTTTGAAAACGAATTTGATACACTGGAGATTGACTCGAACGTGGACACTTTAGCTTGAGTGATCATGCACTTTGTGGTGCTTGTTGATATATAGTCTTGCAATCTGTTCTCGGTTCTTTGACGTGAGTGACAAAATGCGGGGCACAAGAGGCGCAAGCCTTGCGCTTCGCAGATTGCTCAACTCCTCATTCTCCTCTAAATTAGCAAACGGGAGATCGTCTTTGCCTGCAATTTCCTCATGTGAGAGTGCACGGGAGTATCCTGTGGGTATCACATCGTCCACCACATCGCTATGGAGCTCTACAAATGCATGTCGATCTCCTACGGTGCAACCGATATGGTCACATCAGGTTTTGGTTAGAATGTCATCTATAGCAGCTGTGGAGGAAAAGGCAGAAGGCCAAGTGGGAAGTCCAGAGGTTGAAAGGCTGTATAAAGAGCTAACCGATGCAGTGCAACAGAAGCGCATGCCTGAGTCTCACATGCTTCCCACCCTGCTGCAAAGTTGTGCTACTCCTACGGATGTGAAGCTTGCGTTGGATTTGGTTGACCGGTTGAGAAGGTTGAAAGCAGTTCAAGGCCAACAGAAAGCAAATCATAGTAGACATATGGCTCAGTTGATGGTGGAAGCATGCATTCGATCAGGGGATCCACAGTCGGCATTGAAGACATTATTGAAGAAGAATCGATATGGGTTCACACCTTGTATTGACCAAGCACATTTGCTTCTGAAACATGCCTTGGTGGAGAAGGACACAAAGCTCATGCTGCAAGTGTTTAAAACAATGGTTGCAAATGAGGTCTTTCCTACCCCTGGCTCTGCTGATTTGATTATTCGAACTTGTAAAGATGCTGGAGATGCAGAGCTGTTGTTTCGAATGGCAAAGGAGATGCACATGAACGGGCTTTCATTTAAGCAACCTCTCTATGATATTATTATATCAGCTGCTGCCAATAGTGGTGATGTGAACCAAGTGCATGAGGTTCAAAAATGGAGGGAAGAACGGGGATATAGTCATACCACTGCGAGTGCCTTTTCTTTGGCGAAAGCATTGGTGATCGATGGGAAACCCGAAGAAGCTGCAATCATCATCGATGATAAATGTAAGGATGCTGAGAAGCGAGACATGTATATGGGCATCATGGTTAAGGTGTGGCCCCTTCTAGTAGGTGCAAAGGTTGATGAGGAAGGGAAGGAAACTTTCCTGCAAGACCTAAAGGACAAGTTGATTGCCATGTCTGTGAAGTTGTCACAATTGGGATGCAATTTCAAAGTGGATGTGAATGAAGATTTTGCCAAAGGCAAGGGTAGCAAGAGTAAGGCGCAAGAGGAAGCTGACCTTGCCGCTCCTCCTTAGATGTTTCAATTCTCCAGATTCTTAATTGAAGGATTAACCTCAGCCAAGAATGTCGTGTGTCAACATGGGCAAGGTCTTGTCTGATCCATTTTTCTTGCTCAATCTCTTGCCAATGCAAGGAGGCATCCAGCATTCAAACAGTTGCTACAGGAAAAGAGTGTTGGCCTTAGGTTGAATGCATAGGCTTAGTGGAAGGTTACTAAGAGGAGGCAGAATCCATGGAGGAGTTCACAGTTTTTAGAAGCAACTGTGATTCTCAGCTCCTAAATCAGCTGCCCTCCAAGCGGAGATGTGACAGCAACAACCTGCGATGAATCGCTGAGAATAATTTATTTGGCCTACTGTTATCAAGATCCCCTTCTTAGCACCAAAATCTCAAAGGAATTATAGTGCGATTTGATCAACACCTTGTGCAAATGTCCGTGCAAATTTTTTTAATGTTGCAAAAGAATGCTCTCACTTCAAGAATTATGACTGTTGGTTTGCGTTCTGTCCAGTCTGCCTTCTTTTTAGCAAGCAGTTGGCATTAACCGTCGTGTATTGTTCAACAGTATTGAAGGTTCATGATACAAAACTTGTTTATGTATCTGTCAATGCATTAGTCATTCAGTGGTGAAGCTCTGTTAGATGTGTTGTTGGATGGGCATCTATGCTGCTGGAACCCAAAACTTTCTGATATCTCCACCGATCCCATGACTTGTCTCTTTGGAGGATTCTGAAGGGGGTCTACGTTTGTGAATGGGGTGTTTTCGAAACTGCACTAGGTATGGTTTCAGTAAAAATAGAATTTCTAAGTCAAACTTTAACACCATTTGGCATGCACAGAATCTTGGAACTATCATGTACAGAATGTATTATACATTTTTATGTCAGAATCCTCCAAGCCAAGAGAAATGTGAGATGCTTGTCCTTTTTTATCTCTCCTTTAGTGCTTGTGTTTTGGGTCAATCCAAAGTACATCAAAGCACTACAACCCACATCTCATTTGCTACTCCAAATGGGAATCAATCAGACGCTTTCCAAAGAGCTGCAGGTTGCAGTGCACAATAGCATCTGCACACCAGCTACATCAAAATATTTGCACTACACGTTTATGCACCAGCAGCATTTGAACTGGACTCTTGATACAATAACGTGTGCAACATTTCTGCAAAGATCAACCTCATCCTGCTCAGTTTCATACTTGCAAAAGTTTTCACAATTTAGAGAACCTACAAGCAATTTATCTGGGATAGTTTGCCGTTTCCCTTTGGGTTGTGGGTCGATATCTAGCTTCGATGCCTCTTCTCAAAAAATCCTCTAGCTTCAGCCAAAATCCGCAAAGAAGCTATTTCAGGACCACAGGACATGGATGTCGACACATCTGATGCAATACAAAGGACAACACTGAGTAGTGCAAGGATGCCTTGCAATGCAGTATTCTTGGATATGTCATCTGTCAAATGTAAAGGTTAACTACGTATGCTTCTCATTCGAATACATCTGTCTACCACATTCCTCTTTCAGGTGTTGATATCAGTATAGAGAAAATGCTTTCGTCCAGAGTGTGATCGCTACTCCTTACTGTTAGAGTCCTCCTTCCGACGAAACAAGATGGCTGTATCATCTGCATCACAAAGCACATCAGTCACCGAGATATAGACACAAATACTTCAATAGAATTTCAGTACTTGATGGAATCTTCAGTTGTTCTCCATAGTTGCAGTCAAAGCGCTTCCTGGAGAGATTGGTTGGTGAAAGCACATTGCACTTTGAATGTGACAGGATTGAAAAATGCCATCTCGTACATTTAACTTCAGAAGTCTGCTTCCAAGCATGACTCAAGGAGACTCCAACAGCATCTCTGCACATTGTCCTTGCAATAAAATGCTTTGCAAGGGTCTCCGAAAGGTTCCTAACCCCACCAGGTGTGTGAATCCCAGGTTGTAGCACCTCTCAATGACAAACAGGAAACCTCTAGCATCACCCGTGGAGGATAAGATACACGAGCCCGGATACTGATACTCTACAGATTCAGTTTCTCCTTTATATCAATGTAACACATAGTCCCCACAATAACTGCGCAAATAGAGAATTAGGGTTACGAGGTTTGAGAACAAATTACGATCACCGTCTCGAAAAACATTTGACTGCGAATGCATTTGTAGACTGCTCAACAGAATGAAAATTCAAGAAATTTCCAGAAACGAATGGGACAAAGAGGTCAAGGGTTTAGAAGTGAAAGAACGGGGAATAATACTCACTGGCCACTTGAACTTTGATCCACTGCTCCACAAGCATGCCGGCACCGACTCCAGCCACCGTCAAGAATGCATACAAGGCAATAGTCTTGGGAATTGAGCGACGTGGAAGAATGTATACATCGGGGACTAACCTAACCTTTGACTTCCCAACGGCTCGCTGCGGCGCCTTCCACATATCCCCGTCCCTCTCCATCTGTTGAATTTTCTCAAACTTCTCAAACTTGTAATGATATCCGAAGATTTCTCCCCCTCTGTCTCCTGAAATTGTCCTCAAATGGTCTCAAATCATCTCAAATCATCTCAAACCCTAATTATTACTCGGTTGAGCTGAAGAAGCAGGCTGATCAGATGCAACAGACAATGAAGACGACGACGGCTGAGCAGCAACAGTAACGGCAAGTTGTGTGGTTGCACGCTGATACTCCACGGCTGCAATGACACGATCGATCTGGCGAAGCAACGAGTCTGGATTGAGCACCCCAATTTCTCGTCCCTTGCTTACCACTCCGACATTTTGCACATTCAAGCTCCCCCCAGGTTTCACCCCCATTACATGCCAAATCTCTTCATACCAAAGTGCTGAATTGTGTAGTACGGCAAATCCAGCAACCAAAATCACGTCAGCACTGGCAACATTGGCGTCTAACTGCTGCATATAGTAATGGGTAATGCATGAGGAGGAGTGCATTGTGGAGTATTGCCCATAATGCACTCTCCTCATGCATTATGAAACGCAAAGGTCTACGGACGGATCTCAACGGGCTTGATTGGTTGGAGAAACGTAGTGTCCTGTCTAGAAATGTAATGCACTCCAAAATATGTGGGGTGTATTACACAAAGCAAGGGTATCTTAGATTACAAAAGGAAATTCAACCAAGGTGTTAATATAAGCATAACGGTGGGTTTACACTAGGGTGCAACACCAAAGTAACTCTAAATCAAGGATCTTGTTGGTTGAGAGCAAAATTTTGGACTCAAGGAATTCACACTAGGGTCCAGGTCCAAGCTATGAAAAAATGAAGTGACGATAATGTGGCATCACTTCCCAAACATATCTAGGTGCTCTTCTACGCTCCTGACCCAAAACAATGGGTACTCTTCCTAATCTGAGAAAACATTTTCAAGCTTGAGTTCAATTTTGAATCCGAGAGTAAGGTCCATTAAGGAGGTGCTTTGGATCAAAGTTTCTTGGACCCATAGCCTAATATAAACCCACCCTAAGATTTAAGTTTTAGAATGTAGTACTAGAGGTTCAACACTTAACCTCTAGATGAACATTGTTGTTTGGTTATGGTGTGATTGTATATTTAGATTTTCCAAGGATTAGCATTATTTCAATGTGTAAAGATTTCATATGCACATGTACACTGGCATTAGAAAGAAGTGAGAATTAGGTTAACGTTAATCACAATTGATCCAATGTATAAAACCTACAATGTAATCTTAGAAATAAGCTCATAGGGGAGAAGCATCACAATGTTTGGGCATGACCAACATGGGCCATGCCCACTTCTTGGCTTTCAAATACGGATCAAATCCAAAAGGAGTTGCAAATACAACCTGATGTTTTGTACAATGATATGTGCAACTAGGTTGCCCCAGGCTAAATTATCCACATCACACTATTTTAATGTGGTTGCTATACAGTTGAATAAACAAAGTTATAAGTTTTTGTAATCTGATCTTGACCCAAGGGACTTAACATGGTTAAACCTATTCACAAAGGCAACCTAATTGCATATATCAATGTATAGTAGAGGCACCTATTCTTGATTAGAACCCCATCGGCAATCCAAAGGGTACCAGGATTTCAATCAAGCTAGGACTAAATTTTGATAAGGCCAAAACCAATAATGCCATGACACATGTCCTGGTTTTGAGCCCTAAAACGAGGAGGAATGAGCAATTAAAATGAGTGGTTACAGCATACTCTAGACATTGGTAATATGTTTGGGCCAACTTTTGGCTTCAAAAATTCACAGTAATTTCATTTTAAAGATTAAATCACCAAAAGATTTGCAGTCCTCCTAATTTCTATCTTCCTACACATGAATATTTTGCACCGCCTCATACTTCTCCAGCTCTGGTGCAGAATCTCTTAAGTGATCGGTTATGGGCACCTCTACTCTAGATGCACAAATTTCGGATTTGACCAAGTATCAACGATGTAATTTCTAAGAAGCCACCCAGACATCAAACTACAATTTCTCAACTTATTAGTCTGGCTCTCGCTGTTTTCAAGGCTGGACAATGCAACCACTTGAAAACTGCCACATCATCGTTGGGTTCTAAAGCATCTAGTAATTTACATGCTTTGGACTGTATATTGTTGACAGTAGATCGTGTAGTACATGACAGCTCAAAGGCTCACTTCACAAATATCTTCTTCAAACCACGTGTGGTGGGTGCATGGATTTGGAACCCCACCCAAGTTGAAAATTAACATGATTCCTCAAAAATATTGTGCACCCACATTATTTAGACATATTTAGTGTCCCAATGCTTCTAGGTTCTCGACACCTACATTACTTGTGTCATTTAATTACTTTAATGTATGGTGTACTAGGTACTCTCTCAAATGTGCCATAACAATCATGTGCCTCAAATTCTAGAGATCCTACAAATAAATTGTTGATTCAATGCAATACTCCTAATGCAAATGTGATACACAGTTACCTCTGCACAACTTCACAAACCCTAGTCGAATTGTCTCAAATCCATTGCATTTCTAGCCCTTGGTGATCCCGTTCCCAATACAATCTCCTGTACAGTTACATTAGAATCAAAGAGTCAAGCTGAAGGTTTCTCTGCAGTTGAGCCAAATTCATATTCCAGTCCATTGGGTGGGCAGATGCCCATTTTTCAAGTTTCTCATTTAGGTGAACCACATGCTTTTAGGATTTTGGGTTTGAGGCGCTCAAGTATCTGGCAATGGTTGATTCGGTTTCAGTTTTGAATTTTCTACTCTCCGACTTCGTCAGGGCATAAAGCTGTAATGAAAAGGAGCTTTCAACTTAGCAACTCTGATTCCCATGGACATACCCAGTATTGTAGCTAGCTCCTAACCCTCTACTGTACAATGCACCATTGCACATGAACCTCGAAGCTAAAGTATGAAGTTAATAGCACAGTAGGTATTTGAATGACAACTCACATAGAAATTCAAGAATTGCAGATGTACATAAGACAACGACCCAAGACGTAAGCATCATCGACTGTGGTTGTTGAACGCCCGCAACTTTTGACCTAGTTAGCCATAATTTTGGACAGTTTCATAGTCCTTGTAATTTAGCCATGTGTAATGTTTGCTTGTACAAGAGTAGAGTACAAGGTTATGTGTGCTACAGCAGTCATTTAACCACCACATGCATTTCGTACTCTTCAAGATCTCATGGCCTTCATAAGTCAATAGTGAGGCATTGATCTGGTCAACCAGATGTGAGCTTCTTATGAAATGGTACAAACTTAGGCTGGGGCGGTTTCGCCACCACAATCACAATCTTAGCCAACTTTCCATGTAGTGATCCTGCATGCTTCTTCAAACCTTTATTCCCCAATGAGGGTTTCATCTGCAACAGGTACTCTGTTCCTCCCGAAATCCATGGTTGAGATATGCACAGGCAGGTTCCATCTAAATCAAACCATGTGTGCATTGCATGGCAACTCAATAATCCCTTCTATTTGAGCCCACATATTAATGCCTACACTACCTGGTCTAAATCCCATATTCCCCAACTGTACATATACTAGCACCAAAAAAGAAGCGTTCCTTCTCCTGAAAACCATGAACAGCAATAGGCGACTCCTTTGTACATCCACGTCATTGAATTGGGTTGTAGCACCAGCTCTGTGCCAAATACTAAGCAAGGTACTTAAGAGATGGCTTCTGTCCCGTCCATCCAATTTTTGAAATTCCCCTGCGTAACTCATGCTGTTCGTGGGGAATGTAGTGAATCATTCCTCTCTACAACCTCTCTATACTCCAGAGGGTCGAACCTTTCCCAAAAGCATTCATAGCCACCGCAGACCATAACAGATGTTTACTGTGGCCAGAATCCACTCTCCAGTATCAGAGAATGAAAATCAATACAAGACACCTACTTCACTAAACTTGTACACTCAAATGGTTCCTGATAAAATCACCTACTCGTGGCTCGGGTTATCGCCGTTTGCTCGTTAGCAAATCATTTACTTTGCCGCCGTACCAGCAGCACCCTTGTCAGTCCACTTGCCATACTTTTGCTTCATTTGCTCAGCAAGCTGAGAGGCCTTGGAATCCTCTCTCCTTGCAGCCCTTTTATCAGCCTCAACTTGGTTCTTATGATTGTCTTGTCGGGTCAACTCAATATCTTCATAGTAGTCATTGAGGTCACAGCAGTTCACACAGACTCCAAGAACCAAGACGCACACCTGCAGATCGTTCACACAAAATTGTTTCAGTTGTTGGTGGCTGGTTTGAAACTGCAACCAGTTTGAACAAAACGCAAATGCAATCATAGCCAAATGCCCGTTTGCATCATAGATTCAGGAAAAAAAACCTCGCCATTGAAGTAGCACCAGTGAAACAAGTATAAATGAATGTGTACTGACCTGAGCACAACCGGTGATGAACATGACAGCAGCCTCCAGCTTTAGAACCCAAACGGTAGTACTAACAGAGTACTTGGACGACAGACTAGTGCGAACCTGACTGGGTCTGAAAAATATTGCTAGCGATGTTGCAAAGAGTCCAATTACAGAGAAGGCCAACAGGACTAGCTGGAGGGTGAAGCATCCTCGTCGCGTACTTGAGCAAAGACCGATCAACCCTGAAGCAATTGTTACTGCTCCAGCAATAACAATCAGCCATCCTGCCCGGCTAGGAGAATGCTCTATCAAAAACAGAATAACTACTGATGCAATGCCACCAGTAAGAACAATTAGGTTCAAAATCAGCAGCAATGTTGTCGAGCAGACAGCAATATGCCCCTTGAACCCTCGACCTGCCATGATTGCTTTCCTTGATAATAAACCTGCACAGAGATTCAACTTAGACTATTAAACTTCCAACAGAAATTCTGCGTAGTTCATACAGAAACAAGAACCAAGCAGTTTGTCATCCTCTTGAATTTCTAACTACGTGAAAACCCGGACCGTAATTACTGATACCTTCTTCCCCTTTAAGATTCAACGACTCGTTTGCACTGTAACATGTTGTAAAGAATAACTACTAGATGCCAAAAAGAGCAGGAAGTGGCAGAGTAAGTTTGCATGAATCCACACAATTGCCTTGGACCCTCGATGCCATTTATGAACAACAAACGTGTAGACTTTGATCTTTTGTTCAAAACATGCAAGATATTCCACCATGTCCTCAACCCAGAACTGCACTCGAATCTTCTTCAAGAATGGCCCCGCACACAAAAAACAAAAGAACATAACAGATCCGGTAAAAGCGTTCCTCGATAATTTAAGCGAGTCACATTTGATGTAACAGCGTAACCAGAACGGAGGGCAGACGTAAAATGGAGTTGGTTATCACCCCCACACTCTTTAAGTCATTCCGCAAACATGCGAGGATGATGCTCGACCTCCGATCTTTTCGGAGTTCTTTTCACCATTACGAAACGCTCCTCCTAAGACAACCTCTCCATTCCGTCATCCAATACATTCTAATGGCCTTCATGAAAATATCGCTCACTACAACGGCCGGAAGTAGAGTGCAGTAGCTTCATAAAAGTGTCCTCTCTTTCGTTGTCAGCTCACTCACAAGAAGTAAGCCGTCACTACCCTTGTGAACACTAACAAGGATCTTAGCTGCTAAGGTAGCAATATCACCAATTCATTCCTGAAAAGCATCAGTCTCGTTCAACTCCCCTAGATGGGTTTCAAAAAGGAGGAGGACTAAATGAGTAGGTATAAAATCCAAGCCCGCCATTAAAGACTCCTAGCACCTAAATCCAGAAATTATAACACTAACAAACTCACCTTCGATGACGCAGCAGCCGGAGATCAAAGTAAACCCTGGGAAATCTCAAACCCCGTGCATGCAACCTATTCCGCTACCAAAGAATGCTCAAAGACATTGTTCCACCAAAGAATGCGACCTCTCTCTCTCACACAAACTCTCCCAGCCTCCGCAGTACAAGCAAAAACCAACACAAACGGAGTGGACGCGGACGACTGATGAGTAGAAAGCGAAAACCGTGAAGAAATGTACCCGAAAGCAAGAAGTAGCCAAAGCGGTCGCGATCTGCAACGGGAAGATGGACTGAGTGAGAGTGGAGCAGCCTGAAGAGCCGAGCCGCCTTCTTGCCAGAGGCCGCCGAGCGAACAGTGTGCACACACAGATTACCCTGCGACCTGGTCGGCACTCAAAGATCCTGAGAAACAAAACGAAGCTGTGAAGCCCCCAGCTCGTTGCTTGTCACCACCTTCCCAGAGGGACGCCGGCCTCTGGTAACTCGCTATTTACTGCACGACGGAAAACGCGCACCTGGCGGACGGGCGAAGCGACTCATTTGGTAGATACTGGTGCGCATGATAGCAGGGTTTCACCGCGGATGAAGATGATCGGGCGACTCAACAGACAGTGGGGGCGATTGAAGGTGCTTTTGTGAGATGTCGATGGTGGTGAATTGCGCGCAGCGACGCAACGCAGGGCACACCTGTCAGGGTGCGCTTGAACGGTAACCTCACCCGGTGCGCTCTTTCCGGGACTCGCCCACCGGCGCCGAACCTGCTCCGCGGCTCCCGTCCCTGACACGCGTTCCCACCGGCACCTCCGTCGACAACGAAGCAAGGTAGGTGGCACTAGGGCGGACTCACCCTCGCTACACTACATATTGTATTTAGTGCTATTTGTCTTGCTCAATACTAATTGTAAACCGCCCGTGTAGTGTCACCAGATGCAATAATGTTCAAGATTGAAGCCCTCATATGAATTTCATTTTGAAGGGCTCTCAAATTTCAGCCCTTCAACTGAAGAGCTGGTTCAAATCCAAGACGTCGATCCAAGATATAGAAATGAAATACAAAACTCATATTAAACTTGTGCATGAATTATATGGTCCATGTTTCCAGTATAATGTGAAGAATTAATAATCAACCATCTAACTCTACTTCTTGTAGTGACAATGCCCTACGCTTGTTGGTTCTTGTGGCGGGCAGATTATATTGAGGACTTCAAGTGATGTCTTCATTTTCAATTTGGGGTTGTGGTTTGAAGGGTTGTTTGAGAGAGGTATATTTTGAAGGGCCAAATCGTGTTTGAAGGGCATTGAAGACGTCAATTTTGAACACTGACCATATGTAAACCTAACATTATTGGTCATTCCTTTGGGTATTATAGATTTACAATGTTGCAATTACTGTCACTTACTAAGGTGGAAATGCCATAAACCGTGAAAATAAGGTGATTCGCATTGAAGATATGGTCTTAAAATCATGAGATAATTTTCCAAGATAGACGAGAAGGATTCATGAAGAATGCAAGTTGTTTCATATTTTAATTCCTTGTGAAAAAAATTCTACAATTTTCAAAGTGGAAAGTTTGTCAAACCCCCTACTCGTTCACTAGATTCGCCCTAAACCGAACACGGTAATGCTCATTTCCACACAAAACATCACCTAAACCGGTTAACTCATGAGTACATTAAATTGTGGTTGATGGTAGTCAAACATGACTAAATTTGGCTAAACTGACTACTACATGCATATCGAGTTGCCAGCCTCGTAATTATCGGTTTCAAAAATGGCACTTCACTATTTAGACATAAGTCTACTGCACGGGTAGAGGGTAGTTCACGGTTTATGGTATTTCTACCTTAAGTGGTCTTTCATCCAAATGTCCATCATCCATGACAATAATTCATTACACAAATGTTAGGATGCAATAGAGTTATCCATAAAGTCTCTCAAAGAAGGGCGAAATCATGGGTTTGAACCTTCTTTGAGAAAACTTTCTATTAAGAGCTCACTAGCTTATCGTGTTTCGGAGCCTATTTTGAAAGTTCGGTGCATATTTGGGATCTAAAAAAGAGTATGTGTGTGGGACCCATTGTCCTAAATCTCGGATCGGCCTATACAAGACTAGCTTGGCCCACCCATCCTAGTTGAACAAGCTAGAAAGTCGATTTTTAATAGCCCAACAACACTCCTTGCATATGAGAATTAAGCATTAGGAAAACTTGGATGACTTTGTGTTAATTCTCATACACTTATGGGTTGGGACCAAACCCATGGTTTCATCCACTTTGCTTTATGAATAACTCTAATATATACTAGACTTTGTTTTCATAATTAGCATGGATTTCATGTAAACCTCAAGTGTCCATGATAGTACTTGTAAACTAAATCATAAGAAGTGTCATTATAAAAGTTACCATAGTGACATAAAACACCACATGTCATCAATCACTCAACCCTAAAAAAATTGTTCATGATCATAAGGTACATGGGACTTAAATGGTTGCTTTTTCCAACTAGCCCACTTCACGCAATTAGCAAATCCATCTCACATGGATTTTTTTTTTAAATTGGTTCACTTCTCCTCATAACATTACTCAACATTCAACTCTCATTTTGTGGGCCCTTGTAATATAATAGTGGGACGCTCGAAAAGATGTGCACGGAGACTCAAATTCACACTAGCTCCCAACATTCCATTGTTATATTATGAGGGCCCACGCCGTTGAGTGTTGTTATGCTACGATGTGAATCATGCAATTTGTACAAGATGCTCAACAAATCCAAATTGACTCCATAGTCACTTTCTTCATGATTTTCAAAGCTCATATGCATGTCTTATTCATGATCGTAACGAAGATTCTTGTGCTCATTGAGAGGTTGTATAATCCGCCCCCAAATTATAGTGACTTTTGAGCACAAAATGGCAAGAGGATGCCCAAGGACTATCACCCAACTTTCAAATTTAGGCTCCGACACAAGACAAGCTAACTACACTAAATATGATATTTAGTGTCACCAATTCTAATTGTCTTGCTCGATACTAATTGTAAACCATGGCATAGTGTCACCAACACTAAACATTAACCCGACATTGTTTGTCATTCCTTGTCATTTAGGGGATTATAAATTTACGGTGTTGCAAGCAATTACTGTCAATTACCAATTGATTTTTCATCCAAATTTCAATCATCCGTAACAATATTTCATCACAAGTTGCTGACAAGAGAAGGTAGAGTTTTGGCCAATGGATGAACTCATCCATCATCATGACAATATTTGTTCACTTATTCATAAGAAGTGTCATCCAAAAAGTTACCATAGTGACACAAAATACCACATGACACTACATATCATATTTAGTGTAGCTCTTGATAGAAGATTTTCTCGCGATAGAATTTGTTCTCGAAATGGATCAAACCCACAATTTGATCTCTCTTCGAGGGACTTTACGCACGACCCACGGTCCCTCCTCCCTTATGATACAATGATTGAAAGTACTTGATTATAGTATGTAGGTGTTATTCTCTTTGTTTTTTCATGTTTTTTCGACCAACTTACACACCAAAACTTGTGTGCATTAGCAAACATAAAATTGAAAATCAAACCTCCCACAAGTGCATCCATGATTATTGGAAGCAAATGTTTATTGATTCCTTGACTAAATACATAGGGTCCTCTCAACTATGCATATTATTGAGTGTGGAGTATTTAACAAAATTTGAAAACGTAATCCAATCTCTTCTAAACACATTTCTTTATGGTGTTTGTTCTTTGATTCTCACAAGCCACACACCAAATCAACTATAGGGTTCCGATTGAGGAAATGAACCAAATAACATCTGCATATGATCTTGGATGTGGATAAGTAGATGAAAGACCGGTTACAATTTAAAGAACAAAATTACTTGTATGGTAACTTCAATTTTCACCAACACCTCTTGGTCTTAAGGTTAGTGCAGCCCACCTAGGTCCTCCCAATGGTGTGTACTATTCAATGTGGAGTAGTCAACAAAACAAAACAAAAATCAATAAATACAAAAATAATTGAAAACGTATTCCAATCTATGTTGGGCATGTGTCGTTATGGTGTTTGTTATTTGATCCACACCAAACCGCACACCAAATCAACTAGAGGTGACTAACCCATTTCCGATACCCCCTCCCTTATAAATCTTCATACACATAGTCCCCCAAGTTGCGAAGTTCCACACATGTAGCCGTCATTTTCTAATGTGATGGAAAAAGTCATGACAAATCCCCATGCAGCCGTCACATCAATGTGATGGAAAAAAAGTAGGTTAAAAGGACAAGGATTTGGGTTCCTTGAAAAGGGCACCAATTGTATTGAAGTTTACGTCTCCCAATTATTGGAAATAGGTCAACCTTTGTTGTGAATATGGGTTGGGAGAGAATCTTGCCTTTGAAAATATACAATAATTTCAAAACTTAGAAATAAATTGTGATCTTATTATCAAATGTTGTGATATCAATTTCCAAACCTGTAAAAAATCAACCCAATATCACACTTGTACTACACTTATGCAAACCGGCTTTAAGTGAACGGAATTGAAGTTTGTCTACTCTACATGGTTCCAATTAAGAAAAGGAGCCAAATAACATCCTCATATGATCGTAGCAGTGCCCGGGATGTTTTTTGGGCATAGTCGGTCAAGATCCTAGTGATTCTAAATCCAGCCGGTTACATGTTGACATCTTCCGGTTTTGCTTTATGCATTTGAGGTATATTCCATATATTCCTCTAAAATGACTGGTAATTCTCTTGAAGTCTCGAACTTCAACCGGTTATTTCTCAAACTCAACCGGTTCATATGTAACTAGCCGCCGGTTCTCCCCGGACATAGGATCGCAGATGTGGATGAGGTGGATGAGGAGACAAACTTGGTCCGAGACGACCCTAAACTACTGGATGATGGTGGAGAGATACCCAAATCTCAAGGAAGAGGTTGGCGGTTCAATGAAATCTCCTCTCTACTTGACAGAAACTTGCAAAGTGGTCTGCCTCTTGTGCTTTGGTGTTGGCATGTCGACCTTCTGACTCAAAAAAAGAAAAAGAAAAAGATGAGGAGACAAATGACCAGTTATGAATAAAGGAACACAGCTATCCCACATGGTAACTTCAGTTTTCACGAGCACTCTAGGTCTTCACTTAAGTTAGTGCAGCCCACATACATAGCTAACTTCATAGAAGCAAGTGCCTACTGGAGGAGGTCCACCCTGTCAGGGTTGAAACTTACGTGCATTATTGGCACCAGAGAGGATCGCGCTAGCAACACAGGTGCTTTCCCAGTATCTACAACAGTCCTAGATATCACACCAAGGACTGGGCCTCCTCCTCCTCACTGCCACTTGATGAGCAAGTAGAGAGTACCTACCAGGTTCTGACTGAGGGCCCGGACCATGAGGTGCTTGCTTATGTGGCATAGTTTTTTGTAACACAGATGTACCTTTGAACAACTGGAGGCAACCCTACATAACTTACGAGTTAAGGTTTGTTTATTATTCTGATGTCACATTTTTCTCCGGCTTCTCTTATAATCATTGTCGTGAAGTTGGTAGATTTTGGGGCTTCCTCGGTTCGTTTCAAGGCGGACGAGAGAGGGCATCATAATCATGGGGGCTGCATTTAAGGGGGTGGGGGGTTCGTGGTGTGTATTCCAAGTCAAATGCGCCTCTAAAGAAGAGGAAGCAAAGAACTTTAAAGGCCGACTTTATAGAGGGCATGGGGTCGGATGGAGAGCCGGCCCGATTTTTATCAACTTTTTCCAGCCCCAACCTTGTCATGTGTAAAGTGATGAGGCATGGTTTTAGGTTTCAATGTTCTCGAGGGTTAGAAGGATTAGTGAAGAGGATTTATCTTTTGTGGATCGGCGGTAGAGATGTTCATTATCCAACGGATGAGCTCAATTAATCTGGCCCATGTTGAGAGTTCAAGCCAAGGAAAACCTTGTCCCAAAGATTTGGCTCCAAATTTTTATCACCTAGGACGTTACATAGGATAAGGAAAATGTTTAGGCCCAACCCTAGTATAAAGCACTTGGGCCGGATTTGATGAAACCAAACGATCCCATTGGTTGAAATTCTTGGAGTGCATGTTGGCCCTCAATATGGCCCCGAGTATAAAGTGGGTCTTGTTTTATTGGCTTTGCCACGTGGGAAGAGAGACCTAGGGGGGTGGACTTTGAATTGGACCAAAGTTTGGCAACCAACCCTAACCGGCCACATATGATGTTAGTAACTCGCTCTCTTCAAATGGAGTCTAGTTGCAAGTGACTTTTCATGTAAAATGGTCTCTAAAATGAGCCGAAGTTTGGTCTTGGTCGGACAACCAATTACAATTGGCCATGTGTGCAAAATAAAAACTAGGACATAGTGACTAGCCATTGGTTCTTCATAGTTCCTCATGTGTTAGCGAAAGGTTTTAATTGAAGTTAAGGTCGTAGTTGGTTTATGCACCGGCCCAAGTGCCCTTTCACATGTAAGCATCGCACGAGCAACAAGTGTCAAAGGGATTCTTACATGTGGAATGTGGTGATCGGTGCATTTTTGTTGCACAATGCACTACTTTATTGTAATGCATTATACATTCAAGACAATTTTTTGAGAGATGTGCTTTTAATTTGATTTTTTGGAACTTTAGTAGGAATGTTTGTAAAATATAATACATCAGCTTAACAACCACACTAAAATTATGATGTGGCAACAAAATTGGTGTGCATGTTATTTATAGTGGTCTTTACTAAATTTGTCACATAGCACCACATATCATTTGACACCCTCTCTAATTGCCACACAATGATGCAAGACAATTAGTGTGGGTTGAGGATGAACAATGTGAGCCACACTAAATCATGTGTTGAACGCATACATTTATTGTAGATAGTATCAAGGCAAGAGGGGGGTTTCTACAAAGGGGGATTAATATAGTGGTCACCAAGCCACTATGGTAGACAAACCCATTTTTGATAACCACCCCAATCTTAATACATAGAGTCCTCTAATGCCATGAAGTTTCACACATGTAGCAGTCATTCTCTAATTTGGAATGTTGAAATGGGTTGTAACTAGTGGAGAGAGAAGTTATAGCCATTGAGGACTTTAGCGTGATGGGAAAACTAAGTTACAGGGCCACGAATATGGGTTCGTTGAAAAGGGGCATTGGATGTACTCAAGTTTTGTTCTACCAATTATCATTAATAAATCAACCTATGATGTGAACATGGGTAAAGAGAGTATCTTGCCTTTGAAAATTTACTGTAATTTCATCACATCAAATGTTTTTTTGTTAAATGTTGTGATATCAATTTCCACACATGTAAAAAAATACTTCATTATCACAAATGTACATGGCACACTTCTGCAAAATTGCTTAAGTTATCGGAAATGGGTATGTCTACCTAACGAAACGGGTTTTTCTACGAGGCCGTCAATGTGCAGTTGACAACCGCCATTGTGCTTGTGCGTGTTTGTAAGTGCCATTGTTGCGTCACCCATCGACGACAAACTGATCTTAGTCCAAAAGTGAGAATTATAATGCGAATGGTGTCACACTGCATTTTTAAGGGATTCACGGTTGATGAGATGTGTTCATGGGCCTAGCAGTAGATTCGAGAATAAAAATTCCGGACCCAACAACTGAACACAACTTATCGGCTGAGTAATGTTATGTTACAAATTATACATTAGAACAGCATTGGTACTTCCATCCAATGAAAGACAATATCGCTAATGGTGACAAAATATGTACTAGATATAGAGTACCTCATCATATGTTCAAATGATTCTAGATGATAAACTGAGTGATATTTGAACTTGTGTGACTTGGAAATCATGAAGTCAGACAATTTATTGAGAAATATTTTATTTTGTTTAAAAGACCTGCCCCAGCCTGAACTAGGAAACCCGCCAGTTTGTTATTTGTTTTTGAATTGTGAAATGGTGGGAGTGAATTCCCGAGTTCACGGGTCCGAGATGACCCTAAACTACCGGATGATGGTGGAGGGATACCCAAATCTCAAGGAAGAGGTTGGCGGTTTGAATCCCGGCTGTGAAATCTCCTCTCTACCTGACGGAAAACTTGCCAGGTGGTCAACTGCCTCATGTGCTTTGGCGTTGGCCTGTCGGCCTTCTGTCTCAAAAAAAAAAATTCCCGAGTTCACCATCCATGCTGTTGATTGAATAAAGGCACCTTTATCCCATTCATCTTGTCAGTCACAGGTTAATCTGCAATTCAAACCCAAGGGAGTGCAAATAATAAACAGTTTTGAACATGTTATGCTGACGTCATACTTCCATAGCGCTGACCATCTTGAATCTCGATGACGTGTCACGTCCTCATTGGACGTGAGCACACCAATTATAGATTGTAGTCCATCACCTTCACGACATGGTCACCGGTACTATACACATGTCACCCATGCCACATCCCACAGCACGGTTCCTTGCATGCAAATCTATAGTAGAGGCATTCATAACCGATCACTTAAGAGATTATGCGCCAAATTTGGAGAAGTCTAAGCTAGTGAAAAAATTTCCAATATGGGAAAATAGAAGTAGGGAGGATTGCAAATTTGTTTGGTAATTTTATACCTTAAATTATAATTATTGAATTTTTGAAGCCAAGAGTTGGCTTGAACATATTACCAATGTCTAGAGTTTGCCATGACGGCTCATTTTGAGACGAATTCCTCCTCACTTTAACATACAAAACCATGGACATGTGTCGTGGCACTAATGATTCCGGCCTAATCAAAACTCCGGTACCCAATAGATTCTTGATTGAGTGCTGATCGGGAACAGGTGGCTTGACTCTAATCCATACCAATCCAATGTGCAAGGTTGGAGGCCAACATGGTAGACATTACACTTAAATAGTATATTCATGCTCAAGGAAGAAGGAAGCAAGGTGTGTTTATGCGGGATATGTGACGATTTATACGACTTTCCTTTTCTAAATTGAATATTTTTTATTTGGCATATGATATCGAATACGTATTTATCATAACATATTAGAAGATGAAGTGAAAATAAAGTCATATGTGACAACGGGTGATTAGATTTACACAATATGTATATGACCTCAAATCTTTCTATAATTTATCTTACATACCGTAGTACCATAGCAGGTTCGTCCTAAAATAATTCTAAAAATAAAAAAACGTAAAAATTAGAAAATTTTGAAGACAAAAAAACGAAAATAGAATAAATTAGTTTTTGAAATATTTTGCTATTTCTAAGCTATTTAGGGTCATTTTTACTTATTTTTTTGCTAAAAAACAAAAATTGAGAAATTCAGTTTTTGAGAGGCGAACCTTATTTTTTCAAAAAAATTAAATATTCGTTCGCCAGGTGGCGAACCTGCTATGGTGTTACGGTATATGCATGTTTTGATCGATTTAATGTGTATACAAAATGAGTTGATTTCACATAGGGTCATTGTTGATATTTCCATCTAAAAATAATATTAAAGAATCTTTAACCTCTCCGTATGACATCGAGATGTTCAAATTGGGTCCCTTGGACGTTAAGGGTTAAATCGTTCCTTGGATGGTTTGAGCTATGTATGGTTTGAGAGCTATGTATATATATATGTATTACAATGCATTCCTTGGCAGTTGGTTGAATTGTAATTACAACATTAACATTTTGTTGGTAATAACCTGAATACAATAGGCTCTGTTTAGTGAACAAATCCTAGCTACCCAATGCCACTCCCTAGACCCAACCATATTTGATGGTGAAGGTGACATGGCCCAAGCTACACTAAATAGGATATTTAGTGTTTGATTATATTTAATGTTGTTACCACCCTACCATGCTCAACACTACTTTTCAATTTTTGGACAATTGATGTTAGACAATATGCTAGAAGATATGTTGAAATTCTCCTTTTATCATTGTTATTTTTTTCATATCCTTTTTAACACTAAATTCAAACATGTAACTTTCACATATGACCATAGTTGATATTTAGTGTTTGAGTTTACATTTAATGTTACTTATCTTCATAGGGTTATTGATATTTAGTGTATGCGTTCATATTTAGTGTATCAAACACTAAATATCATATTTAGTGTAGCTATGTTGCTCATTTGAGACCCAAAGTTGTCCCATGAGTTGATGTAAACCCAACTCTTGACCCGCATACACCCTTCAAGAACACATCGACATGACTCCGCAACTATGGTGCCCAATTATGGAACCAACCCCATTATGGATGTTTTTGTGAAGAGGTTGGGATCAACTAAAGGCGAATTTCCATGTAGGTTGCTTACCCACCATATTCTAGTCGAAATGTAGATCTCACCGAGTGAAATCTACAACTCCCGTAGGATTTGGTGGGCGAGCGGCCTGCCCGGAAACTAACCCTAACAGAACCACCAAGAACCAACATTTTGCCATTGATAGAACTGTCCACTTGGCATCACTATACCCACAAGCATCCTAGAATGAACCGGAGGACGTTAAATACCCCCCACGAACTTATAGGGATTCTCTCTGACAGCGACAGGGCTGCCCGCGAAGTGACGTCAGCAACGAAAACCTGTTCATCCACCCCACGTTATCGTCCAATGTCGTCCGCGATGAAAGCGTCTTCCAGACACACAGATCTAGATCTACGTACTTGATATTGACATATAATAATATACGTATATCTTCATATATACACTGTTATATACACGTTGTTATAAGTATATGGTTCTGTATATCGAGTTCTGCATATTGTGTTCTGTATACCCAGATCTGCATACCCATTCCCAGTTCTGCATATCTACCTATATAGAACATGCTCTACACAATAAGTCCTGCATATCTACCTATACAGAACATGCTCTACACAATAAGTTCTGCATATCTTCCTATACAGAACATGCTTTGCACCACAAGTCCTGCATATCTACCTATACAGAACATGCTCTACACAATAAGTTATGCATATCTTCCTATATAGAACATGCTCTACACCACAAGTCCTGCATATCTACCTATACAGAACATGCTCTACACAATAAGTTATGCATATCTTCCTATACAGAACATGCTTTGCACCACAAGTCCTGCACATCTACCTATACAGAACATGCTCTGCAGATCTGCGAATGGAGTGATTTATGGATCTAGGGTATAGGGGTCTTGGAACGCAGAGCACACATTTCTTTGCACAGTGTGTGGTGGTTTAGGGTTTCGTCATTTGTGCTCTGGTTTTTCGTTTTTGAGTTCTTGGCTCTCCGTTTCCTGTAGTTTGGTTCGATTTTTGAGGAATGCGAAGCTTTATTTTTTGAAGTAGTTCGTTGCTGCTCAATTCTTCATCATCGCCTTCAACTTCATTGCAAGGAACATAGGAGAGAGGGTTCCCCTCCTTCATCTCATTCGTATCCATGGAAATGGCCTCCACAAATTCTGTGCAACAGATGGCAACCACCCATTTCCCCCGCAAGCTGTCTAATCTTCAATCCACTGTAGAGTGCGATGATGACCTCCCACAAATTGCTCCTGCAACATTTCGCGCAATGCAGGCAGATCTTATAATTTCGCTGAGAGAGAGAGTTCAGAATCCTCCTCCAGGTGCATTTGCTATGGACGACTTGGTGTGGACCGACCACGTTTCTCAAGGCCAAGGGAGACACAAATCCTCTAAGCTAGCTGTCATATTGTGGGATAGACTTGAGGATTTCATTAAAGGCGAGCAACAACATCCTCAATTTCCCTGCAATTTCACCAAGGAAATCGTACGTGTTAACTTGCCACACTCCTTGCGAACACCTCGAGCACATAGTCCGGCAATCGTACTAAGGTTTGACCTACCGCCTGCTATGAAATTGGAATGTGAAAGATTGTTCTTCGTGTTCTGCTTATCATAATGTGCAGGGCAACCAAAACCAAAAATATGCATTTCAATCTACAATCTAGAATTGGCAGTACATTGTACTTCCGGATCATGAGGATGTATGGATTCCATGTTCTTCATTTACGTACTCATGAAATGATACATATTCAATACATGTGTTCTTCCATTGCCATTGCAGATACAGGTGCAATTTTGGCCCTGAAGATAGGAGTGATATTGTGGCACATGATATGCAAGCTCTACTGAAATCTACGCAAAAAGAAAGAAAGCAGAAGATGTTGAAGAAGAAAAAGCGAGGAAAGAAGGTAGTGCCGGAATACGAGTCTTTCGCAGTGACCAAATCAACCCGTCCAAAGGCTGCGCGCATTGGCAAGACATTAGCGGGAAACTCAGTGAAGCGAGGGTGCCAACGTTGTTTTGTTGCGAAGAAGCCCTATCTGGACCACTCGTTGTGTTTGCTAATTTATGAAAATGCAGAACACTTGAATGCCGCTGGAGAACACTGCCATGGCACCATGGTCGGTGGATTTAGATATTCGCTCGGTGCTGGTCTTTCAGATGAAATGAAACAAAAAATTGCTCAAATGCATGCCTATGGGTTATCCCCTGCCCAAATCATGCAACAACACACCAAAGAAGTTCGTGATCTGGCCGTGTCTAATGGACTGGTCACGCGCGACACGTTCTTGTTGCCGTCCGACGTCAGAAACATATGTCGAAAGAGGGCGGAAGACCTGTGGGAGAAACATCCGTCCGACCCGATTAGCGTCCATATGTGGGCATCAGAGAATCCAGAGAGCATGTTCTACTACCAAGAGCACCCGCTAATGGACCTTAATTCTCAAACACAAGACGACTCACCTTTCACCATAGGCATACAAACTGAATGGCAACTTGAAATGATGGCAAATTTCGGTCACAACAGCGCTCTTTCCATTGACGCCACATTTGGCACCAGCCAGACTAGGGTAAGACAATGTCCCTATCCTTCAACCTCGTCGTCATGTTCTTCAATGATTGTGTCATGCTGGCACTCTATTTGTTTCAACCATGTTTCGCCCTATTCTAACAACGATGTTCATTTGTTTCTACAGTACCCACTCTACACTGTTATGGTGTTCGATGATTGGAGAAATGGCATACCTGTGGCTTTCTTTGTCATTTCGCGGACACGTGAGCAAGATCTCCTCCCAGTTCTTCAAGCGTTGCATGACAGGGTTCAAATTATCAAACATGACTGGAATCCATCCTCTATTATCGTTGACAATGCTCATGTTCTGCACCTTTTACTTTGTAGGCTCACCTCATTCTGTATGTCACAGTGTCCAACAAGCTGTATTGGTGTCAAGGATCGATTTCTCGATGTTTCCTGTGGTTTCTCCAATGTTCTTCATCTCAGATCATAATCTGTTGTTTTGGCTTATGTGCAGCATGGTGTGGCCGGAAGCCAAAATTTCCTCTGCTTGTGGCATGTCCGGAAGTCCTGGGCAGAGAATGCCGTGAAGAAAATTTCTAGCGCTGCAGAACGCAACACTGTTCTGCAAATGCTCGGCGACATAATGTACGGAAAAGGTTGCAATGTTGACGAAGATCCTGTCGACTGGGCCCTGCACCAACTTGACATTATATCCAATACTCGTCCATTGGTGAGTGCGTTCATGACATACATGAACGATTTTTGGCGAGCCAAGACACCAATGTGGTGCGTTGGAGCCCGACGGATACCACATGCAGGACAGAACACTAACGCTGCTATTGAATCCTACCACTGCAATTTGAAGAGTGTTCTAAACTCTGCCAAAGAGAGATTTGTGGGTAGGCGCATGGACTGGCTTATTTATCATCTAACGGGTGACGTTTTGACTCATTACTGGTACAGTGTACAATGCAAAGCATACGGATTTATACGCAACAAGAAACAAGAGGGTATTGTTGCATCGGCAATTATGGGAGCCAACGACATACCTGCCCGTAACGTCCTCATTTGTATGGACGAAGATGTTGCATATGTAGGGTCTGTGAACAACCGCCCCAAGGTGTGGACCATCAAATGTCCGGACTCTGAATGGGCGCAATGCGACTGCCCCGTCGCCAAGGAGGGCATGATTTGCAAGCACACCATTAAAGTGTTCAAGATGCTCCACCCTGGATTTCATGACGGTTTCATAGTTCGTGAAGCTGGTACACGACATGGAACTCAGCGCGGCACTCCAATTGCGCCTTCCCCCGCACGGCTGTCACAACAAAGTACTGAAATCCATGTTCCGGACGACGTCGACACTCCACTTGAAGTTGAACCTGTTGTGCAGGACAATGTTCTCCAAATGGATGTTGAAGAAGAACACAACAGTCTAGCTCCTGTGGACCCTGTGTCTTTGGACTCTGACAACCCATCCCAATTCTCTTCTCAGTTTACCCAGATGGACTCCTTCAATTCAATACCCCTTTCGCAGGAGAGTTCTTCACAAGCACCTATGGCCGCAACCGCGCACGACATATACGCTTCCCTTGCAATGAAGGCTGAGCAACATCCTGTTCTGCAAAATCACTTGATTGCTGGCCTTAGGCACATTCGGGGCAAGCAAAACCAGCTTATAGCACAAGGTGTTACACAGATGCCCTTGACCCCCACGACAGCCTCCTTCCCAGAGAGGTCAGGGGACAACTCTTTAAAACGCCGGAGGAGTTTTTTGGAGTTCCCGTTGCCGAGAAGAAAGCTTTCCAGCTCCAAATGATAGGGTTTTCCATGAACATTGTTCTGCATTATCTGAATATTTGTAATGCAATACACGAACATATGTTCTGAGTTACCAGCAACTATGTCATAATTTGTGTGGGGTGTAGTTATACATGTTATGCGGGGTTCTCTATTAATTTCTACACGCATGCTTTCCCCTTAGATTAGTTCTTACTTGTAATATTTTTTTGTGACGTGTGCACAGCCGCAACGGTGTGCCTCAGTGCATGTTCCTATACTAATAAAAATGTACTTCCTAAGTTTTCTATATGGGTTTAGTATGTGTGATTAATGTTCTGGTCAGGACATACCTCACCTTATTTTCCTTGTTGTGCTGCACATCGCAAGTCCTGCGCCGAGTGTCCTGTTCTACACCATGTGTTGAGCACATCGCTTGTTCCTCTCTTCAGTTGTCCTGCACATCGCATGTTCTTCGACTGTTGTACTGCACATCGTCTGTTTTTACGCATCATGCGTTTTCATCCTGACTGCTGCAAACATGAAGAGGTGATCCCATCTATCCACCCCCCCACCATCCCAAAACACATATAGTCGTGTGGAATGTCATTGCTTTATATCAAAATGGTTGCTATTCAAAGCAGTACAAATGGTCTTTGACCTTCGAGTGTTCTTTGTTTCATGTTCTCCGTATCTTGTGCTGTGTATCATGTTCTGTGTTTTCTGTTCTGTTTATCCTGTTCTACAGGACTACACGCTATTTGATGTTGTACAATGTAATGGAAACTGTAACTCCATTTTACAACATGGTACACATGTTACAAATACAGCCTATCTGCTGTCGACTCCTTTCCGATGTCCGACCTTGAACCTTACTCTGCGATGTCGTTTCGCCGGAGGTCTTCGTCGTTGTGCGCTCTGCATTGTAAGCTTTACATTCCATTCCGTGGAACGGTGTCGTCCATTCTTGATCACATCGATCAAGGCATTCCTTACGACCTTCCTTGTGCGCAATGCATCGGTCCTACTATAGGTCAACCTAAACCCCTGCAACAACACAAACAACCTCAGAACATGTGTTGAAGAACATCAGGACATTCAGTGGGAGCTATTATACTTCAACTTTTCATGCTCTTGTACTAATATGCGTATTCTCTATGTATATTTTGCTGTTCCAGAAGGTCTAAGACTCATTTACCTCACACAAGGTGTGGGGTCTATCTCTCACTGTCTTTGTGAACTCCATTATGTTCTTCAACATGTAGAACCCGCAAGCCCACCCTGAATTTTGTTGGGGCACAATCGCTTGTATCCACTCACGGGACGAGCTAACAGCAATCCACATATCAGCATCAGTATCATGGCCACTCCACGTAGCCCACAACTTTGCGAGTCTCTTTTGAATTCCGGTGTTGGAATGGAGACCTGACACTACCAAGGAGTCGAGATGGAAGAACCCATGTTCCCCTACTATGTAAACCGTCCAATGTTTTCCGCATGTAAAAGGAACTATTAGAGTTTTTATGTCCTGCGATGGAAGGGCTGCATACTGGTCATGTATGAAGGCTACATATTCCTCTAAGGCGTCTACTCGATGGTCCCCAACCTGCGCTAGGAGTATGTTACCAAGATAAGGACTGCAAACATGACACTTTAGATTCTCAATTTGGGGATTCAGCCACGCCCTAATCCATTCCATCATGTAGTTACTCAACTCCCCATGATTTTCAACCAACGGCTTTATATCCCCTTTCCACTGTAGACTCAGATTCTCACCACGATACATAAAATCAAAACTTGCAACTTTCTTCCCACTTGCTTCAGCAATGATTGTGTCTACAAGCGCCTCAAGTCTGCAGAACACACCTTATTGTATTAGAGTCGTGGCCAGCAACATCAAAGGATAGTACAAATATTATGTTCTGCAATAATCATCTTGAACACTAAATAAAAGTTACCTTCCATCTGATTTTTGTGTGGTACTGCCCAGGGTGTCGTCCAAAGTTGTGTCCTCCGCAGGTTCGGGTGGAGGGGAGTTGACCTTCGCTGCCTCAACATCTTCCTCCACCTCTGTTACTGCTGGGCACGCAGTGGGAGTTGAATGGGAGGCATACTTTGTCGCCGTCGATCCTTCACCCATGTTCTTCACCGCTATGTAGGCGTCATTGAAAAGTGCGCCTAATTCGTCCGCTGCAGCACCGGTGTTCTGCGAGCGCCCGGATGAGTCCAATGGTTGGTTGTGGCTGCAACCAGGAGCCGTATTGTCGTCGAGGTTCAGCCTCCGTGCGGGCGAAACCATTGTCCTGCCATCCGGAGGCCCTATTGCGATCGTCTGAGACGGATTCCTGTAAAACCACGGTCATTGTGTTCATCATTTAGCAACAGGAATAGGTGGAAGGTGCTTAAGAACTCATATGCCGAGAAGGGTGTGGGAGGCGACACGAACCTTAATGGCGTGTTCTGCAACTCAGAACTAAGTTGTGTTAGGGACAAGTCCTGCGTGCTGATGCGGTCGATGCCCTCGAAATCCACGTGCATCGGTAATGAGTCCAAACTCTCCAAACTCATGGCCTCATGTACTTCACCCACGAACCCCAATGTTGTTCGAGATGATTTCTCCTTGGGCATCGCCACCTCTTCTCCCAGCAACGCCCTTGTGCAATGTAGGTCAGGGGCAATGTCATCTGTTGCTTCCTCCACTCCCAGTCCACAATTGAACAACCGCAATTGTGTGGACCTTACATGTTGCAAACTCTGTACTATCTCCTCCACCCGCATGTGCACGCAGGGGCTCTTCTTGTGCAGGTCACCCAACGTCAATGTTCCTATGTCAACGTCCTCGCGGAAGATCATTGATGAACACAGAACCTGCGCCACACAGCGTTCACTTACTTTGGCCAGCGTATGTTGTTCTACACAGTTTGTTCTGCCAATACTGTACTGTGTTCTGCACTATAATCCTATAGTGATTTACATTTAATATGAAGCATGTCCTGTGATACATATCATGTTCTACGCAACTGCAAAGCGTAATAA
This sequence comes from Polytrichum formosum, assembly GCA_964035585.1. NCBI lineage: Eukaryota > Viridiplantae > Streptophyta > Polytrichopsida > Polytrichales > Polytrichaceae > Polytrichum > Polytrichum formosum. The sequence continues at coordinate 12,003,980 of OZ037935.1, read as the reverse complement.
TGAAGAACACGCAAAAAACAGATGGTGGAATGTTCACCGAACAGGTGTAAGGACATACCTCGTCACACTTCGCTTGACATTGCTCTCCGATGTCGACACTGAACCACATGTCAGCAAGCTCACTTTCACGGTGCATGCGGACCATGTCTGCGATGGCTCTCTGCGCGATCCTACCGATGAAGGACTCCATTTTCTCTAACACAACGATTTGCCCTGATGGTTCATATCCCATCAGAGACGCAACGTCTGTGAGGAGGATATCAATGTGTTCCACGGCACTGTGGATGCCGGGGAAAGTACTCCAACCTGTTATAGGGATGTTCTGCGCAATTCTCGTCAAGGCTGAAGACTGTAGTGGGTCTCGAGCAAGCTCCAATATGTATTCCCCATGCAGACCTCTAGTTGGGTGGGAAAGTGGACGACTGAAGCCCTCCAGCGTCCTGACCAAGTACAAGAAGGCCCTCAAAATATGCGGGCACTCACGCTCAAGTGACAGAGGCTCGGTCTTCATGTTCTCCAGCAGAACAGCTGACATCTCCAGCCACTCCTGTTCTGTGTGGTCCCAAGGGGCAGCCCTAAAATTTTTTATAGGCCACTTTCTGAATATCTGGTACAACGGAGACCATTTCCACTTTGACTCCTCCTCCTTCTCTTTCACGGCGCGGTCAAATTTTCGTACCGCGTCTTCAACGTGATTTCTTCGGAAATCCTCAAAGTTGACCTTGGCGGCAGCAACCTTCTCTTCGAACTCCCTTTGTTCGATGCGATAATGAAGGTAGTCTTTGAGGTTTCTGAGCTCTTCGTACACGGTCACATCGGAATTGGACTTAAAAACCCTGACATGCGCCTTGATTTTATCCAAAAATTCGCTATGTTCTCCAGGTCTTTTCGAGTTCTGCAATGTATTGACGGGAAGAACATAAAAATAAGACTCAATATAAGGACATAATAATGTACAACCAATATGCACTGGCAGAACATGAGATGATTATGCACAAGCAGAACTGAAGAACATGATCAAAACACAGTACCTGCGCATTGCCATACAGGTACCATTGCCCGAATGCGCTCCCAATACGTTGGCCAATGGTGCCATCTTCCAATTGTTTGTGGAGGTATTGCATGCAGCCATCCGGGTCATCTAAGAGATTTTTTGGCACCCATTGCTCATCAGTCTCTGTGATAAGCACATAGAGACCATCGACTGGCACTGGTTTTGGAGGCCGTGCAACCTCATTACGCGCATGGAAAAGAGTCGTTGCCTCCTCGAACGCATGTTGTTTGCACTCCTCGCGCGACATGTTGCCAGGTTGGACAGGTTCAGTGGAGGGTTGGGCAACCAAAACACGAGGAACATCTTCCTCTATACGCGCATGGAAAACAGTCGTTGCCTCCTCGTACGCATGTTGTTTGCACTCCTCGCGCGACATGTTGCCAGGTTGGACAGGTTCGGCCGCAGGCTGGGGTTGCAGAACAATTTCGTGCACAGGTATTAACTGCGGAACAGTGTCGAAGACAAGATTTAGAACAATACCCTCGTGCGAAGTCGCAGCTCGAATAATTTCGGCGTGTTGTTCCTGTGGTTGAATATGTTCCTCGCGCAACGGCAAAGGCTGCGCACGATGTCCATGCGCGTGCTTCACAACTCGGAACTGCCCATGACCGTTGTTCTGACCACTGTTCTGCGAATTTGGAGTCGACTCCTTTGATGTTGAGTCGGACTCGGTAGGCATTGTGCCCGAATTCTGCTCCTCTTCGCTGGAGGAAATAACGATCCTACGAGACGACATCTTGTTCTGCGGTCGTCGCATAGTGGACGACGGAGACTTCGGCACTCCGGGCGGCCCCTTCACTGCAAGGTTTTGCGCCTTGCGGGGTGGTGACGATGGAGGAATATCCACACCAACGCTGCGAGTTCTGTCGCCAACCATAAGAACGGGCGTCCTCGTTGGTTGCTTGCGTTTTCTGGATGGAACACCATGTTCTGCACTGGCAGTGGCCAATGATGTACTGCCAACTGGATTGGACTCTAATTGAAGGGGCGGAAGAAATGTGGATGGGGAGTGGAAGTGTGAACCATGTGGTGACGAAACCTTGCCATATTTGTTTGCAATCCTGTGCTTCTCTCCATGATTGTTTGGCTCCCAGGTGGGATACATCTTCAGTGGCTTCTCTCCCGTGTAGCTCTTACATAGGTTAAACATCCTATGGTAAGAGACAGTGTTCTTATCCTTATGTGACTCCTTGCAATAAATACACCTAAACATGTACCTGTTGTTTGGCATTTTATTCTTGTCCCTCGCCTGCCCATATGCCTCTACCACAAGTTCCTCATACTCCTCCTCGGAGTAGATAGCTGCACAGTTCTTCCTATTTTGTTTCATGGTACAACGGAAAATCTTGGATCTTCCATCATGACCAGCGAAAACCTGCAAAATAAAACATGTTTAATATGTAGAACAAAAGAGAATGGGTATGAATATTGCAGAACATAAATATGCACATACAGTATGTTTGACGATAGACAAATATGCAATTGTATGCAGGCACTGAATACGTTGCAGAACATGCAAGAGGGAAGAAAGTCATGCGAGCTGTGCACATACGAAGTACTTGACAACGTAAATATGCACAATAGACGGCGTTGCATGGCACAAGGTGATGCATACTGTACTGCAGAAAACCCAGTTGGTTGTGTTGATCCCCTGAACAGGGGGGATTGGTGTGTACGCAAATGTGCAACCAACATAACAGAAACATGCAAACAAAAAAAACAACATGACAAGGTATGTGAAGGCGTGCTTACCCCTGGTTGCCAACCGAGCGAACCATGTATGCTCAATTGCACGAATTTGTCCCTCCCCAGCGACCTTATCATGTCTTCGTCTTCGAGGACGTGCAAATACGCAGCGAGCGCCTCAGGAAGGAGTTTCGCCCCGGCCCTGTTCCTAGTGACTTTGGATGCTGTTTTTCCTTCGGTTGTCGCCATTAATGCTGGCGGGTATTATGATGAAAGTGTACCGAAAAAACACTCGATACTACACTTGAAACTGAGAAATCTATGAGTAAACCCTATGCCACGAATATGCTTCACTCAATGAGCTCTACAATGACTACCGCATGCAATCCAGTGCATTAAATGCGTGAAAAGGAACAGGAACGCGTTGAACCCTAAACTTGAAACCCTAATAGAATTATGCAGGATCACAGTGAACCATAACGCAAGTAGGACGACAGTGGAACATGTTCGAAGTGAACTTGCGAGATGCAATAGAATATCACTGACCGGCCGCGGCGAAAACTGCAACAATAACTGCACTAATAACTGCCAGGAGCAGTTACGGAATGTAGATATACTCAAAACCCTTCGAATGTCACCAAAACCTTTCGATTCCCACTCAACAACTCTTCGATTGTCACTCACACCTCTACGAAACCCACTCGACACTCTTCCAAAACACAGGCGCTCATAAATTCCGCACGAACGAACTGATAACGCACTCCACAACTTTTCCAATGAAACCCTCAGAGCCCTTCGAATGCACACAGTAAGCACTAATACAAACGAATCAACCTGCTCAGGAAAACCCAATGACGTGCCCATGAACCTTAAAAGCCACAACAATCACTTTCAATCAAATCACGAAGTCATGATTGCTGCAGCTATCATGAAGACGCATGTGCGCAGAACAAGGTTTGAACAAGACAACAGTCGCGTGGTACTGCTCTCCACAGAACAACAGTCGCGCCGAACAGGGCTGCACGGAACAGCAGTGGCGAAGAACTGCGATGGACAGGACACCAATTGCGCAGGACATTCAAAAGGGATACATGTTTTGCACTAAGAAAAGTGTCAAAGTTACAAGATATTTTTAATATCCATGTACTGCATTCAAAGAAATGAACATGTCCTACGCAAAAAGATATGACCTTGTCCTACGTTTTAAAAATGTCTACATCCTACGCAAATAAATATTTGATGTTCTACACTACAAAAAGAGACCATGTTCCAAATGGAAAACAATGCTTGTTCTACACAAAGAAATGTGTCCATGTTCCAAGTCCTACATATTTTGTGTTCTACACCACAAAAAGTGACCATGTTCCCATTGGGGAAAAATGCTTGTTCTACACTAAGAAATGTGTCCATGTTCCAAGTCCTACATATTTTGTGTTCTACACCACAAAAAGTGATCATGTTCCCATTGGGGAAAAATGCTTGTTCTACACAAAGAAATGTGTCCATGTGCCAAGTCCTACATATTTTGTGTTCTACACCACAAAAAGTGACCATGTTCCCATTGGGGAAAATGCTTGTTCTACACTAAGAAATGTGTTTATGTTCCATGTCCTACATATTTTGATGTTCTACACTACAGAAAGAGACCATGTTCCAAATGGAAAACAATGCTTGTTCTACACAAAGAAATGTGTCCATGTTCCAAGTCCTACATATTTTGTGTTCTACACCACAAAAAATGACCATGTTCCCATTGGGAAAAAATGCTTATTCTACACTAAGAAATGTGTCCATGTTCCATGTCCTACAAATTTTGATGTTCTACACTATAAAAAGTGACCATGTTCCAAATGGAAAACAATGCTTGTTCTACACAAAGAAATGTGTCCATGTTCCAAGTCCTACATATTTTGTGTTCTACATCACAAAAAATGACCATGTTCCCATTGGGGAAAAATGCTTGTTCTACACTAAGAATTGTGTCTATGTCCCATGTCCTACATATTTTGTGTTCTACACCACAAAAAGTGACCATGTTCCCATTGGGGAAAAATGCTTGTTCTACACTAAGAAATGTGTCTATGTCCTACGTGATGAAGTTGTGCATGTTCCACGATAACAAATTGACCATGTTATACGATATAAAAAGGTGACCATGTTTCACGCGAAAAAATTGCATGTTCTACGTTGAAATTGTATCCATGTCCTACGTGAAGTAGGTGTCCATGTTCTGCTACACATATTGTTAATGTTCTGTTTATAATTGTTTCCATGTTTCACTAATAAATGTTGTCCTTGTTCTGCACACATGCATGTGTTAATGTCCTGCTATTAATTGTGTCCATATTCCACTAATACATGTTAACCATGTTCTGCATGCATGCATGTGTTCATGTTCTGCTCATTATTGTGTCCATATTCCTCTAATAAATGTGTATCTGTTCTGCACACATGCATGTCCTCATGTTCTGCCAATACAATTTCAATTCCATGTGTCTTGTATACCCTGTTCCCCAAACTATGTCCTGTATACTATGTTCTGTATATGGTATCATGTATACTATGTCCTCTGTATGGTGCCCTGTATACGCAGTATTGTGTACTGTGTCATGTGTACGCTACCCTGTATTCTAAACCTTGAATACGTTATCCCATCGTCCGCTGTCCTGGATACGCAGTCATCCGCCAATGACCGGTACGACCGGTTGCCGCGTCGCCGGGCAGCCTGCCCGTTTTCTGCAGGTGCCCCCTATAAGTTCGTGGGGGGGTACTTAACGTCCTCCGAATGAACCCTTCCAATCTATGAGAGGTAATCCAACATTGGGAATGTGCTTAATAAAGACTCAATATCATAAACAGATGATTATGATCTTTAGACTCGGTGGGGATCATAGAGAAAACCAACCATCTAACCTACACTACATGAACTTTGCTTCAATCTATGGTAGATTTCCTTTGAAACTTTTACGATTGGTGTGTCACTTCATCAACATGTTTTTTAAAACATCAACACCTCTCTCTCACACACACACACACATATATGTATATATACACATTCATATATGTGAGAATTTCAAACAACAACACCAATTGATCACTTTGCTCATATTATATGACTTTTTGAATATTTGACACCAAGAATACACTAAATTAATTTTCAAGTCAAAATTTTGAGTTCGAGGGTTTAAAGAATGAAATAAAACTTCTTCACGTTTGTTTTTAGGGCCTTGGGCATTGTGGGGTGGATAAGTTTTCAAGGTCATAAAAGCCTCCAACATGCACACCATAGCACGTGTTTAGAGGTAGAGGACCATTCTAGTTGTACTGAAAAAGGAATAGCAAAAAATATAGAGCAAGCTAGGGCTTAAGGGCCGCTTCACACTATGGCCGTCCAAGTCAAGAGGCCGTGGGATTGAGTGGCCAAACTTTGTTGAGAGTCCAAAGAAATGGGCTGAAAATAGCTAGTCAAATATAGGAATTGGAGCATGTGGCCGGGCATAGTGTGAAGCCTCCACATGCCAAGCCCAAGATCCAAACCTTTGGCTATGAACTCCCACAACCTCTCGACTTGGACGGCCATAGTGTGAAGCCTCCCAAGGTCAAGCCCAAAGTCCAAACTAGAACGAGCATCCCACTTTATTCCTTGTTCAAAACAACCCCTCCAATCTAACAGCCAAGATCTTGTCAATGCTTGATTTTTTGTGAAAAAAAATCGATGGCCTCTTGACCATAGTTTGGGTTTCCATTCCCGTCTGACCCAAACTTCCTTCGAGAGTTTGTCACCTTGCTAAAAAAAGTAAGCATTTTAAATTGCGACGGCCTTTGGACTTTGGCCTCTAGTGTGAAGGATCGAGAGGCTGAATTTTTGGTTTCTTGCAACCTTATTGGTGGAAATCGACGGCCTCTTGACCTTCGGCCTTAGTGTGAAGCGGCCCTAAGTGTTGCTCCACGCAACCAATAGCAAATAGCACGAACATGACATAGTCCGGGGACTAAAAATAAAATAAAATGTTAGTGATGGGTAGAGCCAATTAACAACAACCTAGGCATGTATATAAGGTAGAGGGTGTTTAAACCAACACTTTAAGCCATTGCGGGTACACATGGCCATGTCACGGTAAAAAATAATAATAGATCATATTAGCATTTCGACCCAAAATAATCTCAAAGCAAAAAAAATATTTTTAGTAGAAGTATAATATTTTATGAATTGTCAAAGTCAAAACTAGTAGCTTCTTAATTCCATTGGCTAGGCCAGGCAAGTAAAATGAGTGAGGAACCCGAGGACCAACTCATTTATTATGTAATCTTAACCTTTACCAAATCTATACTAGGCCCATCTTATATCGGGAACCGAGCTTGATGCTCTCATTAAACCCCAACATGCAAGGCCTTAAACCAACCCATGTCTAATCATGAGCCAAGCCTAGTGATAGAATGAATAGTGTCGGAATCATACCCATTTTTAGAATCCGAGATTAGCAACTCAACCTAGTGTAAAGGCCGTTAATAATAATGCCCAACCCTAGCACCTACTGCATGGGGTGGCGTGCCAGCTTGTTGCCAAAACCGTCACTTTGCGGGCCCGGCCATAGAATTAGCATGAGTGACGGTTCAAGGTAGGTAGATGTTGGTGATTAGGAGGCGGATATAGGTGTTGGTTTAGGATGGGGTAACGGAATTAGCTGCCTCTACCTTATGAAGTTCACAACCAAACAGAATGTGTCCACTCCCGTACGCGACATCCACAAATCAAAAGTCACTGCAACTGTTGCACAACTTGCCAATACCAACAACACAAAATGTTTCATAGTCTTTTGCAACATAGATGGGATGATCTCCTTCACCAATTGTTTTCGTGTGGGAAACATGACCTTCGGATCGCGTCGCAACACCAAACGCCGCAACCATGGATTTTCCACTGCAGACAATACAATGTATCATTTTGCAATATAAAGAACAATATCCTCCAAAGACCTTTGTTGTGCTACATTATTCTTCCCATAAGGGCTAGTACTACCATAGTATTCAGTTATGGCATTAGGGTTCACCTGTTTCTTTTTCTTGCATTTCTGTTTTTTTCCCTCTGCATCAGTGGTTGCCACAACTTCCTTATATCTCTCCATATCAGTAGCATGCTCATTCATCACATGTTTCATTATAGAGGTAGATCCATGTGCAGGGTTGTAGTTAAGGATACCTTTCCTGGAACGAGTAGTAGGTTGTAAGACAGTGGAGCTCTGCCCTTCAGACACAGTTGGAGTGGATGATGTTGGATGGCACAAAACACACCTCATTGTTTGTGGCACCTTTACATCAACCTTTATTCCTTGCAGATGCAACAAGAAAAATGCCCACATTAAAGAGGTTTTATGATAAGGTATCCAAAACCTATGGTTGTCTTGTAGATGAGTGAGTCGCACGCGCCAAACTGCCAACTCCTCTGCAACATATAACTCTTCTATTGTAACTCCAGCATCTGCAATGGTGTTGTGTGTGTCTTCTGTTGTTCTTGGCTCTGTGTTGGAAGGCTCTCCTCCTGGTAAATCATGTCCTCCCCATTCAGATTGAACCAAAGTTGTTGTCATACTTGCTGAAATCTAACTACGAAACCCTGAAAAACGAACCCTGGTCTTTGAGAGCTAATCTTTGCAAACAGATCACATCTTATTCATGCGACCTTCCAAGCCATGAACACAAGGATCTTGTTAACATGTGTTTGTTACAACTAGAAAACGAAAATGACACCCATCAACCAAGGAACAATAACATGAAATTTTGAACTAAACTAGGTGATACAAGTTTAGGGCCAAACCTCAATAACCACCATGAAGGCAGTGACGGCTTGAATATTCAACAACTAATGCAGCAAATCTCTTCCCATTCTGCATCAAAACCAAGGTGGGCCGCCAATATCTTCCATCCCTATCTACTTAACTACAACCTTCGAATGCAACCCTAAGAAAGTGAGGAACAGTACTGTGGAGAAATGACGTGACCATGTGCACAATAATGGTCTTCGTATTGCATTCTAAACCCATCTTTGGTATTGGTATGTTCATAAATATCTCCTGCCCATGCTGCACAGGTATGACCTAGTGTACTGTCCCCTTTGATACCAGTTGGGTATGGTCTGCGATACCCTACTTGATACCAATGCTTATACCAGGCCCTAACATATATACCGGTCCAACACTGGTATATACCATAGACTCAAAACCATCACTTAAAAATAAAGGTGATAGTTAAACCTTAAATAACTTAGTAGTACTAAAAAATGACCAATTTTTGGGTTTGAGACCATGGACGAGAGAGGTAGCTTGAACGGATTGACACAAATTATCATGGAAAATGTTTGATGCTTGTTGTCTATAAACTTTTTCCGTGTTAAGCTTCGTTGTTGACTTTCTTATTAGAAGTGAAAAGTTTTATTATAAATCGCACATAAATACTCTTTCGCTCGAGCACTTTCATATATTATAAGCACAAAGTTTGGAGGAAGTTTGGAGGATCAGTTATATTATGTTATTTTCTTAAGAAATTTTGAAATTAAAGTATTTTAGACTAGAATTATGAAGCTTGTGAAGATATTGGAACAAGAAAAAAGGAAAAAGGGAAAATAGATGACTCCAATGTTGTCACAGGCAAGATTTATGGTGTTGTTTCATCTTCAAGTTGGTTTGCATCTATATAAAATCCTGAAACATGCATCACGAGAATTAAAGGGGTCCCAGAGACAAACCAACCTACATCCATCTCCCCCATGGACAAGCTCCTAAGTTCTAATGTGGTTGGTTGAAATTATTTGGTTCATTGGAATATCCCCACTATGATAGGGTGGACCATAAGTGGTAGGGTGCACTTGAAATCAAGTCCCAGGGGTTGGACTCTTCATTGGAAACCTAACTGACATGTGTGGGTCATTATAAAAGTAAGCCCCCTATATACGAGAAGGTTGTGATGAAAAACAAATGAATATGTACTAATGGCATGCTAGAAAACACACTTAGGTATTTACACTAAGGTTTTCAATATAATGTGATAAATGCCTCAGCTACATATACAAAATATAAATCATGAATTATATAAGCTTTTATTACATATAAGATCCACTTTTGCTTTCCAATGAGAAAGTCATTGAACACTTTTACATACATAGGGTGCCCGTGGGGTGGACTTTTCATACCATGTACGAACTAATGTGAGTGTAATAAGGGGTATGATTTGAAGCATTAGCGTACCAAACATACATAAGGGAGAGGGGTTTTTCTCTCTCTCTCTCTAGTGTGTACAATTTAAAAGGCCATTAAGAGTTTTGAAGTAATTGTAGATTCACAATTGAAGGGGACCAATAAGGTTTAGAGAGAAATTTGACAATAGATGTCCTAGTTCCATCTAATTTACACTTTCATCCATTGTTGTCATATGGTAATAGTTCTCAATGACTTGTATATCTAATAAAGGCTTGTTTATTTCATGATTTCATATTTTTGTATGCATTGAAGGCATTTATCACATTAAATTGAAAATATTAGTATAAATACATGAGTCCATTTTTAGCCTATTGTTAGTACATATATAATACATTCATTTTTCTCTATAAAATTCTCATATACAGGGGTTTTATTTCATAGTCATCCACACGTGTCATTTAGGTTTCCAATGAAGAGTCCATTCCTCGGGATAGCATGTAACTCAATGATTGCATCAAACAAACAAAGACAAGAACATCGATGACTTAGCCACAATCCGGAGAGCAAATTGAAGGAGCCTATAAGTGCTTTAAGAGCCTCCAATTGGTAAAAACCTATATTCCAAATGGAAACCCTAACAAAAATGGGCAAAGTTATCGAGGACTATCACCATATGACAACAGTAGATGAAAACTTGAATTGGATGAAACTAACACATCTATGGTCAATTTCATTCTCAAAACCTCGGGGCCCCTTTTGTACATGTACATTTACTTCAAATTTTTGAATAACCTTTTTAAATGTACATACTAGAGAAAAATAATACCTCTTGCTTATGTATACTTTGTATGCTAATGCCTCAAATAATATCCCTTTTTACACTCGCGTTAGCTTGTACGTGGTGTGAAGTGTCCACCCCCCCCCCCAAGAACCAAGTGCTAGGAAGGTTGCCCATCCGATCGCTATTCCAGATGTAGGTGGCTCAACCTTGGTGTTCCCAAGGGATCACGGTTAAGGCCTTGGGTTTAATTCTATGAATGTGATCTAAAAATGATCATTTGCAATTTTCTAGAAAGATGAATTGTATCTTGAAATCAACAAGTCTAATGTTTCAATCAATGTATGAAATGGGAAGGAAAAAAATTGATTGAGCATTCATGAGTTAAGGTGAGTTCAGATTATGGTGTGGGAGTTGGGGTCCAATATATCTTTCCTTAGTCGACGTTCACTAGAAGAAAACTTGTTCATTACAACCACATGTTGCAACTTGTCCATTGCTACTCATGGCGAGAAAATGTATAAATAAACCAATTTGGTTGGCAACCTGAGAATTTTGATTGCGATTTTTGGACAAATGACAACCCATAACCTCCAATTGCTAGCCAAAATGAATTATTTATACATTGCAATGGACAACATTTCTTCTAATGGTTACTTGGACTAGTAGTTTTCTTCTAGTGGTTACTTCTAGTAGTTACCTTAAACCCCTAAACCCTATTACCAAGACGACAAAAATTTGCACTTATGGCAAAAGGAGCCAAGACCACCTCTCGAATACGAGTTTTGGGATGGAAAGGTGGACAAAATGACATCAATCCTTGATTCCAGGCAAATGCAATGAGGGAGTAAGTAATACAAGTGCTTAATGCATATGTATCCGCCTTATGAATACGGACGGATCAATGCTAATAACTTGTCACATGCCAAGTGCAATACCAAAGAATTTGAAGAGCGGAAGGTGGCGGAGGCTAAGGCAACTAGCAAGACAATTTGTAAGAGCACAAAAGAGAAGCAATTGCCACTCATGGATGACAACAACATTGTGGGAGAAGTTGGCCCTTTCACGGATTGAAATCTTGAAAATGAAGTAGAAACCGAGTCATCACAAGAGGTGATCGACCTTGGTACCAAAGGCCAACCAATCTTGAAACCTCAATGTAACAAACATCAATGACAAGGCCACATTCAAATATGGCAGTGATGTTGGTGTGAACACCGACACTTCTAACTTGGGGAGGGTGCTAACCCAAAACACTTATAAAGGAGAACAAGGATGCAAAGTCCAATGCATCAAGGCAACTGGAAGGATGGGTGTTGCCAAGGGGATTTATTGAAGCAAAGTAAGATGGACATTAAAGTTATCCTTAAAATCTCAGCCTTGGGAGACCTGACTTTAGGCATGTACCTTGAGTTTAGGTGGATCAACGTAAACTTAAGGAGCTTGCCTGTCCCATTTTGCCGGAGCTTTAATTAGCCCGGTGCAGCCTGCCAGCGCGGTTGCCTGGTAGAGTCGGCAGCCTGCCAGTGCAGCTGCTTGCCTACATTTGGCTCAGAAGGGGGTAGGGTGCCTCTAGAAACAAAGGAGTCAGGATCAAAAGCTCCCAAGGGTCCCAACTCAAGGTTCCCAAAGATTGACCCTGTCATTATTTTTAGTCTACTAACACAAGAAGACAAAAACTGTAAATATAGAATAGATCTCTCAACTCGGGACTACAGCCTAACTTTCACCTGACATCCTGAGACTTTAAGGATAACTTTATTGGTTGTGGCAAGACCAAAGTGTGGGCACCAAACCGAGGAGGATTATTTTGCAAAGGCATGCCTTCGAGTGGGAGCATATAAACGGCCATTTTTGTCCCAAATGGGTGAACAAGGTGATGAGAGTCACAACCCGAAAACACACTCTATTACCTACCTCTGGCAAAGTAAGATCAATAAGGCTAAGACTAAGGTGAGCCAAGAAAGGAAGTTGACGTAAAGCAACTCTAGGACTACACGCAATAAGGATTTGGGCGAACCAACCCATACACTCGTTCCTTGTTGGATGCCTAAACCCTTGCCTCCAAGGAACCAGTGTACGGGTTGTTTCGCCCCAACTGCGCAGGAAGGTGGGTAGGAGGAGTGCGCATTAACCTCTACTTGTAGTCGAGCATGGAGTAATTGTGGTCCGAACCGCAAGGCATGATGACTTACTTCCAATCCTAAGAGAGGAGTGGGGAGTGCCACACAAGAGACTTGACAAGGATATTGAGTTCTTTAAGTGGGAGAGGATGTAAGAGCCCTCAAGTGTAGAAGAACACCGAAGCAGTTGGGCGTGCCCATCTTAGTTAGGTAGACATTGCTTGTTTATTTGGACTCTACAATGGATGGACCGAGCCTGAAGATTTTAGTTTACCAAAATGCATTGACCAACATGGTTTTAGGGAAATTTGTGCACATTCTTTTTTTTGTACAAATTTTCCCCCTAATATAAACTCCACAAGTTCATTTTTTTCCTTTCAGCCATAAAGATCTCTAGATTTTGAAGTTTATTTGGTCTTGGACCCCAGTGTATACTCATCCCAAAAGTCGTATAAATATGGGTACTGAAATGGAAGTCTTGGGCTTAGTAGTGTTTCGGTATTCTCATTCATCATGGATGAAGGTGTTAGATTACAAACAAACATTTTATTAGGTCCAAGGCCAACTCCTTCTAATTAGACTCCACTAGATTGATTTGGAGTTTCCAATGTCATTTTCAAGGTTCAATGATCTTCTATAAAAATAAAGTTCATATAGCAATTTGTCCCATTTTCATGTTCATGATGGATGAGTTTACGTTGACACCACGGATCCTTGGCCGAAATAAGAAATAAAGGACAATTGGTGTAACCACATGCATCCCTATATAAATTAGCACCTATATCCAATTCTTTATGTCTTGGTGAAATTTGTGATGTGTGAAAATCTAGGGTGAGTTGGTATAAAGCTCAATACTATTCATAACACAACAATCTAGTGTTTGATGGCTACACAAACAATCATCCATGCTCCCAAATACACAACCCCATCCCAAGTTATGCCCCCCTGTCAAACTAGTAAGGGTAAAACGAGTGTTCTAACTTGGAACAATTCAACATAAATTGGATTTTCTCTAAAACTATATATTATGCCTATATGTGTTTCCAACTACAAAACCCCATCCCAAGTTGTATCCTCTTACCAAATCAATAAAGGTCAAATGAGTGTTATGACTTTGAACATTTATAGATCAACTATAAATGCTCCGATTCATGTACTCCCAATGTTGTTGTGTTCAAAGTGTCTGTCATATGCGCTTTTACCTTAATATATTCGCTTTGTTTTGTTTCACTTGCATTCTCACATCATTGGGTACCGTGAATGCAAATAGGTGTAGCGCCTATTTCTTCTTTAGTATGTAGTTTCTTAGGATTCTCAACATCAATTAATGGGACCATTTTGCAAGTGTTTTAAAGGCCATTATCGTCTACATGCATATTTGCATCGTGTGTCGGTTTGTTTGCATCCTTCTCAATAGTGGATGAAATTGTTTGTGAACTTGCACTTGTGTTGTCAATTGTACGCATGCCCACAACCTCAGTTGTTCTTTGAAATTTCTTTGCAACAACTCCCACACACATTTGTGTTTCATTAGAATAAGTACAATAACGATAATTAATCATTAATCTAAATTTGAACATTGAAATAGAAACTAATTTTTAAATTTTTTTAAGATGTGTACTAATTTAGGATGATGTAAGGAACAATGGGGTCCATCTCATAGCAGAATGCATAAGAGACAGGCAAAATGAGAGGCATCCATTCAAAAAACAAATTGGGCTAATCGGTGGTGAAAGTTAGTTAGCATTAGGGGTATGTATAATTTAGGATTTCTTTACAACACCAAGATCAAAAACTTAGCTAACTCCTAGTTTGATAACTTTTATTGTAAAGGCATTTTGTGCCCAATTTGCATGAGAATTACCAAACCATACTTTTTTGGTTTGGTATCCAAGGTCCACTTCACACACGAGCCAAGAGCCTTGACCATGAAATTCTGAGAACCCAAAAGAAGTGTCCAAAGGCCGTCCCAAGACACTTCCAAAAATCTATAGTGTGGTGACGGGCCTTTAAGTGTAGTGTGAAGTCATATGTGATTGGGCCCTCAACCAAATGCTATTTCAATGAATTTCTGTTTGTGCGGGGTCCTCACACATGATAAAATAGAATAAGTCAACGGTTGTGAGATTTCAGAATGCCATCATCTCCCGGTTTTGTGTTAGGCCTACCTCCAAGAGGTGATTTTTGAAAATAGTCCAAGTGACCATGAAACATGATCCACTTGATGCCATGTAGGAATCCATGTAGACTTTACATTCATCTTGCATTCACTTACTCCGTTGGTCCCTCAAGCGTAGTGTGAAGCGAACTTGAACCAACTCCACCTTTCCCACCAATGAGAGTGCTTGAAGTGCAATGGTCACATGCCCTTAGTCTCGTGTGTAAAGTGGCCCTAAACACTACTTTTTTGACATTGTTGGGGCCACTTCACACACGAGCCAAGAGCCGTGACCATGAAATTGTGAGAGCCCAAAAGAAAGTGTCCAAAGGTTGTCCCAAGACACCTCCAAAATCATGTAGCGTGGTCATGGACCCTCGAGTCTAGTGTGAAGTCATATGTGACCGCACCCTCAATTAAATGTTGTTTCAATGAATGTCTATTCATGCGGGTCTTCACACATGATAAAATAATATACATCAATGGTTGTGAGCGTTTGGAGTGCCATGGTCTCCCGGTTTTGTGTTATGCTTGCCTCCAAGAGGTGGTTTTAAAAAATAGTCCAAGTGACCATGAAACATGATCCATTTGATGCCATGTAGAGTTTACATCCATCTTGCATTCACATACTCCATTGGTCCCTCAAGCGTAGTGTGAAGGGAACTTGGACCAGCTCCGCCTTTTCCACCAATGAGAGTGCTTGAAGTGCAATGGTCACGGGCTCTCATGTGTGAAGCCTGGCCCTTAGTGTGAGGGACAAGAATGTTTCCCAATGTGTGTGGGTGTCATTTCCCCCTATAGACCATCGGAAAAGGATATTAAAAGAAAACTAAAGAAAATTGATACCTGATGGGTCATGATATTACAAATATTTCTATAATGTTCAAGGATACTACATATGCATTATCATAGACCTAACACAATGTGCATATATCCAACAACTAGCAATACTACTATTGAAAGATGTGATAGATAGATAAAAACTTTGGACCTCTTGCAAGGCCAGCGTGAATATAGTGTATGTTCGTATTGTTAATGAACATGTGTCCACTAGGTAGAGGGCCATTGGGACAATACTACTCTCCTTTGTTGAGAATAGACACTTTAGTGACTAGTAACCGGTAAAAGTAACCATGGGTTGATGGTTTGGATAATTACGTGTTAGTTGGTCCCTTAATAGAAATATTTTAATTTTAATTTGTGTTATATATATAAAGTTTATTATTTATTATTTATATTATGTTGGTATTGATTGGTTGTTTTCTATTCATCTTTTGTGTAGTAGGATTGAGCCAGCATAGTGTATGGCATAAGTGTTTTTTTGTTTTGAATGTGTTTTTAATAGAGGTTTTGGGCAACCCTAAAGATGTGATACCCACTAGACGGGGCATGGTATACGCATGTGCATACCCTTGTGTATATCATTATTGTTACTCGGGTTCAACCTAGATACATGCACAATGTTGATGCACACCATACCAAAGATGAACCTTAACCTACGTACACCTAATGGCTTGACAACTTTACACTTTTGGAACTTTCTTAATTTTCTATAACATACTCATGCTATGGTTAGCCATTCATTGAATTAATTTTTCTTTCACTTGGAATCAATGATATTTTACACCACCTCCAAGAAGCATATCACCCGCACATCATAACAATCTATCAAGCATTGGACCTCGATGATGATGTTTGGAGCCCAATTCATTAAGTAGTCACTTAGGTAGCATATAAGTATGTTTGGATAAACCACTTGTCCAAAGATAAATCAAACAACAACAACAAAAGCAATAACACAACAACCACAACTTTGAATGTTTTGTATTTCATGTTCAACAACCACCGTATTTGTGTAGTTTTGTGATCTAGTATTCACCATGTGGGCAGTTGGAATTGTCCAAAATTCATGCATAAATCCAAATGTACTTAAATCCTAGTTCTTTCTTTGTTATAATAGGAAAGTAAGGAGGTTAATGACCTCTCTCTCTCTCTCTCTCTAGTTCTTGTTTAATGCCATGTTACATAAAGGTTTCAGTTTTGAACTCTTACACTAATATACCTAGCATTAATCATCTATGTTAAATGGATGATTATAAAATCAGATAATCCTAAGTACACAAGCATGGAAGGAAATCATACTTACCATGGAATGGATGTAATAAAGACGTAGATGAATGGGGTAAAAATAGGGTTACGAGAACTTACCAGAGGTAAGAACTCCAATATAAACCCTTAACCCTAAAAATAGCTTCTTTTTTACCATTCACACAAGTGAGAGGTGCAACAAGCTCTATGTACACACATTAGGGTAACTGATACGTGATAGAAGTAAGAGAAACTAGGGTGCATTACCAAGAGGAGCATTCTACTTGGAGTAACCCAATCATTTCCAAGGAACAGGTTTAAACACACATATGTTGTTTTACAATGAGTGTTGTATTTTGAAATACTTTGATGCATTTGAAGTGGATTAAGTGTGTGTGACATGGATAACAATTGGGTCATGCTGTTATTTACCTCGTGTACGTAACTAATCCTCAATTGTTTGTTGGTTGGTTGCATGGGCACAGGTGAGGCATGCCCTTCACACATTCAATGCAGTAATGTATTGTGGTTATGACATTTTATGCATCTCTATTGGTTGAGGTTACTAGAAACATTTCATTTGTAAGTACCTCATACATGTAATGGGATAGTTAGCTATACTTGATAGAGGAGCAAGAAGGTTGGCAGTCAAACTCCAAAGCATAGGGTAGTCAAAAACAAACATTTGACATTGAATACCATATGATAGCAAAAAGGACTAAGTAAGGTACATATTATTGCAAAGCAAAATAGGGTGTGATACAACATGGATGTATGATACAACACATAGAAGGAGATATAGTTACAAATGACTCCATTATGTAAGGTATTGTTATGGTAGGAAGAGGCAAGAGATATGAAAAGAGTCTTGTGAAAGTACCCACCCACCCACCCACCCTTGCATTGCAATGAGGAAGAAATTGAAGGATTTGGCCTCTGAAAAGAGGAAGTTCAAGCTTTGAAAAAGTTTTGAAAAGTCAGCTCTCTCTCTCTCTCTCTCTCTCTCTCTCTCTCTCTCTCTCTCTCTCTCTCTCTCAATGCCATGACACAAATTTTAATTTTAAACTCTTACATTAATCTACCTAGCAATAGTCCTCTTTATAAGTCGAGGACTATAAGCTCAAGTGATTCTAAATCTACATACGTGGAAAGAAATTATACTTACCATGAATTGGATGTAAGAAGGATGTAGATGAATAGAGCAAAATAACCATAGTAACATACGTGAACCATGTCTCTAATCCATGGTAAAATAGGGTTTATGAGAACTTACCATAGGTAAGAACTCCAATATAAACCCTTAACCCTAAAATGAGCCTTTTTTTTTACCATTCACGCAAGTGAGAGGTGTGGTGAGCTTTGTGTATACTTACTGGGGTAGTAGATACATGCTAAAACTAAAAGTAAGAGAATCTAGGGCTCATCACCAAGAGGAGTATTCTACTTGGAGTAACCCAATCATGGCCAAGGAACAGGTTTGAACACCCATATGTCATTTTACAATGAGTGTTGTGATTTGAAATATTTTGATGCATTTGAAATAGATTAAGTGTGTGCGACATGGATAACAATTGGGTCCTGCTGTTATTTACCTCGTGTACGTAACTAATCCTCAAATGTTTGTTGGTTGGTTGCATGGGCATAGGTGAGGCATGCCCTTCGCACATTCAATACGATGATGTATTGTGATTGTGACATTCTATGCATGTCTATTGGTTGAGGTTACTAAGAACATTTCTGTTGTAAGTACTCCATGCATGTGGTGGATTAGGTATATGTACTTTGAAGTGAAGCAAGGAGATAGGTGATCAAACTACAAGGTATGGGGTAGGTAGAATCAAACATTTGTTGTGGGAAACCATGTGACAACAAAAATTCTTAGTAAGGTACATTTTCTTGCAAAACAAATTAGATTATGAGACAAGATGTCTAGGTTGTGCAATACATCTAGTTAGGCATGATTGCAAATAAGTTCTATTATGCAAAATGTTATTGTTGTATGAAATAGGAAGATGCAAAAGAGGTAGAAAGAGTCTTGTGGACATTCCCACCCACCCACCCTTGTATTGCAAAGAAGAAGAAATTGAAGGATTTGGCCCCTAAAAAGAGAAAGTTCAAACTTTGTAAAAGTTTTGAAAAGTCAACTCTCTCTCTCTCTCTCTCTCTCTCTCTCTCTCTTTCTTCCTTGCCTTTAAATGGACCTGCCCGGTAACTTAATATAACCCCAAGGTAAATATACTTTAGGGTTAAGTTGGTGTTACCTAACGAATATCAACCATAGATTGTGATACTTATATCAATGGCCACAAATAGTTACCTAATCATATATTAAGAGAAAGAGGCAATGAGAGCCTTCTTTCGCAGGTTAAACTGCAACTGGCAGTTTACCCTAAGTAACTTCCGGGATTAATGAAATTTGTGCAAACTAAGTTTGGTGGAAAGTGTGTGTAACTTGCTTCTATTTTCAGCTGCACAAGGTTCAAATGGCTAAGGAACATGTAGAATACTATATGGCAGTATGGGTATTCAATGATGCAAAATGTATGTTTATGCTATACATAATTGTATGACATAGACAACAACTACGTTTCTGTTGTTATTCACCTCGTGTACGTTACTAACCCTCTCCTTGGATTTGGTTGGTGGCATGGGCACAAGTGAGGCAGACCCTTCACAAACTTGACGGCATACTTAGGTTTTTCATTTCATCTTTGATCAAGAATAGTATGTGCATTATGCTTATGAATTCCATATATATGAGGAATGCATAACATACTTTGGCTTATGATAGGACTTTGAAGTATTTTTGAGTATGTCTTATACCTTTTTGAACTTGATTTGATAAACTATGGATATGAAGTACATTTTTTCTACTTAAGTGATATAGAGGGTAAAACTTTGGGTAGTGTAGACTACTTAAAGGTTGTCACACCTTCTTAGATACATGCAAAGAAGAGACAATGACTATAGTAAGAGGATAGTAATGCAAAAGTATGGTCATGATGCTTGCTCCCACCCACCCTCCTGGGTTTCAAAAGGTACATTGATATGTAGAAGAATGGCTTGGCCTCTAAATAAGAGGATGTTGTATGAACGGACTAAGCTTGACAATAACCATAGAACGGCTCAAGAAAAACCTCTCTCTCTCTCTCTATATGTATATGTATATGTATATATATGTATTCTTGTGGGTGAATGTTCACAACACTTATTAAGGGGGAACATGAATTAGGAAAGGGGAGGGTGAAAATGTTGATCACTATCATAGAGCCATATATGTTATTATTAAAAGTCAATCTAACCCCTAAACTCTAAATTAGTCTAGTGAGCTTAAACTGGGATGAACCAACAACCAACCTAAAGGGGGTCAGTTTTATTATTACATGCTTTGTAAGTTTTTGGGAAAAAAATGGCTACCGCTTTGCCATCATGTAATGAAACTCATGTATTATCCAACCAAGAAGAAAACTCAAAATATGGTTTTGATTTATCTTGAGATTATAAGTTTTATGTTGATAAATGTTTCTTCGGAGTTCAATGGAAATAAGGAATATTCCCAAAATATGATATATATTCTAGATGCACCATTCACAACTTCCTATCCAAATAAGCATTTAAAAAAATAAAATGCCTTAATAGTTAATACATATTTAAATTTAGGTTGAACCCCGGTGCCCGGCAAAGGTCCGGGTACCCTGGGTATGAACTGCTCGAACCCTCGCGTTTCTCCGTCCTCTTTGTGCTTCGCGTAGGGAAGAGAAGAGCTAGGGTTTGGTTGCGCTCTAAGCTCCTCCGCAATCCTTCGATTGTCGTCGTCGCATTTGGTCGTGCCGAAGCGCGCTAATTTTTCTTGTTTTGTTTTTCTGCACAAGGTTCTGAAAAGTCTGTCAAGATGGCGACCAAAGTGCAGCGGATTATGACCCAGCCGATCAATCTAATTTTTAGATTTTTACAGAGCAAGTCGAGGATTCAGATATGGCTGTTCGAGCAGAAGGACATGAGAATTGAGGGACGGATTATTGGCTTCGACGAGTACATGAACCTTGTGCTGGACGAGGCGGAGGAAGTCTCGCTCAAGAAGAACACGCGGAAGCCACTGGGGCGGATACTGCTCAAGGGAGATAATATCACGCTCATGATGAACACCGGGAAGTGATAAGTTCGGAGTTGTCTGCTAAACGTAATGCCATCATCATATGTATGTCATTCTACTTACCTTCTCCTACTCAGCTATAGCTCCTTCACTTTTGTAGGATTTTCTGGTTTGCGGAGTTTATAGCATTTGTCTTTCTTGGCTTTTACATGCCATTCTTGAGAAATGTACAAGGGGCTCAGCGACTTATGCAAGCATTGACAGTGCCGCAGTGTAATAGTAATGCACCCCTAAGCTTTGTCTTACGGAGGACATGTGCACATGAACACTTGGGTTTAGGGTTTTTAGAGTGCTTGTAACGCGAAGCACAAGTGAGTTTGTTTTCTCCGCACTTCTGGCGGCTGATTTGTATCTCCTTAATTCAGAATTGTCACATTCATCCTTCAATGATTGTTCTCCTCACTGCTCAAGGAGATACTATCATGCTCATGATGAACACCGTGAAGTGACAAGCTCGGACTCGTATGCAAAACGTCATGTTATCATATGTATGTTATTAAGGATTCTTTCTCCTACTTCATTATAGCTCCTTCACGTTTATAGGATTTTTCTTTTTGCAGTTTTCATACTACTGACTTTTCTTGGCGTTTGCATGCCATTCTTTGAGAAATGTACAAGGGGTTCAGCGGCCGGTGCAAGGATTGACAATGTCGTAGTGTATCAGTCAGCGAACCTTAAAAGCCGTTGCATATGAAGGACATATGCACACGAACACATGGGTTTAGGGTTTTTAGAGTCCTTTGTCAAGCGAAGCACTAGTGTGCGGCTGATTTTAGTTCTCGGAGTTTAGAATTGTCACATCCATTCTTTGGTGATGGTTTTTCTCACACGACCTCTCTCTTTTCTTCTGAGGTCCATGTCTGAGGAATTCTCAGTTTGCTAATTGGCAGTTTGTTTTGCAGGTTGCGTGCATGAGGTGGTCGAAAGGATATGCTCAGAGGCAGTTTGAAGCCAGAGGACATTAGACCTTCCCACCATCCAGCAGCTACATCAAATTTATCATGTGCTAATCAGTAGCTTCTGTCATGAGCTGTACTGCAAATCCTCGGCATTCTGGACACTATTAGCATTAGAAGTTAGAGAATGTCTCTTTGCTCTGTGTGATGATGAGCCGAGTAGGGTTTCCTGCAACGGCATATTTTAATTTTGATGAATACTGGACTAGTAAGGTGTCTTATCTGATTAAAGCTCTCGTCAATTTTCCAAGTTGTTATCATCGATGGCTATTCTTGTGGAGTTTTTGTGTGTGTGTGTGTGTGTGGGGGGGGGGGGGAAGTTGTGAGGTTTTGGGCTTCATTGTGTTCAAATGTCCACGTGGAGTTCGATGAATGATAGACTCCCGATTTTTTTTTAACCAAGCAAGAGCTGAGCGAGATTTGAATACTGCAAGAGTCTGAACATTGAGGTCTGACTGTTGAACCAGCTGGGCAGAATTGGTGAGGGAAAGAACTCGAGGGGCTATACAAGGACACTTCATTTGAGTGAGATTCAAGGATGATATGAACATCATAAGATTATGAACATTGGAAACCTTTTGTGTTCAAATGGCTAAGGGAATGAGATGGGTGATGGATCGTTGGATGCCCCTGAAAAGCTCTATCAGATAGACTCATCACTTGGTTCACTTGAGCAAGATTTGAGATGGTAAACATGTTCCAAAGATTTGGTGTGTGTGTTGGGTGTTTCTTGGGATGATGTCAACAGGGTGGAACACACCCTTTTATGATCACAGTTCAGTTTAATGTGACTTATCCACTTTTGATTTTGGCACATGATTTTTAGATTGCATCATGTACCACTAAATTTGTAGTATCCACCTGGTCCAAATTCTCTACGTTTGCACTGCCTGTCTGAAGAGTCATGAGCAGTACTACTTACCTGATATTGTATCCGTACTGCTTAGAATTTGCAAAATGGCTTGGAAATTACTGGTGCTCCACTTTGACATGTATGTTGACTGGTGCTCCCTAAGCCAGGATGAAAGTCATCCGTATTTTTGTAGTGTGCTGTAAATGGACATGTTATGGGATGTCTATACAGTCGTTGAAATGAACTCATTAAACACACACATGCTCAACACCAAGTGACTCTCAGGTGCAGGAAGTCTATTACATATTTCTTATCATAAGGTGCTGACAGGCTCATTCTTCAATTTGGCTACACTCGACAATTGTGATTTCTACAACCAATTTGGTGTCTCCAAATCTTTTACATGTAACAGAGTTTGATTCAAAGCAATTCAGGTTTTCAAAATCTTGGAAGAGGATGCAGTAACTTTATTACACTGATTGACTGGTAAATACTTTCGTAGTCTAGTTTGAAGTGCGAAAATGATCATCTAAAGACATTTTGAGTTGGACTTGGGATACATCATAGTTGGGTTTTATAATTTGCTGCTGTTGTGAAAGCGTTGATGTTTTTGTCTAATACAAACTTATGTCATGTCTACGGACTCAATTAAAAGAGCTCAGGTGTTCAATGCCATGCTTGTGAACAACTGGTGAGCAGACAACATGCTTTGAATAGCAAAGATGAGCATGCTGAAGTAGGTCAGAACCAGAGAGATTCCTGCTTGTGAGCAAAACCGGCTGTAATAACTGCAATGCTCCATCCAACCTATGTAGTCCAGTCCATTCTTGGATATGTATGCAACGTCTGAGCTGGCTGCCGCTGCTGCCATCAGCAGATAAGCTATTACCTGTTGCAGTTTCCAGACAAGTAATTTGTCATATGCTCATATTAGATAATAGTCGCTGTTGGTTGGATACAGTATGGCTATAGGCGAAATATGATGGAATGGGTTTTGGTCTTCCCTAACTGCTCTCCAGTTCCAAAGTTTTGTACCATCAAGTTTCATCCAAGTGTATAAGGGTGTTGAATTGCTACTTATAAGTTTATATGCACACATTGTGCTTCAGGGAACCAGCATTTTGACACTTGACTTTGGCACTGGTTCCCCATGAATTATTCAAATGGTTATGCTTGCTAGAGTTCTGTGGGACCCAAAGAAAATGATGGTGTAAGGTAAACGGGTCTTAAATGAACACTTTTCTCTCTGCACCCACTTCTTGTAGGATATGAAACACGCAATTAGCACAGAATGTTTAGCAAATCCAAATTGTGCCTGTACCCACTTTCCTCATAATTTCTGGAGCTCGTATGAATATCCTATTCATTGGCAAGTGAAGATTCTCTGAGTTATTAAATAATCACATAGGCCCCCCCAATTATGTTTACTATTATCTTAAGAATGGATAATTAATTCTGAGCACCTAGTCCAATCTCTCTTCAACACGTCTTTTTAGTGTCCGTTCTTAGATCCACACCTGACCATTCACCACTCAAATACAGGTGTTTGTTTAAGATGAGGCACCGAATTAGGCACATCTCCCTTAGGCCATCTGCAACTTTGAACTTTCAGTGGACCCAGAAAATGTGTATTTGTAAGTTGCAGAACACAGACCTGATCAGAGAGAAGTATCGCCCAGCCAACGGTGTTGGACTGTTTAGCAAAAGCAACTTGTACAATGAGCTCAGATAATGCCACCATTGCTGCAATTCCATTTGCCCATACAAGAAATCTACCTTCCACCAACACCACGTGTTAGTTGTTTGCACTTCGGTGAACTTTTCTGTGATGCACCATATGCATTTTGTGGCTTGACAATCCTTCATGAAAATTGAGCTTGTTTTCATAGTAGATAGATACAGTAAACATCTGATTGAACGTGGTCCACACTATTCATCATCAACCCACACCAATTGTCTTGCAAACACTGTTCAGCAACCACAGAGGGTGTCACATGAAACTGGTGCTGCATAATTGGTGCAGGTTTGAAAGAAAATTCTACTCAGTTCATTTGGAGCCAAACTCATATTAGCACCTCCTGGCATACCTAAATGCGTTTTTTTATAGAAAGTTCTTCCTTCACACCTCCACACCTCCACCCCAACTCCAAGCATACACCATAAACTTACCAAAATGGAAAATATTGTATACAAAACAACCAATTCCTCACCAAATCTCTGGTTGAATCAAAGGATAACTCTACTACCTTGCACCTTCCAGACAACAACCTGCGCATTTGTTAGAAAGGTTGTTCCAAACTAGCAGAATATAACTTAGGCAGAGCTTGTGGTGCATTCCAGAAAAAGAGCTCGACGCCCCTTACCTGAATGACATGAAGAGACTGTAGTAGGCCATCTTGCGAACATTTAATGAAGCCTTCAAAAAAGGAATGTAAACCGCGGAGCTACTCATCTGCTTGTCAGTAGCCATCACCACCAAACCTGAAAATGGACCAATGTCTTACTTCAGCATGAGTATAACATGCTTATCTACTGCAACTCAATCCAAGAGCAATTGGCATGTATATTTACAGACATGTTAAAGAAAATCCTCACCTGAAATTGACGACATTAGAGCAAGAAGCCGCAGAGCTATACTCAAGAAATCCAATTTCGATCTGCCTGGCCTGTCATTATGTTGCACCATGCTCTCAATCCCTGTTGAATCGCGGGCTCCTTTTGTCTTCATTTTTCCTGACATTTTCAATGCATTAAAACGCAATTCAAGGATCTGGAGAGGAGAAATTGGGCTTCGTTTGTGTGACTTGAGTTTTTCTAAGCAGCTGGATCTTAGTAACTGCCCGCCATAATGGCTGATGGAAGTTCACAAACATTTCGGAGACAAGAATCATCTAGACAACTAGTTCAAAATAGAGGGATCAACAGGCATTAGAGCCCACAAACATAAGAGTGCTCCAGCTCAAGATATTCCCAACTTTCTAATAGCCTTCAAGCGAGTTGACCTCAACAAGATTTCGAAACAATGTGGTCATCATGTCAAAGCTCACGGGAAACAAAAACATGAAATCCAGAAACAGAAAGAAACAGAATTCAGCAGACACTAACATGCGCTACTGACTGAAGTGAATTAACATCTTGAGAGGGAGGATGCAGTCAACTACTTCTTTACCTGGAATAGCAAGAAAGCTGATACTCCTCCCTACTTCACGACACCACAAGTGTGTGCAAGTGATGGGTGGGGTGTAAGTGTGGGCTTGAAAGCATTCAAGTGTAGCTTGAGGAGGGAGACAATCATCGTGAGGAGGTAAAGGAAGGTCGTGGTACTACCACCACATATACAGTGAGTGAATCGAGGAAACCAACCTACCAGATCCCTCATGTAACATGTTCTAATCCCTCAAATCGTACATGTTAGAATATCATTTAGAAGCTCAAATTGCATACAAGTTCCCTTAGCTTTCTCTACAAGTTAGAAAGCTCTGATTGACTTTTGACACTGTTAAAACTGGTAAGCTAAAACAGTCAACTTAAAATATCAGTAGGAAAATTGGTGATGAATTTTTTCAACTCTCTTAAACAGCCGGACACAGAGATTTGCCCACGCAACTTGGCTGAAGAGCAGAAATCAACTTCAGTAGTCACCAGAGTGGTCAAAGTCTTGTTCTTGTGGAGGACATGTTCCCTGTAGTGAATTGGAATGTTAACTTATTACTGATTCATTCTCTTCTGTGACATAATTGGGGATAGTTGGATATAACTTGCTATGAGCTATTCCATTAGATTGCTGGAGATGAATGCAATTCACACATACAACTCCAAATCATCCCGACTCACCAATCACACCAGTACTTCATCTTATAGAAAGTGATTAAAATCAGGCACCATAAAGGCACACAACTCTGACTGAGAAGCCTGATCCAAAAAATAAGTTACAGATATATGTTGTGTCCAACGATTTGCATTAGCATCTTCTGGCATTATGAACACACAGCAGCTTGGGACCTTGTCAAGCAAGATTCTAAAACTGCAGAAACAAATTGCAAAGGACAAAAGACAAAGATACCAAAGACCTTCACCAACTGATAGACAGGCAATATACAATCAAGTGTATAATGGGATCTCACATGGGGGGGAAAGGAGAATGTTTTCAACAATTGTCTATTGAAAGCGTGTAGAGTTGTTTGTCAACTCTGTACTTGGGGCACCTGTGTGATTACAACAACTGTCATCTCCAGATACAAGAGGTCATTATACAGAACAAAGTAATGCTCCACTATTGAAAACGCAGCCTTGTAAAAGAAGAAAGAATTCAGCCCCCTGTTTGTGTGGAGAACGAGAGCTTTGGGATCCAAGTAAACCGACCACTTTCACGACTCATCCTGGACAGCCGGTCAGTGCCCCACGATCTCTTTTTGGCAACATCAGATGTTGCAGATGGAATCTCAGCTGAATTTTCGGCTGATGTGTCCATAGTTTTTGATGATGTGGTCGTGGTTGAACCTTCTAGGGACAGCTCGGAAATATTCTTTGGAACTTTGCCAATTTCACCTGAAACATCCGAGTTCTGCGTCGTACTTGGACTGAAGTTCATCAACTTCCCACTTTCAACTGATGGCAAGAGGCCTTGTTGGGCCGCCCTAACCTTGGGACTTTCAGAGACACTTACATTGGGTCTTCCGCCCTCTACAGTTGTTCCTCGACTGCCTTGTGAAGGAGATTGCGGAGTCGGACACTCCCATTGGTAAGTTTTCTCCAACACATGGTTCAGCCTTTCCACTACCTCGCTCATTTTTGGTCTCCCTTTCGGTAACTTGGTCAGGCACTGCGTTGCAAGTTGTGCGAATTTCAAGGCAGGCCGCAATGGGTATTTACCTTCCAAGTGTGGGTCAACGATTTGAGCAAACTTATGATGATCATTGATGTGGGGCCTCACCCATTCTACTAGCCTCTGTTCATTCTTGGGACGATTTCTATCCATGACTCTTCGCCCTGTAAGCATCTCCAGCATCACTATACCAAAACTCCACACATCACTCTTGGATGTGAGGTGACCCGTTTGTATGTACTCAGGCGCCGCATATCCTGCTGTGCCTACAACCTACACACAACCACATCTGTCTTTGTCAGCATAATATCTACTCCACAGAAACGCTATATAATGCTCAGTAAACTAATTACAACACAATACGGTAATTTGTGGATACAGAGCTGAACATTCTAATTACTTGTTTCCAACCATGAGCTGAAAAGAGTGCCAATTACCAAGAAAACAACTTCATGAGCTCTACTCTGCCTTTGTGACTTGATGAATGTCATCTGTTTCTCAAATAAATCATAGTATTGTAATAATCTTTTCAAGAGGACCCAATTTTGTTTTGGAGTATGTTATCCCCTGATTATGTTTAGTGTGATATGTACCTTAACTAATCATCAAATTGTGATTTCCTGATCCTTTACAATTATTGGCGTAACAACTGACATCAATACCAGCTCATGTATTCAGAATGAGATGCACATGCACCCCTTTAAGAGCCAGTTTGCAAGGAAACATCAGAGAGAAAGAGAAACATCAAATTTACCGCAGTGGAGACATGACTATTGCCTTCCTGGGGGCCTTGTCTAGCAAGCCCAAAGTCTGAGAGTTTAGGGTTCAGTTCCTCATCCAGCAATACATTTGAGGTCTTGAAGTCACGAAATATAACCTACATGTCACAAAGAAAATCCGCTTAGCACGTATTGGGAGATAATTCCAGGCTGGAATACCAGCATAAGCTACAACCAATGACCTGTACATGTCCATGGACTCCTAGTCCTGGTGCCAAAAATCCAGTCCTATGAAATGGATAACTGTAGTAGGACGTGATGGCTGCCCAGTTATAAGGCAATAAGCACTTTTAAGAGTTTCACTTAAGACCTTATAGGATTCTTAAGTGGTGTGGTGGGTTTTCTCCCCAAGGATCTTGGAGAGTATACACTTGGTAAAATTCTTTTTGACAAGGTCTTCAAGTTGAATCTTGACCGATGGGAGAAGGCTTTGTCTGAAGATAAGTAACAATGAAATGTTGGCTAACGAGAGCTTGCCACTTAACTATGCTTGGCATTCATGTATGTAATCAAGGACCTTGATTCTAGAAGCTACAATAGAAAGAGAACATCTTTACACATGCTTAAGAATGCTATGCTTATAAAAGAGACCCAAGCCAGTAACATATCGGAGGCACTTACTTGTATCTCCATCTCTTCATGTAAATAGGCAAGGCCCCTTGCTGCCCCTAAAGCAATCTTCACTCTTTGTGGCCATGAAAGCGGTCTACGCCCAGGTAGAAACAAATGATCATCAAGCCCTTTGTTGGGCATGTACTCATACACCAGTAGCCTTTGTATTCCTCTTTCATCGTCATCACTTGCACAATAACCTATGAGCTTCACTAAATATGGTGAGTCCACCAGCCCCAAGAAGTGGACTTCTGCAAGCCACTCTTTATGGCCCTGCAAGATAATGACATGCAAGATTAGGTGAATATCCAGATAAAAAAGGAGAAACACGAGACTTTTCTATGTGAGTGAACGAAGAGAGATAATTCCAGCACAGACTTTGGGGAACCGAATTTATCCTTCTGTCACAAATGCCAATGCTGTTCACATGATGATCATCAAATTGCAGCCATAACTTTAACCATTGCCAAAGTCTAGAGAGAAAACCTAGACCTTTGGGCAGAAAAAAAGGAAAAGACATGCACTTGACACATTCTTATCCTCCAACTATAGTAATTGACTGAAGCCCTGCACTTCACCGTGCCCATAATTGCTGCCAAGATCTGAAGGTGCATTTACACACAAACACCCCGGTGGTCGAGTCAAGTTTGGACCCACCTCCAACCACAACTAAAAATTAAAATTAAAAATTAAAAAATCATTTACACACAACTACTCTTCAAGTAGTTGAGAAGTGAATTTTATCACAATGGTCATCCCTCTGATTCGTGCAATCCGTGGAGTGGACTCAAACAATTTATAGATTCTAGTGGAGAGTTTATCTAAGAATAATTGCCTCCTACAACCCATGCTTTGGCCTTAAAGTTCTCTCCTGGTGCCACATAGGAACTACAAAGAAAATAGAACCAAAGAAAGTAAACTACAACCATCACACCCACTCCCAACTACACCTTGTATCATAGTAGTTGGGCAGGGTAGAATACTTGTGGTTGTGGTTGTCATAAATGCACCTTCTCCCTCCAAATCCCTCAAAAACATAACCAAAGAAAGTAAACTACAACCACCAAAAGGATGGTCGTGTGTAATGTCTTTGAGAGAATCGAACAGGAGAGAGCCCAGTAGAAAACTGCACCATGGGATGTGAGCATGCATACATACCTGTTGGCCTCTGGAATTTAATTGTTTGACAGCAACATCCACTTTCTCCTCTACTGCACTGAATTTCTGTTTATGCCTGATACAGCCCTTAAATACTTGCCCAAACCCTCCTTCTCCCAAGAGATGCTGTCTGTTGAAGTTCTTGGTAGCATATCTGAGCTCCTGGAAAGTGAAGTCCCGAAGATCGTTGGGTTTCCGAAGCGAGCCAATGTGTTCAAGTTTGGTGCTTCCTGGAGAAGATTCACCTTCTCCACTCTCCAATGGTCCAACGGTAACTGGAACCGCCGCTACCTCTACCACTACGTCTCCCTGGCCACTTGTATTCGAGACCGGTTGGCTATCAACATTTGAGAATGTCCCGGAATGCTTTACATCTACAGAGGACCTGTCCTCAAAAGGTTGCTGCTTCCTGCTCTTTCCTTCACTAGTGTCACGGCTTCGTGGCAAGAACTCAAAACACCCCATGCTTCTCTAACCTTAAATTCCTCAGCTGGACGATCATGTATGACCTAAATTGGCTTTCCCACTTTATGTTTCTCAATTCATACCCTCACAAAACCCTCTTTTGGCCAGTCAAAACCCTCTGTACTCACATAAATAGCATAGCAATTATGTATGGGCTCTTTACTCTGCTTCGATTTATCAACCAATTCCTAATGGTTCCAATAACCTTCGAAATACTGATAGCCACTTGTCCACTAACAAATTAGACTGTTAGGTCAACACCATCTTGAGCAACCTGTTCAGGGTTTACTAGTGGCTATGGATGCTGTCAAGGTAGAAAGAAGAGCTGCATTGGTAGAGGTGGACAAGAGATGCTTGTTGTTGTTTTAACCACTCCTCTGCAGTGGTGACCTTTTCCCAGTTTCAATAGACCCAGTTGTCCATGCGGAGGAGGAAAAGAGAAATGGAGAACTATGACCAAGAGATAACTGTTGCTGCACCCTCATAAGGGCTTGTGTGGAGCTGGGGCCAGTTGAAACGTCACCATCATATCTGCGCTGCCTTACAAACTCCCCGGATCCTTGTGCTACAAGAAGAAAAACATTCGACATGGCAGATTTGAACACATCGTCAATTGCAATTGTGATAGGTCACAACAGCCCACTTTCATGTCGCATCCATAGCCGACGCTATTCGCACACCCAAGTGCTGATGAATACAACAACCAAATGCACGTGCTGGTTAGAAACATAACACACGACATCGCCAACATCACCAAGATGAAATGCAAATACAGTACACACAAATTACTGGACTCGACCAAGGACTATTATCCTATGAGTCATGGCCATTCCGCGTGCGCTGTCGGTATCTAGCCGCCACGGAATTGAACACAGTAACCGACAAAGAAACAAGCCCCACAACGACCGATCCCCCCCACACACACACACACACCACACAATGACCAGCATCACTTGATTCCAAATGTGCCTCTACACATAACCCTCCTATATCATCAAGCATACATCATCAAGGACCCCATACCCCAAAATCGAGCACATCTGCAAATCCAAGACCCCCAATCCCACCTCCAGATACAAACACAAACATAACACACAAAGAGACAGAGAGAAACAAAGAAACTCAGAGCGACAAGCGTGTCCACCTAGCTCGAAACCTACATGTGTACAACCACCAAAGCGTCCACGCAAACGGCACCTGAGCGGTACACTATCAAACTCCCTCACAAACCTCAATCGAGGGCAGGGCAGCTCGGAAGCTTCGAATTTCTGCCCCGCTTTTGCCCAACCTTGCCAAATATGGGGGGCCGAAACCATCGAACTTCAGCTGCAGGGCAACTTAGCGAGTCTCCAGAACACCGTTGGAAAGCGAAAAGTCGCAGAGAAGCGTGAATGGAGGCTGTGCTTGCGAGGGAGATGGCAGCCTGCGACGAAGAAGGAATGAGAAAAGCGCGAGAACAAGGCTTGCACAGCGTGAACTGACGAAGCGAGGGACGAAGGAAGGGCGTGGACTGCTCAGCCGGGGACGGAACGGTGCGGTGCGCAGTTTACATCTCCGTCTACATGACGGGGCACCTAACCGAGCAAACCGTGTTCATTGCCGAGGTTTGGGAACGGAACGGGGCGAAGCGCAGTTTATATCTCAGTTCAGCGGACGGGGGAACCGGGGAGCCAACTGCGCCACGGGTGTTTGAACTGGAAAAAGGACGGAGCGGCATAGAGCGCAATTTGAACGGGAAACCGGGAAGTTAACTGCACGACGCGTGTTTGGTTAGTGGGTTGTGAGAACGGGGGTGGATCGCAGTTGGAAGCTCCGTTTAGCGGACGCGGTTACCGGGGAGATAACGGCGCAGCTATTTGGTTAGTGGAGCGGGGACGGATCGGAACCACGTGGTTAAGCGCGGTTAAGCGCGGGATTTGGGTCTAGGAACCCTAGGTCAAATGGAAATAGCTAGGGGAACGCTGTTGGCCGCAAGGTTTGGGGACCCAAGTCAAAGGCGTGTAGTTAGGCCACGGTTTTGGGGCTTTACTCTGGTTAGTTCTGTAGCTGCCGGGTTGGCTTTGTCTGAGGCGGCCCTCCATATCCATGCCTGTCGTAGATATTAGTGTGCCTCCATTAAACAACTAATTTAGTGTGGCATTAAAATTGGTGTGTCGTATATTAAAGAGAGTGGTTTTTTGTGGCTTGTCATGTAGTACCAAGTGTCATGTGACACATTGTCTAGTTCTCATCAAGTGATTGCAAGACAATTAATGTGGGTCGACAACGAATATTGTGGGCCGCATTAAATTGGATGTTTAGTGCACTTATTAGTGTGGTTTCAAAAGTCTTGATTTCATCGGCATTCATGGCCCATAACTTTGTCCCTAAGTGAATGTGTGTATGAATGTTTATGGAGAATATATACTAATATCAAGCTCTTTCATTAATTAGCTATGAGTATTTGCAGTAATTACAATATGCACATAGAACAACATGGTATTCGTGAAAACCGTCACATGACATGCAAAAAATGTCACAAATGCCGTTTTCTCGAATACAAGGAAGGCCAACTTACATTGGTCCAAACCTTGGACAGTTGGCCAACTAGCATCACCTAGCTAAATTTTCCGGGCCCCTATTTGTCACTTAGCTTTAGCTAGCTAGGTTCACCGAACCTAGGATTCTTACTTAGCTTTAGCTAGCTAACTTTTCCGGAACTCTCAATTTCACTGAGCTTCGACTAGCTAAAAAGTTGTGTGACATGCATACTCATTCTAAACCATAGAGAAATCCATTCAAACGAAACCAAATAATATATATTTGGTTGTATTGCTCTCGGTTGGCTCTCAATTCTAGCTAGCTATTAGCTAACTTCAGCTAGCTAACTTTTCTCGCCCGGATTATGGCACTTAGTTTTAGCTAGCTATTCTTTTGAGGCACTGAATTCCAACGTAGCTTTAGCTAGTCGGAGCCTTTAGCTAGCTAAATACCTGCCCACTTAGTTAGTTATCCAAGGTCTACATTGGTCTTTGAAGGCAGCTTTTGCCAACCACATCTAAATGTTTTTAATAAAATGCTAATAACATGTGCATGTGATAACAAGGGGAGAAATATTTTTATATACATGAATGTTATGTTCTTCATTGTTACTTCAAGACTAGAAACCGAGTCAGCTTTCAAAAAAACCCGTCACATGTGAATGCATCGTTATCACAAATATTATGTTAGTACAACTAAGCACTCTCACTATCTAATTTAAGTATAGATAGGGCATGCCCAAAAAGGGAAGGGACCCATCTAGTACTATTTTAACATCAAAGCAACTTATTCTCAAGGGTTTCATGCATGGGATCCGTCTCAAGGCATTGGGTTTGAGCCAACTTAACCCCTAAAGGGCATAAGGCCATATTTAGCTTTTTGCACATTTTTTATTTGGTCCACAAGCTTTGTTTCAAAGTCAAATAATGATTTATAAACATCAGGGGTTGGTCTTGCAATGTCTTATCTTCTTGCCAAATATAATGTTAATTGATAGTGATTTCTTTTACCTATGAAAAAACATGGTGACATATGGGTTTTTTGGACACATTTTTGGACATTTTGGAGGTGTTTTCGCCTCATTTTTGCATCGAGACAAGAAATGTGGATAGGTCCAATTTTAAATCAAAATGGAACCACAAATTTGGAAAAATATATCACTTTGTGTTCTAAATATATGCATAATTTGAATTACCACTCAAATTTGAGTGCTTGGGAAATGTATTTTCTTTGGAATAAATTTCTCAAAGCAACCCAAATTTGATATGTACCCAAAGAAAGCCTAGGGAACCATAGTAAATAATCATGAAAAGTGATTTTTTTTCTCTCTTTGTTGATACACTCACATGCAAATGTCTGGAAAAAAAGGTCACCTTGAAAATAATAATACAACCATCGAGAAGGCAACACCGACCGATAACTAGACTCCAATGCCTCCTGGATTATTCCATTGTTGGGATTTCGCAACCTAGTCTCGACGGTCAAAACACTCTCAAATGATATAAGAATAAAAATATCAGTGCTCTAGATACTACTATATCCAATCCACAAGTATGATTCGAGAAAAATCCTAAACTAACACCCAATTTAATGTTCCCAATTGAAAACATGAAAATTGATGTAAATTCTACTTTGCTTCACACGTGGTCCTTTAGGGGTTAAGGAGTCTTAATAAAACCAACAAACATTTACTATATTAATGCACAAATATACAATAAATAAATGTATTACAAGGTTCATTTACACACCAATATAATCACCAAGAACAGGAAGATAGAGTGAGAGATATATTTATGCCAACTTGAGGGTAGTGTGCATAAAACACAATTCACTACACTAAATATTGCATCTAGTGTAGTTGGTATTATGTGTCACTGTGGAAGCTCCCAATGAAACTTCTTGATATGGATTAGTTTACGAGTACTCTCATCCCAACTTACTTTTAGTTCATCCAAATGCCAATCATTGAAACAAAGTTTGGTATATTTTGCATCCTAACAATTTTGCAATGAAATATATTCATGAATGATTGAAATTGGGATGAAAAATCACTTAGTAAATGACATAAATTGCAACATTGTAAAAGTTTAATGCTCATTTTTTTAAAAGTAAGGAATGACAATAATGTTAGGTTTACATTTAGTGTTGGTAACACTACACATGCGGTTTTACAATTACTATTGAGCAAGACATGTAGAATTGGTGACACTACATACAATATTTTGCGTAGTCTTGGGCATAGGCTACACTCGTAGATAGATAGATAGATAGATAGATAGATAAAAACTCTGGACCTCTTGCAAGGCCGGCATGAATAAAGTGTATGTTCGTAGTGTTAATGGCCTGGTGCCCACCGGACAAAGGACCATTGGAACAATACTACTCTCCTCTGTCAAGAATAGACACTTTAGTGTTCAGTGATCAGTAAAAGTAATCAATAAAGTAATTTTTGGTTTTAACGTTGTGTGTGCATGTGCGTTTCTTTTTTCTTTTTTCTTTTTTTTTTCTTTTTTTTTGGCACTCGTGCATAAAGCCCAACACAAGCTTGCCGAACAAGCAAGACATAAGACCAACATAGTTGCAATTTACAATGTTATTTAGACACAGAAGAAGGCGCCATTTAGTTACAACCATGGCGTGTGTATTGATACCATATGAAAGTTGATGAATGTGATTAGATCACATCTTCATTCGGCTGGGCCTTGCCCTTCCCACGCCTCCTTCACTGCTAAGTTTTCTTGCCCGCACCTGTGTGGGAGCTCCTCCTTGTTGGGAACCAATGTGACAATACCCGGTCAAAATTACAAATATTCAAGTTGACATCACTTTTATTATGCCCAAGTTAATTGACAGAGTTCCTTCACATGCCAAAGAAGCTTAATGGCTTAAGTGGCCGGGTATTGTCATATTGGTTCCCAACGAGGAAGAGTTCCCACGCAGCTGCGGGTAGTGAAGGAGACATGGGAGGGGCAGGGCCCAACTGAATGAAGATGTGATCTAGCCCGGGGCGATGTAATGGGGGTTGAAATTGTTATGTGACACCTTGTAACCCAAGAAAAAAAGTGTTTGGGTTAGAAGACAACTTTGCATCATAGTTACAACCGTCACCCTTTAAGAGGTGCACTTTTCATCAGCGAATATTAAGGCATTAGAGGCAACTTCCTCTTTGATGTATTTATACACATTGGATCTAATGTTGGGTCATTTTACCTACAAGGTTACAAACCAATTGTATGGCACTACACTCAACCCCTACTTAAAAGTAAATGTGTCCCACATCACATCATAATTAGTGAGGATTGCATGTTTTCCATGTTATACTCTCTACACATTTTGTAGTAATGTTCATAAATCATGAACTAGTGTTTAGACGATTTCAAACTATTTGGTCGATTTCAGACTGAATTGTCGTCGCACACCCGTTTTAAATATCTCTACTATGATGTTAAATGTTTTCACACATCATGTTCACTATCTTTTAATATACAACCACCTGCATAATGGCTAAATGGTGAGTACATATGACAACACTTGAAACACGAGTGTTCACGTTTTCAAAAACTACTTGCTTCTTTCCAAACTCATAAAAAACTTGGAATTGCTTAAATACCATTTTATCAATAACTACAATGAATAGTCATGTTAATGTGGGTGGAAAATTAGCATGGAAATAATTAGTGTGGGCCACACTAATTTTCTAGTCAAGGTGGAATTGACACGAGTCCAAGACCCCGGGTCTTCGCCCAAGTCTTCATGAAGACTTCCAACCAACACATTGAATATAAGTTATGAGACAAAAGTAGTACAAAATAAAATAATCAACCACACTAATTATCTAGAAAAAAAATTATTGTGGGCTGTGCTAATTCTCTACTATAGGTTTAGTGAGGGTTGAAAATAAATGTTTGGCCACGTTACTTCTCATTATGAAAATTAGTGCGGGCTCTAGAAAATTATTGTGGCCCACAATAATAGGACTATTTAGTGTACTTGTCATGGGAATGAAACCTACACCATTTGCAAGGCATACGTAGGTCTTGAATACTCAACTAGGTATTGGTTTGATGCTTAGAAAAAAAACCCTCAATAGATCCAGTTTCTAATGAGGGTTTAGTTTATAATGATTAAAATTAAGAAAACTACACTAAATATGATAGTTAGTGTCATATGGCATTTTATGTCATTGCAGTAACTTTTTTAGTGACACTTTCTATGAATAAACTTACAAATATTTTTATCGCCACATTCTTTCAGTTCATCCAAATGCCAATTATTGAAACAAACTCTAATATAATTTGCATCCTAACAAATTTGTGATGAAATATAGTCATGGATGATTGAAATGTGAATGAAAAATCACTTAGTAAGTGACAATACTTGCAGCAGCACTGTAAATCTATAATGTCCAAATATGTTTACAACGAATGACAAATATTGTTTGTCACGGTATGCAATGTCGGTGACCACACCGCATCTGGAGGTATTTCATCCATTTGGATATGGATGGATGAAACCCTTGGATTTGTGGAGATGCTCCTAGGTGAGGAGTCTCCTCCTTGGCTTGGCATTCTTGCCAAGTCAAGCCTTGTGAGTGAGTGTGTGGAGAGAGCTTGTGTGAGGTGAAAATTGCTTGTTGTTGTAATAAATATTGAGTTTTTCTCCCCTTATTTACACTCTTGGATTCTTCTATGGTAGAGTGAAAGATAACTTGACTTGTTGTATGTATTTGAAGAGAGAACTAGAACTCTTAGTAGCCTTTGACTCTCTTCCTTCTAACTTGGCAATAATGCTTCATTTTTTCATTTTTCCTCATTTCTTCATTATTCTTGATATTTAACGTGCAAGGGGGCGCATGAGGGCAATGAGCGACAAAGTTCCGGAGTGTTGGAGCGGAGGAAGCCACAGATTGTTGAAGCAACAAGAAGAAGAATATTTTTTGTTGTGAATGTCGTGCATCAAGTTGAATTGTGGTGATAAATTATTGATTTTGCCACGGAATTTCGTGTTATTTGCTTGTATTCAAGCATGAATTCGCATCGCTTATCTTTGAAAGCGACTTCGTGATCTTAAGTGGGAAATTTTTTGATTCAAAACAAAAAAAAATTGGTGAAAAAAAAAAATGGAGGTAAGAGGCCATGAGCCGGAGCCGGAGCCGGAGCCCCTGGCTCTGCAGTTGGGCGGTTGTTGCATTGCTGCCAGCTGGCCCTGCCAGGTTGTAGCAACAGGGGCTATTACTTTTTCTTTTCTTTTTTTTGATTAAAATTAATTAGTACATTAATTAATTAAAAACATGATTTTTATTTAATTAAATTAATTAATTAATTAATGTTTCCTTTTCAACTTCGTTTTTTTTCTTCTCTAAGAGGTTAATTTCTTGGGGTTGAGAAACACGAATTTTGGCGGAAACTTTGCTTTCATTAATTAAGAACAAAAGATGGAAAAATCTAAAGTTCTTATGAAATATTAAGGTACTTGGAATTTATTTTAGGGGTTGTGTTGCACGGAATTTCCGAGGGGGTGTCATTCGAGATTGTGTGGCATGTGCAATTTTTGTTCGGCCTAAAAGAAATTATTATTAAGGTCGAATTGTATTTGTCAACACATATTTCCGAAATTGTTGTAAGAAGAGATTTTAGGATGTAGTGGGGAGATGAAAGATGTACTTAAGTGTCATTTTCTTTTCACGGCAATAAGAAGCTCTTATTTTTTACCACCAACCGCAGGCGGATGCTAGTTGGACGTGGTCAATCTTTATTTTTGCTTAAGTATTATTTGGGGAAGAAGATCCAGTGCTAAAAATTACATTGTTTTCTGTATTTCGTTTTGGTACCTTCTCCCGTGGCGAGCTGTGGTACTGGAAGTTTCCAGTATTGCTCTATTTTGTGTTGTCCTAGTTTGTAATAGGATTTTATGGGGGGTGAGGTCGGAGTAATGACTGATGAGACCCTTGTGTGTACACCAAGTGGGCGGTGCTTGTATTTCCTTATGGTGAGAGTCCCAACTATACACACACACTAGCCTTGTAAACAATTTTTATATCCCAATAAAAGACCACAACCATCAACAATGCCAAACAAACACATACATCAACTTCAACTTACAACACTTCCAATCATCCTAAACCCCCCTCACCACCTTGTAAGAAAAACACTTGTAACACATATCGGTTCTACTGCCCAATTCATATATCCAATACCATCAACAAACATAAATGCATTCTTAACTAAATTCATCAAACTCAACTTCACCAATATTTGTCAACTCACACAACTACTACAAGAAACCACAACCTTACCACCTGAGAAATGGATCGAAGCACAAAAATTAATCAACCTTAAAATACACTCCATTAATGAATGTGCCATACAAACATTCGCACCCCCCGCCCCCGTCCCTAATGCTCACCACACAAACAAAACAACAAGGTGGATTCCTACCTTCATAACATTATTCATATCCATAATAATGTTCTATGGGACTGACAATATTTTGCATAATATTCCACATAACCAGACCAAATGTGTGGAATATTTTGCAAAATAATGTCAGTCCTACAGAACATTGTTATGAATATGAATAATGTTATGTTGCAACAAATTAAAGTAGTGGGAAAACACCTCAACACATACCATCTCATCAAACAAGATATAAGAGACACCACCCTCCCAACACACCCCCAATGGCACACCCAACCAAGCATCCAAAGCATACGAAGCATTCCCAACATCCACCCCCCTCCCCACTCCAACGACCCACAAGAAACCCAACAATGGATAAAACTTATTGTAGCCGAAAATAGAAAACAAACAAAAAGTGAAGCCAAGAAAATTACCACACAAAATTGCAAGAAATTGATACAAATATTGTTCAACATTAGACAAATTACCAAAAATATACACCAAAAATCTTCAATACACTACATGCTAATTAAATTGTCTTATAGACAACAATGGCAATCTAGCCACACATATGGACATTGCATCCAACATCACACATAATACACAAAAAGAATCATTCAACAGACAAACCCCTCTATGCTCTCGGGGGGGGGTCAATCCTTCTTGTGTTATGTAACCGTATGCTTACAAAGGGTATTTTTATGGGGACGATTTACCTCCTCATTTGGATTTTAGGGAACCCTTTAAGTAGAAAAAAACAACTTCAACAAATATTCAGCACCCTGCATGTAATCATATAAAAAAACCCTAGACTATTTCAAATGATGCTAAATTACTTATAAATTCTTTAATTACTCGTTCCGTATGAAGGCAAACTTAAGACTCCAATATGGCATGGCGTGTATCCACGTTGCTATATATTGGTGAAAGAAGAGTGTAACACATCATAATCCAGTCATTCAATTTTCATCCATTTTGCATGTATTATATGTG
Organism: Polytrichum formosum; assembly: GCA_964035585.1. Taxonomy (NCBI): domain Eukaryota; kingdom Viridiplantae; phylum Streptophyta; class Polytrichopsida; order Polytrichales; family Polytrichaceae; genus Polytrichum; species Polytrichum formosum. The sequence goes on along the minus strand of OZ037935.1, from coordinate 11,963,188 downwards.
AATATACTATTCTATTTATTTTAAAAATTCTCTATTAAATTTGTCATGCTAATTTCTTTCTACCTCAAACCTAAAGTGGGGGTTTTCCCCTTATGCTAAATTATATATAATCACATGTTTTGCAATTTAAGTAGGCTATGGTAGATCCAAAGTTTCTATAAATTTTCTTGCCAATGAATAAAAAAACACCCTATAGTTGTCCTCATGTGGTTTCTACTTTTCGGCCGGTGACCCCCCCCCCCCTTATTCTATGCTCGGACCTAGCAGACCATCCCTTTGAATGTATGTGAGCAATTAGACAATATCCATGGCAAATTAAATAAAGAATTTAAATTCAAAAAATGACCACCCTCAAGCTATCTTAACCCAAATGTTGAACAAAACCACGTACAACACATGCCTCGAAAACCTTCTCAAAGGAAAGGCCCCATGCCTGGATGGAATCCCAAGTGACATCCTGAAAGCCCTACCCAATAACCTTCATGATATGATGTTCTTATTTTCCTACAATGCTACCACACAATTGCCATACGCAAGGAACGGAAACATATTACCACCATCTTACTACATGAGAAAGACAACCCCACCTTAGTCACCAATCGCGAACCAATTGCATTGGCTTGCACCATATACAAACTCTTCACAAGCACACACTAACCTCTTTACTCACCACATTTGGAGAACATCATAGAATCCTACACCATAGCCAAGAAGGCTTTTGCCCTATGAGAAACATTGCCCGCCAAATCCAAGCCATCATAGCTGCACTAGAAGACTCTAAATACGCAACCTCACATACATCACCTTCAAAAATGCATTCAATTTTATTGACCATCCATGACTCCTAGGAAAATTGGAAGATCTCAGCTACCCACTCGACGCCATAAAACTTATAGGTAACATGTATTGGGGAGCATCCACATCCTTCTAGAGAGCCCACTTCACAACCATTCCCCTAATCCAAATCATACGAGGCACCCTAAGCCCATACATGTTTATCACATTTCTAGAACCACTCATCTATTGGTTGGAATGAGACAAGATGGGGTACCACTTCAACCCATCACTAAACGTAATTACAACCACAGCTTATGCTGACGATATGGCCATAATCACAGATAACATCAACTGTATACAACCACAACTCAAACAATATTCCGACTAGGCATACATGCACCTAGGAATAAACAAATGTGTGATAACAAGTTGCCCTAATAAATCCAAACTCCAACCACTTCACCACATACCTCAAAGCCCAAAACATCAAAAATAAAAACCAACATGATGACCAAATTCGTTACATTGAGACTTTTCATAGTCTCAATTTGATGCTTAATTTTATGTTTTTCATTAATTTCTTGATTGAATCTATATTTGTAAGTGATTTTTTGACTATATATGGGAAGATTATCCTCGAGTTGAGGATAGTCTATAATTAGAACGTCAAAAAAATATGAAAATTGTCTCTAAACAATTGTTGAAATTATAGGCAAAAAGTCTCAAAATTTTGATATTGTCTCAAAATAACGAATTTGGTCATCATGGTGCAAGCATGGTAAAGTGGACCAAAAAAATGCTTTGGTATACTAAAACCATAATTTTATGGTCAAACCCTAAAAATGGCAGCAATTTTTTTGTTTTAAAATGGAAATTTTTTCAAGGTGACCTTTATTGTTGTGTTGAATGCTCAAAAAATAATATTAAGATGAGATCTTCAAAAATTATTCATAAAAGTGAAGCTCAAAAGCAAATGGTTGGATTTGGTTTTGGGCATAAATTTCATGACCTTAAATATTTTGAAGTTGGATTGTTTTACATATTCCTTAAATTCATTATAAACTTGAGGGCATCATCACAAAAATAATTCAAAAATCATCAATTTAATGTAATTGTAATTATATTGTTTGAAGTTTTTTTAAGTAGTTACTTGTTCAATATTAGCCACTTGCACACCACTTGCACCGTCTTCTAAAATATGTACATTTTCCTTTAAAAAAATTTGTCAACTTAAATTGCTTGGCTTTGTGTATCAATATGTGTTAAAAATGTTCACAATTTTTTTCTTCACAAAATTCAGAGGTAGCATATGGTTTTGAATCACTTTCACTGTGACCTATGTAGGGATCAAAAGTTGTCCACTTTACCATGCTTGTACCCAACAACTCCTGATCCTATCACAAAATGAACCATACAACATATTTGGGCATCAAACTAGTCCCACCCCTAAATGGACTATCCAAAAAAAAACCAACATGGAAAAAATCAAGGTGCTTAACACGGTCATCATCCAAGAATTGAATACGCATTCTATGCAACCTTGTTCTCAATTCCAAACATTAGGGAAATGGACAAACTACTCATCAAACTCACAAAATATATCTACAATCTCACAACAAGCACCCCCGACATCTTCACTCAACTATTGAGAGAGGCATTTGGCATAGGAACACACTCACTCCTCCAAAATATGCCACCATGTTAAGCGAACAATTAAACCAAACACTTTAATGACCTAGGACCAACCAATCAAATATACCAAGGTCTAGCAAAATTCATAGTCACCAAATATGGAGGGGCTTAACACCTCCCACACCTCAACTCACAAGCATGTGCCAGATCCCCCATTGCGAGATCCCTCCATATACTAAAAAAAGCTTTCAAATACACATCAACTCACTAAATACCATATTCCCCACTCAACAACTCGCTCCTCCAAGACGACTTGTTCAAAAACCTCTTCTACAACACCATCACCCCAAACCAAAAAGCTAACTCAAAACAATTCCTTGAAATACTAGCCACTCTCAACCTAACATTATTACCTCAAATACAAGATCCCATGAACACGCGTATTCTAACCTTCCACAAATTCCAACAAGAACATAATACCAAATTCAAGATAATGAAAAATGCACTTCTACAAGTTGTAGCATTCTTCCCCCAACCACGTATTATAGACCAAACCCCACCCAACATGAACTAAAACTACCACCCCTCCCGCCCTCGTCACACAAACTAGACAAAACACCTAAACCCAACCAATGGGAATCCTCATTACGCATATAACGGCCTTTTAAACCAACATTCATAACATGTCTGGCCCACCTTACTAATTCCACATCTAGATATAAGCATTCAAGCATGTAGCTCAAACAAGGACATCATCACCAACAACCCCATGATACAAATCCCTCTCATCCCCCCCCCATTGCACAAATTTATGACCACAAAGGCAACCACTAAGCCTCCATCCCACTCAAAGACTCACATGGCTATGGGAAAGATACTCCACACGTATAACCACAAACACCTTCATCCTCTCATCACTAACCCAAGACTTCACCACGGAAATCATCCTAATAATAAACCAATATATTGAATACCTTGGCACACCACCCCCCAAGTACTACCCCGCCCACCCACCAAACCCTCCCCTCGGATATACTAGACAACCTCACCAACACCTTTGAACTCACCCACTCTTACTTCTTGAGCCCACCCACATGCCCCATCAAATTCACACAATATCACTCCCCACATGACAGAGATAACGTCTTTGGCTCTCTTGGATCAACATATATACTCAAATCGATGGAACGGGCATGGCCTTGCACATATAACAAACATAGAAGTTGTCCCAAAGCTATAAAATGGGCTAGACTAGGAGCTAGACCAAGCCAAACTCCACCACTGTACTAGTCATAAACCATGATGATTGGACACAAAACGCATTTAACCTACTCCAACAAACAAATGTAACACCTATCATCACGATGTCCCCTCTAACAATACAACACCCACAATCACCTATGTTCCCCTCATACTACAACATCAAAGAACCACTCCTCACCTCAATAGTAATCATCTCACAAAGACACAACCAAACATGCATCTCAACTCTTTTGCACTCCCTCCCCCAAACTATCAGACAATCAAGCAACACATGCCCCTTGACCACACCTCCCCACACACACACTCCATCCACTAGAATCCCTAAAGAATGGCATTACAATACACCACAACCCTCCCCCCTTTCCCACAACACACACCTTTCCCATCTGAAATCACCTCGATACATCCACTAAGATACCCCCCTAATCATACTACACAAACGTCTCATTTACACCCATGGACATGGAAGGAAACGTTGCAGAATTAGGGGTCTTCAACAACCCATTACAAGTACACATGGCCATCAAACTACCTGGCTATTTGAACATCTTGAGAGCATAATTATATGCACTACTAATTGCAATAGCACACACCAAGTCACTTACCACCAACACATTCATCTTGACATATAGCCTCAACATCACCTACCTTCTAATTAACCATGTTAGACAACCATCCAAACAAACTCCTCATCACGAGCATAATCAATGCCATCATAAAATCCTCACACAACATTATAATTAAAAGAATTAGAGTCCACATGAATATCATAAGGAACGACGAAACATACAAACTACCCAAAAAATGGAGCATTAGAACCCTAGATTATAGAAAGACCATTTTGGCCCTCCAACCTCCCCACCTCGACACAACACGATAGATCATTCAAAAGCCTACAAAATTACATGCACAAAGAATACCAAAGTGCGCTCATATCACACGCCTCAAACACAATACCAAGTGTAAAATAATGGCTTTCCACCGACGAACTACACCTAAAATGGTCTAACCTATTTTGGGACACACCATGGATCACGGATGCCTAGATCACACAAGTATCGAAATTCCGCTATGGCCGATACTTGGGAAACTACCAAAAAAACACATCCTTAAACAAGACATCTCTCCACTTTGTAACCTATGCAAATTAAAAGAAAATGACAATTGCCTCCATCTACTATCATGCTGCACAAATAAACACATAAACAACCTCCGCACCAATAGACATAACAAGGCAGTTTATGCACTAGCCAACACCCTATTGGCCCATACTCCTACCTTTACTAACCCAACAAGGATGGACGGTTCTCCCCCCAAAGATCATCACCGCTAGGAATAGAGGCTCCATCCATACTGCTACCATCCAAATTCTCCTAGATCTCAAGATTCTCCACAATAAAATCCCAACACTAATGGAAACCTTTTCTCATATTTCTATACGATACGTAACACACATCATCCTAAACAAAAGAGAACTTGAAAAGAAACAAGCACCAAGACCACTAAAGGAACCACTAAACATAATATGCATCTAACACTTAATATACAATACTACCTCTGGTCCACATATTGAGAAACAAGTATTAAGCTACCCCCACCCTAATGTCTACATGAACATGGATAGGAGGTAGCGAACGGACATCGCATGTCAATGTTAAAATATACGTTGACATTCATTCTTCTTTTTTCTTCTAAGTATCATACCATAATCTTCAACGGTTGCGAACAATGATTTTTTTATTCCCAGAACTATGTATCGCTCACGGTGCCGTACAACTTGTTTGGGAAGGGATATCCAGCTATATATCCCCTCGGTTTGGATGGAGAATGTCACTATTTTGGATGAAAGTGCCTAATATTGGACAAATAACTTGTTTTATCCTTATATTCCATCCTTCATTCCAATTAGTAGCTTCTTCTCTCTTTCTGCACTCCGTATAGAAATAATAACAAGAATAATCCCATGTTGCGATGATGAATTGATATTTGATGGTTCTAAGATACCTTCGTGGTTGAAACATGAAGGTCCCAACGAAATGTATGGTGGGAAGGTGGGGGTCACCATCCGCGTCATTGAGGCGATGTGAACGCCTCCTGTGTGGTTGGGGGCTAGGAAGATCTCGGCCGTCAATTACGATCTAACAAATCTAAAGGTTCATATGTTGTCCTAGTTGGATGAAATCTCCACCTCCATCCACTCACGAACCTTGGATGAAATGTTTCAAACTAAGTCCTTCATTAAAAGGACTTGCGGAGGAGATGATGCCAACCGGGGGGGGGGTGTTGAACTCCTACCTCTTCCTTCTAAAAGGTAGATCCAAGGGTATTAGCCATCGACTCCGAGCTCCTTTAGACGACCAAGTTTGAAGTGAAATGAAATTTAACCAGTTGTACGAGAGCATTTGTGTGGGATTTTGAAGGTTCCCAAAGGATTCCCTAAGATCCTGAAATTTCATCCGTTGGAAGTTATTTTTCAGGCTGCCCGAGTAGTTTTGTAGACCATAGGATGGGGCTCTGTGAATGAATGGCTTGAATGTGGTCTGGCCACGACCATACACCCTCCATTCACAATGCCTCAGTGACATGGGGTCACCATGGCTGGGGCGAACCAACCCATATATCCGTACCTTACCGGGGAGGGCGAACGACTGGGGATTCGTGGCACTCACTTAAAATCAACCATCCTACATATTGTGGATGAAGTGGCTCCAATACAAAAAGACCCCCTATGAGGTTGAGGGCCGATTCATTCGAATGTGACATCACTAGACATCCGGTAAGGTACCAATGTATGGGTCAGTTCGCCCTAGCCGGGTCACCATGGGTATCACGAATCTTACTTAGAGCTTGCATTTTATTGATCCTTGCCTCAAGGCATGGCCCACAACTTCTTATGATGACGGGAGGATTCCAACTTTACCTCCCTTGTCCTTACTCACGTAAGCTAGTCTATGATTATTCTCGGGATGTCATAATGGGAGCCCGAAGGCCACCTTGCGCATTAAGTGCAGCAATAATGCACCAACTTAAGTAACCCTAGTGTCCTTTCACATGTATTGTAAGTGAAGCGGTTTCCAAAGACGAAAAAATCCAAGGAGGCTCTTACAAAGTGGAATGTATTGGACTACACAAACTATTGTATTTTATTGTCATATGGCATATTATGTCACTGTGGTAACTTTTCTAATGATACGGCTTACGAATAAGTTTACAAGCGTTGTCATAGATGATTTGAAATATGGATGAAATCCATGCCAATTATTAGAACAAAAGTTTGGTTTTTTATGCATCCTGACAATGGTGCGATGAAATGTTGTCATGGATGATTGAAATTTGGATGAAAAATCACTTAGTAATTGCAGGATTGTAAATCCATCATGCCCATTTATTTATTTATTTAACAAGGAACGACAAATAATGTTAGGCATACGTTTAGTGTTGGTGACACTACATGGGCGATTTACATTTATTATTGAGCAAGACAAATAGAATTGGTGACACTCGTTACAATATTTAGTGTAGTGCATTACTAGTATGATGCACCGATACTAATGCATTCCGTGCGAGAGATTCATGTTTTGATACATCTCCGTAAACTTTATTGTGCATTAGAGTTATGCGATCAAACTCTTGTCAAGTTCGCTAAAACGTGAGATTGAGAGTGTATCCATAATGTCACCCAAGTCTTCTAAAGGCTTAAATTGACACGTTAATAGAGCGGTCTCATGCTATTGAGAACATCATTTCTAGCTTGTCATACTAGGATACATGGGCCAAACTAGCTTTGCATAGGCTGATTCAAAGTTTAGAGCAGCGGGTCCCACGAGAAAACCCTATTCATATCTTGAATCATTCTCAATGTTTTTGGAATAACAGAAAGAGGTCCAAGGAGTTTCACTCAACTTTCAAAACATGCTAACAAACTCTTAAATAAATAAATAAAACTCTCAAAGAAGGATCGAACCCTCAGTTCAATTCTCTATGAGAGACTTTACGCATAACTATATTACATAGGCCCAAATGAGAACCAAGCCCTTCATTTCTTGAAAGCTTTGACCCGTATGGCCTAGCCCCATCTAACAGCCCACCCACACTTATTGGTGTGGGCCACCAGTGAACAATTCCTACTAGCATTGGTTACATCCAGTGGCTCTCATTGGCTAAACCAACTCTAAAAGTGGGCCCCTGCTGGTAGGAACCGTTCACTACTTTAGTGGCCCGCACCGGTAAGTGTGGGTGGGCTATAAGTTAAAACACAACATTGGGTATTGAAGCATGTGCATTAAGTTACATGTCCTCATAATGTCTTGGTTGTGATGTATTGTCCTTGCCTTGAAAAAGGCCAAAATTTCGGAAAAGGAAGCCCATCATAATAACAAAGCAAAATCATGCAGAGCGTTTTAAGGTACACGAATTAACATTGTCAATGACGATGGACTTCGGGTTGGTTCTAAGAAAGATGAATCCATGATGAAGTATGCCAATATTTAAATGTGTGTATGCTTCCAATCTCATGACTCGAAGGCCCGTATTAATTGTTGGACTCAATAAAGGACAAACTTGTAGTTGGCAAAATCACCTTACCAGCCAAAAAGGTTCTCAAACAAAGAGGCACCATATGATGTTGAAGATGTGTCCATGTCAAACGTTATGGTGGATTTGTAAGCCATTCTAATCGTAACATATACAAGCAAGAAAAAAATAAAAATAACAATGACAACATCACTAAACACAAATGAGCTAATTAGTTGGTATGGATAGAATAATGGAAGCACAGTAATCTCCCACTTAAGTATGCACCCGTTTAAGTACGCATCCCGGTTAAGTGCGCAATTTTTTTGACAAAAATCAGGGTTCGTACTTTATTGTTTGAACATGTCATGTAGAGTAGTATTATGTGAATACATGAATTTTTTACGCTTGACATTCAATGTCAGTTTGTTAACGTTTTGCTGAAACGTCTCAAACGATTGTCGCAGTTCATCATACATATGTCTGACAACTTCCCTTTGAACATCGGAGCAAAGCAATTGGTCATCAATGTCGAGGACAATGTTGTGTAGAGCGTCAAAGCCTTTGAAGTCAGTAGCACTTTCAGATTCAGCAAATGTCTCGATAGGCTCTCGCAACAAATGATTCGTTGCAATATGTTCTCTCGATTGTCCCAGACTTTCCGGATGGCGCCTTCACTGACTTCATACTCCGGCCCCAACGCCCGCTTGCTCGGCGCGTTCGGCTTGCTAAACTTTGCAATGATTTCACATCGCTGGGCTTTGGTCAAGCGGGTTGCCTCAAGTTTCATCCGTTTCCCGTTGCGATTCATCAAATCAGAGGGTCTAGAAAGTGATATGAGTAAAGTACGCACCTACCAACTAAGTGCGCACCAACGGCTTTGGTTCAAAGTGCGTACTTAAGCGGGAGATTATTGTATGTGTTTGAATGAATATAAAGACATCTAGATTAGAATAATCGTTATAATGAAATACCTCGGATTCTTGCTTGCAAATGGTGAGATGTGGTGCTACACTTGTATGTGACCGTTTTGAAATGCATTGAGTAATAACGGATATTTCATGTCCGTCCTAACAAATATCTAGTTATTAGAATATGGAAAGGCTTGCACACTTCTCAAAGTCTACGGGAACAATTGAAACCACCAACATGTCCCCAAATTATTTCCTCAAACTTTGAAGAAAAGATTGAGAAGACACGTGTTGAGCATGAAGCTATTTAACCCTAATCCCAAACGCTCATCAACCATAATATGGTCTCTTCAGTGATCAGAAGTTAATGCTATTGCTAGTGAATGCACGGTGTATGCCTTGAGTCATGGGTCAACAAATTGATCATACAAGATAGTATTACAAATTATCAGACATATAAATACGAGGTACAAGATCGAATATATAAGATACAGAAAAACATGTTGTGATTATATTTGATACACTCAATTTATATAGGGAATTGTCAAATCATTCATGTAGTTTGTTAAAACAACCACAAAGATGCGTCATGCGGTCAAATGACTTGTCATAATTTGATATTTCATCGCACACATGAAGATATTAGCTCGGTGTCATAATTAATAAACTTGACCAACTTAGACGACAAGTGAAAACCTAATCAACACCTTACATATTGATTGTGGTTGTTCTAACCAACGTGTGGTCAATTCAACAATCCCCTTTATATATTGTAATTTAAAGTTCAAGGGCATGCACAGAGAGAGAGAGAGAGAGAGAGAGAGAGAGAGAGAGAGAGAGAGAGAGAGAGAGAGAGAGAGAGAGAGATCCTCTTAGTGGTGGTCTCCAATTTGAACCCAACAACATGTTGTAAGTACTTCATTGTCATGGTGATATTTCCTGAGACTGTGCTCCTAATGGCCATGAGACAATTCTTGGGATTTTGTTGTTTGTATTTGTTTAGGTGGGGAGTATTGGTGACTAATGGTTTTCGAATTTTTGTTTGTTGAGCATGAGTTGTGTGAGGCATTTGATAGCCATCAAATGGACTTGTTGCATGGATGCGTGTATGGGCATTGAAGGTATGTATCATTGCTCGAAGAGGTTGGTGATGATATCCATGTGTATCCTCCTCGGATGTATGATGTGAGGATAGTGAGTGTTACGTACATTACCATCTAGCCTCTTCTAGTGTGTCCACTAAAGGTTGGTATTTTATTTTTTTCCGTTGGGTGGCGGGGGTGGGATTGTGATCTTGGCATAACTTGGGTTGGTCTAGTGTGTGGTGGTAATGATAAGGTTGGAGTTTGGCAAGGCATTGGCATGGTCTTGTGGTGTAGAGGCACAGGTGTAGCCATGGAGGGATTGTGTTCTCATGGGGGCTTCCGAGGTGGGTGTTGACGTTCATTAGGAATGTGTTTGTTGTTGAGGAGTGGGAGAGGAATAGTTTGTATATTTGCCATACAACTTTTGTTGTGTTTGGTTGTTTGGATGTTATTGAGGGTGGTGTTTGTGCTTATGGAGAGTAGGTGGAGGCATGTGTCGGTTTTTTGAGTAATGGACAAAGGTTGCAGAGGGGGGAAGGGAATTGGGTGGGCCAAATGGTGTGTTTTCTTTGATTGCTCATGTATTGACCGTATCATAGTTTGAGGGCTTGTGTCATTTGGGCATCTGTGCATTGGGATGATGACTAGAAGTAGTTGGAGAAGGAAGAGTGAACTAGTGGGTGGTTGGACCATTTTGCTACGTATGGGTATTGAAGGAGTATGGTGGCCATAAGTTGGTGTGTGTATTCCTTCTGTAGGTAGGGTTTAAGGTGTCTGATGGGTGTAGTATGGGGTTATTCTGTAAGGATTTTGAAGTGCCAAAAAGGGGTGGTATGTGCAGTATGTGTTGGGGGAGTAGCATTTCGAGGGGGTTTTTAGCACCGATTTGGCGAGTTTATCGGCGGTTTCATTTCCTAGTATGCTTGAGTGTGCGCAGGGTCTTTTGGATGTCAAGGGGTGTGTGTGTTGTGATAGTCATAAGTATATAACTTGTATGAGTAGTTTGTTTGGGTGGTTGTGTTGGGAGGAGGGTTGACGGAGGTGGTTGTGAATTAGGTAGATGGAGTCGAGGTTGTCTGTGAAGATATAGGAGTGGGTGGTGGGGTATTTGGATTGTGGTTGTGTGTGGAACGAGGTTGGAAGGGGTAGAGGGAGAGAGAGGCATTCAAAGTAGTAGGAGGGGGTGAGGTTTGTTTCCATTTATTGGATAGGATGACCTTGGTGTGTCTAGTGGGGTGGGGTTTTTGTGTGATGGGTAAGTATGTTAGGTGTAATGCAGCTTCAAGGCAATATTTGAATCTTGCAACGAAGATGGGGATGATGGAGTGGCTCCTCAATTTGTGTATACACAAATCATTATTTTTTTGGGGTGTGGCACTCGCTAGGTGTGTTGGGAAACATGTTTGGGGGTGGTATGTGTGGATTGAGGTGGACGAGTCCATGGGTGTTTGGGTGGGGTCCAGTAAAGGGATGTCTTTTGTTATACCAATCTTCATGTGGTAGGATGAGAATGGTGAGGGCCTCGGGGTTTATATGTGCCGCTTGTTTGAGTATAGTAGGCTTGGTAGGGAGGCAGAGGGGGGGGGGTTAGATTGGATATGTATCTTTGGGTGAGCCATGTTAGTTCAGTTATTAAATTATGGGGCGGGGGTCGAGTGTTGGGGTGATTGAGGAGTTGTAGTGTTGTTGGTATTGGTTTCAAAGCCATTGGATGCATGTGGTAGAAAATTCGTGGTGGGTGGAGCTTGTGGATGTGTGGAGGCGTGCTATGGGCGAAATAAATGTGGAGGGTTGGTGTTGTGGTGTTTTATATCCGTGTCGGGGTTACATTATGCCATGTTCATGTGGATATGTGGGATATGTATTGGTTTTTCAATGAAGCGGGCATCTCTGGTTTGAGTTTGTGGGTAATTTTTGTGATGTGTTTTGTGTAGGTGGTCGTGTGTGGTTTGTGTGTAGTGTTAGGTGAAGAGGTGGGTGTTGTGGGTTGGGTTGTAGTCTTTGGGGTGCCAAAGAGATTTCTTTAGGTTGCCATGTGTTTGTCATGTCTAAGTAGTGTTTATATTGACATAGGTACATATGTTTGATTTAGTGGTTCCAATGGAGCATTGTTTGCAGTCTATGCGAACGCCGCAAATGGCTTCCATGATATATGCTTGGGAGTCAAGGTCATCGGGTCGGGGGATATTGAATTTCTTCTAGGTAAGCAATGGAGTCAAGGTGGTTCCAAAGTTGTAATACTTACCACGTTTTACCACAACGATGATTACTTGAGAAATAACTTGATAACATGTAACATGTAACATGTTGATAGCATGTAACATGTTGTTTTCATGACATATGTACCGAATAATGGGTTGACCAAGTCATTGACTAACCTCAAAATTGATTATTTTCTCATGAAATGCAAAAACATATTGCTGGATAGAATATTGTAATACCATGCCAAGTTCAACACTTTGCATGTTCAAACTCAATGTATGTTTGTGCCATATCAACATTTTCATAGGTTTCAATTAACAATTTTGTGAAACCTGGTGCTTTCACTTTGAAATTGTAATTAGAGTCAAAAGTTGCCATGGTACTAAAGCAGACATGTGTTATTCGAATACTTTTCTCCATGCACCCACCCTGGAGGTTGCATATTTTATAACACGTATGAGTATACGTGATTGCACAAAAGGGGTATTTGAACTTACACAAATTATAACTCATAGTTATGTACATGTATCACGGGGAGGTCACTCCCTCTTTAATTAATGCATACACGTGCGCTCAGGACCTATTTATCGGGGGGCTATTTACCTTGCAGAAAATATTATAAGGTATGGTATTTTTCAAAATAAAGGTAAATTCTTGTATTTTAATACACCCTATCAGTAATTATAATTTTCTTGGGGAATCATTTTAAAATGCCCTATTTTACTTATACTGCATTTTTTTCCTTCCCGGCACGTGGGTAGAGACCATTAATTCCACATTGGAACCGTTGGTTCAGTAATGTTCAAGCAAACTAGCTTGCGAAGTCATCCATCCAAGCATTTTCAATAGAAAATTACCTCTTTTCATCCACTAGCACAGACCCTACCCTAGAACCGCTACCCCTAGTAATTGTTTCCATGCTATTTTACATGTACTGACTAGATAAAATAGGCCATTATATGTGATGGTATTTTACATGTAAACATGTTTCACTATTTAAAAACCCCCTATATTATATGTACGTTTTTTGCAAAATTTACCTACAATGAATATATTAGACCCTATTTTTTATCGCACGTTGCTTCTACGATTTTCGCCAGTGACCTCCCCGTGACATGTATGGATGACCTCTAGAAAATATATAACATTCGTACATATATGGTAGGGCCACTATAATTTATGGGATAAGTATTTGATACTGGATGAAACTAGAATGAATAATTTTATCATTTCCTTATCTCATTCATGTATGTATGGAAGAGGCAGTACTAGGGTTTTGGAAGGGGTGATTGAGCTGAAAATGATGCCACTTCTTGCTTCCTTGTGGCGCTTCTTTGTGGTTGATGCGGGTGGTTGATGCCTTCATTAGATCCTCGGGGAGATCACTCCCTCTTTAATTGATGCATACACGTACGCTCAAGATCTATTTATCGGGGGATTATTTACCTTGCAGAAAAGATTTTAAGGTATGGTATTTTTCAAAATAAAGGTAAATGCTTGTATTTTAATACACCTTATCAGTAATTATAAAATTTTTGGTGAATCATTTAGAAATACCCTATTTTACTTGTACTGCATTTTTCCCTTATACCCCAAGTAATCAATTTTTTAAACTTTACCCCAATTTATTTTTCTCGGAGCCCAACTGATGTCCATTTTTTTCTTACACCGTATTTTGCTTCTTACACCCCATTTTTTTCCAACACACGTTTATATATCACCACCGACAACCCAAAGCATGGCATTTTGGATGCACAAACTTCCTTAATGACCTTAAGTAATCTTAAGTTGCTTTTCATTCCATCAAGTAAGTATCCCACAATTCGAATGTATGCCCACAAGCAATCTACAAAAATCTTGGTCATAAAGCAATAAATTAGCTTCTCCAAACAACTGGCTTTCAATGTCATTTTGAGCACATCCAAAAACTGCCATTCACATATTAACATCTAGAAATCAAAGTATGGGATATGGACTACCCAACCTTCCTTAAGGACCTAAAGACCACCCTAAATTGCTCTCTAAACATTTAAGTATTAATCACACTACCACAACAAAGACCACTTTTCATCCACTAGCACAGACCCTACCCTACACCCGCTACCCCTAGTAATTGTTTCCACGCTATTTTACATGTACTGACTAGATAAAAGATGCCATTATATGTCATGGTATTTTACATGTAAACACGTTTCACTATTTAAAAACCCCCTATATTATATGTACGTTTTTTTTTTTGCAAAATTTACCTACAATGAATATATTGGACCCTAGTTTTATCGCACGTTGTTTCTACGATTTTCGCTAGTGATCTCCCCGAGGTTAGATCATGGGTGGCATTGAAATTGCGAAGGTGTTGATTCCCAAGTGGGTTTTCTCTCAATCATTTTGTATCATTAGTAAACCTCCGATGTGTGCAACAATTTGGATCAAGCATTAATGGACTGCAATTGTTGCAAGTTCAAGGATCAAGCATGGAGATTGGTTCGTGTTGGTATAAAAAAAGGAACCAACAATAAGTGGACTTATCATATTTGTTAAAGGTCGCCTTCCTTTCTTTTATCCGGTACTACCCTATCTCCGGTAGTACCTTACGGGTACACGAGGAGTCTTAGTCCAGTCTTCTTTACGGGCATCCTAAGGCCTCGCCTACTACCGGTTTAGGTATGAACTATCCTTTCATACCTTTTGTTTCATTCCTACCTCTCTGGGGTCCGTGCTACCATTACCCTGTCCTTACTGGTAAGACTTCTTATATGCCAGTCGAGTCAACCAGTACCCGTACCGGGTTCTCTACTGGGTTTCTTGGGGATCTACCGGCTATCTCTTGCCTACTGGTTCCAGATGTATGCGCCGGTTCTGACTGTACTACCTTAATAGTGTGACTAAGACAAGTTCTAACCATCTGTCGTGAGGCCTTCTCTATCCCTTACTTACGTCCCAACCGGATTTATACCTTTACTACCGTTAACACTGAAGTTACTACTAATAATGGATTACTTTACCTATTATTTGTTATTGAACATAATACTCTATAAAGCTCCTTTGCTGGTACTCCTAACCTACTGCTCTCTTCTACTACCACTCTCATAGTTAGTTCACAATCTACTCTTTCTACACTCACTTAACACTTCTTGTAGAAACACTCAACTAGTATAATTGCATTCAACTCATACCGTTATACGTTCTAATACTACATAATTAAGTATTCGTCTGATATGGATTCTACCACCATTCCCTTAGCCACCTTACAATTAATCCTTTTCTTAACATCAGGGGGTCAACTCCTAACTTCCATTTTCATACAACCAATACTTATAAGAAGCAATGCAACTGCACCTATAATGTAATACACAATTCCTACCTTCCTGTTTAGTTAGCATCTTACTCACAAAGCCCAACACTCTATTAATTGAAATCCTAATACACATTCTGAGAATGAGAGAGAGAGAGAGCCTTCCTCTCTTTATTAAGTACCTTCCCCTTATCTCCTTCTATCAATACTAACCACTCACTGGATTTATCTTATCCACTACTATCCACTCCTTATTTGCAACTACGGCTCGCTCTTATCCCTAATTGCTACTTTCTGATACTACTCAAAAAGTAACTTGAAAACCTCTTTAACCTGATACTGCTAAAAGTTAATGTCTACCAATCCCTTTTAACATTGCCCCCCTTCTAATATAAATTCCGCCCTCGGAATTTCTAAACTATCGCTACTGGTTATCTAATGCCTATGCTGATGAGACCTGCTTGAAGGTGCTCCTGATGACTCGGCAGTCCGCTCAGCTTCTGGAATTGGCGACGTAGCTTGATTCACGGTGTGAAAAACGGTAGGTTCCCTACCATAATGTGGCGGTGACCCTGATCGAGTCCCCGGCGTCCTCGATCGTGATCGTGACGTCCTGGCTCCTACCGGGGGTCGAAGGACCGTTTCTCCTTCCGGATCAAGTGAATTATTTTCTTCCGCCGCTGCTACTGGACTTGGTTGTCGATCTTGGCTCCTACCTTGAGAAGGTGGTCTTGGGCTTCTGGGCTGGCTGGGGCTTCGTCGTTCCTCTGTCTGTCGAGGAGGAGGAGATCTCGTCTTGCTGCGATTGCGGCGTGCTGCTGTTGTAGGTCAGGGAGGGCTCCTTGGTTGACTTCGGCTTCTTCTTCGAGGCCGAACCGGTGGTGAAGAAGGTGTAGGTTTTAACTTCTCAACTGGGGCGGGTGGTGCTAAATTTGATGGACCAGCTCCATCACCTGCTGCTTCGTCATCGGACTCTTCCTGATCTGAAAGAGGTGCTTCGGGCATTTCAAACTCGGGAAATGCTAAGCGGTACTCCTTCAGCTGACGAATATACTCAGCTTCATCCCTTCTAAAGGAATCAAAAAGCTCTCGGTGGATTTCGGTATAGCTATCCTCAATCTCGCGAGCCTTCTTCTTCCTTTCCCCACTCATTTCTACCGCTAACTGCCTTGCCAACAATGTAGTATAATTCTGAACTACTTCATGGAATTCATCTAAGCGGTTTTTTACTCAACACCCTAACGCTGTCGACCTCTTCTAACTGTCTAATCCTAGCACGCAGACAGTCGATCTCCCTTTGCAGTTCAAATTTGGTCTATCCGTCCGTTGGTGATTTCGAACGTCGTCTCGTGCTTTCCCTTAATTCTTCTTCCAACTCCGCGATACATGCTCGTAATCCTTCATTATGCCCCATCTCTTGGGCCAATGCTACTTCCCTCTCCGTCAATCGAGTGTTCAGCGCTTGAATATTCCGCTATTGGTTCTGATTGGCGGTTTCGAGGTTCCCCACTTAAACCTCCCGGTTTGCGGCTTGTTGATTTGCAGCCTGCAATGCTGTTTGGAGAATCTCCGCTTGTGTCTGCCAATACTCCTTCTCCTTTTCCATCGCCAACCTTGCCGCTTCTGTAAGGTTTGCGTCCCTGTTTAGTGCAGCAACTTGCCCCACCAACGCTCTCCTCTCTACTTCGCGATTATGAAGATCCCTCTTCAGCTGTTCTTCCGACGCCCGAACCTGTCCCAGCAACCTATCTCGATGGGCCAATGTTTGCTGTAGCTTTCCAATCTCTTTGTTCATCCCTGCGATATCTCTATCGGCCTTCTTTTTTATGTCTCTGCAGGCATTGTCGACTGCTTCCCTTTGGTTGGTGCGGAAACGGTCTCGAGCTTCTTCTGCCGACATTCTCAGGGTTATTTCCAATTCCACCTTTTCCCTGAGTTCCCTTGTGGCCATGCTCACGTTCTGGACCACCTTCTGATACATGTTCAACGACCCTAAGACTTTGTCCAATTGTTCTAGGGTTGCTTCCGGTATCATCTCACTTGGCGGGTCCAAGTGGAAAGCTGCTCTGTTCGATCCTGGTGATTCGAACAGTGGTTTCCTCGTCCCCGAAGGTGGTGTTTTCTGGGTCACCACCTGCTTCCCCTTCCTCGGGTCTTCTTCCACCGTGGTGGTTGGGGGTGCCTCCTGCGTGATGTCGTCGGGACTCGTTCTCTTCTTCTTCTTCTGTCCTCTCGAACCTTCGCCCTCGTTCGTCTTCCTCTTTCCTCGTAATGCTTCTCGAGCAGCTTCTCTCCTTCGTTGCTTCTCGCCTTCATATTCCTCCTCCGTTTCTTCATCCGCATCCACTGGTTCTACCGTGGCCGTGGTTGCTCTTGAACTCTGCCCCGGCCCACTAATTGATAAAGGTGGTTGCGAAATGGTAACCGGAAACCATTTCCGCAGAAGTACATCAATCACCTGGGCGGCTACCAAAATCGGTTGCCCAGTTTCCGCTCCTGGCCTAACTCTCACAGGTGTGCACAACCTCTCTAATTCCTTCACTAAATTTCTGTATAAAATCACCGCCCAATTAAACTCCCTACCCATCCCTTCTGCTAAACACACACACTTAACTAAATTATGAGCGGCGTACGTAAGCTTCTTCTTGAACACTATGGCCTGCAAAATTGCGTAGATCCTCGGAATGTAGGGTCCCGCAAACTTGATGACTGACCATCCTTCCCTGGTCAGTGAGTTTGCCCCCGAAATGTGCGATACATGTTCGTCCCATTCATCTGCTGCAAACCCTGGGATCTGTGTATGGCTAAAATTATGCGGTAATCCCAAAAACTCGACAACCAACTCTTCGTTGATTGTGATTATCCTTCCTTTCACTACTGACTTGATGACTTTGGTATTGAAGGATAATTCTAACCCTCTAATGAAATCTACCACTAAATTCCTCCTCAGTGTTCCCCACCTAATGTGCTTGAATCCATCTAATCCCACCTTTTTGGCCCACTCATCTTCTTCTGCCATTGCTGCCTACTGATGAAACTTCCGCATCATCCTCTTCTCGAACTCCTCTGGTATGACATAGTTCCTCGGCGTTGCCGGCCTCATGATTGGTGGTTATGGTTGCTGCGGGTTGGTTTACCTCTTGTCACCAAAAATCCTCCACCCTTCGATTTCGTCCTAGCCCGAGTGGAAAAGTTTATAATGACATGTAGAGACTTCTCTCTTTGTAACCCAATATATAATTCCAATCTACCCTTGGAATATACACAACTTGATTAACACCACACTATGTAGTTTTACATTCCTTAATGTCGGGCAAGGTTATATCCTTAGCCTTTTCTAATGTCCACCCGACCGCTTTGGCCACGCATGCCTTCAAAGATATCCCTCTTGTGAATCGAGTCCTTGCCGTCGACTCCACACTACTACATGAGTTCTCGCTTATTGATTCCGTGCTATCACATGTCATCGTGGTTGATTCCGTATTGGTACATGACACTTTGCTTGTGGATTCCATGAGCACATAGGCTTTAAATACAAGTATTAAAAAATACTTATATACTTATCCTTGCCCTTCCTTCTCTAAGTTCTTCTTGATGTAAATCTCTATCAATGTCTTCCTACTAAACTTCAGAATAGTATAACTCCCACCCAACTTATGTTCTTCAAGTGAAATTTGGTACACTTGTTAAGTACCTTATCAAAAATCTCCACACCAAATTTTGGCACAAACAGAGTTTATATGCAAAAGTTATGCATGAAATTCTGACTCTAACTACTTAGTATGAATGCTGTGATAAAACATCCGGTCATTAAAACTCTAATAACTTCCAACTCCTACGTCCAATCAATCTAAAATTTTGACACAAGATATATATATAAGTTCAGAAGGTAGTGTCAAATTTTGGTATCCATATCTATAACCCTCTAAGAGATACATATTTTCAAACCTTGCTGCTTTGTTCCTAGACACCCTCCCCTTCAACTTTTAATAACTCTTTCATCCCAATGACTGAAGCTCTCAAATTTTTACCACAACTCCCATACTTTATAATAAACAATCCATCAAATTTTCATACCCATTGAACACTCTGATCATCCATAATTGATAAATCTCTCACTATAAAGTTCTGCTCAAGTTCATAACTAATAAAACACTACAAGTAATGCACCTAGTACAATCTAGTCACTCTAAATGCCACAAGTTTAAACAAGTTTGAACTCTCTCACTTTAATATGAATCTCAATACAACAAGTTGAAGTTTACAATTAAACTCCAAATTCCTTAAACCCAATCTACTTCTAACAAGAGGTCAATCCCTCTTCAAGGCTAAATAGCCTTGGCTCTTCTCCTAAGAACTAAGCACACACATGTGCTCCTATCTTGCTTCCCACACATCCACACTTATAACCCGTGGGGTGCTTAAGGAGCACGAAAGAAAGAGAGGATGAGTGAGGGAAGAATGAGGGATTATATAGTAAGTTGAGAGGGAGAGAGGGCATGAGATAAGGATAGGGTGAGAGGATTAGAGCCTCCAATCACAACCCCTTAACCTTCTCCTTCTAAGTAGGGACTTATCCCATCCACAAGGCTCTCGATAAGCCTTCAAAATCTCCTCCTACTTTGTAGGCTCTCATCTAATCTCCTAAGCCTTCCTCCCTCAAATGATCAACAAAGATCCTAGTTCAAACATTTAACTAACTTTGGCTTTCTACCTACCACACTTTACCAAGGTATGTCCTCATACTACTTAAATCCACTCCACACAAGCCTAATGCTTCAAACTTAGCTTTCTTCAAGCTTCACTCTTTTTATATTTTTGTGAATAATCATAAATCAACAAAACACTACTTGTAATGTTTTACAAGTGTTAACAACACATGTGGACATCAATTTGGGCTCACACCTCTACGTCCTTCTTGACCGTCTATCCAATGCTACTTTTCCTTCGCTCTGTTCGCTATCGGTGACTACGATTCTCTCAGCCTCTCCTGCTATTGTTCTTGCTGCTTCGGTTGCTAAAATCTGAAGGTTTGAATGACGCTTGAAAATTTTGCAGCGCTTCGCTCTCTCCTTACACTTCTTGCGTTGTTTGCTTGTAAAAATGGACGGTTTAAATAGATCTTCTGAGGGTATGTCCCCCTCATATCTCATCATAACTGCCATGATAATGAGACAACTAACTGGCGTCACTTCAACAAAATTAGTTTCGCCGCCGTTGTGGGTTGCCTCTTCATATCCCATGCTATTATGGCGGCTATTGAATTTTAGGCTTCTGACGTGTATATTATCTATTTTTTCTTGCCTATCACCCATACTGGCCACGTCTGGGAAGCCGTCCTTGTTATCATTGCTACCCCACTACCTCTATCTAGGTCTAGGGTAACGGTGTCGTCTGGTAAGCCGTTGTTGTTGTCATTGCTACCCCCACTACTTCTTTTTAGGTCTAGGGTAACAGTGTCAAAGTTTATTTTGCTACTGGTTTTGTTACTGGTTTCACATATACCGGTACCCCCTTTGTCTACCGGGTGTTGTTCATCCACCCCGTTGGATGATGTTTCCAAGACCCTATATGGTTTCAGTTTGTTAATGTTTACCAGTACCGGTTTAGGGTCAAAAGTCTCCTCATTCACCAGTAGTACAATATTATTTGGTAAAACATACTGCACACGAAATGGACCATGCCAACGTTGTTTAAACTTACCGGGATGGTCTTTCGCGCCTTTGGGGAACCACAAAATTCTATCTCCGAGTTGAAATTGTTTAGGCCGGTAGTGATCTTGACTCCAAAGTGCTCGCTCCCACTGTCGATGTGTCTGCGTTTGCCGAGCTTGATCTCGTGACTCGTCCAACAATTCCAATTGGCGGTGCCTTGCTTGTATTATTCGCGTTGGTTGTTCCTCCCGACTCCTGTCCACTGTAGGTAGAATGTACTCGGTAGGCATTAACGGAGTCATCCCATAAACCAGCTGGAAGGGTGAGAAACCGGTAGCTACCTTGAAAGATGTTCGGTATTCAAATAGTACCGTGGACAAGTGTTCGTCCCAGTCGTTGCAAAGGTCACTAATGAGTTTAGTGAGCAATGTGCCAATAAACTTGTTGGAGGATTCTGCTTGGCCATTACCTTGTGGATGTACGGTGTTTAATCAGGTAATGGTCTATTAGGTACTGGATTGCCTCATTGATGAAATGAGTTCTCTGGTCACTTACCAGATAAAGAGGACAACCAAAACGGGTCAAAATGTTCTTGTATATGAAGCGTGCGGTGACCACCGCCGTGTTCGTCCGTAATGCCTTGGCCTCTACCCACTTGGTAGCGTAATCTGTTGCTACCAGGATATATTTGTTGCCGGTATATCGTCCTACCGGTTTAATTGGTCCCACAAAATCCAAACCCCATTTCATGAATGGTTCAACTAGCAAGTTGGTAATCAGCTGGGCCATTGATCGAGTGTTCAGACATTCGTCACAACTACGGCAGTATGCAATCGTATCTTTGTGCAATGTGGGCCACCAATAGCCGGCATCCAAAATTTTTCGTATCGAGATGTGAGATGCCAAATGTCCGCCACCTACCCCCTTGTGTAGCATCTCTAGTACGGTTTTACCTTCACTTGGTTCAAGAACTCACCTCGGTATCAAATCTTGCCTTTGTTTAAACAAAATACCGTCTTTGAGAAAGAAACGGAAACTTTGAAGGGTTAATCTGCGCCTTTGCTCTTCTGATAAATGAGATGGGTACTCTCCGGTAGCTAAGTACGTTTTGAGGTCTGTATCCCAAGGAATGGATATTGTAAAAAGGGTGGCATCCGTTGGTTGATCCGGAACACCTATTGGAGGTTCAGACTTCGCTAAACGTGTTAAACCGTCAGTTACCGTGTGGGTTCTACCGGGTTTGTATACAACCGTAAAGTCGTATTCCAGAAAGAGAAGTAACCATCGGGCAATTCGTCCGGAAACCTGTGGTTTGTTGACAAGGTGTACTAAGGCCATGTGATCTACGTAGAATACGAACTTGTTTGCCAGTAAATAATGGCGAAATTTATGCAACGCATAAACCATAGCTAAAGCTTCCCTCTCGGTAGTGGTATAATTTTTTTCTGCTTTATTCAACAGTCTAGAGGCGTAAGCTATGGGCTGATCACATTTCCTAGTAACATTCTGTGCTAGCATAGCCCCTACTGCTAAATTAGAAGCATCCGTATGAACGTGAAACTCTAATTCCCAATGAGGTACTGTTAGTATTGGGGCGTTGACATACCGGGATTTGATGTGATCGAAAGCCTTCTGACATTCTTCGGTCCACTTGAACTCTTCCGCCTGCCGCATTAGCTTGGTAATTGGAGCCATGATAAACGCAAAGTTTTTGATGAAGCAACGGTAAAATTGAGCAATTCCGTTGAAAACTTAAATATCATGAGGGTTCTTAGGTGCTGGCATCGACACTAACGCTTTCACCTTCTTCGGATCTGGCATTTTACCTTCCTTCGAGACGATGTATCCTAACACAATACCAGAGAATACAAAGAATAAGCTCTTCTCTGGATTGAGGTTGATACTTGACTGTCGACATGTTTCGAAACATTGTCTCAGTTTCTCCAAATGGGAATCCATGTCGCTATAGATGCTGAAATCGTCTAAGAAAATTTTCATGAATTTATTGAGAAATTCTTTGAAGACGGTGTCCACAGCGCGTTGGTAAGTTAATGGTGCTCCAGTTAAGCCGAATGGCATATTGATCCACGAAAAGGCCCCCCACTCCGTGATGAAGGCTGTATGGCGATGATCATGCTTCCTGATTTTGATCTGGTAGTATCCTGAGTACCCATCGCAAATGAAAATTGCATCGTGCCCAGCTACCTGGTCCAAAACCTCGTCGGTCAACGGAAGAGGATATGGATCCTTCTTAGTCGCGACATTCAACTTCCGGAAATCAACACATATCCGTAGTTTCCCATTTTTCTTTGGGACTACCACAATGGGGGACAACCACGTGGCTTCCTTTATTGGCTCAATGAATCCAGCTGCCAACAATTTGTCAATGTCCTGTTTGACTATGGCTGCATAATTGGGGTTCATTCTGTAGCATGCTTGATGAGCTAGTGGCATCGAGGTATCCAACTCGATCCTATGTTCCGCAATGTAAGACGGAATGCCCTTGAGCTCTTGGTAAGACCACGCAAAGATGTCCTTGAATTCTCTTAATAATTCTTCAGCTTCCTTTGCGTACCTTGGTTCCAGAGCTGCATTCAACTTGACACACTTTGGCTCTTCTTCTGTTCCCAAGTTGATTTGGCGAATCTGCTCCGTTTCCGGTAACGTCCAGCCCGCAATCTTCAAGTTTTTAACCCTTTCGTGTGTTGGTGTGTCATCCACAGCAATGTCCCCTAGGATTGGTTGGCAAAAATGACTTGGGTAGTCCTGTGATGGTTCTTGATCCAGTAAGCAGGGTAGAGTAACAGTGCCGATCGAAAACAATTGAGGTTCGGTTTCAAACAATGTATCTTCTTCCTCGTCAGTTACTCCTTCCTGGAAGTCATAGCAAATGAGCACTTCCGGTCTCCTGGTATTAAGTCCTAATTTCTTTGTTACCGGAATCACACGAGTAGTGCCATTTCCTTCAATGGTCACCATGTTGTTATCCCAATCATGGAAAACCTTAACATTCCGTAGCCACGGCCTTCCTAACAACATTGAATAGGAATCATCAACCACACTACTATTCATGACGGTGAATGTCACAGTATAAGGTATGCCATGAATACCTATACGAACGTCTCGGATCAACCCTACCGGTTTAGTGGTAGTTTGATCTGCCATTCGTAGATTGTAAGGTGCAGGTTTCGGTGCCGGTAATCCCAACCGTTTTCGTAAATCTTCCGTGATAATGTTCAGATCCAATCCTCCATCGAGAAGAACATCCTCCACAGTGTTCTGCCCGACTTGAACCGGTATGACCGCCATTTGATGATCAATGGCTACCGCAGCTACAACACTTTCGGGAAGTCGTTCTGTATTTTGTTGACGCGAGATACCCGGTGATGTTAAGTATTCTCGCAATGTGGGAGCTAATTGCATCAATTGTTTCAAGGTCAACGTATACTTACTATCCAAGACTTGAGATCCTAAATCCACCAATACATCCTTTAGTTCAGTAGACGGAGCTGGCAAAATCACTTTGGGTGATTCCATCTTAGGAAGCCCTATCCATTCCGTGGATTGACTGACTACTGGTGTGTCCTATAGTTGATGGATGGTCTGAATGAAGTCATTCTTCAATTGCTCTTTCCTTTTCCAATCTTTCGGGGATTTCTTCTTCAAGGGTTCTTTCTCCTTGAATGCTACCTCTTCGTTCACTTTGCTTCTAGTGGTTACCGCTAGAACCATGTTGACATTTGCCTCTTCCACTCTAGGAGGATTTCTAGGTTCCTGCTGCGGTGGTTGGTTTTGCCTATTTCGGAACATGGCCTGAGCCTCGTCTTTGTAAGGGCAAAAATATGCCTTATGTTTTGTTCTACCACAAATGTAGCAAGGTAAGGGCCTATCGTTCGGTCTAAAAGGAGGTCTTGCCGGTATCCCTCGATTATACTGTACCGCTACCTCGTTAACTGCTACCGTGGTCTTTTCATTTAGTCTATTTAAAGGATTCTCTGGATTGAAAAAACACTTCTCCATGGTGTGTCCCTTCCGTTTGCAGCAAGTACACACCTCCTCATTGGGTTTTAAGATTTGTTTCCTCTTCTCGTCTGGTTGAAAGGCACTAATAATTTTAAGTCCATCCGAATCTGCTGTATTTTCTTCGCATAACACCGCCGCTTCTTTCAAGGTTACTAACGAGCCCGTTTCTCTAGCCGTAAGTAGACGTAAGTATGATTTTAATCTTGTTCTGAAAAAGGTAGTTAGAAAAGCATCATGTGGCGGGTCTTGCAAGCAGTTTGCCAGTTTGACTAACCTTTCAAAATAAGACTCTACTGTTTCTGTCTCCCCTTGTTTAATGTTTCGGAGAGCCATATAAACTTGTTCATCCGTTTGTACTTTTCTATAGCGTTTACAAAACGCTTTTGTTAGTAATTTGAAGCTACTATCTGGGTAATTGTTCAGAAAACTCTCACCCCACTCTGACTCTTTGTCCCTCAATGTATAACAAAAAAGATTTATCATCTCTTCGTCCTCCGTTTCACGATTTGCTTTTATAGCTTTTCTAAACACTCTAATATGAACGTCTGGATCGGCACCCGACTGATACAGCGGATATGGCAACGATTTACGAGATGGTAAGGGCGTAGGTGTTACCGGAACAGGTGGCGGCATTGTGGTGTACCATGGTGGAAAGTAACTTGGTCGCATCCAAGGTGGTGTGTCCTCTTTGTTGCCGTCATCTTCTTCCCAGTCATCGCCTCCTGGTCCTCTGTCAGGTGGTTCCCCTCCCGGTGGTCCAGTAGGTGGTCTTCCTTGACCTCGTCTGAACTCGTCCTCTCGATCTCTTGAGGTCCCCTTCTCCTTTCGTGAAGCTCCTCTTCTTCCCATATCTTTTTTTATCATCATCCGATCCTCCTTCTGGTGGTCCTTGTCCTGGTGGTTCGATAGGTGGTCCTCTTCTACCGCCTCTTGTTTTTGATACTGTTTTTCTTCTTGTATATTGTTGTTCCATGTTCCTCTCCAATCCTGGAAAACTTCGCTGATCCTCGTTTCGTTTCATGTTTGGATATTGTCTCACTCCTTCTACTCCCATCGATTCATATCCATGTGATTGTGATGGCATGTTATCCTTACTATAAGTGTCCTTCCTTTTTTTCTGTTTTTTGTGCTACTTCTGGATTTACCCCCTGGACATTGCATTCTCCCCTTTGGTGAGAAGCTATGGTTCCCGTATACCTCTCATTCGGATAGTATGACGACTTATCCATCCCCCCTTGTAAGCCGTATCTACCCCCTGGTAGAGAATTTGGTTGACTGTAGGAAATAACATGTGGTGTAAAATAAGGATTAGAGAAATGAAGTATCGGTGGGTTTGGAATTATGGATGGAGTGGGAACTAATGTAGTATGGGTTGGTGAAGAGTCGTTTTGAGGAAACGACTGTGTACCCAGATGGTGATCATCCATGAAGGATCTAACAAAATGACACTCGAAATCTCTATGACCTAGAAGATTGCACTTTGTGCAATATGGTGGACCATGGTGAGAACCGAAGTCATCGTCCCATAGATTGGGGAGAGTGGAAAATCTTACATGTCGTTGTTCGTTAGGAATATTTGATGTAGGCAGCGCCATCGTTTGGAATTCGTGAAGCTGTCTAAGTTGTTGGATGCGGGAAGAAACGCCACGTGATGGCTCCTGAGTAGATAGTTCGTCCATTGTGAACCAGGGTGGTGGAGGATGTGGTGTAGCTTGTGTAGGTTGTTGACCTGAATGCTGGGACGCTACCTGGTTATCATCCTCCTCATTACTAAAACTCATGCTAACCTCTGGGGTGTTTGTATGGTCGTGTGTTGAAGAAATTGTGGTGAATGGTGTTGTAGTATGCATTACCGTCTCTGGGTTAGCCGAATGCAGTGGACGACCTCGACCGATGCTCCCTCCAAGAAGAGAGGCGTGGTCGCCGACCCCGTCCCTGTTGTTAAGGTCATTTATGTTTTTCTCCTTCCTTACCCGCCGTTCCTCCATATGGCTTGACTTGTCAAGCATGTATAGAAGAGGAGAGTCACTTGTTTGCGCCTGTGTGATTGTTGGATTGAAGTTCCATTCCTTCCATTGATGAGCAGAATGGTGGTCACTGTCTGTTGATGGAGCCGGTCCGTCAACGTGACGCCAGTAGGTTTTTTTGTCTTGTTGCCCCGCGTGAGGATTATTTGGTTCTGTCTCAGATATGAGATCAGTTTCTAAGATTGTAGCCAGACACTGCCTGAGCCCTCTAGTCATCACCGCCATTTTACCGTCGATCGTAGCCGTTGAGTGCCAGCTTTGTAAATGCAAAGTTTTCCTTCTGTGAAGGGTTTACTTGCAGATTACCGAAGTCAGTCGGTAGGAGAGGTATTTGCCAATACCCCAGCGGCAACCGTTGTATCTACGATGGGCGATAAAGTGGATGTAGGTGTGTTGTGGAGCCCGCAGGGTGGTGTCGGTCCAGAAAGTGTCGTTTGATCCAATGAAAGAACTGTTGTCGCCGTGACGGAGGAAACACTACCGGGAACCAGTTCTTGGTCCATTGTCAAACCATTGTATGGTCGCCAATTGTTAAAGGTCGCCTTCCTTTCTTTTATCCGGTACTACCCTATCTCCGGTAGTACCTTACCGGTACGCGAGGAGTCTTAGTCCAGTCTTCCTTACGGGCATCCTAAGGCCTCGCCTACTACCGGTTTAGGTATGAACTATCCTTTCATACCTTTTGTTTCATTCCTACCTCTCTGGGGTCCGTGCTACCATTACCCTGTCCTTACTGGTAAGACTTTTTATATGCCAATTGAGTCAACCAGTACCCGTACCGGGTTCTCTACCGGGTTGCTTGGGGATCTACCGGCTATCTCTTGCCTACTGGTTCCAGATGTATGCGCCGGTTCTGACTGTACTACCTTAATAGTGTGACTAAGACAAGTTCTAACCATCTGTCGTGAGGCCTTCTCTATCCCTTACTTACGTCCCAACCGGATTTATACCTTTACTACCGTTAACACTGAAGTTACTACTAATAATGGATTACTTTACCTATTATTTGTTATTGAACATAATACTCTATAAAGCTCCTTTGCTGGTACTCCTAACCTACTGCTCTCTTCTACTACCACTCTCATAGTTAGTTCACAATCTACTCTTTCTACACTCACTTAACACTTCTTGTAGAAACACTCAACTAGTATAATTGCATTCAACTCATACCGTTATACGTTCTAATACTACATAATTAAGTATTCGTCTGATATGGATTCTACCACCATTCCCTTAGCCACCTTACAATTAATCCTTTTCTTAACATCAGGGGGTCAACTCCTAACTTCCATTTTCATACAACCAATACTTATAAGAAGCAATGCAACTGCACCTATAATGTAATACACAATTCCTACCTTCCTGTTTAGTTAGCATCTTACTCACAAAGCCCAACACTCTATTAATTGAAATCCTAATACACATTTTGAGAATGAGAGAGAGAGAGAGAGAGCCTTCCTCTCTTTCTTAAGTACCTTCCCCTTATCTCCTTCTATTAATACTAACCACTCACTGGATTTATCTTATCCACTATTATCCACTCCTTATCTGCAACTACGGCTCGCTCTTATCCCTAATTGCTACTTTCTGATACTACTCAAAAAGTAACTTGAAAACCTCTTTAACCTGATACTGCTAAAAGTTACTATCTACCAATCCCCTTTAACAATATTACAAATCATTTGATGGTAGATTTGGAAACAATAATTGGATTAGCGTCTATGACATATATTATAGACTTAGATGCTTATGAGTGACATCCAAGGGATGAAAAGTTTGCAATGGCTTTATTGATGGATGCTAGGGTTTCACATTATACATATGATAGGGGTTCATTATCATTCAAAAGTATATTTATATACTTATGTTAATGACTATATATGAATGTAATGTTTTCTACGTATACATATCATCACTTGTTTTTTTTATCATTGAAATTGTACGTGTATTGCTCATTTTTAGAAAGGAAACAAAAGTTGTATATAGGATGTTTTTAGAGTACGTTGCGAGCGCATTCGGTTCTTGGTTTTTAAGAAAGGTGCACCCCTCGGGACACCCACTTCTCATAGAAAATGAAACATGCAATAAGTGCGAGATAATTAGCAATTTCAAATCTTGGCCAGTGCCATTTGTTTCATAAGTTTTGGAACTTGTATCAATACCTTATTCATTATCAAACTGAAGATTCTCTGTTCATTAAATGGTCATATGCCCCCCCTCCCACGATGTTGACTATGGAACTTAGAATAATTATCGTATTTTGAACACGTAATCCAATCTCTTTTAAACATGTGTCTTTTATATATAAGGTAGAGGGTGCTTAAACCAACACTTTAAGCTATTGCACATACATATGACTATGTGGTTGATATAAAAAAATATACATTCATATTAGCCTTTGGGCTAAACATAGCTATCAAGAAAGAAAAAATATTTTTAGTCTCAATTGAATATTTGATGAATATTCAAAGTCAAAACTACTAGCTTCCTTAAACCAATCCATAGGCCCCGTGTATGGCAACCTTGCATATGATGAGGACCCCCACCTTCATTGCCTAGAACCAACACAACATAGTTGGGTACTAGATCCAAACTACATCAAAGCCCAAGTAGTAACGGTATGCAAAGCCACACGGCTACCTCCATGATCCCACCCAGTTCGCTTGCAAAACCATCACCTTGCATCCCGGGGAATGACCCTTTTGTGCTTTGTGGGCCTACCTCCTTGGCGTTGTGAATAGAATGGCTAGAATAGGCATTGACAAGCCACCCTAATCCCACCTTGAACCAACCCAAGATAGAGTAGAGCCCGTTACCTACCCTACGTGGAAGTAGTGGAGGCCGCTATGAGGTGGCACCACTAATGACAAATAAAACCGTCACTCCATGGGCCCATACACTCCTACACCGCTTGGTAACGGTTCAAGGTTGTAGAGTGTTGGCAATTGGGAGGCGTTTATAGGTGTTGGTTTTGGATGGGGTGTTGGATTTAGCACCCTCTACCTTATGTGTGTGTGTGTGTGTGTGAGAGAGAGAGATTATTAAATTCACATCTACCCACTATGAGCCCAAAATGGTTGCTCATATTTGTTTTATGTTTAGGATCTATTTAGAATTGCAATTGGAGTGTTATTGAAACAATCAAAAGTATAAAAATAGTGAGGCTTAGTGTGGATTTAGGTTTAGGCCTTAAGCCATTTTGTGTGGTTAAGTAGAGGATTAGTAGCATTAGGAAGTGTTTTGATTAGAGGAGTAGTGTTTGATGAGGCAAGGGGAAGGGCCTTGGGTTTAAATGTTTGAATTAGAACATGTTCTTGTTGGTTTAGAGGGTGAGGAGTTAGTGGATAGGATAAGGTCCTACTAAGTAGGAGAAAGTTTAAAGGGTTGTGGTTGGATGCCCTCTCCTCCCCTTCTCTCCTATCCTCTTTCTCTCATATATCCTCCCTCTCTCTCTCTCTCTCTCATTCCCTCCCCCATTTGAATTAGGATCTATGTTGTTGGTTTAAGAGTTGAAGGCTTAAAGGATAGGATGAGAGCCTACAAAGTAGGAGAGGATCGAGGGGCTTATCTTGAGCTTTGAGGGGTGCTCACCCCTTCCCTCCCCCGTTTGAATTGGGATCCATCTTGTTGGTTTAGGAGTTGAAGGCTTAGCGGATAGGATGAGAGCCTACAAAGTAGGAGAGGATCGAGGGGCTTATCTTGAGCTTTGAGGGGTGCTCACCCCTTCTCTCCCCCTATATATTCCTCTCTCTCACCTTCTTCACTCATTTGTGTTCCTATTCACTATCTCTTTCCTTCGTGCTCCTTTGGCACCCCTTTGAGGGGTGCTCACCCTCTCCCTTCCCTTCTCCTTCTCTCTCTCTCCCTCTTGTTGTTCCTCTCATAGAATTGAGTGTTAGAGTTAGAGTTGTGTGGGAATTAGTAGAAGGTTAGTGGAATTAGTAGAATTCATAGAGACTTGTAGGGACTTGAAGATACTTGTAGAGACTTGAAGGCCAATGCTCTACCTATTCAAGAGACTAGCATTAATAACTGGCACCCCATGTGTTATAAGTGTGGGTGTGTGGGAAGCAAGAGAGGGGCACGTGTATGTGTAAGGTTTCAAGGTGAAGAGCCAAGGTCAATTAGTCTTGAAGTTAGCTTTGCATTGTTAGATGTAGTGTTAGATTAAAAGCATTTAGAAACAAGTGCATAGCTCTAGTATTTAGACTTCTAGAATTTAGACTTCTAGTGTTGGGAATTATAGTATTTAGACTTATAATACTTACTCTTATAGTATTTACTCTCATAGTATTTAAACTTGCGATATTTAGATTCATAGTTGCATTAAGGTGTGAGCTTGGGAAGTTGTTGTGAGGGACTTGTGGAAGAGGAGGTGATGATAAGTTATATAAGTGTTTTTCAACATTTGTATTAAAGACTTATGTGCCTCATGAAATCAACAAGCCATAGCCTCAGCGAGGTGTCATGTACTAGTGAAGAATCGTCAGCCAGGACCAAGTTTGCAAGAGGAAAATCTTTGAGGGCATGCGTGACAAAGACGGTGGGGTGGACTCTTGAGAAAGCCAAGGATGTACCTATGCAAGAGAGTCACACTAATAACATGTCATGACTTGAAGTAAGTTGTAAGTCCATCAAGGTAGAACGTACATTCCATGTTACTACAAGTTTTTATGTTACACATGTGATCTCCAAACCCATGACCCGGACTAGGACGCTTAAGGGTGGTGGGTTTGGCCTCACACCCACATACCACTCAAGTATAAGTGTTCAAATTATTGCTATGTTTGGATAAGGCACAACTACCTAATGGAAATCCTTCTGAACTATCACGAAGAAAAACAAATTCAAGTCTAATGTTGGGTGTAGTAGATTGGACTTGACTCTCATCACTAGGTCGTGTCGTAAAGGCCTCTAAATTCCATCTTGTTTCTAGTGACATTTTCCATCCCCATGACACACATATATATATATATATTCCACTGTGCAAGTCCAAAAGCAAAATTGCTCTTGAGATTTAGAAAGGTTTCTCCCAAACTATGAGGGCACATGGAGACTTGGAGCTGCAACTTTGACTGCAACTTGGAATGGGCATGCCGAGTGAAAACTGGGTTCCTAGATACTCGGAATGAGAGCAAAAAGCAAGCTGCTGCAACCTTAGGCTAAAACTTACCTTTTTGACTCCCGACACTAAAATAAGAAAGAATTGGGGGTTTGACGCAAACGGTCAAGACTCGAAAGACATGCGTAAAATTGGGATGTATGCCAACGCGTTTGTTGGGTCCCCAATTGAAGCTTGATTCATTCGATAGCATCAAGAAAAGAAAACAAGGGATCTAAAAGTTACGCTGTGATGACAAAAATGAAGTTTTTCTTGACCACATGGAGCAAGTGCGAAGGAAACGTTTTCTCGAAGAAGGTTGTTTTCTTAAGGTATGTGGCCTTATTATGGACACTTTTTTAATTCCATATTCAACAATTATGATAGTTGGATCGGATCACGAATTGGCTTATCTAGCTAGAATCTGTGATACACCAAAAAATTCAATTCAAGTTCTCAAATCCAAGTTGAGATGCAAAAGTTATAAGAGAGCAAAGTGAATAATCTCTTCCTCTTTGAGTGATCACAAATGCCCTATCAATTGCATTGACTATTGTACCTAGAATGAAGTCTATATCTTGAGCATATAGTCCAATCTCATTGAAACTTGTGTGTGTGTGTGTGTGTGTGTGTGTGTGTGTGTGTGTGTGTGTTTCAAGTGGCACCATATGCCTCTCAAATATAGGTTCCAATTAAGAAGAGTGACCAAATAAGACCCACTGTCTACCCTATGAGGTGGACGTGTTTAAATCCAACATAGCAAAAATTTGGACACCTATATTTGAGTGGTATGTGGTTAGGTGTGGATCTAAAAACGAAAACCAAAAAGACACTTTTTTTTAATTACACTACGTGCTCAAAATATGCTAACCATTATGAGCTTTGTGATTGACATGATTGAGGAGACCCATATGACCACTTAATGAGCACGAGTAGGTTCACTTTGATTTTGAATCATGTATTCCTACAAGCTTTGAAATTTATGAGGCAAATGGTTATGGACATGATTTGGATTTGCTAATCATCTTGTACTAATTGCGTGTTTCATATACTACAAGAAGTGGGTGAAGAGAGTATTTGAATAACACACCTCTACCTTATGTGCATGTCCACAACGTGCCGTCCATGTTTCAAGCATCTAAGGGCCACTTCACACGGGGTCCCAAGTCCTAAGTCCCAAGTATGACATGGATGCCTACATGGCAACACTTTTTGGAGGTGACGCTTGGGACCTGTGTCGAGAGTTGATTTGAGCCTAAAGCTAGACCCAACTCTCAACACAAGTCCCGCGAATATTCTTGCATAAAACAATCAAGATCCGACTTAAATGATGATTAGGCATATTTAATGGGTTCTTGACACTCAAAAGTTGGCACTTTGCCTCCGTGTTGGGACTTGGGACTCCATGTGAACCGGCCCTTCAAAAAAATGTTGTGACAACTAGTAGCATGCCCACACTAGGGCTAGTGGCTGATCCTTGGCAACATGAGGTATCCCTCTTGATAAGGAAAGTTCTTCTCTTTCTTGAATATACTATTATCAATAAGGTTATTTGTCCTACTCATAATAATCTCACTAGATGTAATCTACTGCACCTTTGCCCATTTACTTCATTATATAGAAGACAAAAACTCCTATCAAGATGGAAACTCTCCCTTTGTTGTGGGCAAGTCGCTGGTCCTAGTGTGGGCATACTATAACCTACTTGACAGTCGTTTTCCACACTAGCAATATTATTTGTTGGAATGGATTGGCCACACTTTGTATCTACCACATCCCAAAAATGTACTACTTTTCAAGGACCAAAGACTCAACATAAGTGGAATTAGACACCTTTTAGTCGATGTTGGGCATGCAAAAGAAAATGTTAGTAAGGTATGTGAGCCTTCTATGGTCACTCGTCTTAATTGGACACTTGTATTTAAGAATAAACAATAAGAAGACATGTATTATGATGAGATTGAACTATCACCTAAATAATATATACTTTGTTCTAGGTTCCATAGTTTACACAATTAAGAGGGCTTATGTGATCACTTAAACATAAAAGGAATCTTTGGTTTGACCTCTTATAAAATTTGCAACTAAACTGAGATTTCGAAACTTGAAATGATAATCTTTGTGATTCCCAATTGTGAACAAAATGACACAATTTCCAGCTAGATCCAATGGCCAAAATTTTACTACAAAGTTGGAAGTGCCCACAATAGGGCTACGTACCTTATCTTCATTTGCAAACCAAAAACAATAGGAAAGGGTTTACAAGGTCAAAGTGAAGATTCCCTTTCTCTTAGAGTGTTCGCATAGGCCCTCCCAATTGTGTCAAGTACACTAAATATTGTATTTAGTGTCACTTAGTATTTGGAATTACACGATGCCATATCTATTTACTATATATCTCATATTTTATCAACAAATGTCAAATTGGTTGTTTGAACAACTTTACTTGGTAAAACATGACATCAATAGTAAATACATATAGCTAAGTGACATCTGTGTAACTTCAAATAGTAAACGACACTAAATAACATGTTTAGTGTAGTTAACCTAGACCTCTTCACTTTGCATTAAGTCTCAGTAGTATGCAAGGATACTTAACTCTACCTACATTAGCATTTGAATTTGGATCGCACAATCTGAAATGTGGCGTACATAACATGTGTCAAGGTGAAAACAGTGAGAGGATATTGTTCCATACAATGTACCTTTCATGCATCCAACAAAAAGTGCCCTGAAATAGTAGACAGGTCGGATGATACTTTAATTGAATATTTTGACACCAGAAGTAGTTCCGAAGACCCCGACTTTATTGAGTCACTTTTCAAACAAATTACCCAGACATAGGGAGCATGTTTATACAATGCATGGTTTGAGGGGTGGATACTTGTGCAACAATTCCCTCTCATTGGGAGAATTGTTGGTCAGAGTGTCCTATTTTAGGTTTTACTGGTTCCTGTATGTACTTGCCATTCTTTTCAGTACCCAGGGTGCTAGCCTCTAGCCTGAGGTTAGAAATAGTTTTCTTAGTTTTTCTCAAGGATAATGACGTGCTGCAGGTGATGTGTGGAACTAACCAATGAGAATGGCAAGACTGGGACGGCCCATCCCATTCCGCTCGAATGTTGTCCAGCATGAGTAAGTTAAGTACAACATGCAAGTGTCCTTCCCTGTGCTTGTTGCTCCCTGTCAGTTTAACCCTTTCGGTGGTGCAAAAGGGAACATGTGCACAAAGTTCAAACATGCGAGCAATTAGAGAACTTGAAACGAAAG
Source organism: Polytrichum formosum (assembly GCA_964035585.1). Taxonomy (NCBI): domain Eukaryota; kingdom Viridiplantae; phylum Streptophyta; class Polytrichopsida; order Polytrichales; family Polytrichaceae; genus Polytrichum; species Polytrichum formosum. The sequence goes on along the minus strand of OZ037935.1, from coordinate 11,927,436 downwards.
CCTAGGTTAGCGAATCCCAGAATATCTAACATACATGGCAATACATGCAAGTTAATCTGCTCAACCGTTTACAAGTCAAAGTTCTAACCATGTACAAACTACCAGCTATATTTGTTTGCGCACATAATTACTGAACACAAAATGTTTAGTATAACTATTTTGTCAAAGTGCAGCACGTAGTATCCTCTTCTAATGCACTGCAAGTTGCTATGAGAATCTGGTTGAGCAGAACTTCAGATGCTTGAAAAGCATCCACATAAACCACAATACAAGAAGATTAGGTAATCCCAAAGGTTGGAGTGTACACATGAATTGAGGTGGACTTTCCTGGTGAACTAAAACTCTGCCTTGTAACAAAGAAATATGTTAACTTCAGAATTTATCATTCTAGAATTATCTTGAATGTACATGAATACAATAAAAAGCAACACAGTTAAATTTTGGGGTGCACTGAAAATAACTTTCTATTACAAAACACTTTATCCAATACACATGCATAGAATTTGATAAATGAACAGGCACAAATACACACATGGACCAGAGAGTGTCAAAGCTGAGTTGTTTATCACCTTTCTTGAGGATAATACAGTAACCCACTTAATTTGAATACCATGTGCATAGATGAGACAAAATGCTGTACAATTACCTGCTTTCAAAGCACCCATTCTGAAGACTAGAACAAACTGCAGTGGCTAGTTTACATTCTCCAGAAGATAATCAAGTCTACCTAACAATTCAATGCAGCTCCTAAAAAATCTTTAGCATCAACGAACAAAAACAACAGCATTGGATACACTAAAACTTTGTGACACATGTGTTTTGAGTGCAGTTTGTTTTATGGAGCTGAAGGGTCATCAACAAGGCTCTTGAGGAAGCTAGAACCAGTGATGAGTTTTGTCGTTGCTACAATAAAGTCATACTTCATGCCCTCCTGAAACATAGCAAATCCTCTGTTGGCAACCACTGTAATAACTCCAACACTTCAATGTAGTATGTGTGTTAGAACACAAGCGTTGCTTAAGCTAGACATGCTTGAAATAAGAGTAAAAAGGCCTGGCAGCTCAGTGGCGAAACGCCACTATAAAGCTACCAAAGCTATATGCATGGAAATCAAGAAAGAGTCTGTGAACGAACCTGAGATTCTAGAAATCTAAGTGCAGAAATCTCTGCAAATGTCACACCTCCAATGAACAGAACCAGGACCACGAGCCGGTGGGCATCTCCTCCTGGACCACTGTTTACGCTCCACCCATAATAAACAAATTAGCAACAAGCTAGACTATATACATATTTGCTCTGTTTCCAGTGTTTTAAAAAAGAACTCCCCTTTGCTACTACAATGCTTGATATATGTAACGTGAGTTGTCTCTAGTTAGAGGTTGTATAAATGAGGCAATACATCTGCATGGCTATTTCTTTATAACACATATTCTTTGAAACATAATTTTGTCATAGTGGTGTGACCACTACCATATGACTTCCATCTTTCTTCAGACTGAGATTGTAGTGAAACTTTGGTTCCTGAGACGAAGGACTTTCAGTTACAAATGAGTAGAATGCTGCTGAATTATAGCAGAAGACCTGAAACTGAAGTGGAGCCAGGGTTCAAGTAAAATGTAATTTTGAACCAAAACATTATGTAGCAAACATTTACCTTTCAGAAGGTGATGTGCTCTCCCGCTTAGCTACATTTACTTCCTGGATCAGACGTGCACCCAAGAAGTTTAAAACTCGATCGCCAGGAATTTGCAGGAATATGTTTGTGGAAAGCAGTGCAGAACTATCTAACCTACACCACTTTCACCCTTTAAGGGCATCCTTCACTTAGTGTATGTGCACTCAGTTGGCATCCACAGTCAAACAAATTTGAGAGTGTAAAAAACCTGGTTCTTCTCGAACTTCTCAAATGTTGATCCAGGAAGCAATTTTAACATTTCAGATTGTCGCCTGCAGGAATAACAATGAACAATGCTTTTATCACTGCCTTAGAGGTCCACCTTGTACCTAACTCACCATCCAAAGAATCATATGAATAAATCTTGAGTTGATAAGTCACGTACCATTCCCCTCGAAGGGCACATTGTACAACCCGGATACTGAGTGGAGCATATCCTGAGAAAACATAGGATATGTCGTTTGGACTGTTCAACAGCACCCAACATGATTAGGACCTCCATACCAAACATTGCATTGCTCTTCTTATTAGACATCACTCTAAATACACCAAGGGAATCTCAAAGAGAGCTTCACTAGAGGCCAAGTGTGTAAGACTTTTCCTTGTGTTTAGGTAACACTTTCTTTACAATCCAAGGAATCTGGTGAAGAAATAAAAGATTGTTGAACGACGTTATTTGCTTGCACATGTTCTTTGCCATTATAACAGATCTGGCCACCTGAAACTTCATATTAAAACAGACACTGGATCTAAGCAATGCAAGGTAAGAACTCACTTCACATCATCACTTTCTTCTGGAACTAACTTGAGTCCCTTCTTGATAGCAAGCCAATTACTCTTTACCTCCTGCAATGTAATAAAATACAAAATTCAACCCATATGTATAAAAGGTCAAAGTCGCTGGAACAAGTCAGTACAACCCAATCCTAAGCAGATATAACTTAACAATCTTTTGGGAGGTAATATACCTACAAACTATTTTTCAGGAACTGCTGAAACATACTTGTTTTGTCAGTAGGCCAGCTTTCTCAAGGTTGCTCAGAGTAAACATATGCTCAAAGCCATAGCTATGCAGCACTTCCCTTCTGCAACGAGAATAGCGTAGCTGAGATCATGTTAATCACCAATTCAAGAGCATACACATCAAAAACTCTTCCTTTCCTCCAGGAAAATCTAGAAGGAAAGAAGCTCACTTGGCAACAACTAAAAAATTAACCAAGAAACAAGTTCAGGCATACTCTTTCATGCCAAGGATAACAACATTGCTTCGCCAGGAGCATTCTATTTGCAGAGTACTGAAATTGGAACACAAAAAGAAACAGGAATGTGGGCATTTAGCAGAGGAGATATGATTGCACCTGAAATAGTCGAAGTGTTTCTTAGGAAGGCCGTTGTTGGTAATAGAAAGTAAGACAAGAAGGCGAAGCACACTGACAAGAGGTTCTTGCCTATGTATCAACTCTTCTACATAAGTGAATGACCTGCCATCAACTTATGATGAGTTTCATTTCAACAAAACAAATTGATGATATTGTGATACATAATCACACAGTAGATTCATATGAAACTGGCAGGTGTGATGTTGGTCCAGAAACATACCCATCATAATTTTGGGCTTCGACCAGAGTTTGCTCAATACTCAGTCTACTCAGAAATGATGGTTTTGTTGTGAAGGTTGAGAGATGCTGTGCTATATTTACATGTCTCTGTCCAGCCCATAAGAAGATGTTAACATTTGAAAGAAAAATAGTGTACAGAGTAGACAAGCAAGTATTTTATGTAAGGAGTCCATTCCAGCACTTGCAGTCAGTGCATTACCCTGAGATATGTTGGTTGAAGGTCAGAGAGCTAGCAGCCACCATCACAAGCTCACAAGACATGGTGATTCCTATGAAGGTGTGAATTTGAGAGGCAATGCTTACTGTAATCTCAGGAAGGACATTTAACTTCTTGACGAAGTCCTTCACGTCCGAGATAGATTGGTTTTGCTGTTCAGAAAAGAGAAAATTCAGTTAGGATTTATTTCATCATTCTTTTCCAAACTCTACTCTATGCAAGACAGAAAGAAATAACACAAATGCCAAGGGAAAGAGAATTACTGTGCTGGTGACATCGGAGTAGTCCTGTCTTATGCTCACAGCTTTTTGCCGTAAAACCTGCCACCTTCCAGACATGTCAGCGGTCTAGAGCATCACAAATTCCAGGACACTCTTGGCTTTCTGTTCTGAAGGTAATGACAAGAAATGACAGGGAGAAACTCTTTACTTGCAAGAAATTGGGACCTCAGACACTAGTAGAAAGTCATAATAACAAACAGAGGAGACTTAGATCGAAACAATGATGTAAATCCAGATGAGGAACTCCAAAAGGAGCGAGGAAACCAATGACTTGACAAGAATACAACTAATTGAGAAGTTGACATTTTTAAGCTAAAGTTCTCGTCAACATTACATGATGCACTCCCAAAGAGCAGCCCACCACATTCTCACCTGGCCCACCACTCCAAAATTGAGATCACGAAGCTCCCTGTACAGCTTGTCACTGCATACACAATTTGAAACAATTAAGTAAACAATACACCATGCCCTGCTCATTCATATCAGAAAGAAATCAAATTTATTATTTTTTAATAATAATAATAATAATAACTACTTTTAGGATGTACAGTTCCTTATCTGGGATTGATATACCTGGAGTTAAGTGGCACTTTGACTTTCTTAGTGCTGCCCTGTGAGTTACCTTGTGGAACTCCCATAATGACAGGATCAAGCTCCACTGCTCCGTTGTTGATTTGCAAGAACTACAGTCCAACACCACAAAGACGTATGTAAAACAAATTATTCCTAGTTTCCAAAAACATGTGAGTTATCAAAAATCCTAACACCTAGACATGCAAAATTATGTCTATAAATAAATAAAACAAAATTGCAGTTCAAAAATAATGAATAGCACATAACTTACACTCTGGTAATAAGTAACATTATGAAAAATAGACAGGAAAGAAAGATGTGGTACCTCATCAATCACGCCCTCGTAGGTAAGCTGTGAGCACATGGGTGTTACCAAGTCGACCTGGCATATCATCATTCTTTTGAGCTTCAGCACAAAAAGCAAATGTGAACTATAGAAAGCATAACTTTGCTGTATAGTTCACAAAAACGCAAAAAGAGCTAAAAACATAATTCAAGGTAAATGAACCGTCATGATCTGCTTCACTTGATTCCTCTAATCTTGATGACTTACATGTCTAATCCCTTTTGATACAGGGGTAAGTACAGAGAGCACTAAAAAATATTAAGAGCAGTCAACAAAATTAAAAAAATAACAATGACTTCACAGTAACCAAAGTCAGAAAGGGATGAAGAACTCAATAGTACCTGTCTGTCCAGAAGGATAAGTGTGTCTATCTCAGGAGGTCTTGCCTATACATCATGATACAAAGACAAGGATCATGAGCCAGCCACATGGATAGATATAGATACAAACACTGCTTCTTGAGGAAGGCAGCATAAATGAAGAGTCTCTGCACCCACAGGCTAGTGGAGGGTTCTGTCACGAACAAGCTCAAACACCATTCATTCACAAACAGCAAACTACTTGCATCTTACCAATCTAGTGAAGAACGCATGTTAATACCAACATAGTGGAGTGAGAAAATTTGAACTAGAGAAATCTGGGTAGCAGTCTGAGCAAGAAGGCTAAAACAACATGCCTGAGGGAGGACATAGTATACCAACATACCGATGCAGGAAGAGGAGGGGGCTGCTCTCGCTGCATTCGGCTAAGAATATCCGCAACTTTCTCTGCTGTCTTGCCTTTCCCCTTGATGTTAGGTATGACACCATATATATCCTGCCACAAATTATGACAAGATAGTCACATGTCACTTTCTAAAGACACCTTCTGAATCTCTGTCTCATTGGTGAAGTAGTGAGGGAATAATGTACCTGAAGCTTGGTAAGTGCCTTTGCAACATACCACAGAGCACTTGCATCCCCATCCACTTTAATTTCCTGCAAAATAATTTAGGCCCAGTCAAGTTAGTTCTATGGAGGACCATAACAACCATAGAAACAGGAAGTGAGAAAACAGAGGAAGTAGATTGCACCTTGAAAGAACGCTCCAGCTCTAGAGACAGCACATCCTCATCAAATGGGATGAAGTAGAGAGGATACTCTCCAATGGTGAGATGTGTAATAACCCCTTCCTCCTCTAGCACCTAGTCCAGATAGAGCGATAGATCAAGTAGTATGTCAGCTTTATCCCACTTGGGCTTGGAAAGCATGGTTTACACAACCTCAAAAATAACTTTGGGCTTATCAAAAATCAATCTGCTACTAAAGAACTTCCAATAATGTTTGTATTGACTGGCACTAGAGGATTACAACATGGTGAAAACTAAATTAGAATAACTACTTTATCTGGAACATCTTCCCACACTGTTATATACAGATTATCTGGAACTGCTAGATGATGATTGTCAGCTCAGAAAGTAAATATAATATTTCAGACATCCTAAACCTTTTCTAGAATTCCACAAATTACAGAGTGACTTCTTATCTCAACGTGAGGCTAAATACCAGTCATAGCTGGTTAATATAACCAGCTGCATGCAGAAAATGTGGAACCTTAGTGATTCAGTATTAGAACAAGAAGTTTGTACTGATTGTAGGAAAGTAAAAGGTCCAGCATTGTTTGCAATCTAAAACATTGTCTAGCAACTGAATAAAGAATAGACTCTATAATACAAGACCAGTAAATCCCCCTCTAAAAAAGAATAAGAAACTGCCGTTTGCAATAACATCCTTGAAATGAATGCAAAGAGGAACAAAGACCTGGAGAGGTGGAGAAGGTACTACATCTTAAATATAGGAAGCATAATAGGGTTTCAGTGATTTCACAAACTGAACCTTTTCACAGTTGATAGTTCGTCGAGGCATAAAAAATACAGAATAACTTTTCTGCAACTGTTGACGATTGTCCTGTTGTATGTGAGTTGCAATTTGTCTCATAAGCGGGGTGCGAGGCCGTACTAAATAAATTACATTCTTGCATTCTGATGGTACAGAATCGGATGATACATAATACAAATTCTCAACTCCATGCTCCTGCAAGGAACATCAGAAATGATGCCACACATTAGCAGTGCTCAAAACTAGAAAAAGGTGGTAACTCAAATAGAATTTGTGCAGTCTACACAAGTGAAGGGAGTGGAAAGGCAATACCTTGAGAAAAGATGTTTGCGCAATAAGAGCAAGTGGCCCACTGAGTTGGGGATCGAGCACAAGCACCTTCTTTCCACGCATCTGAATATGGAAACATTATGCACTTAGATATCTCCAATACAATTTCCAGAATGTACACATTCTAAATTTCATACCAAAAAGCCACCTCGAATAGGTAAACGATTTCGACAATACTGAAGCACTTGTCCATAACCACATTCTGTCTTAATTGGACTCACAAAGGGAGTCTATTTCAACAGCATATAATTGAGGAATCGATGACAACGGCAGCACTTTGCAATTTTCGGCTTGACGCGAGGTGTCCCATCAAAGTGCTCTGTATAAACGTGATTAACTCTAGGATGTAGTATCTAATCCTCTTCTACATCCAGATTACAATCCAACATTTAATTTGCATCAATTTTCTTAGTATGATCCATCTCATCACAATAGGGACCACCATTTACGGCCACCACAATACAGGAGTTCAGATATAATGGAGAATGCGTCCAAAGTTCAGTTTTAATGTCAATTTTATGATACTTGATCATCCACGAACCTCTTGATTTAGCAGATCGCTTCAAAATCACGAACCAATACAGTTGAATATGACTGAGATAATGAATCACTTACAGAATCGAGAACCTCTCCCAAATCCCTCTGCGCCTGCTCCCTGACCACAAACTCATCAAAAAAATGCAATCAATCAGATGATGGAAATCACTTAAGAATGCAATACCATCATGAAGTGGCCAAATAACACACCTGAGACTCGTGAGATTGACCGGAGCGTTGTCGAGACTCGGCAGCTGCGCCATCGCTGTCGCGTCTCGTCTTCGCTGCGTCCGAAGACAAGTGGTGTGAGGGCTCCAACAATACGATTAGGGTTTCAGCCAAATATCTATGTATCTGCCCTTCTTTGTCTTGAAATGTTGTCGCAGCGATTACAGTGAAGCGTATCAAGCAACAGGGGTTTTGCGCAACGAGAGAGAGACAATTGAGTCGAGCAATTTGCCTTTGAGAAAGGACTCGAGGACGTGGCTCCTCCACCTCAGCGAATTGTATGTGCCACCTAGATATGCATGTCATTTCACATGAACTCTTAAACCACAACATGTCAAAGTTACTAGGTAACGAGTGTTAGGAGCGCCATTACCGGATGTAATCAGAATTCACACAGCAAGCCCAATAGGACTAGTGTTTAATATAGTACATGATTGGACATTGCAAGGGTTTAGGGCAGGCCTCATTAAATTAGGCGTTCTATAAATAGACGCCTAAAACGCATAAAATAATTTGAGCGGCGCGCATAAATTAAGAAAAAAAATTCAAAGATGCCCAGAGGTTGTGTAGTCCAACGTGCAATTTAGGGTTTAGGGTTGGTCATCTAAGTTGATCACAACCTTCTATCCCGCCATATAGATGGGAGCGTGTCAACACAATAAAACATGCCACACACAACGCCATACGAAACACACTCCAGTTGTCCAATTCCTAGCATTTTCCAGTCATTTCTTGAAAAATGGTTATTTTATGCGCCTCGGATGCATGGCGTGCATAAATTAAGCTAATTTATTTAATTTATGCGAACACCTAATTTTATGAGGCCTGGTTTAGGGTTCCATGTCATGTCAACCTCCAAGTGCCAGGTGGCAATGCATGGGGGGATGCATGTGGCCCATGTTATTGTTGATGTGACATGCAACTTGATTTTTTAAAGATTTTTTGGACCTGGGAAGGGTTTGGGACCATAAAAGGGAATCATTACATTCATGGCATATTTGCTTTCTTGATGAGGCATCATTTTTTTTGTTAGCAATTAATGGCTTAGCATGTAGTTTGTGCTCATGCACTTCCATGAAGCCTACAGTTGTGTTTTGGTGGTCCGCAATCATGAACTCTTGTTTCGAGAGATTTGGTTACCAATTGAGACGATATTGTTGTTGTTTTTGTTTCGACGTTGTTGTGACTTTCTTGTGGTCAAGTTGTGGCAACATTCTTGTGCTCACCTTCTTGCAATGATTTTGCTAGCATTGTTTTCATTGTCGGTTGCGTCATTGTTTGGTTGCATTTTGGATGATATGTTGTTGTGCTCAAGTTGTGGTGGCGATTTTGTGCTCACATTCTCGCAGTGAGTTTTGCTAGCATTGTTTTCATCATCGTAGGCATTGTTTTTTGGTTATGTTTTTCTGGCAATACGATCTCTTGCTCAAGTTGTGGTGGCATTTTTGTGTTCACTTTCTTGCGGAGTTATGTTTATGATCATTGTTCTCCAATACTTGAGGCGTTCTTGTGCTTGCCTTCTCACAATGAAGTTGTGCCAGAGTTCTCTCGACAATCATAAGTGTTGTTGTTTGAGCAATTGCGGTGTTCTTGTGCTTTGGGCTACACTTCGGCGATGAGGGCATCAGTGATGCCATTTATGACGAAGTGCGGTTTGATATGTGGCTTACTACACATGCACATTTTTTTTCGTTGTTTTTCACAATGGATGTAAGGAATTTCATTTTTTTTTGGAGTTTCTTTATATATTGAAACGTCTCAAATTATCCTCCTTTGGTGCTCCGCATATTTTCATTATTCCTACTATTGATTTTTTTCCCTTGTTCCTACTAAATTGTCAAATTTTGGTATTGAAGTGTTATTAGTACCTATTGAATTGCATGAATGCAAATGATTCATTTTTGTATTATAATGAGGAGATCAATTTCCATTCGACTCGAAGTCTATTGTGTTAAAAATATACCAATTTTTTTTGTATTTGAGGAGTTGCATGGTTAACAATGTAGTTTCCAATGCCAATGTCCATTGATCGCTTGAATTTTCTTAAAAGATATAAATGGCAAGCTAAAAGTCTATTCTCATAATCAAAGTTGCTACTTCCGTGGTTCAGTAATATGTTTTGCCCTTGAACAAGAAAGATGACTATGCCACTAGATTTGTGAACTAGATCGTTGGCCATTCCTTGATGGAATCACGTGTAGAATGCTAGAGTAAAGCAAATGGATTAGATCTAGCATCTTTGTCGTTTGTCCGTAATTAGGTTTGAGGTCCATGAAGTTGACTATTCTATAACGAGAATTGTAAGTGTTTTGCGCAAACTACAACATGTTTCTAGCCATGTCTTGATCAATTGTGTTGTAACCACAAAACTCAACAAACCAATATGTTATGTGCAGATGGATATATGTTATTATTTCAACAAGCCCGCATTATTAAACCGGTTGGTTTAACTAACTGATTAGAGATTCATAAGACTCATAAGTGATTGATCCAATCAAATGGGTACAAAACAATCTTGGGTCTACACTAATATGAATGGTAGATTGCAGTGAATCAACTTAATCATCATACGTAGCAAGGTCCCGTAACACCACATCAACCACCAATACATTATAAAAATGAGTGCGATAAAAAATACTTATTTACAACCTATGGATCATGTGAGTATAGGCACAAAACAAGAGGGTGCGTGCATCAAGCTATAGAATCTTGGCATCACATGCTTACTCAAGGAGATCACTCTATTGTCAAGTTGAACACCACATGCGAACAAAGTTTGCTACCCCTATATTACATGCCATAGATAATTTAAAATTTTATGATATTTTTTCTACTTATACATAACCATTGATGGTATCTTTTGTATATTTTTTGAAATTTTTAGTCATCTTCATTTTTGTAGTAATTTTTTTAGTTCAATTATGCGTCATTCTAGTTAGAAACGGTATGTTTTATTCAAAAAAACAAATCATCAAATTTAGTTACCATTTTTTACTATGTAATAGGTACCATGTATATCTACTCATGAAAAAATTTGATAAAATTTTGACCCATTTTGGTGATGCTTTATGTACATTTTTTACATGTAAAATGAGCGCATGTGGTTGTTCAACTTTACAATGGAGTGATCTCCCCATGCATGCTTAACGAGGAAGGCCACTTGATTGCAAACATTATTTGTATGAAATAGTTTTGCATGCTAACAAGTTCATATCCGTTAATTTTGTTGCGAAACACATTCATAGATATGGTGCATAACACATTAGGAGTTGTAATGCAGAACCAAGGAGATGGGAGCAAGGAACGTTCCCAATGTCCGAGAAGGGTCCATGACTCGAAGAATGATTAACATCATTGGAGTTGACTCCATCCATGGTTCCGTCTAGTCAAGCCAGTTGCAACAACACGGGCATGACTAACAAATTTTGGTCTGGACATTGACACGTGGGCTAGGGACAACATATTCTTAAGCATTCATAGCTCGATAGGAACACTTCATCGTCTGGATAAATAAATGAGTTAGGCAATGCCCGACATGCATAGCACCTTGGTTCGAAGGGCAAATCAATTTTCAATGCATAAAGAATAAGGGGGGATTTGAACGGGTACATTTTATAGTTTAAATCCGAAGGTTCCTCTTTAGAATCTTGATGGTCTTTGAAAATTTCTGACCTACTATCTAGCTACTACTTGAGAAAAAACGTACCAAGATGCCATTAATGTCTCACATTGTTATATGTCAATGTACTCAAATGCATCTTGAGTTGGAGCAACGGATTGTGAACACGATGAAAGGGAGCCACTGTTTGTAAGAATGAGGTATACCCTATGATGATGTGGAGTGGGCCACGGGTTGTGAGTGATTTTAACCAATGGCATCGTACATGTACCATAGTACGATTGGACTTGGTTCGAATACGAAAATGACGACACTTTGGGGAACTTATTTGGTGTAATGCCCTTATTTCCGTAAAACAAACAAATTCGAGAAATCGGGAGGAGGATTTTCATTTCTTCAAATGGGACCTTGGAATAGCCGACGATTTGTTTTGAACTTGCCAAGGTATTTCGGAATAATCGACGTTACGTTTGAATGTAACAAGAGTGTTGCATGAGTGTCAAGTAGAGATGACCTTGGTCCGAGACGACCCTAAACTACTGGATGATGGTGGAGAGATACCCAAATCTTAAGGAAGAGGCTGGCGGTTCGATTCCAGGCTATGAAATTTCCTCTCTACTTGACAGAAACTTGCTAGGTGGTTAACTGCCTCCTATGCTTTGGCGCTGACCTGTCGGCCTTCCATCTCAAAATAAAAATAAAAATAGAGATGACTTTGATGTTATTGCCAACACGGATTTTGATGTTGTTTCATCGTCAAGTGGGTTCAATCCTATGTGTAATCCGAAAACTCTTAAATTTGCATTCCAATGCAATGGCTTAAAATATTATACATAAGTTTGTTTAAAACATGATTTTTTATATAATTGTCACGTACCTCAATCACTCATCAATAATACAAGAAACAATTACACTCAAGACAACAACTGTGAACTTTCAATGCAATATATTATAAAAACTTCACCCTTAACAAATACAATGTGATTGACTATAAGCTCGAACCACCCGACCATAGGAGAGAGACAAAAGAAAGATCCCCTCTCCTCCCTCGAGCTCTCTCTTATATCCCCCAAAGGGACCCACTAAGGTCAGCGTTCTCTCTCTTTCTCTCTCTCTCTCCCCCAAAAGGGACCCTTAGTCTTATCCTTTTTATCCATAGTATCTAAGAGATGCTTTTAGAAGTCTTAAGGGCCACTTCACACATGAGCCAAGAGCCGTGACCTTGTAATGGTGAGGACCCTTGACTCTCATCCAAAGGCCGTACCATGGGTGTTGGGAAACCCGTTTTATGTAGTCACGGGCCCTCAAGCATAGTGTGAAGTGAGAATGGACCATGTTGCGGGACCATTGCATATTTTGTTGGCAGAAAAAGAGGGGAGGATTTGGTTTAATATAATATGTCTCAAACTTTATCAATTTAAGAGAATTACTTGGTTGGTGTTTGTCTGTCTTAGAATATATTCTAGAATCTTCCTTGAAATATGTCATGCTGGAAAAATATTAAAAAATTATGGCCTCCCGGAATTTTCGTTAGGCCCACCTCTTGGAGGTGGGCCTAACGCAAATTCTGGTAGACCATGCACCCTTATCCACAACCTGCCATGTAGGATTCCATGTAGACTTTTCATCCACGAACTTTTCTTTGGGCCTTTAGGCCTTCACCTCCTAGTGTGAAGTGAACTTGGATGGTCTCCGCCTTTTCGACCAATGAGAGCTCTTGCCTTGCCATGGTCAGGGGCCTTCAACCTTGTGTGTGAAGTGGCCCTAAGTCGCCCTCACATTATATGGGCACCGAAAGTTGATCCCTGTCAATGTCGGGGTGTCAGAATCGGGCCGGGCCCGGCCTCCACCGATTTTTCTGAACCCGACCGAAACCTGCTGCCCGGCCCGCCCAACTTCGAAAAAAACATTGCCTTTGCATTCTTGAAGGCCGCTTGACTACAAATCCCATATTGAGTGCGCTTCACCTTCAAGGTCCAAAATCCAATATATATGTTCACTTCCATTGAGTAAATAAACAATTGACTGGGATTTCATTATCAAAGTGAAACCGTCAATCAAGCATGTAATTAACTTGGAAGTCAAAAATATTACAAAACTCTCATTAGCACTGAGGTTATAATTTTTGTGATTTACAATTTGAAATTGTCTTTGTCATTCTAAAATGATGGTTAAATTTAGTAAGCTGATTTCAGTACATAATTTAGGACATTTACTTAATTAATTATAATAAATTCACTGAATTGTATTAAGTTACTAAATTTAGTAACTTTACTATAATTGATTCACTAAATTAAATTTACTAACCTAGTAAATAATTTAGTAAATTATATTTAGTTATATTTAGAAGATAATTATATGGGGTTACGCTCGGGGTTACAGGCTAAGGGTTACAGGCTCAGGCTCGGGGAAGTCACTTAGTGTATTCTTTGGGGACACATGAGCGTACAACACATATTTTTTGGGGGGCTATGTAGCTCATTTACTACATTTTAGTGGACCATATATTTTTTAATAATTCTACTTTCTTCAATTTCTTACCACCCTATGTGTAATTATAAATTAAAATCTCCATAATATTTCAGACCCTTCATTATTTATACTTATTTGAATTTTCCTTTGTGGCCAATAGCATTGTACTATAGCATTAGAAATGGAATTCATCACGTAACAAGAATTAAGTTGTGTACACAAGAAGCATGTTATTTACATAATTGGTTACATGTCAAGCCCATTGATAATGGCGTACTTAATTGTTTCATCCAAACATTGAAAGAAGTCCACAAATTCCAAAATAAACCAACGTCACTAAAGTGTCTATAATGTGTTCACTAACACAGTTGCACTAACATTGCACATGTTATCATGCAAAATGTGAAGACAATTTGAAATGCCTACTTATGAGTCCTATGTGAAAATTGAGAAATGATCATCACAAAAGATGCCACAGCCTCTCGCCTAGAACAAATCCATCAATCCACCATAGATTCACCAAATATGGCCCCACGGAGCTCTTTAAACACGTAGGGGTCAATGCACGATGATAGAATTCTTGTCTTGCATGGGAGGAATAACCAGAGAATTATACAAACATCAATGAAATGTTCCTCAAAAATACACTTAATAACCCTCATCCAACAAGTTCATCCATTTTGCAGATGGATTTGTGATCATTTTTCATCTAGTTCTTAAATTTTTCTTACCCTAAACTCAACCTAAAAATTAAAAAAATTCCCTACCAATTACTATAATGCTATTTTAGAAATACTATAAACATAATTTTGGGTATTACAAGTGACCCTATATTATATATAATGTGCTACCTCACATTTCTTCAAGGCTATGGTATATCAAAAATATATATAATTTTTATCAACCATGAATAAATGTCACCCTATATTTGTTCTCTCATAGTTATCTAAATTTTCGACAGTGACTTCCCCGGGGGCTCAAGGCTACAGGCTCGCAGTTTCAGGCTCGGGTTACACTATGTGGTTACACGGGGTGGTTACACTCAGTAGTTACATGTTGGTTTTACGTTACCCTCCTTCTGGTTACACACACATTGTTGGTTACCCTCCTCCTTGTTGGTTAGGGTCCTGCTGGTTACACAATCTTTGTTGGTTACAATCCTCATGTTCCTTGGCTATCATTGTTGGTTACGCTCCTGGTCGTTACACCCTCATTGTTCGTTATAATTCTTTTGTGGTTTCACACTCATTATTCATTAGGTGGAACCTGGTTACACCTAAAACCCGGTTACACCTGGAACCACAAAGGGCCCAGAGTCTCCAAGAAAATGAAGGGCTTGAACCACAAGAAGGGTTGCCAATGTAGTTTCCTGCTCAAGCGGCTGTGGTTACTACCCCACATTTGTCAGGTGGTATACACACAGAAACACCATGTGAACAAGAATGGTGTTGTTGTCCATGGCGCCGGGCAATTAGGTGTCACTACCGCCGTTGGTGCCCATTTGTCTTCAGAAACAATCCAATGGATAGACAAGACCATTCGTGAGGGCTTGTTGGTTACGCAAGTCATGAAAAAATACAAGGAACGTGTTCTCGATATCATTCGCAAGGGAGGCCGCATCAGCAGGGACATGTTCCTCAACGAACAAGATATTCACAATGTCGTCCGTAACCACGCACGCGAAACGTACATGAAGCATATGAATGACGCCACCAATGTCAGAATGTGGGTTCAAGATGTCTTCTTCTACCATGATGGAGGTTTGCTAGTGCAGGAGGAGTTGCGAGGAACAAACATTCCATTCACCATTGGCATACAAATTGAGTGGCAACGACAGTCCATGCTGGCACATGGTCACGAAAGCGTTGTTTCCATAGACGCCACTTTTGGGACTAACGCCAAAAAAGTAAATTGCATCCTACTTCATAACCACAATACACTAGGTGTGCTATTTTTGTAAGCAGATCGTAGGCAACTGGTGGATACCGTTTCAGCATGTCAGTGTCTTTGTAACATGGGCCATTATTGGTACATGTTGACTAAAACTAAGATAACGGTAGTCTAGAATAAGTTTAAAGTAAAAGCATAGAATAGAGTTCATTATAGTTGAACTTGCTTTTTACTTAAGAAAAAGCATAGAGTTCATTATAGTTGAACTTGCTCTTACTTTAGATAAACTTAAGACAACCGGGCATGGTGGGGAGGTATATAAAGGGCTCTTGCGTAAGAGTAAGGGTTTTTTAATCTTACCTCGTGGTTGGGTGGTTCATGCCAAAAAAACTTCCAACAAAGAATTAGAGGTTTGTTACAGTCTTCTACACCTTGTAACCACCGCCCATGACAACAGGTTACAATACTGGTTACATGAATTGTTTATGTGTGCTTTTTCATTATCCTCAATTGTCATTGCAGTTCCCACTTTACACGCTCATGGTTTTCGACGAGTGGTACAATGGAATTCATGTTGCGTACATTATCACCTCTAGCTGCAAACATGACAAGGAGGGTGTAACCAGGTTCCGCCTAACGAATAATGAGTGTGAAACCACAAAAGAATTATAACGAACAATGAGGGTGTAACGACCAGGAGCGTAACCAACAATGATAGCCAAGGAACATGAGGATTGTAACCAACAAGGATTGTGTAACCAGCAGGACCTTAACCAACGAGGAGGAGGGTAACCAACAATGTGTGTGTAACCAGAAGGAGGGTAACGTAAAACCAACATGTAACTACTAAGTGTAACCACCCCGTGTAACCACATAGTGTAACCCGAGCCTGAAACCGCGAGCCTGTAGCCCTGAGCCTGTAACCCTTAGCCTGTAACCCCGAGCGTAACCCCATATAATTATCTTCTAAATATAACTAAATATAATTTACTAAATTATTTACTAGGTTAGTAAATTTAATTTAGTGAATCAATTATAGTAAAGTTACTAAATTTAGTAACTTAATACAATTCAGTGAATTTATTATAATTAATTAAGTAAATGTCCTAAATTATGTACTGAAATCATCTTACTAAATATAACCATCATTTTAGAATGACAAAGACAATTTCAAATTGTAAGTCACAAAAATTATAACCTCAGTGCTAATGAGAGTTTTGTAATATTTTTGACTTCCAAGTTAATTACATGCTTGATTGACGGTTTCACTTTGATAATGAAATCCCAGTCAATTGTTTATTTACTCAATGGAAGTGAACATATATATTGGATTTTGGACCTTGAAGGTGAAGCGCACTCAATATGGGATTTGTAGTCAAGCGGCCTTCAAGAATGCAAAGGCAATGTTTTTTTTGAAGTTGGGCGGGCCGGGCAGCAGGTTTCGGTCGGGTTCAGAAAAATCGGTGGAGGCCGGGCCCGGCCCGATTCTGACACCCCGACATTGACAGGGATCAACTTTCGGTGCCCATATAATGTGAGGGCCCTAAGTCGTCACTCCTAGTCTTATCCATCTTTATCCATAGCATCTAAGAGATACTTTTAGAAGTCTCAAGTCTTACTAAACTTAGACCCAAGTTTCCTTATCTATACACATAGGACATTTCACCGTATGATCTTTTCTTATCTTTTGGCTCAATCGCCATCTTCCAGTTGGAATTTGTATGATTCCAACTTGATTCATCTATCCACTAAGAGTTGTGTTAACTCCAATGAATAACATCCATCCACTAGGAGTTGTCTAACTCCTATTCATATCTTCTAGTTGGAGTTGTCTAACTCCAACGCAAAGATCTTCCATCGGGAGTTGTCTAACTCTCATGCACAATATGTCTATGGGTTGTCTAGCCCATTTCTTCCTTTGGAGTTGTCTGAATCCAGTCACCATATCCTCACATGCTAAATATATCAAGCATGGCTAGTCATCATTTTTTTTCTCAATCCATCAATCAATAAATCTCGTAATTAAAGTACCACTAGGGTATATCACTATAATATTTATGATTGAGTACAAAGTTATGGTGTATTGGATGTCAACGCGTTTCGCATGTCAATTTTGAGACTCAATCAATACTCAATTATATCACGCTGCTCTAAAATGTTGGTTGGATCTTGAGACACGTGGTTTGCAAGGAAGAATAGTGGATCACTTGGCCTGGAGGTTGCCAAATCTAACTCTCACCCATTATATGTACATGTAAAAGAGAAAACTATATGAATTTGTACCAAACAATGTGGTGAAAATAATCGTGGAAATAAGACTATTAAAGGCGAGTGGCATACTACAAGGGAATATTAAAGAGCCAAATGACAAATAGAATGTATAGTGGGTAAAGTCCCAACGCTCAAATATGATTCATAGATGGCATAAAATTACACATCTATTTATTATATATGCATGTTCCTCGTGTGAATGGACTATTCGAGGGAACATATGCAAACACTAATTTACAATAGTACTTCACAACATTGATATTCCACAATATGTGATATTTGAGTATTTGGGTACATATTATGGTTATGTTATATGTGGATTGGAAACAATCCTTGTACATTGTAAATCAAATGATATATATAGATATAGTGATGACAATGAAAGTGAAGGTGATGAGGGTGGTAAAGCATCAAATCTAATATTGTTAGAGTATGGTGAAGGAGATTTAATAATTGAGTGACTCGTTGTACAAAAGGTATCCAAAATACTGCAATGGAAGTAAACTACAAGATATAGTAGATTTGACAACATCCATCAAAGAAGAATGTATTCTTGGTGGATTGGAGCTTGTTGAACATGCACAAACAATCCCTAGATGGGTTTATTCAAATATGCATCAGGTGTATATAGAAGGTTCTTAAAATATCCTACACCCCCACATTGTATTTGAGCAAGTTGATAATGAAGCACCAAACATTGTGACTCATATGAAAGATTTTTTTATGAAAAATATATATGAGAATTTGCAAGAGAACAAATAGATCATAAAATTGTTGGAATAGATGTATATAACTATTACATATTCTAGAAATTGGCATGTTAATTGTTTGAAATTTTAGGAATTTGGGGCGTGTAATATACCATTGGAAAGGTCTTGAAAATACCTTGCCAATGGTATATTACATGCCCCAAATTTGGAAGCGAGGCTTGAGTTTTGTGTTGTGATTTGGATCGAGCAAAAAGCTAGACCCAACTCTCAACCCAAGTCCTGCAAATATATTTGCATAAATATTCAACTTTATTTATGATATTTAACCATAGTTTAGTGGTAACTTGAGGCTCACAAGTTGGGACTTTGCCTCCATGTTGGGACTTGCTACCCATGCGTGGGACTTGGGACCCCGTGTGAACGGCGCTTAGTAAAGTTGATTGACGCTGGAACCTGCGATGCGCATGGGAAAGGAAGGGAAGACAAGACAGAGCGCGCTGTCAGCTATCTTGTCTTCGCAGACTCTCGCTAGCGCGCGCGAGGACCCCGCTGGCAGGCTGCCGCAGCTGTGCCCGCCCGCGTCGTCGCTACGGAATAAGCTTAACGGGCTCACTTGCAACTCTGCAAGCGAGTAAACCCTAGCCAGCAGGGCCTCGCATTCGCCCCCCGCGTCTCCGTTCGCATCGAGGCGTTCCACTCGGATCGATTGGTCAGTTTGATTCGATTCGATTGCAATGGCAGCAGGGAGCGCATTGGTGAAGCGGACGACGTTGTGCGGGCTGGTTGGCTGTAGCGGGGGGTTGGTGGTGGTGGTGGCGGGGGGGCGGGAAATGGCGATGGGAATGAGCGTGGCAGGGTTGTCGCGATGGAAGAGCGTGCAGTGTAGCAGCAGCAGCAGCAGGGGAGGAGGAGGGGAGAGGAGATGGCGGGCAGTAAAGGAGGAAGTGCAAGTGATGCAAAATGAGGAGACGCAGAATGGTGCCTCCATTCTACCACCAGCTTATCCTACTTTCGGTGGAAGAAGTAGTCCGTCTAATGAATATATAGGCTTTGGTATGCTGGAAGAGAAAGACGCATTTTACAGGGAGCGCTTTGTAGTGCGCTTCTCTGAAGTGGGAGATCGAGGAACTACTTCTTTGGAGATGCTTGCTTCTTTACTGCAGGTGTTGTTTTACAGACAAATTGTTGAGCAACTCTATAATATGGTGGTTCACACTTCACACATAGTGTGTGGATGGACCTTTAATCTGATATCAAGAATTGGAAAGATTTTGGTGATTTGCATGTGACATGGATGGCTCGGGTGGCATATGGACAGGCTTACATTTTATCAGGCTGTTTTGTTAGCTATCGCTTGCATTCTTTTTTTCTCTTCCCCTCACTCCTTGAGCTGCCGGTGAAATCGCATATGTTGTAATGCATATTTTTGGTTCCCGTCATGTAGGAGGCTGCATGCAATCACGTCTTGAAGATTGGATATGGAGCCTTTCCAGGCATGAATGAGCGGCTTATTACAGTGACAACGCGAATGCATATCGAAGTAGATCGCTATCCTGCATGGTAAAATCTTGAAATCCAAAGTGTTGTTCTAAATCAACTACATTGATAGTTCTCTTCTTTCCATGCAGTCCGCAATGCCAACCATCTTAAGAGCTTTCTTGATCCTTCGAGGCCGGCCTTCTACACGTTGTCGAAGATGCCAGTATTTGTTGGGAATCGTGAGTCGGCTGTTTGACTCATTACTCGCCTTGCAGGCGAGATCTTTTGGAAATTGATACTTGGTTTTGCACCGAGGGAAGAAACGCCGTTAGAAGAGATTGGACAGTGAAAGATGTGAATAGCGGCGAGATTATCGCATTTGCAACCAGGTTTCTGTACTCACCATCATTTGCCTCACGTTATACACCCTAGGGGAGAGATTGCTGTTCAATTCGAGATAGTGGCACGTTTGAGCATAGTGCTACATAAATAAGTGCTATGCTCGGATAAATATTTGGAGCATTCCAAGAACTAGGATAACTCTTGCATGATCAATTTTCATTCATTCCAAAATAGAAATGTCTGTAGCACATGTTGGGTAGCTTTCCCTATTAGCCTTACTGTTTGCACTGCAGTTCTGTGCCTAGTGATCGGTGAAGAACTTATTTAGAATATATTGCTGTTTGATATTGACATTCCGATTTATCTGCAGTACTTGGGTTCTCATGCACATGGATACAAAGACTATTCAACGAATCACAGACAATATTAGAGCTGAATTTGCCCCATGGGTTAGAGATCCTCCAATGTAAGTGTTCAAGTGCAGAAAATATCATTGTGTTTCTTTCCTTGGGTTAGTCTGCAAGAATATCTGCAAGAAACTTACAACTGCGCTTGGAATTTTCATTATTTGGTTTATGCATCGTTTTGCAGTTGGAGTAGCTGATCTACTTAGTGTGCTGCTGGTTACAGGTGGGCTTTGTCAGAAGAAAGGAGGGAGGCTAGCTCAGGAAGGATTTCGAAAATTGACGGGGATGCAGAATTTCATAAATGTGGACTTTATGTACGTGTCATCTGTTGATTGAGATGACCTTTATTAACAGTGGTCTTTGGATTTATTCAATGTAGTATTTGAATACATTTGTTCAAATTTTTCTGCAAATTGTCTCCTTCAGAGAAGTGTCTGATGATTGATTCTCCCAAGTCATTCATTTTCATCTAGCTTCCTCGATTCACACCTGCATAATGTTTCTGCAAGGATTCTTCTGTTGAGGTGCATTTATATTTATTTACTATTTATTTGATCTATTTTTCTTTTCTGGAAACTTCTGTGTCTTGTAACTCAAAAAATAGGTGTTAATATTAAGTTGTGAAAACCTGTGCAGCCGCTGGATAGAGATTTTGATATGAATCAGCATGTCAACAATGTAAAATACATAAGCTGGACACTGGAGGTGTGTGCTCTCTTTACCACCTTTGATATTCATACTTGCTTTCTGGATTGAAAGATGCTGATTGCTAGTTTGAGAGAACCTGTAAAAAGTGGGATCTTTTGCAATCCTTGCATATCAGCATGTGCACAAAATACATCTTCTATTTGTCTGAGAATGAGCTTGTGGTGTATTGCAGAGCTTACCCCAAGAATTTAGAGAAAACCATGAAGTGTCCAAGATAACACTTGAATATCGCAGAGAAGTTTGCAAAGGTGACACTGTTGACTCAATGGCCAAGGTGGAGCCCAGCAATAGTAGTATTGGTGTGGCTGAGAAGCCATCTGAGGAGAAGTTTGTTCATCTGATAAAAAATCAACAGGGTCAAGAAATCAACAAAGGGCGCACTGTCTGGAGGCAATTAACTCATCCAAGAAATTAGTGGTGGTTTTTCAATACATTAGTTTTCATAGTATAGTGATTTTCATTAGATCACTCTTTAAAGATACAAAGTGGAGGATATCTCTAAATACTGTCCTACTTAATAAATGTGACTGGTTCAGTTTTAGAACTTCTACAAGATAGATAAATTGAGGAGACTTTGCATTGGAAGTGTATCTCATTGCTGCATTCTGATTAGACACCGTTTGTGTGGACCAATTATCAACTTACTGTAGGTTCATCCCATGTGGGAAGCAATGGTCTTCATGAAAGTGTATGTTTTTGACAAGATTGCTGAACAATGAAAGCACGATAGCATTTACCAAGTTATGTCAGCCTTGGGAGCTTTTCTTTAAACCAGTTGATCAAACCCTTGAGCCAGTATTTGTCTCCTATAGATATTCATATTTTGAACGGCCACTCTGAAGTACGAGGCACTTCATGTTGGAGAAGTCCATAATGCCCTGCTCCTTGAACAAGCTCCAAGCTTCAACCATGAGGCGTTTTCTTGATCCTTTGAAATGTAAGACCTTCATCGCAAAAATGCAATACACTTGGGGAAACCTTGTATGTAAATCTTGATATTGAGCAGTTTAATGAGGGCGTGTCCTCACTTTCACAACCTTATCTACTGGCATAGAATGTTCATCTTTAAATTTGGTTTAACGAAAACCTGAGAAATGAATGATGCTCCTAGAATGTGTTAACTAAGTCCCAACTTGCATGTCTCCCATCCCCACAGCGCCAGCTTTAAAGTCCTGTATTGCGGTGAAGAATGCTTAAAATGTTTCAAGAGGATGAAACCACGTGACCAGATCTTCTGAAGGACTTACCCAAGGAAATAGAATGCTTACCTTTACATTATTTGGCATCCCATGGAATTGGCCTGCCCCTTCAGAAGGTGTCCAGTTAAAAATCGAACATGGCAAGAATAGAGTCCTCGCAGTCATCACCCAGGCCTCGAAAGATGTGTTTCTTTGAAAGCTGCGGGATTCAACTGCAGCTTTCACCACATCTGCAAGTGCAAGTTGGTCGCCAAGTACACCCGCTGCATATCTGAACTTGGTATGGTATACTTTCAATGCTTCCCTCAGCAACAGTTTTCCCCTACAGCGCACATTTTGAGCATGTAAGTACGGTGTTTCTTGTCTAAGTTCTATCCTTGTACGGAGCATATTGATCCAAATTATTATGGATTTTGGTACACATCATGGTTTTTCCATGATTAACATGTATTGTTTTAAATCCAACACATTACAACCATCTACTACTGACCAGCTTGCACATTGCACATATTCACTGACCTGGAAAGACTTCTGAGAGTACCCCGCACCATTATCACACCAGAGTTGATAGGCTGCTTGAAGTTATTCCTATATGTGAGGGCAACATCAAAGGCAGGATGGTCTTCAAAGACACATCCTATATCATCCACCACGATCATGTCGAAGTCAGTGAATACAATGTGCATGATTGTCTTGTTGCCGGTGTTGAAACTCGTTACCATGCTCTCCAACAAGTCCTGCAGAAGGAGGCAATCACTTTTAAGCATTGTGTCTACCTAGTTGAAGATTGGAAGTGCCAGGTTCTTCAATATAACCATGTATATTTCAAGATTGCATCCAGTGTAAAAGTTCCACATCTTCTGCATGATGCTTTTAAGAAGCATCACCACTAGGTAAGGATTAGGATGAATGAGTACTAAGTATACAGATTTTAGCAATCTATTTTTTTCGCACTGAACCCCATGCAATCTGCCACTGCACTCTTTTGGCATTTTCAAAGCAAAGCTTATATACAATAGTACAATATATGACTGCAATCTCTGGATCATCAGGTTGCTCCTGCTGTAGTCTCCAGCTATTGGCTTCCAAACGATACGTTGTGGTAGGTCCTCACTCGCAGGAATATAGCGTGGATCACTGATCACAATGACTCGTGTGCCTGGCATGGACACCTGTGCATGTGTTCATTTGCAGATGGTGACGAATGTGCAAGTTTAGCCTAAAATTTTGACAGTGTCTACTACAACAGAAAATAGTTGAATTGTACATTTGGAGTTTAAGGACAGTCAGCACCGTGTGAATATAGAGGTGGTCTATTTTGGCTAAAAACAAATGTCAGCCTTATAAGCCCCGTAATTCATCATTGCTCACAACTTTTTGTCAAAGTTTTTGAAATGAAACTTTGATCCAAGCATCATCGGCCACAGTTCAAGTTTTTTTAATCAATTGCATACTCTCACTATCTCTCTCTTCGACATCTTTTGAGTCAACGTCATTCAAATGACATGCGAAATCGAGAAACTCCAAAGATGTAAAATAATTTCATATGTAAACACAGCTAGATGTGACAGTCGGCTGATTCCTAGTACATTTCCTTGACATTCATGTATATCGTATTGGAGCAGGCCGACAGGCTTACAGGATCAGATAACTGCCCCAAACATGATGAATTGATATACCTGAATAGATTCCAGGAAAATATTGAGGACAGCAAGCAGCTTGCCATGCTGCATTTGTCTGCTATAAGACATCGCCTTGTCGATTCCATGATAACGTTGAAGAGAGGAGCTCTTCGTACCATTGCCTACTGGTAAGACGAATAGTGTTACAAACGACATAATTTCCTTCCCCGAGTCCAAGCACAATTTTCCTGGCACTCTTGCTTCGCTGGTGACCGCCATCCTTGTTAGCTTTCCATTCTTCGAGTGGACATGGACACCTACACGACAACTCCACACCAACTTATAATAAGTTCATAGAACCATGGTGGGTATTTGAAGAATTGTTTTCCTCACAGAGCCGAACCGTTGCATCACGGGGTGGCAACTCCTGTATAATAAGCAGTCGCCGCTTTTAAGAAGTCAATCTAGCGCTGGGATTCAAAGTTTTCTTATGGTGTAATTGGATTCCTCTCAATGTCTTGAACACATGTTGCAAGGGCTCTTTACTAAAAAAACAAATCACAAACTCTTAGATGCATTAGAAGGGAATAATAAGGAGCTGTTCTAGAAAGAAAGAGTTGCCACCCCGGGCGTTGCATTGAACTCGGCCATGAAGTCCTTGACCCGCAGCAGGTCCCGCTACGAGTTCCTTGTGTTTCACACGCCGCGGGTTCACTGCTTGAGAGATTTTTTTCGGAGGACTCCTTTCGAGAATTTTCCACGAAGCCCGTGTTTGCAGCTGTAAAGAAGCCAGACCTGCAACAGGAATTCACCAGCAACCTTTTCGGACCACTTTAAAAAGCCAAAAGACCACACCGATTAATCGATTGCCACTTTATCAGTTGAATCAACATCCAAACCGGGTCATAATGACCATATTTTTTGTCTTCTCATTCACAGCACACTTATCAGATGCTTCAAGAAGTACAAGAAACAGCGACAAAGAAGCTGGGCCTTCATCCGAGCTAGAGACATGATCAGCACCTATATCAAACCACAATCCAAATAGCACACCAACTGTTACTCCCCTGTTGATTCAACTGCGACTCCACATCAACATGGCATCAAGATTGATCAGAAATTTTCCATTTCCACATTCCAATGGCATCAAACGGATTAAGAAGTAGAATTAATAAAGACAAGCGCAGCAGAAGGCCGATTGCCATTCAAAAGTTGAATCAACATCCAAACCGGTTCAAATCGATCCGGTTTTTCTTTCTCATTCCCAGTACACTAATCAGATGCTCCAAGAAGTTCAAGATCCAGCGACAAAGAAGCTGGACATTCATCCTAGAGCCATGACCAGCAACAATGTCAAACAACAAGTCAAACAGCACACCAACTGTCGCTCCCCTGGTGATTCAACCCCGATTCAACATCAGAATGGCATCAAGATTGATGAGAATATGTTCCTTTCCAAATTTAAATACATCAAACGCACCAAGAAGTAGGAGAAATAAAGACAATCGCAGGATTAGGCCTAATCCTCCTTCCGTCATGGCTGTGCTTCCACGTGAAGCTCCAGTTCTCTCTCTTCTCGCAACACACCATGGTTCTGTACCGACCTAATACGGACCCTGAACTGACCTACCGACTTGACTGCGTATATTTATCGAACTACCTACCAATTAGTGAAACAGTCCCAGTCTCGTCTGGTGGCAAACTGACCCGCTTTTACAAAGAACTCTTCAGATTTTCACTCCATGACAACTACACTAAACATTGTATTCAGTGTCACCGATTCTATTTGACTTGCTCAATTGTAAACTGCCCGTGTAACGTCACTAACACTACATATAAACCTAACATTATTTTTCATTCCTTGTAAATTCTTGTGTGTGTTATAGATTTACAATGTTGCAATGACCGTCACTTACTAAGTGAATTTTAATCCTTATTTCAATCATCCATGACGATATTTCATTATATAGATGTCATGTTACAAGAGTATACCAAACTTTGTCCCAATAATTGGCATGAGTTTTATCCAAATGTCAATCAACTATACGTTACTTGTAAATTTATCCATAAGAAGTGTCACTAGAAAAGATACCACAACGACGTAAAATACCATATGACACTAAATACAATGTTTAGTTTAGAAAATTGAATTCATCCATGATTTCCTTGGGATTGTGAGACTAAGACCTGGCTGATAAATGGAAATGTCATAAGCCTGTTCCAACAAAGCACCTTTGACACATGTGTCTCCGTGAGCTATACATTGAGTCTCCTAGTAGAGGTGGGCTTCGAAAGATGAGTTGTGTTAATATAAAGAATATTGAAATTGTTCATGCAACATTGGTCATGAGCTCTGGACATAAATAAAAAGGCATAGATAAAAAGTTCTTTGAGTTGCTCAAAAAATTCATGGGAATTTTGGGAATTTCTCTTCACCTGGATGGAAGAGTGATTTATGGGCCTACCATGCCAATGAAACCAAGAGCCAATATGTCTTCCAAGTTAGGTAGTGACAATTGGATGAAGACATTTGAGTTCTCCTTAAAGTCTATCAAAAAATTATGTTTTGTTCATCTTGCATTTGACAATTTTTAATGTTCAAGGAACATGCAAGTCGTGTAGGAACTCTTAATTTCGGTGAACTGAAGTGGAGGTCTTTGACAAAGGCCATGAGTTGGTTATATAAAACTAAACTCTTTGTCAAATGTTCAAGAGCACCATTTTAGAAGCCTTTGAAAGTTTTCCATGAAACTCAAATTTGGCCAAAGTCAAACGCTTTCCCTTTGTTTCATCCTAACACCACTTGTCAAACACTCCTTAAACATTATGAATGATTGAAAGTGGGTTGAAACTCCCTACCAAAACATGAGTTTTTAAGAGACTTGAAGGATAACTCTATTAACTCGGTTGAGAGATGTAGCCAAACCCTAATAAGCTTAACTTGATTGAGGGGTTTTAGAATTGCACCCCTTGGTAGCTCACGTGGCCTTGCAGAGGGGGAGCCGTTATCACGTGAAGGGGTTGTAGTACCTAAAGCTAGACCCGGCGGGAATGGGTGGCATAACAACCTACCACCTTGTCTACCACGGTGGTAGGTCCGTGGTAGATAGGTAGGTAGAATGTTTCTTGAATTGTGATTGTTCCTACCGCAATTCTGCGTCCATTTTGTAGCGTAGATTGACATCTTTTTTTAATTCCTTTATTCGTCCAATGTGAAGCAGAATGATGGTAAGTTCGACGTACCGCTGAGGTATTGTGATCTTGGTGAAGATTTTGATCTTTTTTTGGTCATTTACACAGGTACTTATACAGAACAGTACGATGGTAATGTTTTGCTGTATCGAGAAGTCATGATTTCGTCCGACGCTTTTCGATTGTCATGTTTGATTTCTTGATTGAGGGAAGAAAGTAAAAAATTGAGATCTTTCTTAATTCCTTCGTTCGTCCAATTTGAAGCAGAATGATGGTGGTGTTACGTACTGCTTGAGGTATTGTGATCTTGTCCCAGATGGCAATGGCCATAGGCGACGTGCGAGGATTTCTTGAATACGGAAGAATGTGGCGAAGACTAAGGAATAAGCTGACGCTCGTTGTGCCAATCAAAGCAACATTTAGAACAGAACGATGGCTACGCACTGCTGAGGCATCGTCACTTGTCAGGGGCAATGGCGAATGGCGACTTCCGTGAGAAGGAGTGAGGGAGTCGAAGGTGGCTACGATTGAGGTCGTGATTTCGGCCGTTTTATTTATTTATTATGCGGAACAGGCTGATGGTAATGTTACGCACTGCCGGGGCACCGTGATCTTTTCAGAAGGCAATGGCGACAGGTGACGTTCGGGGAAATTTGGAGCGCATGAGAGTGCAGCTCCGCTCTATTTCGTATCCTCACTGCCTGGATACGCAAGGGTGAGTATCTTAACTTATATCCATGCATCCGAATTGATGACTTGCTTGTTGCATTGCTGGAGATAAGGGCCACTACAAAGTGTATAATTATAGTGTTCCGAATTCTAATTTTATTTCTAATTTTTCTGTGGCGCGCCATTCTGTCATCTTCATTGCTCTATAGAACTCTTACAAGACGGATGCTGTCCCGATGTTGTCCTGTTGGGACCTTTGAGTGAAACTTTTGCGTCAAGTTTTTGTCGACAATATACCCTGACGCTTCGATGACAAGTTCCACAGTTGATGATATTCAGTCGATTCTCTTGTACTGTCATAATCTCTGAAAGTGGCTCTTCAATTATTGATGTTGGAGTACAGAGCCAAAGATGGACTGCCGGCTGCAATACTGCCGTTGCTTCATTACGCATTGCTGGGATACTCTCGCCATCTAGCGCGTTACCTGTCTATCAATGGCTATATATTACATGCGAAAAGTGATTTAGTGCGCAACGAAACTTCTTACTCTGTTCAAGTTTTAATTTCATGTAGATTACAATTGCAAGTTCGGTAGCCTGTCTACGAAATGAACACTTTAATGTAGCTGTTCCTCTTCTTCAAAAATTGTGGAATTATTGCGGTGTCCATCGAAGAGTCATGGCCAGCAGAGCAGAATGCCGGAGTTGAAAACCTTGTACTCCGAAGTGTGTCTTCTACATGTCTCTCATTATTTATTGTAGGAAAGCGAACCCACATGTAAACGTTGAGGAAATCTTATTCTTTCGAGAGGCAGAATTAGAATGTAGCATTTGGGTGGCCGTGTCATCTGCAGGTCTAGGTCAATCAAAAAACCTGATATTAGTGTGCTTCTCGTTCATAATCCAGCGGTTTGTGGAGTGCGTGATCAAGTTGCTTCGGAAGGAGTTTGACTACCGTTGCCCTTTAACAGTTGCACAGGTACCACTAATGAAGAGAAAAATAACTCTCCTGAAGTTATTGACAACGGGTTTAAGAATAGTTTTGCTCATTCGTATCTACAAGTAAACAAACTATTCATCACACATTGAAGGCACTAGTAATGTGAATAACAGGGATATTGTTGGAATGCACCATAGTAGCAGGAGCTGCTCTATCGATTATAACTTTTAATGGTGCAGATCTTTGCGAAGGGATTTGCCGAGAAGAAATTTATTTTTCTCCACGATGTTATTCAGGTGAGAAGGCACCGCAAAGAAGCGTGTTAACTCTGTCTGTTTTATGTTAGCAGATATGTTGGTACCAGGGATATGTAAGTTTCATCCACCTACTATTCCCCTTGAGAAACATTTCCGTTGAAGAGTTATTGAACATATACCCTCTTAGGCAACGGTGGACATAGTTGAAATTTGAGTAACTCAAAGCAAAAAGGTCACTGAGGACCTTTTGAAGTATTCTATGCTCAAGTCTAGATGCCTGTAGCCAGAAACAACATTCTTTGTATGAATCTAATGCACATACCAAGAGTAAATCCGGTTGCTAATTGAAGTCCAACGATTGGTTGCGATTGCACATGTGTAAGAAACTGGACATACAGTGGAGGATAAAAACTTTGAAATCTCAAGTAATTATGAAGTACACCTGATCATGAGTTGCAGAATTTTATTTGTAAGCTTGAAAGACTTTGTTGCAACTTAATAAAGCTCCTGAGAATGTACAGATGTGCAAGAGAAAACACAACGAATTGCTTCTGGCTGCCCGCCAAAGTGACAAGGTTACCAACACTCCACTGCCTTTCAGTATGCGAAACTGCTCAATTACCAAGCATGAGAGTTGTGCATCAAGTTTATCCTAGAGCCACTATTTCTTAGTGGAGCTACTATAATGGTCAATACTGCAGGGGTTTAAGAAGGCTTCATGGTAAATTACATCCTTTTTTTCAGGTGCTGATGAAAACGTTTGATCATCCTGTGACCTGTGCGACCTGTTCAATTTGCGCTTGTAGCACACAAAGTATGCTCCTGTTTGATTTATCTTCGATTGAGATAGTGCACATAATTTGATTCTTGACCTTTGCCGTTAATGCAGAAGCGAACTCGCTCTCAGCCAAACGCACTTGGCAGAAATATTCACAAATCGATTTGCAGACACAGGCACTTGACTTCCAAAATGGATCGAAGGTGTGAGGTTAGTGACCATTTTCTTTTCTTCCTTAGGCTCATCTTTCCGGTAGTGCTGGCTGTTGAACCCCAATATGACCCTTGATGATATCTAGAATTTCTCCCAGTACAGTGAAGTACAAGATATTTTCTGTCAACCACTTTCGCCTGGATATGTGAGTACAGGCCCGTTATTGATTCAAGTAACAGAAACTACACCTTGTACTTGACTATCTTACTTGGGAATTACACAATGGCGTAGCTTTTTGGTCGATCCCTCATGTATCTTGTCTGATGCATCTGAATATTATTTACAGCTGGACACGAGTCCTACTATCGAATGCAAGGAAATTTGTCGCACGTGCAAGGAGAATCCTTGGATCCCGCCTCCAAAAGTCAAATCAGCCTGTTTTGGTCCTGTAGGTCTTCTTTTCTATTATTCTTGTTAATATGAAGCAGAATACCATTAAAGAGCAGATAGATTACACTTGGAACACACTGCAATGTTGCATTTTGTCCTCCCATCTTCTTACATATTATCTTGTTGAAAGGAATGAAAATTAACCTTCAGATTTACCTCCGTTTCCATCTCATCACATAAAAACAAGTGTATCCAAAAGTAATATTGAAGTTGATCTTGTGACAGGAAGTCACTGCTGAGCTTCCTCTCCAATATATTCTTGTGTATTGAGGCATTTTCTTTCTGAATGGGCATTTTCTTTCAATCACCTTGGACGTTCTACATCGTGCCAGCGTTAATGCGTTTGCTCACCACCGTACTGGCCATTTATTTTTCTTATCCAGGGGACCATAAACCCGTCTTTAGTGTCGAGAGAAAATTTTCAAGATTGGTGCTATCCTCGTGGATCATCGCCCTCAAATGCCTCACTCAGAAGAACTGCTACACTCGCTGCACAGCTGTTCCAAGTATCTCTCCTATCTCCTTATGTTTGTCCCCGTAGCTGAAATATAGAAGTGGTTATTGTGGTCTATTCAAATGATTTGAATGACTACAAGAAAGTGCCTCACTTTGTTGATGTTCCTTTGCCGTGTAATGCCTGTAATTTTACAGAAAGAGTCTGAATATCGATCACAGTCTCCTGGTCAAAGGCTTCAGGAACGAGTTCAAAGTCATGAGGGAGTCTCACCCAGATTGTCTCCTGCGATCCATTGTAAAAAAATTCCTGTAAGTTTGAACAATTGACCCACGAAAGGGGCTTCTGAACTTATTGTCACTCTCTTGTTTCATCAATTGCTTGTAGGTTTTAAAGGCTTGTGAGGACTTTCACCTTCGACTTCTGCACTTAGCGAGACTTCTTTTAACATGTGTGGCATGTGCGTGTATTTTCATATCCAGGAGACCTGCACTTCCTCATCAGCACCTCAAGAAGTTTGTGAACCTACTAATGACTTGCCGAAGTTTTCACCTGATTTGTGTAATGATTGCGATGCCAAGCTACCATCCGAGCCTGTAAGTTCCTCTCGAGTGGTTTGAGGTAATAAGGTATTTGTGTAGAAACAATGTGTCCTATTTTAATCATCAATCTAAATTTTGGTGCGATTTGTATGAAGCTTGATCTGACATTGTAAGGCCGCAAGTCGTTGAAGGCCTTGCCTATTACTTGAAAACAATCATTGACATCTGTAACGAGCCTGTCGAAGAGCCTTTCACACATTAAAATAATATCCATGAATTATGTAAGTAAATGTATTAGATCATATTCATTAGATCGCTGTGGTCATTACTTAGAGTGAAGTTGTACAGGATCAGAAACTTAGAGTTCCAAGGTGGACTTGAGGAATTTTACAGCACTATGGGTTTCGGTGGTGGATTAGCTTTCATTCGAACTATTGCCTGCACTAATTATGTCCTTACGAGGGACGAGAGTTTTCATTGTCTGTTATTAAATCTGTTCAGGAAAGAGTTCTAGGGGTCAGAATAAATAGCAGACCTGCTTATATCCTTACACAGCGAAAGCTGACACTATTTAGGCACTTCCTCAACCTGCAGACTTTTATAGCCTAGAGAACCCTTGAATGCGCTGAAGTGGATCAGGACGTGTATATTGCAGGTGTATAATGGCAATCAGGGCTCTCAAGAAGAATTGTTGAATGGTCAGAAACCTGAGAGTATTCCAGATGTACAGTTGGGTGAAGGGCCTCATATTCCATCACAAGAGGTTAGTATTTATAGTAGGTAACTGAGCTCCACATATTCGTGAGATGCTTGTGTTATCAAATGTGCTTCTCCAAACTAAGACTGATTAAAAACTGCAGTGTGCCATGGACTCAAAGTCCTCAACTAGCTTAATACAACCTGATTTTAAGATTCAACCTGTGGGACTTTGAGTGTTCTTAAAATATCTACTCAAAACTGAGTTTTCAAAAACATAGTTTGAGACATTGCTTTGAAGAAAAATTGTTCTGTTTGATTCTAGAATGCTTTTTTAAGATCTCACAATGATGAAATCCAACGACGAAAAATGATGATCAATGTACGTTTACACTTCAGCCATCTGAATAAAATTACCATGATTGAAATTAAATGACTTGTGTTTTCATAGAAAATTGTTGAGAGCTTTCTATATGGAAGACTTTTGGTATATGATTTAAAAGTGTAGGTATTATACACAGGCCAAACGGGGCAAAAGCCATGATTCTTTCTTACTCAACACACATGCATTTATTTGATCTTGTTCTTGATTATCTTCAATCAAGTGCCATGGTGTAACTGATATAAAATAAGACGAGTTTCAATAAATACTGATGCGAAAGGGGCCCACCTCATGCAGTAAATGCTAATAATCAGCTTTTCTTAATGTTCCAGGTGCGCCAGCATGACAACTCTCATCTGCATTCATTTTCAGCTCCAACTATTATTGCCCATGAGGATGCTGGACCGCCTAACCAAAGTTCACCGAGTGTTTCAGATGATTGCCCTCCAGCTATGTGGCAGAAGATTGTATGTACAATGTATCACTTCAGTAGTTAATAAGTTCACCAGGATTGAGAAGTTCTTACACTGATAGAGGTCTCTGTACTTCTACACACATTATTCAACCTTTTCAATTGAACAATTAGTCTCACTGGTTATGTTCTTGATGTTGGTATTCTTTAAATCAATTCACCTGTTGTCAGATGAACCTTACCATCACCTTATTGAAAAGAACTCAAAAATATAATTCAGTTGCATTTTTAATCGACTGTATTTCTCAAGATATACTCCTATCTTAGAAACTTTGGTATCAAGGAAGCAGAATCCTTATGCCGTTCTACATGCAGGTGGACCTTGCCAACAAGATAGATTCCTGCTTCAACTCTTTGGATACCAGAATAGGGAAATCCTTCAATTTAATCGATAATAAGTTGGAGACAAAATTCAAATACTTGGATGCAGGTGTAACGTGCACTAGAGAGACTTTGCAGGTGCACATAACAGCCCCGCAATGCTTTCGTCACTGATTTTCATTGTATATATTGATAGTGTCCTCTGTGTCTAGGATTCACATGAAAAAGGGGAATAGTTTATTGTGACATTCTTTGTTCCTGTTGTGAAGTTGCAATGAGTTCTGGCTAGTTATTTGAGATTGGGAGGTAGAAAATAATTACTAGCTGAGAATTGTTTGGAGTAAAAAATTGTTCTGAGTAAAATATTGACATGGCTCTTGCTCGAATGACACCTTTATTGCATATGAAGCAGCAACTACATAAATTTGGTGGTTTGTCAACGATGATGTGGTTCACACAGGAATCTTCCTTCATTGTGACTGTTCAGAAGAGTGTTGGCAATTAACAGAATCTGAAGCAGAGTTCTGGTTCTGCAATTTAGAGGAATAACTGATTAAGTTGGAAAGTAATGTGATTAATTTTTTTATTCCAGGTGGTATGTAGGTCTCTAACAGCAAAGACTACCTATTCCTGGCAGTCAGACTCACCTTGATCAACTACAGCTGCAATTTTTTACCTTCAATAACCCTGAATTCTTGGGTATGCATGACAGGAGAAATTGTCTCTCCTAGAAACACGAATTCAACATCTAGAAAGTGCATCTCGAAGTCCATCGTCTCGCCATATGTTCCATATGGCTCCTCAGGTTTGAAGAATATCATAGCCTGACGAGGAGAGAACTATGTTTGAAGCCATGTACATTAATAAGAAATGTCTGTTACATAGATCTGGAAGCGTGATGGTACTTTTCTACATTTATCAACTTTCGATATAAGATAATGTTTCTCCAACAATTGCAATCCCCTGAAATGAAATCATTAACAACACCTACTTCAAACCTTTTAGCTACACTGTGTACCTGAGTCGATAGCTTCCGCCATGATTTGCAGGTAGCAAACAGTGTAATCCACATGGATGATCAACATCCTCTTCGTGATATAAGTAATACCTTCGACAATGGTGTAGACAATCGTCAATGTAAGTCAAATCCATGTCCTGAATATTATGTTATGTCCAGAAAGAACATTTCTGAGAAGGTATAAATCTCATTTGGAAAATTCTTCATGCAAGTCAATGGAAGTGGAGGTCAAGTTTCATGATACTCTTTATTCATCAAATGATAAGAGCATTTGTATAAACTGTATCAGGGAGAAATTATAACGGACTTCAAACAAGAGAATATTTCCAATATCCCAGCTGGCATCAACATCAGGTTAACTTCCAATAAGTTGCGTTCAAATGAGTGAAACCTGCGTATGCACATGGGGTTTGTTAAATTTGTCTTGGTATGGCCAATTTTAAGACATTTAGATTGAGAAGTACTAGTTAAACCAGATTAGGGTTCCTCTCTCTGAAAGTTTACTACCTGTGGTCCTGTGACTCACAAATCTGGTTGTGGAAACATCTTAAAATGAAAAATTTCAAATGAATCAAGCCTAAAGAGCATGCTTCCTGGAACAAGCATCAAATACTGTCTTTATTTTTGGCAATACAGCGAATTGCTTAGCTGATGTGCTTTGAGTGCTATTTACCAGGACCTGCAAGCGATGCAAAAACTGCCACTTTGCGCAGGACTGTTGAAGGCAAATACTCAGGATTTCATTGCGACTGTAAGAGCTCGTTTCAATCAAACTAGAGAGGTACTTGTAATTGTAAGAAACAGGAAATCACGGACTGAAACACACAGAAGTCTAGATAGTTTTGCTTCTGTAAAAACAAGAGAAATACCGTATCATTTGCACTCTTATATGGGTGTGAATTATGCACAGCCTTCAAATTGCTCTAAAAAATCAGAGCTATTGAATTTGCCAGTTTACAAACCACTTGTTGTTAATTAATGGAGATCAATTTTAAAGTACTAATACCCGTCAACATGACACTTCAGCAAATAGGATCTTGATAAGGTCGTGCTGTCACGGTCATGTTGTATGGAATGACCTGTGAGATAATAAACTGTCAACTTGCTGTTAGCAATACATTTGCACAAAACATTGTCACGATTTCTGTTTATTTTTGTATCAAAGGGATTGATAACACTTGATATATAATCTTGACCGCATATGTTCTTACAGTTGTTGAAATTGAATGATGCTCAGCCCTATGGAGGTGTTTACTCTATATTATGTAAGGACCCTTCTCTCTTCTTGTATTGTTTCAGTTTATACGTTGTAGTTTATGAGGATTGTGTCCGTCATTGAATTGCATCAACCATCTAACTCCCTACCTCGTAACTTTGTGGTGGAATTACAGAATCATTTGCATCAGTTTTCATTCCAGATGCTCTTCCTTTTAGGACTAAATACTAAGAGGAGCTATACATGTAATGCCTCTTTTTTTTCAGGTTCTTTATTAGGTAGGGCTTTTAGATACACTACATAGGGGACTAACGGATAGAATAAAGTATCACAGATAATGTTTCCATGTGAAGGTAGATTTTTCCCCTCACTGGAATAATTAACACTCTAAATTGAAAACGTGCAGAGATTGGCGTTCAGTGATGGTGCGCTCAATTGAAGAGGGTTTGGCTACGAAAGGAGATCAACAAAAGGTGGTTGAATTGCTTCTCATAATAAAGATGTAATCAACTCAAAGATGTAGAACTTTAGAAAGGCTATGTACCGTGCTAGGAACTGGAATGTATAGCAAATGAAGAGACTTTTGAGCTTATTAGTTGTACAATCTACCTACATCTCATATTAGTTTCTTAGCTTTAAAGAATTCATGTAGGTTACATCCATCATCACTGTCAGAGTGTGAGTGGACATGTTCATCTTCTTGCCTTCAAAGGCCTTTTTGCTCATCGATAGTGGTTGAACTGATCTCTACAAATATTGTCCACTTGTCAATGCTTCCAAACTATACTTAATTGATGGGAACCTGACAGCTATATAAATTGCTTAAAAATGTTTTTAAGGAATTTTTCTGTGTACCGAATCATAAGCTACTGACCACTCAAAAGTGTAATACGGCAAGAATCGATTGACTATTTCAGAATCCATCAACTCTGACATGATGTTCATAGCAATTTTTGCAAGGTTGACTTATCTGAGGCACATGGGGGATACTTGGGCCTTAGTGTGGTCACTCCTCTCAACTGGATACCTAAATTTGAGTGGTGCATGGCAAGGCTTGTATTTATTAATGGACAATAAAAAAAGACACGAGTTACGATGAGATTGGACAATGTGTTCAAAATGTAAGTTCATCAATATAAGTTGAATATTGAATGCACTTGGGAGGGTCTATGTGGTTGTTTGAAATAAAGGGCATCTTTTTTTTCACCCTCACTAAATTTTTTGCATGTCAACTCCAATACTGAAACTTAAATTGACAATCTTTGGGATTTGCAATTGCTCACGGGATGAAACAATTGCCAATCCAATTCAATAATCAGAAATGCTTAGGGAGTTGGAAATGTCCACATAGGGATGTATGCCTTTAGGTGTAAGATAGATGATGTGAGAACCAACACCTTAGAATCTTGCATATAAATACATCTTGATTTTGAGAATTTTCGCCATTTTAACATCTTGCTCTCATGTTGATTGTGAATCATCTCTGGGTCATCTACCAATAAAAGTTTGAATCCTCATAACTATTGCATGCAACATTCGAATAGGACACGGATTGGTGTGTTGGAATGCCTTGTCGATTGGCAACGACGGGCATTTGAATCTTTTTTAAATCTAATAACAGTATCTTTCAAAGCGAAGGTTTTAGCACCATCTACCTCGGTAGTAACTTACAATGTAGGTTGACCCTTCCCTTCACCAACAGTCTCTCAAGCTACCCACTGCAATAAGTTACTTCAGAAACGCAGCCTTGCTTCCCAAGATGTCGCACCGTAAAGAGCAACGGCTCCGCTACTTATATCCAAAATTTGAAGTACGTTGTGGGTTGGCTCCAATGTTGTACAAGTACTCATGATCACTGCACATGCCAACAATAAAGTTTCGCAAGCATTCACGGAATGAGGTGGAAAGCTTGTAGATAGCGAGGCTAGGAAATCTATCTTCTACATCCCTAATCTTGTACTCCAAATCCCGAACTATTGGACTCATATGCTAGTAGGGTGGTGCATCATAAATCTTTGCATCCAAAATTGAATGTTGGAATGCAAACTTTGGGATCTTGCTATAACTTATTTTGAGGAACTTTGTATTCCGGCTTTTCACATTATATGAACCAAGGTTTGTATATGGAGAACGGTAAATCAACCGCTACTAGTTGTGATGCTATCATGTGTGCCCTATAAAGGGGGGCAATTGTTATTGACTTCATTCATTGCATACAAATTGTGAGGATCACCACATGACCACATTTATTGCAAAGGTTCTTTTCGATGCAAGTAGGGTGTACACAAAGAGTTTGAATGGGTCTACTTCATTTGCATTGGAGGAAAAAGGGCAAGCTTCTTGGAGTTGTTGAGGTGTTGGAGAGCTTTCGTTAAGGTTGGCAATTTTTTCGGTACAAATTCAAGACCACTGTGCCCACCCAATGCATGATCATTTGTGGTATTGGAGCCTACTACCCTCAACCATGCTTTTGGAACACCGTGGTCCTTGTAGCATTGCAATCATTCAGTAAGTTCTTTCTTTAGGACCTACTGGCACTTTAGGTCAATGTTGGCATACACCTTCAACATGGCAAAACTCTACAATTCTGCCAATGTTCCTTGTTCATAGGCAGTCCCAGCTTTGAATCTTCATTTCTTTCTAGAATTGGGCCATCTCCTTGCAATGAAGTGCTACAATTTCTTGCTCTGGCCTTTGTAATCCCATGCTTTCAAATCTCAGATGTCTCAATTTTTTTTGCAATTTTCATTATTTTTTTGCAATTATGTTTTCTCTTGTATGCCTTCCAGGGTGGTGGCTCTTCATATCACGTACAAACTAACATGAGTGTAAGAAGGCGTATTATTTGAGGCATTAACATACATAGTATACATAAGGGAGAGGTTTTAATTTTCTCTAGTGTGTACATCTAGAAAGGCTATTAATTTTTTTGAAGTAAAAGTAGATGTACAAAAAGGGGCCCTAAGTTGTCCTAAGGCCCTAAGTGGACACCCAATTCTTGAACTTCGCAACTGCTACTTTGTGTTTTTCATTCGCGCTCAACTTCACACATGCTTATGGTATGTTCCAAACCTTGATAGTGATTTGTTCATGTTTCATGTTCCCGATAAACCTATGAGCCTTTCTAAAGGATTGACAGCAATATTGGGAAAAAACGTATCTTCAGTGGGTTGGTAGATCACCAAATCCATTTGGTGACCATGTGCTTTCCCCTTGGTTTGCTTTACGATAGCCTTGAGATTGGAGTGATAACTCTGAATTGCCGCATCGATGCCTTGGCCCGCATAGGGCAAATCTTAAGCCACACTTTTGTATGTGGCAACTACTCCTCCTTGATGTAGTAGACCCAATACTTCGTTGGCTCCACCGACATTGTGAGCACAATTTTTTCCAACTCCTAATTTCCAACTCCTAATGCGCCAACACATCCATGTCCAATCTGTCGGGACAATTTGTGTTTCCGAGAGCCTTTAAAATTGAGATGACATGGAATGAGGAATTTGAGGTACTCATCAAAGTCAAAATCAATTGTAATACAGTTAACAAGATAGACAGATGAAGCTATGAATAGCGAACAATGACGGAAATGTCAAGCTGAAACTTGCAACTACGCTTTGAAATTGAAGCTGAAATTTCTCTGAATTGATGTGAACTAAATCCAAACCACTTACAGCTGGCATGTAAATGTTTCTTGAGCACTACGAGGACTAACGTGCATTTCTAACCACACATGATGTTGTTGCAAATCAAATACAAACATACTTCTTGTTCAAGTTAACGACCGCATTAAATCCCACAAATATCTATGTATTTGTCACTCACTCCTCTAAAGCTCTAAGATTTTACGGTAGTAAGATTTGGTATCAAACTCTTAGATCCAAATTCAAAAACATAAAGAATGTCGTCCAAAACAACCATCCCATGGCTAAGCATGCATGTGATGGTTATGCATGCATACATCCATATAATGGAAACATGAATGTTACGTTAAACAACGTTTGTGGGAACATACATATGTCCTTAAACTCAAGCCATGTTGTTCTAATCCTGACCCCATGTCCATCACAATGACGAGTGGTCTGTGTTATGGGACCCCCACCTTCCTCGGGTTTGACAGTGGCGATGTTGTCAAAACAATAGCTGGTTTGCCCATAATCACAGATGGACCCCGCTAGGTGCCACAACTAGCAATGGCTTAATGATTTGTCTCCATTTACATACCTTGGCTCATTTAATGTGAGACTAGCATACAAGTCCTATAGTTCACATTTTGCACATGTGTAAAATCTACAAAATTGATACATCAAGGTGGTGCATTTGAAATATATCAGTAGAATGTGTGCTATGGAACTCGTATGTTGGTTGTGTTGTGTTGGGAGATGATTTCTAGTGGGCTAGGCCCCTAGGGTTAGATGTCTTGTTCTTTGAATCGAGCCCATGCCACCATCCAAGGTGAAAACATAGGTAATTGAATTAAAGGAAGGATGTTATTTTCTTTTACATATTTGACACCGGAACTAACAACATAGATCATGAATTAGTCTAGTAGAACCCAATTGCAATGAATCAACAACGAAGCTATTGGGAACATGTTTTTACATATGTGGACTATGAGGTCAAGATTCTTAATTGGACACCTATATTTATTAATTGAACGGTACATGACAAGGCTTCAAATCATAAAGAATGAACAAGAAAATGGCACGTGTTACGATGAGGTTGGACTATGTGCTCAAAATACAGTAACCACTCTTGATTCGATTTTCAACACGATCAAGAAGGCCCGTGGGACCGTTTAAAGAGAAAAAAAAATCTCCACCTTGACTTCTAATATCTCCTCCATCTCCAATTTGATTGTGATACACTCTAAACTCCGTAGTATCACACCTATGGCAACCAAAGTGCACGTGATATTACAGAGTTATGTAGTGTTAACATGGATGCGTGATACTAGTGAATTAGTGTAGCATGTGACACTATGGAATAACACAAAGTGCAACATATTAAATGGTGTGGTGTGGTCCACTCCACTTGGCCTTCCCGGGCGATGTGGCAGACGCATGCACCAATATTCAACAAGTGACATAAGAAGAAGAAGAATAATAAGAATAAGAAGGTGACACTCCACATATTGACACATGGTGCAATACAAAGGTGTGGGTTGACTTCTTTGGTGGTTTGCATTAATAACGAAATTTGTGATATAAGGGAGAGAAAGGTGACAATAAAGAGTGAGATTTGAACTACGCACATCCGTTCCCTAGGGTTTCGGGATATTAGAGAGTGAGTGACGTTATGGAGGTTGATATTACGGAGTTTAGGGTGTACCTGAAACGACAATCTTCATGATTCATAGTCGCTAACTGGGACGAGACGGATTCCCGAGCCGATCCAATGACCAAAAACGTTCATGGAGGAGGAAGTGCCCACAATAGTGCCACGTACCTTCCTTAGCCCAGGCTTATGTGGTGGGGTCTGAGTTATTCTTCACTGCAGGCAACTTTGAAATGTAGCCACTGGTTCGGATGGTGTAATAAAGGGTCCCCAATTGGCCGCCACGATATTGATAGACCGCGACCCCAGAAGCTTGCCAAGTGGCATTAATTTTTTCACAAAGTTTTTGGGGCGGGACGGAATAGTTTAGATTCTGCCGTGCAGCGCAATTTTGGGCAGGGTCCATAAGTTCCTGTGGCTGCTCTTCTTTATGGGCCACCAATCATAGTATCATCACTTTGGATATGTTCCAATGAACGCCGGAGAAACGACCGCTGGTTACAGATGAGCCGGTTAAGTCTGAGAAATAACCGGGTCAAGTTCCACACGTCATGAAAAATTACGGATTATTATAGGAGGA
Source organism: Polytrichum formosum (assembly GCA_964035585.1). Taxonomy (NCBI): domain Eukaryota; kingdom Viridiplantae; phylum Streptophyta; class Polytrichopsida; order Polytrichales; family Polytrichaceae; genus Polytrichum; species Polytrichum formosum. The sequence continues at coordinate 11,885,640 of OZ037935.1, read as the reverse complement.
ATCTATAGAATATACCTCAATTTCACAAAGAAAAACCAGAAGATCACAACATGTAACTGGTTGGACTTGGGAACACTAGGAGTTTGACCGATACTGCCCAAAAATCTCCCCGGACACTGATTTGTGCTTGCCATGCTGCCAAATTGCTGTGGCGATTGGTTGTAACTTATTCCTATGCTAGCATGGAATATTTATCTAGCCATACAATGCGCCACGTGTCATGGCGTTAGTGGGTGAGCTATATAAGAGGTCTTTCTGCATGATAGCTTGTTAGAAAGACGAGCTAAGATGTGTTGTCTTGTTGTCAAAAATCGACATACAAACTTGGGAGTTGGGTCGAACCGTGAATCGTCTTGTCCGGCTGGTTGAGAATTGCACCTCACAAAGATTGTCAATTCAATTCAATTCAATTTCAGGAACGGAGCGGGCTGAGAAGAAAATCATGTAAGATGGTAAAGTAAAAGTTCTCTTTCTCTTTAAAAAATTCACAACGACTCTCCCAGATTGACTGAGCATTGTTCCTTAAGACTTGCACGACAGAAGGCCACGCATGAATAATGATATGCGACTCTTTTGTTGGAGTTTGATGTGATTGAGTCAACGTGAACTCAGTGTCAATATATAAAGTTAGAGGTTTGTGATGGAGAACATGAAGAATGTCACTGTTTGTACCTACCAATTTGTGTTCACTTTCTGTGAGGGTGAGCCCATCATTGAACAGGAAGAACTGACCACTACACTGTTTTTTGCATTTAGTGTTGTAAACAGTAATTACGAACCACAACACTAAATGCCATGTTCAGATTTTTACATGTCCACAATTAGTGTTATAATACTTTTTATGTTTTTTGTTTTGTTGCCACATGGTTGCACCATCTCCACTACTAGAAGGTGGCAGCATAAGAAACACTATTTGTCGAGTGGTTGGTCAAGAATGTTGCAGGTAAATGACTAGTAACAACATTAAATGCCACACAACACTAAATGCAAAAAACAGTGTAGTTACTGATGAACCGGTTGAGTTTGAGAAATTATCGTTTGAAGTTCAAGACTTCAGGAAAATTACCCATCATTTCAGAGGAATCTATGGAATATACCTCAATTTAGTAAAGAAAACCTGAAAGATCACAACACGTAACCGGTTGGACTTGGAAAACGCTAGGATATCACCCGATTGTGCCCAAAAATCTCCCCGGACACCGGAGTCCAACTTTCAAAAGCCGTGAAAAAAAGGGAAATAAATGCAAGATTAAGGTAGAAATACCCAAACCGGTTAACCACCCTCTACCCGTGCACTAGACTGCCGTCATAATGGTGAAGTGCCATTTCTGAAACGGTTCATGGCTCGGCGGCAACTTTAATGCATGTACACTTAAGTGTAGCCAATGGGAGGCAAGTGTTAATGTACTCATGATTAACCAGTTTAGGTGATGTTCTGTATGGAAATGCGGATTACCGTGTTCGGTGTAGGGAGAATCTAATGAACGAGTAGGGGGTTTGACAACTTTCCACTTTGAAAAATTGTAGAATTTTTGTGCAGGTAGAAAAATATGAAACAACTTGCATTCTTCATGAATCCTTCTCGTCTATCTTGGAAAATTATCTCATGATTGTAAGACCATATCTTCAATGCGAATCACCATATCTTCACGGGTTATGGTATTTCTACCTTATATGTCAACCAGTCAAATAGCGTCCTCGTGGATGTTGGATTCCCATGACCGCTAGGGTCAACGGCTAGGGCCACACTCAAACTTCAAAGGGCGACTGCGACATCAATGGTGTCGCGGTTAGGGTTTAAGGTTCCACGGGAGGGGGTGCTTCTTCACCCACATGTTTCTAAAGTGGAAAAAGAGCCAAATAATTGCTTCAAAAGGATGTTATATCACTCGAGAGTTGTTCGAGATGATGCTTGGGAATGGGCCAGAGTATAAAGTCCACTTGGATTCGCTGAAACATGACTGGAGAAATTTCCACTCATTTTGCGACTCTCACTGTAGGCCAAAGGAGGTCACCACAAGCCATTACTTTCCCTATTCCCTTTTCCCCGACCCTATCCTCAATATCAAGTCTTTAATTGTTGTGAGGGCCGGGTGTTCACATTGCTATTAGGCTTTCAAATTTTCATGGCCTATCAATAAGAAGGGGCGTTTCACAACATGAAATTTAGGTAAAGTTGCCAATTTCATGCTTGATTGATTGTTATGAGGATAGTGTAGAGTTAACTTTTAATTCAACCAGAGTTTTGGTAGGGAGTTTGTTGTTTTGTATATAAAAAATTCCATGCATGGCAAGTTTTTGGTGCATGCTTGGAGTCGGTGTTGAGGTTTGAACAAAGAACTTTCTATATTGGTTTAGTGAGATCCAAACTCATTTTTGACATGTCAAGAGGTGCTCTTAAAAGATAACTCTAATGACAAGACCTGTAGATTGTATTCTTTTGGTTGTTGTTGAATTGTTGGTTTTATAAGATTCTTGAGTACTTTGTCGAATTGGTTGTTTGGACATTATAGAACATCAACATCTTTACTTGGTAGAAAAATTACATAGTTAGTGAAAAAAATATACGAATGTGTAACTCCGAGTAGTAAGTGGCACTAAATATCATATTTAGTGTAGTTCAAAGCAGTTGACTTCAGAATTAATATATGCGATAGATGCAAATGAGGGAATATGGTTGGACTTGGTAGTAATAAGGCCTTAGAATCTCTTCACTACCATATGTGGAGGCCCTGGGCTAAATCACATCTGTGTTCAGCTGGGCCCCGCCCCTCCCACGCCTCCTTCACTACCCGGTCTTCTTGCCTACACTTGCGTGGGAACTCTTCCACATCATGAACCAATGTGACAATACCCGGTCTCTTAAACCATTAAGCTCCTTTGGCATGTGAAGGAACTCCATCAATTAACTTGGAAATAATGAAAATGATGTCATTTGTAATTTTGACCGGGTATTGTCACATTGGTTCCCAACGAGGAAGAGTTCCCACGCAGATGCGGGCAAGAAGACTGGGCAGTGCAGGAGGCGCGGGAAGGGTGGGGCCCAGCCGAACACAAATGTGATTTAGCCCGGGGCTATGTGGAGGTATACGAAGTGTAGACAAATATATGACGAGATGCCGCCTTGTAGCTCTATACTTAGCTAAGATGAAGACCAAGTAGTTGGAGGTAGACACCCTGTAGTTAATAGGAGTCATTTAATTGTACTGAGAGAAGCAGGTCCTGCTGGGTTATTGGGTATCGAGAAGGAATCGTAGTTGAGGGCAAGTAATATTGTCTTATTTGAGTACTGTAGGTAGATGGCCTGTCCGGCATAGCTATGCTAGATAATTATTTAAATAGTCAAAAGTTGGTTCGGCATCTCAAAATGATAACTTTAAAAATTCCAACGTTTTTTTTTATGATTTTTTCACAATTCTGGCTAGTTCATAAATATCCAATCAATAGGTATAAGGTTGTCCACGTTGCACATTATATTAGGAGTGCATTTTAATGTATAACACATGTTCATAGTCCATGTGGGATATGTAAACTTGAGAGATGAAGCCCCGGTACTCCTCTTGTATGTATTTGTATGTATCTTTTGTATACCAACTTCAAATTGCACTTTCGTTGTTGTTGTTGGAGGTGGTATTATGTTTGATTTTCTAAGTTTTCTTCTTAGTTTAACATAATTCCAAGAAAAAAAAATGCTTCTTAGCACAATCAAGCTCCGAAACCTATTCATAACACATTTTCTCTTGAAACCTCCTCATTTTCTTGAAAATGCATGTTGAAATTCGTTCATATCTTTTGCAAAAAAAAATTTAAATCACAAAATTATTCTTGGAGGTAGTACTTTTTTTTTATGTACCAACTTTCTCTAGCTAGACACAATTTCAAATATGGGGTAACTTGGAATATAATGCGATCATCTCCTCTATATAGTACTCTATAGTGGATTATTAACATTACATAAGCTTGTGTTGAGTGAGTATATATAATATGTTGGCAAAAACATAAGATAAATCAAAGTAATTACAGCAAATTGTGTCTACCTATTTAACAAATATGTAATTACTCTACACTTAACTCTCATTGACTACCTATTAACAAACTCCAACAATTGGTCCCAAAGCACATTTCTTCAAATCAAAACAATATCTTGTTTCACTTTCATAGATCTATGTATTACACCTTTCACACCTAAAACTATGGCCCACTGTAATTTTGACATATCACGATAACTTTGGTCAGATGTAACCTTTTTTTTGATCCACGTCATTTTTGAACACATAGTATCATATGTTCAAAACTAGGAATATGAAATTGATAATTTTCACACGAACATGAATTACTATCATCTGCTATCAATAATTTAACCAACGTTGGGCAATTCGACGTGAATTTGAGCCTGTTGGCCCTACCCTACTCAAGAATCCTCTTGGTGCAGGGTGGGGTTTACTGCCTACCTTGTGGTGGGTGGACTCTTGGCTTCCTACCTACCTAGCTAGTTTTTTCCGCCAAGTAGAGAGAAGATTTCACAACGGGAATTGAACCGCCAACCACTCCATCCGGAAATGGGTACCTCTCCACTATCACCCAATAGTTTAGGGTCATCTCGGACCATCTGCTATCATTATTATATCAAAATATGATAGACCATGGCACTTTCCACCCTCACTAACTTTTAGTCCATAATGATAGGTGTGAAAGGTGGAGTTTCTTTGAGCCCATAGGAGTTCCCCCCCTAGAATAGTAGCACCCATCAAACCTCTTTCCACAAAAGAAAAGGTCAACTTAGATTCAACAATAAGTTGACCATCTTTCTCACACACTATTTGTTTTTCCTTCACGATTCTCTTCTCTGCAAAAGGAACTTTAATCTAAACACCTTTTAGTCCCGATAGAAAGCATATGTAGATGAACCATCACTTTTCAAGCACTTTTTGTATCCTCTCAAGTCCTTCTTGTCCACATTAGACCCTCCCATGTGAATTTCATGGCTTGAGACACCGAAACATTTACATTGAAGTTCCTTTACGCATAACATTGCTCATTAGCCTATAAATGTTGTTATGCGGGGCCATAAATTAGGAGAGCATAATTCAACAAATATGCATTCTAGTACCATAATCATTTTGATACAAGTGTGTGAGGTTGAAGAAACAACTATCGGGTGGTTCCATGTCCCAACAATTGCTATTGGCAAAGGCTAGTTTTCTACATGGTTGTTAGGGGTTGTTTACACCATGGACCATGAAGTCGTCTCAAGGCCCTGTAAAATTTGTGATTGGTTGTTGAACTCGTCTTGGGACCACTTCGGTTTACACCAAGGAAAAAATGTTAGAGTGACCATGGAGTTCGAGGTCCCCAAAAGACATATTTTAAGGCCAACATGTACTGTCATGGTCCAAAATGTACATGACATGTATCCACTATCATGGTCCAACATGTACTGAGGTGGGAGAGGCAAAAGAGGTGCTCTGGTAGAAAAAGGCAGGGGCGCATGGCAAAGAAATGTTGTTACAATAAATTTTTGATGAAATTTTTTTGGGGAAAAGAAGATGAAGACAAGAGAAGACAAGAGAATGGTCAAATTTGAATTTTTTTTCCTTCAAAACTACCCTTTTTGGACATATATCAAAAAAATCAGCACATTAACTTTTTGGTGCATGGTCATTCCTCTGAGTCCACATTTAGTTTACACCTAGTGAGAGGCCCAAAAGCTTTGTGAATTGGTTTTTTAAGAAATCGGACCATGAAAGTTGGACCATCAAGTCGGACCATGGAAAAAGACCATCTTTCATGGTCCGACTTCATGATCCATGGTGTAAACTGGCCCTTAGAGTCTGCAACATGCTAGATGGGCCTTCTATTGCACTTTCAAGCCTTCAGTCCCACTAAGTTGGACCATGTTTGCACGTGCTGGTTGCAGCTCCAGATAGTCACACCTGAACTTGCACCTGAAGCGGCAGAAAATTGGCAAAGATTATGACAACCATAATAAGTGGCAGGGCCGGTACGTAATGTTGTTTATTAGCTCGCTTTGGCCGTTCCAAAGCACAGAATGAAGTGGGCCTGGGAGCAGCAGAGAGGGATATGGGGTTCTGCCTGGGGTTGCATTAAAAAACGGCGTGATTTGCAGGCTACTTACATAACATTATTCAGATCCATAAGAGCGATATGTGGGACTGACAACATTCAATGGAATATTCCGTGGAATATTGTCAATCCCACAAAACATTGTTATGGGTCTGAATAATGTTATGTAATTTTCAGCTGGTTTCTTAATTTAGCGCACCTGGGTACTTGATTTTGGGGGCGAGCCCATAAGCTTGCGGGCCGCGAGAAGGGGGTCCACAAAGCACAAAGCTTGAACTAGGCCACCAGCTCGGCAAGAGTTGGGCCATAGAAGGGCAAACCATGTCATGCTGGCAGGCATGGTGGGTGCTCAACGAACCTCATTTACATCATGGACCATGAAGTTGTTCCAGGATAGAGGGCATTTTTCCATGGTCACATTTCCATGGTCCGATTTCTTAAAAATGCATTCTTGAAGCCTTTGGGCCCCTGACTGGGTGTGAACCGAACAAGGTCCAAGAGAAGTGACTCTCCACCAAAAAGTGGACGTGCTGATTTTTTTATTGTATGTCTAAAACGGACAGTTTTGGGATTTTTCTTCATGTTTGACCTTCTCGCAATTTTTTCCCTTCTTCCCTCGTAACTATGAAAAACATTTGGCAATTTTTTCACCAAAAAATGATTTAAAAATAAAACGGCATATCTCTTGCCATGGTCCCTTGACATTTGCAGTGAGAGAACCTTTGTTGCCTCTCCCACTACAAAACCCGTTGGACCATGACAGTGGATAATGTAGGCCTGAAAATAGGCCTTTTGAGGACCTCAAGTTTCATCGTCACTCTTACCTTTTCTACTTGATGTAAATAAAAGCGGTCACATGACGAGTTCAACGGCCAATCACATATTTTAGAGGAGCAAGAGACGGCTTCATGGTCCATGATGTAAACAACCCAACATTCATGGGTGAAAAAGCTAACGGTGCCAGACACCCGTTGCTAGGAAGATAAAGGACCCAACATACCACCTCCGTAGATAAAGGGAGGTACATATTGTTTTTTGAGACAGAAGGCCGACAAGCCAACGCCAAAGCACCTGGCAAGTTTCCATCAAGTAGAGAAGAGATTTCACAGCCGGGAATCGAACCGCCAACCTCTTCCTTAAGATTTTGGTATCTCTCCACCATCATCCAGTAGTTTAGGGTCGTCTCGGACCACAAGGGAGGTACATATCAATCTGCAAGGTATCCATCCATATTGGTACAAAGCTCCGGTAGAAAGTTACACCAAAGCGGAAAGTTACTTCTCCTTGAATATGTTGCTGTTATGGTTTTCCATTTTGGTCACGTCATGGTCATTACAACACACTGTCCAATTATTGTGGCCCATATTAGATGTTTTCTAGAGCCCACGACAATTTCCTTAATAAGAATTAATATGGGTAATGTTGATTTTTAACTCACAACCAAATCTCTAGCTTAAAATTAGTGTGGACGACATTACCCTCGCGTTGATCGTCTTTGTGGGAAATTGACGTGGATGACTAATTTATTATATGCTACTTTTGTCCTTGCTATTTGACATAAGGTTGGTTAGAAGTCTCTAGAAAGATTGAGGGGAAGACTTGGCGTCTTGGGCCCCCACATTGTCTCCACTGTGACTGTATAACTAGAATTTGACCCACATTAATTGTTGCCACATTGGTTTTTCACCCACACTACTTGGACAATCTAGTGTAGACTGACATTTAAGTATATTTAGACAAACAACTTGTCTAGAAATAATAAGGAATGTGCACTTGTGGGGACAAAAACATTCAACAACAACAACAAAAGCAACAACTGAACAACCACAACTTCGAATGTTTGTATTCCATGTTCGTCAACCACCATATTTGTATAGTTTTGCGATCTAGTGTATTGTACATCATATTGGCAGTTGGAATTGTCCAAAATTTATGCATGATTCTAAATATGCTTAAACCCTAGTTTGTATTTTAAGGATAAAATGGACTTTAACATTGTTTAATTCTCAATGAAAAGAGATATTTACCTTTAGTCATTTGAAAAGGATGCTCTTTTTTAAATAGTATAATATATTTTGAACTTCGTTGCTAATTTAGTACTAAACAAGTATGACGCTAAGTTAAAAAATGTGATGATCATGAAAGGGGGGTTTAATTAAGAAATTTCTCCTTAAACCTTCAACCCTTGTAGATTTGTGGTTGACTCATCCCAACCAAGGTTGCACAAATGGATGTGACACCCCTTGATGTGGAAATTTTTGTTTACTACAACAATGTTTTGTAGGAACTGTTTTACTTTTTTGGTCAACTGCTCTAATCGGCTGCTACTAGCAGTCAACTTCTATAAAAAAAATTCTTATTGGATGCAAGATCTAATAGTCCAAAAATATTTTTAGAATTTATTGATTTTTTTTGTAGTCATCAAAGTCGGCTGCTAGTAATAGTTGACAGCAAGCTGATTGCTCTAAGTCAATTGCTATTGGTTGTCTGCAATAGTCAATTTGGAGCAATCGATTGCTTAAAAAAAATTAAATAAAAACTTCCCAAAAATCTAGACCATTAGATCTTGTAGCCAATAAGATCTGATGGTCTAGAATATTTCAATTTTTTTTCTTCTTTTGGATTCAATTGCTATGTTGACTGCTATTTAACAGTTGCCCACTGTGTTGACTACAAAGCATTAGTTTACCCTTGGGTACACTACCGGAGTTACCCTCCACTAACGTGATGTTTTTGGGTCTAACATTACGTCGCCATGATAGGATGTGACGCAATGTGACAAACGCCAATGTGAATGGTGAAATCCCTACTCCCAACTTCATTTCACTAGACTACTTGAGCTTTTAATATGACGCAAATTCAAGGGTCATATCAAGTTTTTATTGCACTATATATCCAAGCTATAAGGGGTTCTCCACGTTTTCACCTTCAATGTATATGGCCACCATGAACCTATGGTCTATGAATCTTGTTTTCTATGTTCTTGCAATTTGTAGAATCTGTTCAACTGCACTCAAAGTTTGAGAAAGCCAGATAACCGTTGCTTGAGCCACATTTTGATCTTGACTCAAAAATCTCAAAAACCTGCCTCAATATATGTGTGTGTCAATGAATGGGGAGAACTGACCGTTAGTTTCAGATGAACCGGTTGAATTTGAGAAATAACCGGTTGAGGTTCAAGACTTCAGGAAAATTACCAACCAGTTTAGGGGAATCTAGAGAACATACCTCAAATTCGTAAAAGGAAAAACGAACGATCACAACATGTAACCGGTTGGACTTGGAAACATTAGGATTTTGACTAATTATGCCCAAAAATCTACCCGGACACTGGGGTGCAGTGTCCAGGGAGAACTAATAGCTAGTTACAGATGAACCAGTTGAGTTTGAGGAATAACCGGTTGAAGTTGGAGACTTTAGGAGAATTGCCGATCATTTTAGAGGAATCTATAGAATATACCTCAAATGAATAAAACAAAACCGGAAGATGTCAACATGTAACCGGTTGGATTTAGAAAATAAAATAAAATAAAATGCAACGTCGGGCAGTCCGACGTGAATTTGAGCCCGTTGGCCCTACCATGCTCAAGAATCCTCTTGGGGCAGGGTGGGGTTTACTGCCTACCTTGTAGTGGGTGGGCTCTTGTTTGGATTTAGAATCACTAGGATCTTGACCGAAAAAACTGCCCGGGCACTGATGGTGTTTGTGTGTATGTGTGTGTATGTGTGTGTAGCAATCCAAGACTCTTTCTAAGTTACTACCATGTGACAACATGGCCCCTTTTGTCACTTGTGTGGCAAGTGGTACTGTTAGGAATGAAGCAAGCCAGGAAATAATCTGGTAGTAAATTACTTGGCATTATGATTTTGGTCATTGAGTGGGTTCACCAAGAGGTTTGAGTGCCCGTCACCGACCATGATCATGAGAAATCATGATCATTCATTCGCTTGTTGAGAAACCAATGCTAGACTTGGTCTAGTCAAAAGAATAGATGATGCTTAAACAATCACTTTCATAACGTCACCGAGCAATAGGTTCTTGCATCGTGGGGTCGAGAATTAAATGGGTATAATGCCTCTTTTATGTTGGGGCTCCCTGACGAAACGAACAATTTTCATCTTGAGTACTGGTTCATGCTGCTCCGTTGAACCAACAACTAGGAATTTTTGAGCTTGCCTTACTGGGGATTTCCGGGATTGTATAATAAATTAGTGTCCGAGTATTGTTGCTTGGGGCCCATACAGTATGGGGCAACACACTTGCCCAACAGGTCACCGTTGGCGCCAACTTCATTGGCTGGGAATGAGGGTTAGGACCATATCCGGGAGTCATGCATACTATGTAGTGCCTAGGCCTACCCTCCCCCTTTAGAGAGGGAGCTATGCCTGTAGGTTAAATAATGTTATGTTATATGACAAACAAATGTATTATTTTTATATTACAAGGCTTTCATTGGTTCTTCTTAACAGTTGACATGGGGTTCCAACATACCAAAGGATGACTTATTTGATTTGGTATTTGAGATCCATAAGGTTCAAGCTTGTTCTTTGGAAAATGACTTAAACCAACACAAGAAGGTGATGTTAGGGTGGTGGGCATTCTCATAATCAGTATGTGCAAGATTGAGGGTGTCGGTTTTTGGCTTATCATTCACGTTAAATCAACTAAGTTAGGTTAACATGTATGAGCTAGAATTTGAACGATGTTAAGGATGGATGACCTAAACATCCCAGAATTGGGGCTTTCAATTTTCAATGATCAGATGTTGCTGAATTAGATATATGGTCTCACAAATTGGTTTCCTCACCTGTAAATTTTGAAATCGGTGATTGTCGAGCTAGAGTCCAAGAGCTTGATCTCATAGATTTGCATAAATTAATCACCAAAATGGCAGTGCCCGGGAAGTTTTTGGGCATAGTCGGTCAAGATCCTAGTGATTCTAAATCCAACTGATTACATGTCGACATCTTCCGGTTTTGCTTTCTTCATTTGAGGCATATTCTATAGATTCCTCTAAAATGATCGGTAATTCTCCTGAAGTCTCCAACTTCGACCGGTTATTTCTGAAACTCAACCGGTTCATCTGTAACTACAGTAGCTGTCAGTTCTCCCCGTTCAATGCAGAATGGTCAATGCTCAACCTATTATGAGCTATCCAAACATGAAACCTGTGAATGCCCCATTCTATTCTGATTCTACAGTCTCCAAAAACTACGATTGTCATCACTCCATACTATAACAGAAGCACCCACATCACAAGTCGTTGCTACCAAGAAAGCAACAACTCCCTGCCCCATAGTTGTGACCCAAATTCATGTCCTTTTGCTTTTTCCATCACTTTCAACTCCTCGGCGGCTATGACTCCTCTCACGTGGTCACCAAATTATTTGCTTGCGGTCGATCTCTGAGACGTTGTCGACTCGTCGCCGGTATTCTCAATTTGATGCTCTAGTTGAGTGGGCATGGGCCAAGTAGGGTTCCAGGTAATTGTGAAAATAGGGTAGGGAAGAGGAAGTTTGTTGCATTTGGAACTTGCGGCCTAGAAATTGAGCTTTGATCAATGAGTTCAATTTTACACTAGAACTAATATCAACCATACTCTCATTTAATGCTATGCTCCGGAAATGAGTGGTTGCTAGCTCCTTATGCATTAGATTTGTAACATGATTGTACATGGTGCCTTGTGGCCTAGAAAACTCCGGAAACCCACGATGGTTGAGATTTGATTTCATTAATCTTGGTGACAATAAAGCGTCAATCAATGCACTTATATTTGCATGGTTGTAGTTGGTTAACTACTTCAGGTATGGCAGTTTTTGTTAATTAGCCGCCACTCTTCAAATGTCACCGGCCTCAATCAGTAAGCCAGTCACTATCAATTATTGATTTAGCCGTATCATCCACTTGTCACGCATTGGGGCCTATTTCCAACATTCCAAATTATAGAATGATGGCTACATGTGTGGGACTTCATAACTTTAGGGGAGTCTATGTATTATGATTGGGGTTGTTATCGGAAATGGGTATGTCTACTCTATTCCATATTCAACATCACCGATCGGCATCAATTTACATTACCACACTCATTATGTTGATGATAATTCAAACTCTAAGGGCTTCGTGGGCATGTGTATCGTGGTGATATTTATGGTGTACATAGAAAATATTGTAAAATTCCTCAAATCTTGTACTACTACACCATTTATGGTATTTAGTGTCACGTGCACTATTTGCAAAGGGCCTAAACTAGATGCGTAGAGATCTCAAAGTGTCAAGCCCGCTGATTGCCAATATGATTTCATTAGTCAACATAAGTAACTTCTTAAAGTGAAAAATATCTACATTACAACATTTAGAGTAGCACATTGGGATACTTTAGATGATAATCATGCGTTTTAGTATGCAAGGGGGAAGACATGATTGAGCACAATAATAGAAAGTGTCATGTATTCACATTTTAGTGTGCAACAGGAAGATGTTCTTGAGCATACTTATGGCATGTGTCAATTGTGTACACTTTAGCTAGGTTGTAGACTATTGTGTAACATAGGCATGCACCTCATAACCCTATTGAACATGCTCATGCCAAGATTTTAATAAGCACACTCGAACGCCAAGTGTTATGAGATAACACTTATGGTGAAGTTGTTAACCATCAGTGTAACATTGCATATGCCTCAAAATGAGGTAAATGACATTATCACTATATTCGTTAATTTGAGACTTTCTCTTGTCTCAAATTAATATATGGACCACAACAATATGGTCTAATGTTTGGGTCGTCCTACCCAAACCATCTTGATATGAGTTCTTAATTGGGTTCTTGATATGAACACCTACTTCAAAGTATTTGCATCTTACAACATTCTCTAATATCTATGTGATTTTATCCATGTTCTTATATTTGTAACTGTCTCAAAATGCAGAAAAAAGTCCCAAATTAACGAATATAGTGATCACTATCATACATGTGACACTAAATACCATAAACGCTACTACTACTACTGCTTCAATGAGTGGCTTCAGAAAGAGATCCCCCCCCCCGGGCCCTGTTGGCATCATGGCTCAATAAATTGCGCGCATATATATTCGTTCTTGATAGCTGCGACTGCTTCTCGGCTCCTCCTGCCGATTGAATACATGATTGGCTTCGGAGTGCCTGAGTCCGGAAACACAAACTCATTGGCTTCTCATGAACTTGGGCCAGCCGTATGTAAGGTAAGCTTAGCTGGAGAATGCACCAGCAATCCAAGTCATGGCTAGACGATGAATATGATGAGTGACTGGCCAGGGCCCAGCTTGTCAGCCCTGGGATCAATGACCAGGGAGAACCGACCGCTAGTTACAGATGGACCAGTTGAATTTGAGAAATAATCGGGTGAAGTTTCAGACTTCTGGAAAGTTACCAATAATTTCAGAGGAATCTAAGGAATATGCTTCAAATTAATACAGGAAAACCAGACGATCGCAACATGTAACCGCTGGGACTTGGAATCACTAGAATTTCGAATGATTATGCGCCAAAATTCTCCCTGGACACTGCCTGGGATTGCAACTCATGCCTTCTTTAGACCAGTTGTTCACCTCTCTACACTGATATGTGCACTTACTAGGTTAGCTCACGCTAGTTTAGCGACATTTTGCACTATTTTGAGTATTTATTGCCACAGTAATAAAATACATGATTTTTATTTATTTATTATTGTTGTTATGACCAAATTCGTTACATTGAGACTTTTCATAGTCTCAATTTAATGCTTAATTTTATGGTTTTTCATTAATTTCTTGATTGAATCTATATTTGTAAGTGATTTTTTGACTATATATGGGAAGATTATCCTCGAGTCGAGGATAGCATATAATTAGAAAGTCAACAAAACATGAAAATTGTCTCTAAACAATTGTTGAAATTGTAGGCAAAAAGTCTCAAAATTCTGATATTGTCTCAAAATAACGAATTTGGTCATTGTTGCTATACGGATGAATCAACAAAGTTACGAGTTTTTGTGATCCGGTTTTGATCCAAGGTAATTTGCTTGAGTAAAGAGGCAACCTATTTGCGAAGGCAACTTATTTGCACATATTAGTGTAGTGCTTCTGATGGAAACTTGATAATGTTTCATTTCACAAAGAGGAGCAACATGTCTAGAAATGTAGAGGGTATTTAATGAAATGCATTCTCGGGGGAGTGCACTCATTGTTAGAACCGGGAACCACGTGTGTTAAGATAGTTTTGGGTAATTTGTCAATGCAGTCACTTTTGCATAACACTGTTTGATTCACCACTTGCAAGTGGAGTGTTGAGGGAATCGGGCCCTAGTGACCTCCAAATAGCCACGTGTTTGTCTACATTAAGGTTGAGGCATCTCTAACCAATAAAATAAGAGAGTATGCATTTGTTTTGGAGAGTAATAGCAAGGAATTATTTTTCTTGTGAACATAAAGAAATTCTAAGGAGAATGAAAAAAAATTCAATTCTTTTTCATGAATATAAAAACTGCTATAAATTTCAAAACAGTAAAGTTAGGATAACACATAGTCAATCTATAGGTTAATCCATAACCGTTCATCTAAATGCTAATGCTTGGCTACAACAATTGCCAGAACTCTTATGAGGTAATCAATCACAAGTCGCCACCACATAAATCTTAACTTCATTCACCTAAACATTATAAATCTCATTCATGGTGGCATTACATAACCCTAGTGAACAGTTTAATGGACTTGATCAACTATAAATGCCTTGACCTTAACTATGGGTTGGCATAATCTTCCAACATAGTCCTTTCTCATTGAGCTTCCTTGCAATTTGTTGTCACCAATAAACCTCGCCTTCTCCTTGCCACCAAATTCAGTTGACAGTTGTGTCGTACATGGAATTTTGACGCATATATGTACTAGGATACGTCCCTCGAGGAGATGCTGTTTGGGGGGCAAAGTTCACTTTGCATTCCTTCCGTATTTCTATTCAAAAATTCAAGCTTGAGGGCCTCTAGTGATCAGCTCTCTTGATCGGACTCCCATAAATATTTGAGTGGCATATACTATATAGTGCAGCTTGTAGTTAAGCATGCACACCAAATGCCATGACACAGGTGACCATGAGAGTAGACTTTGTGTGCTCAAAATATTGCTTCATGTCACCATTCTAAGTCAATTGTTACCACAAGTAAGGAATGTGGCTGTTATTTGGTTTGTTTTTCATGTTCTCCAACTTCTACCGTTTAGATTTACACAACAAAACTCATGTTGCATAAGCAAACGTATGATGAAACTTTTGCAAAACCGGATTGAAAATTGGACCTCCCTTGATTTAGTTATGGTTATCGGAAGTGCATGTTTGTTGATTCCTTAACTGGGTACATAGACCCTCCCAATTATGTTCACTATTGAGTGTAGAGTAGTTATTAATATTTGGGGACGTAGTCCAATTTCTTTTAAACATGTGTCTTTATGTGTTTTTTGATCCTCATTGAACCACACACCAATCGAATATAGAGGGGTCCAATTAAGAAAATCAACCATTTAAGACCCATCTACCTTAGAAGAACTTGTGTATTAATCAAAGCTTGAAGAGAAAGAGAATCTTCACTTAGTCTTTGACCTCTTAGAACTTTACATCTCAACTCCGATTCAAAAACTTGAATGGACAATCTTCATGATTCGCAATTGCTTCTTGGATGGTTGGATGAGAGAATCCCCAATCCAATGGCTAGAATTGCATACCTATGGAGTTGGAAGTGCCCACAATAAGACTACCACATCGGTGTGTAGGAGATTTTGAGCAAAATTGGTCAAGGATCAAGTGTTCGAAGTCCAACTGGTTACATGTTGATATCTTTCGGTTTTTAATTCGAGGTAATAAATTACTCTAAAATGATTGGCTTGTGGCCTAAAAGTCTTGGACTTCAACCGATTATTTTTCAAACTCAACTAGCTCATCTACAACTATAGTAGAGGCACCTATTCCCGATCAGGGTCCCATCGGCAATCTATAGGGTACTGGAATTTCAATTAGGTTGGGATTGTATTTTGATCAGGCCGGAATCAATAGTGCCATGACACATGTCCTAGTTTTGAGTTCTAAAGTGAGGAGGAACGAGTGGTTATGGCAAACTCTAGACATTGATAATATATTTGGACTAACTTTTGGCTTTAGAAATTCATAGAAATTTCAATTTAAGGAATAAAACTACTATTTTTTGGCAATCCTCTTCATTTCTATCTTCCTACAGAGGAAAAAATTACACCATCTTAAACTTCTCTAAATTTGGTAGAAAACTTCTCAAGTGATCAGTTATGGGTGCCTCTACTCTAGTGGTCGGATCTCCCGTTCGTAGCGCCACATAAGGTAGAAATACCATAACCCGTTAAAATAAGGTGATTCGCATTGAAGATCTAGTCTGACAATCATGAGATAATTTTCCAAGATGGACGAGAAGGATTCATGAAGAATGCAAGTTGTTTCATATTTTTCTGCCTTGTACAAAAAGTTCCACAATTTTTCAAAGTGGAAAGTTTGTCCAACCCACTTCCGGTTCACTAGGTTCTCCGCATTTCGATACAAAACATCACCTAAACCCGTTAACCATGAGTACGTTAGATCTTGCCTCCCATTGGCTACACTGCATTGAAGTTGCCGCCGAGCCATGCTCCATTTAAGACATGACACTTTACCATTATGAGGCGGTCTAGTGCACCGCTAGTGGGTGGTTAACGGGTTATGGTATTTCTACCTTACCTTACTTGCTCCAATGTCTTTAGCTTCAACCAAGGTCATCCAAAGACGACGTTCACAGCCGATCGCTAGTTACAGATGAACCGGTCGAGTTTGAGAATTACCGGTTGAAGTTCAAGAATTCAGGAAAGTTATCCACCATTGTAGAGGAATATATGGAATATACCCCGATTTAACAAAGAAAACCAGGAAGATCACGCCATGTAACCGGTTGGACTTGGGAACACTCGGATCTTGACCGATTATGCCCAAAACTCTCCCCGGACATCGAAGTTGCCCATCTGGGGCCAGGTGCCTGCAAGCCAGGGCAGGTGCCTGCAGGCCAAGCCAGGTGAACTCCACGTGGCATTGACCTCGTTGATGTCCATTGACTTGGATGATCTATCCTGTTTGGCATTTTGCAACCGCGACGGCGGCCAGCTGCTGTCAGGTCTGCAGGTAGTATGCGTATAATCCCAGGCCCTGCAGCTTGGATACGCTCTTCAAAGATTCGTCACTGGGTAAATACATAAGGTATGTGGGCGTAATTTGGTTTGCTATTCATGTTCTCCAACTTCTACCGATTAGATTTACACGACAAAACTCATGTTGCATTAGCAAACCTATGATGAAACTTTTTCCAAAACTGGATTGAAAATCGGACCTCCCCTGATTCAGTAATGGTTATTGGAAGTGCAAGTTTGTTGATTTCCTTAACTGGATACACTGATCCTCCCAATTGTGCTGTATTCTATTGTTTCTTATCATCCTATAGATGTAAATAGAATTAGGTCAGCATACCGCAAATTGATATTATGGTTCACGCAAATTGATTCATCTCAGTAGGAGATTACCAATATGTATATTTGATCCATCTGTTTTCTCAATACAGATTACCTCGTGCACATTGCACATCTCTACTTAGATTCTATCAGTGATCATTGCAAGAATGATGGCAGATGATGATGTATGTATATACATGGTCCATATATGGATTGATGTATAAAATGAAGTTGGTCCAGGTCACGGTGACTAGGAATGGAGTGGGAATTTGGTGGCCTGCAATAGGTCTCACAGTTTTTAAAATCCGATGGAAGATCGATTGGCGTGTGTATCATCCCCGCCCATTCCATTAAGATGCAAGCTGCTTCTTTAATTCCTCGGAGACTTCTAGACACTGGCCGGGTTGCTGGCGGCTCCAGCCGGATGGATGCATGGTGGACCCTGCATGGAATCTGATCAATTATCGCCAACAGAAAGTTGGAGGTTTGCAAAAGATGACCGAGTAGTTTGCGTGCATGGTGGCCGAGGCTGAAAGAGAGAAAAGCCAACCCAATAATTGGGGGGCCCAAGCTATGGCGTGGCCTGCTCTTTCCCTGCTACCAGTGTCGCTTCCGTCACCCTTTGCCGTAGAATTATCTGTACTGCTACTCTCTCTCCCCACCTCCCCTCCCCCCAAGCTACCCTTGGCATGGATTGCTGACATATTCAAACCCAAAAGATGATCATGATCGCCATTCCTCTCTCACATTCGCCATACCCAGGAGCTGGGTCATCACCCACGTGTGCAATTCAATTCCTCATTCCCTGCTCACTGCTCTCGTCCATCCCACATAGATATCCCCAATTGGCATGAGAGATCAATGTGATCCCAACTTGCTGCAGGTCGTTATAACCTTCGATATACGACCATTTCGATCGGCGAGATCTAGTTTTCCTTCTGCATGTCTTGGCACAATCTGAAGACGAGTTGAATAGAGAAACTCTTGCTGGATGAAAGGAGGGCAAGTGATCTGTGGGATATTAGAACACAGTGACCCACGAATGTGGAGATGTGGAAGATGATCCTGGCATAGTATTATTATGTCATTTGAGGCACTAGAGCTCCAGATCCTCATGAACTGATCCAGAGTCCAAGGATCAATTCTCTGGGTCGAGGAGAATTTTGCAGTCTGTGGACGTTGCTGCTCCTTGAATATTATTGTCAATGGGTAGCTTACTATACTTCGTGAGAGTTGTTGGTTTCTTTTTGGTTTTGTTGATGAGTGTTCAAGTGGAGCCTATCACGGCTTGCGACCTTGTCAAATCCTACTATGGTGTCACATGTCCCAAAGCCGAGCAGATAGTGCAGACAGTGGTTGCTCAAAGAGTGAAAGAGGAACCCAGGATTGCTGCATCCCTCTTACGCTTGTTTTTCCATGACTGTTTTGCCACGGTGCGTGTTCTGCTCCCACCTCTGAAATCAATCAATTTCCCTAGCAATTCAACATGCAGCTCTGTATTTAGTTCAGCTCATAGGAGCAATTCGGGCAGCTGATGAATTCTGATGAATTCACATGTGGCTTAATGTTGGGTTAGTTAATCATGCCAAAAAGTCTTGTCATCCTTCTTGGGGTTGTGTGATTCCAACGGGTGCACCCAGAGAACTGCCCCTCTCTCTTTTTTGGGTTCCGTTACCTATACATGTCTTGTGACAATGAAATTTATTAACGGTCGAGGCAATGAATTGGGATGAATGAACAGTGAGGATTGCAGGAAATTCTGTGGATTTTAATCACCTTGAAATTTGGCCGTGCATGACAATCTATGAACTTTCATTTGATTGCATACTACTCTGTTTCTTGTCCTTCATGTCATCCTTTAGTGCGTATTGAAGCACAATATGTGCGTTAACTGATTTGCTTCATACTTTGCATGCTGTCCATGGGGGTGTATATGTAATTTGAACTAACAGTCAATCTGAATCTATGGGTGTGCACAATTTGCTGCAGGGATGCGATGCATCAGTACTTCTAGATAACTCTTCCACAATTGTCAGTGAGAAGTACGCCCGACCCAACATCAACACATTACGCGGATTCCAAGTCATTGATGAAATTAAGCAGAAGCTTGAGGAATCATGTAGTGAGACAGTGTCGTGTGCGGACATCTTGGCTTTGTCGGCCAGAGACTCAGTTTTTCAGGTAGGATGAACATCTTGGGGTGGCATTTAACCCTCTCCTTCAAAACCGTTGTTTCTAAATCACGTCTAATGCCTCTAATGTATTGATGACCTGTTATGTCACGAAGGGTCCGAGCAACATGCTTGGAAAGAGGGTATTGAGAGGAATCTATTGATACCAATCGTGTCTCAATTACCTTTAAATCAAATTTCTTTTAGTTAGCTCTTAAAGTGACAATTGAAATGAAACCAGGCATTTGGGTTACAACCAACCAAGACATTCTTCCACAAAAAGCTGCCAGATAATAAACTGCTTTCATTACAAGAAACGGCAGAGCATCTGGAGGATGGGAGAGGACTTAATTCAGTTAATTGATCTGGAGCTAAGAGTTAGATTCTTAAGGTTTTATGACGTGCTGATGGGACCATGTAATTGTTTGTGACAGACGGGAGGTCCATATTATGAGGTGCTCCTAGGACGGCGTGACAGCATCATGGCCAACTATACTGCAGCTAACACGGTTCTTCCTTCACCCACCTTCAATGTGTCAACTCTCTCGACCAAATTTGCTGCTGTTGGCCTCTCTGAAGTGGACATGGTCACGCTATCAGGTATCTCACATAGCAGCCCACACTGAAAATCTAGAAAGAATTCCTCAGGAACATTCGAAATCAGTTCCACATTCTTTAGTTAGAAAACAATTGCTCATATATATTTTGCAAAGTGTATCCTAATCAGACTCCAGAGTAAAATTGCACTAGCGGAGGTTTCACGACATAGCCAATCTAAAACCAACCCAGAAGTGCTATGATGCAGCTCTTAGGGTGCTATACATGAAGCCTACGTTCTTGAAGAGAAGAGTTACGAATTAAGGTTGAATGAAACTGCACGAGTCTTTCAATGGTTCATGTTTCTTGATTTCTTCTTGCAATCTTTATGGACGACTTGTGGGGTCGCCGGGTCAACCGATCATCTTAAAAGTTTGTGGGTACGAAGAACTCAACGCACCCAGTAGGAGAACAACAATGGGCGATCTAGTTGCCCCGGTTAAGGCCGTTAGAAAGAATCCACCTCTTCATTAAGGCAGAGCCTACGAGTTTCAGGAAACTCTATATTTATCTAGTGCTGCAAAGTTGCAAACACAGGCATTATCCTTTGTTTTTTAACTTAGTTCACGACTGTCCAAAATCTTGAAGGCATCAAATTGTTTTTGATCAACTTTGCAGGTGCTCACACCATCGGCAAAGCCCACTGCAGCTCGATCACGAAACGACTGTTCAACCAAAGTGCAACGGACAAGCCAGACCCCAACATTCCCCCAGAGCTTCTCACGAAACTGCAGACGTCTTGCCCCCAAAATGCTGCGGACACCACGAAGAAAACGGTCCAACTTGATAATGTGACACCGGACGTATTCGACAACCAGTACTACAAGAATCTTTTGAATGGGCAGGGAATTTTGTACTCTGACGAAATACTGTCCATGACCTCTGGGTATAACGCGGAATTGGTGACAACCTATGCGACTGACCAAAATATTTTCTTCGATGCCTTTGTGAAGTCCATCACCAAGATGGGTAACATCAGCCCCCTGACGGGCACTGATGGAGAGATCCGTAGGAAGTGCCACGAAGTCAATAATTAGCCTTGAAAAACTCGTGCTAGATTTATTACAGGGTTGGAACAACCCTCCCATTAATTAGATGTATATAGATATGGCTGTACATTACGATTCTTGTGCAAATCCAAAGGTCATAACACGGGCAAGTGTTACCAATGTAGGCAAAGATTATAGTGACCAGTGCATAGTTTTGTACTTTGGAGCAATTGACCGGATACATAGGGAAAAGATATGGGAGTCTTTTTCACCACAGTTGTTGCTCCCACGTTCAAATCTTGCAATGTACAATATGATGCAGCACCGTTTACGGTGCTTCCTTTTTTTCCCCTTTATCTGGGGTAATCTGTACATGAGTGCTTCTGTGCATCCCTTCAAAAACTCGGGGCCTTTTTCATTTGACAGAAAGATGACAGGAAGTTTTGGGCCAAGGACATCCACAAAGTGGCACCCTTTGCCGCATGAACTGGTCGCCAAAATCAATGTCTTCTGGACTATGGTAACCGGATGTGCTTGTTTGTCTCATTCTTCTTGCCATGTCAACACATTGTGTACCACATAGAATTCCAAACCTAAACCCGACCCAAACATGTGTATGACTCGTCATTGTCAACTTCCATGGCTTTCCTCTCATGTGAGAGATGGTTGCATCCAAGAATCAATGAAACTTCTCTTTATTTGCCACATGATAGGAAGACTTTTGGTGATGTGTAAAGGCCCTCAGTAATTTGCCTGAAAACTCAAAAGCCGACTCACTAGAAAGCTTGACAGTTTCACGTACATCAATTTGGAGCATGCTACGTACTTGATGTGGGTGACTTATAATTTGAAGCCCTTTTGCAATCTAAGAGTTGGAAATCGATACACTTATCCCCTAAACCTTTGCATGAATATTTACAGTGACCAGACTAACCTAACACATGAAATACTGGGCTAAGCAAAGGCTTCTTGACATGAACAATAAAATACCTTCAAATGCAATCACATAGAACAAATGGCATCCTATTGTGCCTTGGTTTGGTTAGCCTTATTTGATATTGTGGATAGCTATTTAGGCATCGAGTTCTTTCCTCGTCTTTATGATCGCTACTATCTATTCAACATTTAGATTCCGAATTTGCACTTCTCGTCCAAAAATGAGATTGCTCTTTTGAATCCAGGGCTCTGTGACTCATACAATAGTGCAAAAAATAATTTCAAGACCCAAGCCAAATCTTGTTTAAGGTTGAGCCATATAGCACTTTATTACTTGTCCGTGCATATGTTGTGTTTCATATTATTATGCCACAGTAACCACTACTGCAACTACAGGCACAAACATTTGAGTATCATTTAAGGTAAGTATATCCATTTTAACACCCGACTTAAAACCAACAACTAGAAATCTTGTACAATAGGTACATATTGATTACAAAGACTGATTTTTTCCAAATCTCATATAGGTGTTGGTTTTGGGTCGCCTACAACTGATACTATAAATTTTTATAACTTTTGCATATGTTGCCCAAACAATGCATTCAGTAATGCATTGGAATCCTTTTGTTCTTACGAAGAAGAAATTATATAATTTTAATCATCATAATTATAGAAATATGCTTGGCTCTTATTCTTTCGTTTGTAGGTATACTTACCTTAAATATGTAGCAATTCACATTGGTGCTAAAAGACATACAATTTATTATACAAGTGGCTGTAAAATCCACTACAAGGATCATATGGTCTTACCGCTAGTTCTTTTCCAATATATGGTTTTATGATCTTCTATGGTGTGAAACCCAAATGCATATATTTCATAAGCATCTAGTTTTTAAAACAAGTGGTAAGGCCACACAATTCACATGGTGATTACAAACCAAGTAATGGATGCAACAATCCCTACCACATCTCTAGTATGTGCCCAATATACTCAACCCTTGTAACAATGAAATAAGTATTGGGCGCATATTCCACATGATGATAGGATGACACATGTCCATTACTGGATGTAGTGGTCAAACCATGGTAGGGGTCATCAATTACATGTAATAAATTGCCTTTCATATCCAGTTAGGAAAAATCACATCAGCAAAATTGCTTAGCCTGACCACTATGATTGTCCTTTACAATGTAAATGGGGTCACCAGGACCTGGATTGAGCTCACTGCCTACTAGTACTTAGCACACAGCTGAGAGTACGAGAGCTTGCTTTTGCTCCTGACATTTGACACTTTGTTGCAAGCCATTTGCATGACATTTGCTGAGTTAGCTAATGTGGAGCGCTTTATGTAAGTAGGTGCACCTTCTTCACAAATTTTGGGAAAGATTGACAATATTTGTGTCTCTTGTAATGCTGTAGTGGCAGCTTCTTACAAAGAAGATTGGACATGGTTCAATTAAAAAAGCTCAATTTTTTCAGTTTGGACTAAGCTGTAACCTTGCATTTTGATGGTATGTAATGCAAAAATTGTCCACCGAGGATCAGTGGTTATGAGTATTGCAATAATCATGTATGACATTCCCTCGTCACTTTGGGAGGCTTAGGAACTTGTCCTTCTTATGTAACTGAACCTGAAACGCAAAGAGCACAAGGGAGATGAAGACTTTGGAATCAGAAGTGTATTCTTTGCCAAACCTTTAAAATTGGAACTCAACTTTACCATTCTGTACGAGTTGCCCTGGAAGCACAATTTGTTTGGCTCTTGCCCAAGCTATCACTATTCTGACAAATGATTCCTCATGACTTGATCGGCACCTACTAAACTCACCTTAATATGTGTAAAACGTAACGCTTTCTCCTCTCACGTACCCCATTGAGGCCATACTCAAGAATGGACACTCATGATGATGATACTGAAAAATTTTCAAATTGTACATGTCAAAAGAATGATTCAGACTTTTGTAGATCCCTTTAATGATTATCGTGATCACAATGATACAAATGCTACAAAGAACGCTCATGATCATAATGTTACAAAGAATGTTTCCAACAGACTTGTGCGAAAGAATGATCGAGAATAATGTAAATTCCCTCTATACGAGATACTGTTGTAGACTCGCACAGGCACTTGCATCCTGTGTCCGAGGCTCCCGTCATGTGGAAATATCCTCCCAAAGCTCATTTGGTTCACAAACACCGTCTTCTAGGTGGTCGTCACGAGCTCTCCAAACATTGACATTTGTGGTACCTATTTCAACATGATCAGCACCTAGTACAAAACTCACCTGCCACTCACCTTACAAAGTGGACAACATCAGCCATTCCATCAACACGGGGCTAATTCCTCCTGCACGCAGCTTATTAAGGAGGCCACCACACTCAAGAATGGACGCTCACGATCATAATGATACAAGGAATTTTAGCAATTCTTGCGTGAAAGAATGATAATTCAAAATTCTGTTTAAACTCCCTCTATACTATGCTTGTGTAGACCACTTGCACGGGCACTTGCACCCTGTGGCCGAGGCTCCCCGTCATGAAGATCCTCCCATAGCTCGTCTGGTTCACGAGAGCGGAATTCACGAGAGCCTTCAGGGTGACTGTCACGAGTTGGGTCATACCCGGGGCAATATTGAACGCCACCGGGTCCACCGTCACATTCACACCCGCGGGTTGTGAGACGTCCACAGTGTACATTTCAAGGGCTCCAACATTTGTGACGGTTCGCAGAATTACGAGGGTGTCCGTAAGGTGCCCGACCGTGATGGACGGCAAATTTAGGTCCGTTGGTAACCCCGGTGAGACCGGGCATGTGGCGGTCGTGTATGCGGTTACGTTGGATGGAGTGACCAACCCGGTCGCACACATGAACTTGATGTAGTCATCGTATGCTGCGAAATCATACAGGAAAAGCAATATTTAGTTCAGTTTTTGGGTCCACCTATTGAAAGGTAGGTAATAGAGTTATCCATAAAGCCCCTAAAAAACGGACGAAACCATGGGTTTTACCAGTCTTTGAGTGAACTTTCTATTGACAACTCGTTAGTTCCTCGTGCGTCGAAGCCTATTTCAGAAGTTGGGAGAAACTCTTTATACCTCCGCTTGCCATTTCAAAAACTTTAGGATCTTAAATAGAGTATGCCCATGGAATCCACCACCTTAAATCCTAGATTGGGCTAGCTTGGCCCACCCATCTTAGTAGGACAAGATAGAGAGCCGATTTTCAAAAGCCCAACACCCCTCTTTGAGTATGGCAATTTAAGCATTAAGGAAAATCTGGTGGCTTTATTATACATAAGCTCTCAAACTCGAGTTTTAGCCAACTCAACAGGAGTTTGATGCCAGGACTTCACAAATAACTCTAATACCTCTCACCCAAACTCGAGCAAGGGCTTCTAGTTGACTGGTTGTTGGTGAACAAACCCATTTGACATCACTGTTCCCGGACTAATGTTCCTCTCTCTCTGTGTCGAAGGCCTCCTGGGATTTGCTGAGATACAGTGTGCACCAGAGACCATGCCCCCTCCAACTACACTATAAAATTCTAGCAAGTTCTTTACAAGGACGATGAAATTTAAACACTCACGGTAGGCAGCGCAAACGAACGGGGTACTCAAGGTCCGATCAAGTGACAATTGGGGAAGAATACCGAAACAAGCCCAGGGCAAATATATAGAATGCTCAAGAAGGTAAGTATACTCACTTGTGTTGAAGATGAGGCCGGGGTCGAGTGCTGCGTAGGCGTTAACAAATCCGGAACCAAAGTCGAACGAGTTCCCGGGCCGTGTGAAAATGCTCAAGGTGTTCCCAAACGCATCATACGTTTTGTCATATGCAAGCAACGCGTTGCCAAGGCTATCCGATGGAATGGCAGTGGTATAGAGAGCTGAAGCAATCATCCCTGGGGTCCAGTCCCGGTGGTTCTGCTTCAAGAGAGCCGCCACCCCTGCGATGTGGGGAGTGGCCATACTCGTGCCACTAATCATGCAAAAAATTTCACCTGCACAAATCAAGATTCCATCCGGTTCAGCCTATCTACCTTCTAATGAGTGAGTACTCAGAAGTTCAAAAACAGACATATAAGCGATCACTCGTGCACGAGCAGAAGGGTTACCAGAACTCGTCGCAATTTTTCAACCTTGGAGGTACAACATAATTCATAATTCCCACATTCTGTCCATGAGTTGATCAGTTATGACTAATAACCAGGTTGAGTAGGTGGATGACTCATCCATTCTCCTCTTGTTGGTTATCTAGTCCATAAAATTGTCCTGAGGTGGAAGCTACATGTGGCACCAACAAGGGTCAGTGCATTTTTAGAACCTAGTTTGGAGCTGCTAAAACATTTAGGCAAAGGCACTGTTGTGGAGAGGCTTTTCGTATTACAAGATTTCTTTAAGATGATAAATCGTAAGAAAATATTTATATATATGTTTTCTTACAAGAGAAAATAAATACCCTGGAGGTATGGATAATAAATACCTCTGTTTAGATAAACTTGCTTGTAATTGGTTATAAAATGTCAACGTTTAAAAGTGTTAACCTAAACTTCTAAGTCAATGCACATAATTGGACAACCTTGTCTTTGTCAAGTAACAAATCATCAACCCTTAGGATTCAACATTAGAAGTAATTTAGAAACAATTGTCCCGAAGGGCGAATTTGCCACCCCGATGTTTTTTTGTTCTGTTTTTCCCTTTTCTGTTTTTTTGTTCTGTTTTTGTTCTGTTTTTCCTTGACCCAACAAGACTTTGGTGTTGGCAAGATGACCTCCAAGTGGGGACTTAAGAAGAGTTGCCGCCCGCCTCAGGGTTGAGTGTAACTCACCAATGAATAATGCTACTTCAGTGGTTGAGAGGGCACTCCAAGCAGACCAAATGGCTTCTCCAGGGGCCAGAACGTTGGGCTTCAGCACGTCAGCCACTGGGAGGGTGGAGGGAGTACTCCCAAATGACCCTGTGGTTAGGTCAGGTCCCCGGGAGGAGAATGAGGACACCCGAGGGGGAATGCCCGAGTAGACGGCAGTGGTGCCACCGGTGAACCTCGTCATTGCTCCAAATCTTGTCGCCTGTCCAGATGCATTGCGCACGGTTGCAGCTTGGTAGAAGTCAAGGACTGTCTGAGACATAATTTCCCAATACAACCTTCAGGGTTTCAATGATTTTCAACTGCATGCAAGTTCCCAAATCTCGTTCCCATCTCAAGCAGGCATACCCCAGGGCTCAAACCAACACTTAATTTTAAACCAACACTATGTATCACTATATCACATTTGAAGCCCCCAACATATCTATAGGGTAGGGCCTCGAGGAGAGGGCATTCCTAGAATTAAGTGCCTACTGTCAAGGACAATAGCCCAGAGGTGTAGGGCCTACGCAATGTAAAAAAATGGACTAATTCCATTTCAACAGTGCATTATGCCACATGTAATCGACATGGTGCATTTTATGGCACCATAATGCCCCATCGCTTACAAGCGGGACATTCACCTATATAAGGGACATAAATTAACAAAAGGGAATCAGCCCCAGCCCTTTCTGATTGTAGGATGTACTATTGGTTTTAGGTTCAGTGTTGGTTTTGGGTAAGTGCTGTCATATGGGACCCCATCTCTCTCAGATGGGACTCCATTTCTTGCGACCTACCATGCAAACCCTACGGAGCAGAATGAGTAGGGCTTGCAAAGGCTGAAAGGCCACCAACCATCATGTTTATAGGCTAATTGGAAGGTATTTTAAGGTTTGACCCGCCTCTTTGGGTATTTGGTAGTTAAAAAATGAGCGGTAGAATGTGAGCATTAGGGGGCTAGTGATATTACAAGAAGGTTGCAACCCAACTTCCAAGGAACCGGTGGGTGGAGAGGGATGGGGCCTTCTCTGTAGCACTTGTCCCAATTCGAAATTCGATTACAAGCTAATCAAACCTGGAAAAGCTATAAAATGATGGATTTGAAATCTGCCTTGCCACTAAACACTGCCTGACAAGGATAATGCTAGTTTGAAGCTGGCAAGACTTTCATAATTTCTGAATACCATATTGATTTGGAGATCCTGAGAAACTTAAGTACCTGGGAATTGTTGACACCAGTGATGAGGATGACTGGGTAGCTGTTGAAGAAGCTGGGTGTTGCAGGCTGATACTCGTAAGTAAATAAGAGCACCACTCCAACAGCACCGGATGTTTGACCAGCAATGCTTGAGAGGTTCCACAGGGATCCACTCACACTGGTATACCCATCATAGGTACATACCAAGATCTTCCCATTCACCACATTCTTATCCAGGACGGTTGGGTCCGCACAGTCAAAGCCTGGGGTGGCAAAACCTCCTGCCACGACGGCATCGCTAGCAAAAACTGCTGGGTAGAACAATTCACCTGGGGTTTGGGCTGTAATAACACCACAAGTTCCACTTCAATGCACAAAGCACACTCAAGATAAAATACTCTAATAGCACTAGCAGGTGAAATAACACCACGAGTTCCACTTTGCTCAATATATGAGCACACTCAACATAAAATATAATAATAGCACTAACAACCTGCACATTCCATATCCAACCCCATGTTGCCCTGAAGTTCGTCACCTCTGTCCAAAATCTAGGTCCATAATCTGGGATAAATGCAGATGTACCACTTTCACCAGTGCCATCTACGTCTCTCACAGATACTGCACAGAGATGACGAAGTCCAAGGAACCTTTGAACAACAACAACCCACCCCGTTACATATGTAATTCATAAATGAAAACCCATTGCATGCATGAATTCACATCACCCATGCAACAAGGATGAAAACCTGACCGAATTTTGTGTCATTTGGTCACTGGTCAGTGTGACGGCTGCCTGTGACACTGTTCTATTACTATAATAAATGAGCAAACTACGAATTCAAGTAGGTAATTAAACCACTGCAAGCAGTTCTGATTCCTCCATCTACAATGGAATATGCAGTTTATATTCAAAATTCTTGGTTTTGTGTGGTCCCAGCAACAGCTAATTCACTCCAGAATAAGTAACTGTTCACAGTGTCATGCAGTATGCACATCAAATTTAACTATTACTGGATTGCCAGGAACAAGACTTACGAGCGAACCCCACGCCCGTGAGGTTATTCATGGTGTTTCCAAGGTACAAGTAGTCTGGGTAGGTTCTGTCAGTCGCGGAGGCAGCCACTGTCGTGATCCATGGGCTCCATGATGTGATTGTGGCGGCACCTGGCCCCTTGTTCCCAGCGGCTTGCACAACAAAAACCCCTTTCTTCACTGCTCCTAGAAGGGCGAGTTCAAAACTATCAGTGAAGGTGATATTGCCAACAGGGGCTTCCGAGGGGCCAATGGATAAGCTCAAAATGTCCACTTTGTCTGCAACAGCCTGCACCAACACAACAATTGACTTATCTCAAAGATTTCAGCATGAAGTTCATCAAAGATCTTCCTTTATATGAGCAACTGCCCTTAGTCATAGGTCATCAGAATTGGCTGACTTACGTCACTGCATCTCTTGGGCAAGTGGGACTTTTATAGAGCATTTTATTCATGCCACACCCAAGTGCAGAAAAGGCTCAGATTGTTGCTGCCAAGTGTGGCTCTTCTGCAAATTCCATAATTCTGTTTGATAGCAAAACAATCTCCAGTTCTGTAGAAGCCTTGAACATAGCACCTAGCAACCATCTGACATACTGCAACAAATGATTGCAATTTGTCTTCTAGCTAACCCAGGGTGGCCAAGTTCAGAAAATGGCCACCTTAGAACCTCCTCTCCGTCACTAAATTATCACTCAAAAATTATTAATAAGGAAAAGGAAAAGGGAATACTTTCCAGGTCATATGATAGTCCAAGCCAATAATGATGTGAACATCCTAGTCAACAGTTATAGGTGTAAACCTAATGACAGCCAATTATTAAAACTTCTCCTCAATAGAAGCAAACCGTCAGAAAGCCTGCCTTTGAGGGGTAGTATGGACTATTACAAGCCATAAGACTCTGTTTCACACGGCCATCTAATTTTTAAGTGAAGATTGAAAGGGGTCTTTTCGGGCATGCTTCATTGTCTGCAGTTGCATGTTATGGAAGAAAATATTAACCACATGTTTACTGTCCGCACCTCTTTCTTCCTCCAGACTATAAATTCATCCAGAAGTGCAATATAGTTCGACACAGGACTACAAAGATTTTCATATAAATAGTACTCCACTTGGACAAGTTTGACAACCCTAGAGATGTCTATAAGGAGTGATACAAAGGCAAAACTGTCTGGTGCAGGATGACCGCCAAGTTTGCACCTCAGATAGAAATATTAGTATATGCAGTTCATGACTCGTGTCATATTTGTGCATTAAATCCACTTCATAGAAAGGAGAAGAGCAAAACCTGCTCAACAGCCATGATGATGTCTGCAGTTGAACCTGAGCCCTGAGAATCCAACGCTTTGTAGATTGCAAGCCTGTAGTACCAAAGGCCAACAAAGCTTGAATGCTCAAATACACTGTTGGAATTAAGCACAAATATAGACCAAAAACCTTAGTATTTTGGATGAGAACTGCCACTTGCATACTAAATTGCTTTCTCCAGAGCCCCAGAATAAATGAAGAAACAGGGGAGTCAAGAGGAAAAGAGACTGACCGTGCTCGAGGTGCAGTACCACTAGCATTTCCATAATTGACACCCTTCACAATGACTGGCACCCCGTAATTACCTGCAGAAGTACCTGCACAATGGCTGCCAGAGACATTGCCATCGATGTATGGCTCATGTCAGAAGAAGCTGAATCTGGTTCATCTGAAATATAAGTTGCACAACAATCATCATGCCACAGACGCTGAATAAACCAAGAATGCTATGGCCCTGAACTCTACCTTTCGAAACAACTTAACCTAAGATGTCAATGTTCAGATAGTTACTAGGATTGAGATGATATTAAACATTGTTACGAATATCTAAGTCACAATTTGAAGTACATTGAATGGTTCCATAGGGAGCAAAGAGAATGGGACTATTTTGGATTCTTGTAACCCTAATCCATTATCAAGAAAGAGAAGTTGGAACGCCACTTGACGAGGGCATAAAATATTGTAATGAGAGGGGGAAGTCATCAGTTAAGTCTTGATGTCTCTCCCCCATTATGTGAGAAGCTCCAAGTGTGAGATTCAACTTACATCACATTTTCTTGGTTCCTTCTTCCTTCTTATTGTGAGCTATGGCAAGTCCGAGCCTTTTGTCAACTCACATAGGTGCCAATGAGTCGAGTCCTACTTTGTGAATATTTGTGCCAAGAGCAATAAAAGGAAGAAAGCTACAGTTTCTACGAGAAGGGAATGACATGAAAGAAAGAAACTGTCACTTACGTGCCATGTCCTGCCCCATCCAAGGGCGAATTGAGGTCCGGGTCTGATGCATTTGCACCCGACAGGATGACTCCCTGGAAAAAGTGTCGGGCGGCGATGATTTTCCCATTGCAAAACCCATTTGGAACAGCCGGATCGGTGTCACACGTGCCAAGGAATGATGGGAGCGAAAAGTAAGGGTCCGAGGACTCGTTTGCGAAGCTCGGATGGTCCGGGTAAATTCCCGTGTCCACAATGCCAATAATCACATCCTCCCCGGCATGCATTGTGCCACCTGATTTGTTCCATGCCCCGCCTGGGAGGTTCATATAGTCATATGTATGTGTAGTGGTCGCATACATTGTCTTTGACTCCTCCACAAACCGAACTTGTGGCAGGTTGCGTAGTAAAGCCGCCTTCAAAATCCCACGCACGTATCTAATTAAGAGAAATAACTTTTGTATTGTGCAAAATTCTCATGGAAACTCTTTCGACCATTGGCATCCAAGAAACATTACATGTACCCCTACCCTGGAATGCACACATTTGGGAAAGCATTGACCTACAACTATCAATCAATTTGCATGTAATTACACGTAATCTACCACTAAACCCCCAGGGGACAACTCTCCCTCTAGAACAGCTATTTCTAAATCACTTCTAATGCTTCAAATAAATTAATTTATTGTCATTTCACAAAGAAGAGCAACGTGCTTAGAAATAGCAGGGCGTTAAAAGGAATTCATTTATGCCATATGTGGCTGAATCAGAAAAGAATTACACTTACATCTTTTTAAGATATAGTTAGAAGCAATGTTTCTAAAGCAGGGGCCACCATCCAGACTCCCTAAAAATATATTTTCACTGGAAAAAATATCTAAAATCATTCTTTAGAATTTATAGTCTTAAAATTTCTTATATTAAGTATCAGCGGGTGCTTCTTACAAATGTTTTAGCACCTCCAAACCTGGTTCTAAAGACTCTGACCCCTGCGGGTGCTACAGATAGTTACCACTCTGGTACTAACCCCTCTTATGGCTCGAGCCTCGGCTACTCTTCGACAACCATAATTTTCCTGCGTTTACCGAAGAGTGCATGACCTGATAAAGTGCCCGGGAACTTCGCAATAAAGTCTTGCACACGAGCACTGTGTCTGTTGCTTTGAACCTGCGTACTGTGTGCTTTTTCATTTTAATGATATCTATCTGAGTTGTCATCGTAAAACTTTGATGCTGAATTTGCGTTGTAACAACTGGATATGTGTGCTTCTAATTCACCTACATAGCTTACTACTATTTCTAATGATGTAGCAGCGAGTACCAATGATAAAAGACCAAACTCGGCATCTGTGGATGATGACCTAATTCACTACATGGTCTGTCATGAAACTGACATGTGAAATGCGATTCGTCCCCGTAGTTAAATGGCGCTTGAATAGCCATTAATTGCCAAATAGGAGAAATTGTTTCAGCACAGGCCCGGTAGTGCATCTCACCTATGGGAGTTGTGGATAACGTGCGAGATTGGCAGGGTATTAACCTAAAGGTTACCTTTTTGATGAATTCACCAAACCTTCCCCAGTGTGTGTATGTGTCTAAACTCAGTTGATTCAAGGGCTTTTTGTCTTATCAAGAGTTATTTTACATCTACTAATAAGGGATTTTCAGCACCAAGGAATTGGCAATGTGTGAGTTTTGTTATTATATGTTGGTCTCTGAACGATTCAAAATCATCAGCAGTTAAGTCTGTCCTCGGTCCTTAAGTAACAATGTAAGGAAATCTTATTAGATTTAAGGACCAGAACGAGGTATCATAGAAAGGTGGAGTTCAAGGCCTCACCTGGTCAGAGCTCATTTTGACGGCAAACCCATTCATCACTTGCGAGTAATCATAGGTTTTCATGTATCCGGTGGACAACCCAAGTGTCGACTCCAACAACAAATCGTGCTTCGTGCTCAAATCCGCCGCCTCATATCCAAGTGTTGTCACCGGTTGGTTTCTGCACCCCACAAGATAATCACAAAATTCACATTCAGATATACGACCTAAATACCTTTGGTAAACACAATGGGATCCTAATGTGAGATGGGTGGGGCACTAGAAACATAGAAAAGACAATTTCCTATTAGTCATCGGTTCATTCCCAATTCTTTCTCCCACGGGAAGGAAGCGCTATTCCATGTTGAACCGATGTGAGGAAAGTTTCCCATAGGAAGTAGGCCAGTCACCGCAACATTTAGATGCTTGATACCGGAAGAGAACCATCAAGTAGGTTAATCACCACATCAATTTAGATGCTTGAGAAATGGAAGGTGTCTGCATACATATAAGAGCACAACTTTCTTCGAGAGGAATCCTCCTTTGCAGTACTTGTACAATTATAATTTTGCTCTTGAGCCATGTAGCCGAGGAATGCTTCACTTTTGTCATAACATGGATCCCTTGTTGTTTGTATCCCTTATGCTAAATGTTTTTAAGATGCAAAAAGATGGGCACTAGCAATCTTTTTGGCATGAAAGAGGGGTACTAGTGCTATCGAATCAAGTTCCGATACGGGCCCCAGCAAGAAGTCAACGATGACACCTAAACTTCTAGAAAAAACTGAATTTCTCGCCCGGGCGGGGGGTTTTTTCAAGGATCAAAGAATTCGGAGGTAATTTAGAGCTTGCAGATACGATGCACATGATGCTACTCAAGGTATTGTATCTGTAAAAGCTTAGCTCCAATTTAATCCATTCCGTTCAAATCTAGACTGGCAATGCAGGAGCTAGTGAACGAGCTCAATCAGTGCAAATGATTGACCATCTGACAGAACTTTAAATATTGCCGAAAAGAAAGTTACTACATCACAACTTGACCCAGCTCATTCGATTCGACCAATGATTTCCTTGGTGTTCCTTGGTGAATAACTTGCATCGAACTTCCACCTGCCCAGACCTGGCACAGCAGTAAGTCTAGTGTTCGGAGACAACAGCGTGGGATTCAAAAGGAAGGAAAAAAAATTAGCTACTCACGCATGAAGTGCGACAATGTAAAGGTTGTGAGCCTCTGGAATCGCCACTCCATTCGCAATCTGCAGGCTCGCCAACAACACCACCGTTGCTAATGTACACATAAGAATTCGCCTCATACAGTGCGCCGTGACATCTCCTCCGCCGGATGTCACCTTCTTCCTCGCCATCCTGAACCCCGACCAGTGGGAACCAGTGCTACTTGAATCTCGTCGAATTTCGATCGAGCTCCCCGGAATGTGCCTGCCGATCCCAATCTCAAGCTGAGATATATTTGCCACCAGCTCTTTTTTCGCACCTCCACTAAAGAGCCACTACACTTACACTGTTCCACACGCTCCAGCGCACAGAATCTCCCGTGCAAGCCCCCTTGAATTCTCCCCGAATCTGAATCTCGAATGATTTTTCCACCCAATTCGAAGTTTCACCTAAAATGCCTTTTATTATCTACAGGTGGCTGCACGGACCCAGCTGAAGCAATCAATTAGTGCAACATGTTATTCATCACCACTGTGTACATGAAGAGCGACTCGGTAGCAATCTCCAACCTCCACCTGCAACAACACCTCGAACTACCGAACTGACAGCCTCCTAGCATGCATACCATCGGGTTCCAATATCACAAGAACCCCATCTCCTCAATCATCGCCGAGCTCCTCACGAAAATCCCGTCCGTGACCCCATCGATGACTCACTCACTCAGTTCACCTGCAATTTCATCATCGGCGACTAGCTACCCGCAGTAACTTAAATCATTCGCCGTTCGCAACTTCTCGGCGGGCCAGATACCAAACTCCTAATCTGCAATCAAATCAATCAGACAGA
Source organism: Polytrichum formosum (assembly GCA_964035585.1). NCBI lineage: Eukaryota > Viridiplantae > Streptophyta > Polytrichopsida > Polytrichales > Polytrichaceae > Polytrichum > Polytrichum formosum. Next base: position 11,850,204 of record OZ037935.1, on the reverse strand, counting down.
CATGCCCCGCTCATTCGTGGCAAGCCAGCCAGCGAGCAGGAACCACCACCTGCCTGCCACGGAACGAAAAAAGGTTTACTCTTGGGGTGATCTAATTTAAGCAAGCCGTCACCAGCGGCAATTTTGGTGGCAGCTGGTACAGCAAGAATCAGTTCGCAACATTTACTTAATTACTGACCCAGTGACTCCGAGGTGGTGAATGTTGTGCAACGGAACTGTGGCAGCGACGCCTCAAATTGAAACCTGGCCCGGAGTTTTGCGAGTTCGGAGGTTGGTAATTGGGAGGTGGATGGATTTGAGGGGTGGGCCATGCGCGGCTAATCAGTGATGACGAGTCGCTACCAACCTAGCCCCCAAGTTTTAAGTCCAAAGTGATTACTTAGGACCTCAATAATAAGTTAGTTTATCGGCCATCCACCTACTATCACTGTTTGGGCCTTGGTTGCGGCCACTGATGCGATAATGCCATGATACTACTTAGGTAGAAGATGCGGACGCTGATGTGAAGCTTCGTAGCGCCGACGCGGCTTTGCGGAGGCTCGGAGGTGGCCGCTGGCTGGGTAATTGATCGGCGGCACTGTGACAGGAGTAGACTAGGTATGTATCGGTCGACGGAGTTCGCGGGCTTGCCGATGCCGCGGGGCCCGCAAAGCGGCCGTGGCGGATCCGTGGCCGGCGTTGACGGATTCTTCTTCGTCGCTTGTTTGTGACTTGGGCTCATCAGTAGGTCACACACTATGGGTGATGAGGCATCTATAACCCATAAGATAAGAGAGTTTGCATCTGTTTAGCATAACATTATTCAATCCATAACAGTGTTCTGTGTTCTGTTTGACAGTATTCTGAAGAATATTCCTCATATTCAGACTAAATATTAGGAATATTTCACATAATACTCTCAGTACCATAGAACATTGTTATGGATTTGAATAATGTTATGAGGAGGAGTAATAATGGGGATTTGTTTTTTTTGTGAAGAGAAACAACTCTACATTCAGTCTAAATGTGGGAAATATATTGGGAATATTTTGTGAAATATTGTCAGTCCCACATAACATTGTTATGGATTTGAATAATGTTATGTCAGGAGAAGCCAACAAAAATCAAATTCTTTTGTCATGAATATGGAAATTCCTACAAATTTTGAAGCGGTAAAGTTAGGGTACCACCTAGTTGATTTATAGGTTAACTCATAACCGCTCATCTAAATGCTAATGCTTGGCTACGATAGTTATCAAAACTCTTATGAGGGTAATTGATCACAAGCCACCGCCATGTAAACCTTAACTCCATTCGCCTGAAAAACATAGATCTCATCCATGTTGGCATTACATGAGCTTAGTTAGCGGTTAAATGGACATGGTCGACTATGGATGCCTCGACCTTAATGAGGATGGGTTTCCACCTAGGTATGTAGGTGTTGTGCAGTTTGTTTTCTTGTTCTCCATCTTCTATTGATCATATTTTTGTCCTCAAATTTGTGTCGCATTAGCAAACCATGAATGAAACATCTACAAAAATCAAACTTGGGTAAATCAGACATTCCTTGATATGGTTATGGTTATTGGAAGCGCACACTGGTTGATTACTTAATTGAATACACATTTGGACCTCTTGAAAGTGTTCATTGTTGTGTGTGGAGTACTTTTGTCACCAAAAATCCTCCACCCTTCGATTTCGTCCTAGCCCGAGTGGAAAAGTTTATAATGACATGTAGAGACTTCTCTCTTTGTAACCAGGGTTGTCTATTGTGTCGTGACGGAGGCTTATCCCGGCATAATGTCGTGCCGTCACGACACGTATCCGTCACGACATTATGCCGGATTATGCCAGATGCTGTCTTTATCCTGCCGGACTTGAATTTTACCGATTTTTTTGTGTAATTACATTACCCAATTTCGGACACGTAGGATTTACATTGTCCACGTGTGACGACATGTCAGCAAAGTAAAGGGAAAGTGGGGAAAATTCTACTAGCGCCCGTCCGCCCCCCCGTCCGCCCCCGTTCCCAATCCCCGTTCCCACCCGTCCGCCCTCGTTCCCAATCCCCGTTCCACCCCGTCCGCTCCCGTTCCCAACCTCCGTCTGCCCATGTCCCCCGCCCCGCTCCCAACCCGTCCGCTCCCCCGTCCGCCCCCCCCGTCCGCTCCCCCCCCTCCGTCCGCTCCCCCGTCCGCCCCCCCGTCCGCCCGCTCCCCCCACCTCCGTCCGCTCCACCGTCCGCCCCCCCCCCCCGTCCGCTCCCCCGTCCGCCCCCCCCCCGTCCGCTCCCCCCCCTCCGTCCGCCCCCCCCTCTGTCCGCTCCCCCGTCCGCCCCCCCCCCCCGTCCGCTCCCCCGTCCGCCCCCCCGTCCGCTCCCCCGTCCGCCCCCACCCATCCGCTCCTTGTTCCCCACCCGTCCGCGCCACCGTTCCCCTGCCGTCCGCTCCGCGTTCCCCTTCCGTCCGCTCCGCGTTCCCCTGCCGTCCGCTCTGCGTTCCCTACGTCCGCTCCGCGTTCCCCTGCCGTCAGTTCCCCCCGTCCGCCCCCTGTTCCCCTCCCGTCCGCTCCATGTTCGCGGACGGGAGGGAACGCAGGGCGGACGGGTGGGGAACGCTGAGCGGACGGGTGGGAACGAGGAGCGGACGGTGGGGAACGAGGAGCGGACGGAGGGAACGCGGGGCGGACGGGTGGGGAACGCTGAGCGGACGGATGGGAACGAGGAGCGGACGGTGGGGAACGAGGCGCGGACGGAGGGAACGTGGCGCGGACGGGAGGGGAACGGGGCGGACGGGTGGGGAACGTGGACCGGACGGGGGGGAACGGATGAAAGATGGAACGATTAGCGGACGGGTGGGGAACGCGGAGCGGACGGGAGGGAACGGGGCGGCAGGGGAACAGCGTAGAATTGCGACCACATATGAATTGGACTTCATATGAATTTTTTAGAGCCAAAAAACGGACACTATAGTCACCATCTATAAATGTTAACCCTTGGGAGTGGATCAAAGTGCGATTGAGCGGCCCAACTTTGTTGAGAGTCCAAAGAAATGAACCCTAAATAGCCAATAAAATATAGTAAGGGTAGCCTTAGTTGGGCATAGTGTGAAGCCTCCAAAGGCCAAGCCCAAAAGTCCAAACTCAAAGGAGCATGCCACTTTATTACTTGCTCAAAATAACCCCTCCAATCTAACGGCCAAGATCTTGTCAATGATTGATTATTATAATGAAAAAAATGTAGGCATCGAAAAAAAAAGCAGGTGGGTTCGTTGGAAAGCTAGGAACCTAAACCCTCAAACCATGTATGGAAACACTTCTACATGAGTGTGAGAACAAATCAATGGCACATATGTGGTAGTAATTTGGAATGACGTAGGGTTTAGGGTTTAGGGGTTTAGGGTTTAGGGTTTATGAACCACTAAGGTTGAAGCACAAATTAATGATTTATTGAAGGAAAGTGCATTCGGATGGGTGACATCGGTTATGAAACCATATGAACCACTAAGGTTGAAGCACAAATTAATGATTTATTGAAGGAAAGTGCATTCGGATGGGTGACATCGGTTATGAAACCATATGAACCACTAAGGTTGAAGCACAAATTAATGATTTATTGAAGGAAAGTGCATTCGGATGGGTGACATCGGTTATGAAACCATATGAACCACTAAGGTTGAAGCACAAATTAATGATTTATTGAAGGAAAGTGCATTCGGATGGGTGACATCGGTTATGAAACCATATGAACCACTATGATTGAAGCACAAATTGGTGATTTGTTGAACGAGTGGATAACTAATCAAATATGGAAAGTTCAAAGAGGTATCAAAGAGGTTTCCAATGCGGATGTCGGAAGATTTTTTCAAAAGTGTACATTTTTAACCTAACCAACTTTATTTTTATTCCGATTGCGTTGACTTTATCTTACTAACGAGAATTGGATCCTCTACATATTGGATTACATCAATTATTGGTCATGGTCATCAAGTCCTTAGAGGTCAATATATAAGTAGATCATTGAGACTCATACATATAACGAAGGTAGAGTATCATGGATAGGATGGGAAAGGGGAGAGTCATGTTTGAGGGTGTAGAATGCGATGAGGAGATACACAATTTAGACGATCCCCATATTCCATTCAATGCAACACCCGAGCGTGAGAGAGATGAGAGAAGTGCTAGGGATCGATTTCGTGATGAGTATGTCATGACTCCCTTCTCACAATCTACACAAGCTTGGAGGATGAGGGCGGCGGAAGAACAACGACAATATGCAGACAACTTTGAAATCGATGCGGTGGAGAAGGACCACACACAATGCGTGGGTGGAGATCTAAATGATCTAATTGATTTGTGTGCGGATATTTTGGAGAAGCCCGGGGATGTGGATGTGGATGTGGATGTGGATGTGGATGTGGATGTGGAGGAGACTTCAATCGACATTGAAATAGTCAAGGTAGCGGGGGAATCTTCAAAGACTATGTCTATTCGTAAGAAGAGGAGAGGATTGTCGCCTCATCGGCTACCATTGAAGGAACGGATGAAAGACCGAACGATTAGCTATTTTGATTTACTTCAGCCGAATCCTCTTCCAAAAATGGAGCCTCGCCGGAAGCCAGGAGCATCTACGAGGTTGGGATGACGGAATGAAGTGGAATATTATAGTTTGCATGGTTTGTTCATGTATATGATTAATAAAGGGCATTTGTAACGTTGTCGCAATAATAAAGTTATGACTTGTATAATATGTTGTACCACTTCTATGATTTATTTATTTATTTTTAATTCACCAACCGAACAGTTTCTGTTGAGATAAACAAGCACAAAGCAATATGAAACTATGCATCCACTTCTCAGTTCCAAGAGAAAATTTTTTAACCACTTTACGTTCACCCTTAGTTGATTATTGCTATTTTAGTGTACTTTATTATGTAGATGGGGGGACTATTATGTAGAGGACTTTTATTGCATATTCTTGTAGAGGACTTCATTACCTATCCATGGATACCAAGAACTCATTTTTTGGACTTCATATGAATTTTTGAGAGCCAAAAAACCGAGACTATGTCCAAACTTCAAAAAAAAGTGATTGTGAATTATATAAATATAAATATAAGCAATTGTGAAGTATGTGTGCAATATGTGTGGAGTACAAGAAAGAACATTTAGAGATGTTTAGGATCACGTGTACAACCGATATAACTATTGCAACATTGTGCTCAACTTTAGTTAACTAGATATAACTATAGTTGACTACATTTTGTGGCATACCAAAATTAGAATAAATATAGGTAATTGCATTTTGGCAAGACATATCACGAACAACTATAGTTAACTTGAACTTAGCACATGGATGTGATAACAACGATGTGAAAGAATGATGTGGCCTCACGAGAGGCGAGAACCTTGGTTAGTCTCCCATAGACTTCTTCTCGATTATGAAGCAAAAATCCTCATGGAGTATGAACATTGCACTAAGATCCATAAATCTCATACAATATACAAGTTGTGTATGAAAAAATGATGGCTTTATTTACATCTCCAACGGTTACAAAATTGGTATGATCCAAAATTGCTGCAAAGAAAACAAAAAAAAACTATTTTGCAGTGTCACGGAAGCACATTGTCGGGTTAACCATGTTGTATGGAGGCGACTTCAACATGTTCACTACGTGTGTGATGGTTGACCTTTCCGCTGGATTGGGCTTCGTCAATGCATCCAATGCTATCTCAAACCGCATCTTCAAGCCATTTGGATCACTGTTTAGCTGAAACAACGAGGAAGTCGAATCCCTGGCATAAATCTTCTTTGCCAAAGCACCCACTGAGAAGGACTCCGAGAGAAACGTGTGCCTATGTTTCCGAGCCATCCTCACCGGAGAGGTAGATGTTCCACGCTGCCCTCGTACATGGAATAATTCTGGACCAGCACAGTTGTATTTTATGCGGTGCTTGTTCATCTCATCCACTGATTCTTTTCCATAGTTGGAGGGTGCGTCTTCATCTCCCCATGATGCCATCCCCCAATCACACACACCAATGAAAACCGTGTTCTCACGGTCTTGTGGGAAATACAGCATGACATTGTTGGGATTAAGGTCATTGTGCAACACGTCATGCTTGTGCACTACATCCACAATGCACATTAGAGCCCATGCCAAATAAGCTCGATGCCTTCGATATACAACCAACCGTTTCCGTGCTTCAAAGTCTGCCCCAGGCATTTGAAGGATTGTGCGCTCGTGGGTTTCCGGAACTTGGTGGTCATAGACCCTCATGTTCTTCAAGGAGCCTCCATTCCACCACATCGAATAGGATTCGTATGTTTTCGGGTGGAGGTATTGTAGCTTGATTATCCCAGGATGATCTACTGGGCATGCCAATGCTTCAACCGAACGCTCCTTTCGGTTCTCCAGACTATTCGTGGCCTTCATGGTCTTCCCAGCCCACTCTATCCAGTTAGGGATGAATGATGCTCCTTGAATTGTGACTCTCCGCACCACTCCGAAGGTCCCTTGGAAGATTTCCCTATCCAAGGGTTTGATCTCCACATTCCTAGGCAACCATATGACACCCTGCCGGCCCTGAGTGGCAATGTTGTCTGCCAGCTGCCTGTCAATAAAAATGGGAAGGTTGCGGGCGGATGTGCCTTTTGCTGCTATTACGCCTCTTTTCCAATTCTCTAGCTTAATGTACAGCTCGGACCTCCTCCCACCACTACTTCCCTCTCCATGATGCATAGCCTCATATGACATCGTTGGATTGTAGATTGCTTCCACAGCTTGTTTTTCAATCCATGTGTTCCAATCGCTCATGCCCCTAGCTTCCTCAAACTCCGGTCCAGACGTGGCTTCCGTGAGAATAAGCATCAACTCGTTCCTCGCCAACTCTAAACCCTTTGTACCATCATTGAGGTATTTTTTCTCCAAATAAACCATGTTGTTACTTCTAAACCAATCCAACAACACGATCCTGCAATGATTTCGAGCCTCATCGGTCCGCGGGTCGCGTTTGCCTCTATGTTTCCTTTTCTTTGATTGCGAACCCGATGCCGCGGACCCGTCCTCCGTCCCTTCCGAAACTGCTGGGCGTTTTAATCCCCGTCTTTCAGTCTGCTCCGAACCCTGAGGTACATCACGTGCAGGGCTCTCCGGTCTTGATGTCCGCCGTGTCGGAGATTGTGGTGGCACGTTCTCCGAACGAGCCGGTGCATGTATTTCTGTGGAACTGCCTGAGCTTGGTCCCCTTCCAGTTCTCCCTCTATGTCCACTGTTTCCCCGACTCCCACGTGTTCCACGGCTTCCCCGTGTTTGGTTGCCTCCCGAATGACCAACAGCCAAGAACTCTTCGTCAAACTGAAAGGGATCTGGACATGGTGGACGTGCTGCAGTACTTCCACTTCCAGGATCGCTTCCCGTACCCTCGGCAGTATTCGCCGATGCATTGCCTACGAGCCAAGCACGGTGCACCCTCAAATCCTCGTTCTCGTAAGGAGCAATGCCCTCCCCCTCCATCGTGATAAAAATCACGTGAGTGAGTGAATATGAAAATGAGTCGTGATAAAAATGACGTGAATAAGTGAGTGTGAAAATCTCTCGTGATAAAAATCACGGGAGCGAGTAAATCTGGAAAAAAAATTGCGAGGGTTCCCCCACAATTTGCCCTGCCCTCCCAAACCCCTTGAGACCCGCGCGGTGATGCTGTCCTTTGGGACGCAACAAGGTCTCGGGTCCCTATGTGGTGGGAGGAGAGGAAAGTGGTAGGAACTAAAGCCTCACGGCTTTATATAGGCAACGAGGAGCCCAATCATTATGGGATCCCGGTCGGAATTAGGGTTTAGGGTACGAAAACGACGTATGGGGAACGTGGGAACTAGGGGCGGACGGGCGGGAACTAGGGGGCGGACGGGCGGGAACTAGGGGGCGGACGGAGGGAACGTGGGGGCGGACGGAGGGAACGAGGAGCAGACGGGTGGGGAACGCGATAGGGAACTCGGGCGGACGGGAGGGAACGAGGCGCGGACGGGAGGGGAACGGGCGGACGGAGGGAACGTGGCGGACGGAGGGAACGTGGAGCGGACGTGAAGGGAACTCAATAGGGAACGCGGGCGGACGGAAGGGATCGGAAAGCGGACGGGAGGGAACGCGGAGCGGACGTAGGGGAACTCCGAGCGGACGGAGGGAACGCGGGGCGGACGGGGGAACGCGGGGCGGACGGGGGGAACGCGGGGCGGACGGGAGGGAACGGGTGCGGACAGGATGGGAACGGGGTACGGACGACGGGGAACGTGTGGCGGACGGAGGGAACGTGGAGCGGACGTGAGGGAACGCGTGCGGACGGGAGAGGAACGTGGGGCGGACGGGAGGGAACGAGGAGCGGACGGTGGGGAACGTGTGGCGGACGGAGGGTAGCGGACGGGAGGGAACGCGGGGCGGACGGGTGGGACGCCCCACCCCCCCCCTCTCCCGTCCGCTCCACCCCCGTCCGTCCGCCCCACCCCCCCCCCCTCTCCCGTCCGCTCCACCCCCCTCCCCCGTCCGCTCCATCCCCCTCCTCCGTCCACCCCTCCCCTCCTCCGTCCGCCCCACCCCCCCCCCCTTCTCCCGTCCGTCCGCCCCACCCCCCCCCCCCTCTCCCGTCCGCTCCATCCCCCTCCTCCGTCCGCCCCTCCCCTCCTCCGTCCGCCCCACCCCCCCCCCTCTCCCGTCCGCTCCACCCCCGTCCGTCCGCCCCACCCCCCCCTCCCCCGTCCGCTCCACACCCCCGTCCGTCCGCTCCACCCCTATCCACCGTCCGCACCACCCCCCCGTCCGTCCGCTCCACCCCCCTTCCCCGTCCGCACCACCCCCCTTCCCCGTCCGCCCCACCCGTCCGCCCCCGTCCGCCCCACCCGTCCGCCCCCGTCCGCCCCCGTCCGCCCCACACCCTCCTTAGTAATATTTTATTACTTTGATTTTAACACAATGATAAACACAATGGCAAAATGGTCTACGTGGCAGGGGAAATATGCACATCCACGTCGACGTTTTCTGCCACATAGGACGCCACCTTGGCAAGAAGGTAAGTATTTTACCCACCCTAGTCGGCTCCCCCTATGTTGACCCTACGTGGACCCTATTGTGTCGTGACGGAGGGGTCCATCACGACACGACACGTCGTGACGGCACGACACCGTCACAACGGCGGGATAGACAACCATGTTTGTAACCCAATATATAATTCCAATCTACCCTTGGAATATACACAACTTGATTAACATCACACTATGTAGTTTTACATTCCTTAATGTCGGGCAAGGTTATATCCTTAGCCTTTTCTAATGTCCATCCGGCCGCTTTGGCCACGCATGCCTTCAAAGATATCCCTCTTGTGAATCGAATCCTTGCCGTCGACTCCACACTACTACATGAGTTCTCGCTTATTGATTTCGTGCTATCACATGTCATCGTGGTTGATTCCGTATTGGTATATGACACTTCGCTTGTGGATTCTATGAGCACATAGGCTTTAAATACAAGTATTAAAATATACTTATATACTTATCCTTGCCCTTCTTTCTCTAAGTTCTTCTTGATGTAAATCTCTATCAATGTCTTCCTACTAAACTTCAGAATAGTATAACTCCCACCCAACTTATGTTCTTCAAGTGAAATTTGGTACACTTGTTAAGTACCTTATCAAAAATCTCCACACCAAATTTTGGTACAAACAGAGTTCATATGCAAAAGTTATGCATGAAATTCTAACTCTAACTACTTAGTAGGAATGATGTGATAAAGCATCCGGTCATTAAAACTCTAATAACTTCCAACTCCTACGTCCAATCAATCTAAAATTTTGACACAAGATAGATATATAAGTTCAAAAGGTAGTGTCAAATTTTGGTATCCATATCTATAACCCTCTAAGAGATACATATTTTCAAACCTTGCTGCTTTGTTCCTAGACACCCTCCCCTTCAACTTTTAATAACTCTTTCATCCCAATGACTGAAGCTCTCAAATTTTTACCACAACTCCCATACTTTATAATAAACAATCCCTCAAATTTTCATACCCATTGAACACTCTGATCATTCATAATTGACAAATCTCTCACTATAAAGTTCTGTTCAAGTTCATAACTAATAAAACACTACAAGTAATGCACCTAGTACAATCTAGTCACTCTAAATGCCACAAGTTTAAACAAGTTTGAACTCTCTCACTTCAATATGAATCTCAATGCAACAAGTTGAAGTTTACAATCAAACTCCAAATTCCTTAAACCCAATCTACTTCTAACAAGAGGTCAATCCCTCTTCAAGGCTAAATAGCCTTGGCTCTTCTCCTAAGAACTAAGCACACACATGTGCTCCTATCTTGCTTCCCACACACCCACACTTATAACCCGTGGGGTGCTTAAGGAGCACGAAGGAAAGAGAGGATGAGTGAGGGAAGAATGAGGGATTATATAGTGAGTTGAGAGGGAGAGAGGGCATGAGATAAGGATAGGGTGAGAGGATTAGAGCCTCCAATCACAACCCCTTAACATTCTCCTTCTAAGTAGGGACTCATCTCATCCACAAGGCTCACGATAAGCCCTCGAACTCTCCTCCTACTTTGTAGGCTCTCATCTAATCTCCTAAGCCTTCCTTCCTCAATTGATCAACAAAGATCTTAATTCAAACATTTAACTTACCTTGGCTTTCTACCTACCACACTTTACCAAGGTATGTCCTCATACTACTTAAATCCACTCGACACAAGCCTAATGCTTCAAACTTAGCTTTCTTCAAGCTTCACTCTTTTTATATTTTTGTGAATAATCATAAATCAACAAAACACCACTTGTAATGTTTTACAAGTGTTAACAACACATGTGAGCATCAATTTAGGCTCACAACTTTATGAAATCTGAAGTTGTAGTCCAATCTCTTTTGAACATGTGTCTTTATGGTGTTTGTTCCTTGATCCTTGCTTAACCAAACACCAATCAATGATAGGTGCCCGGTAAGAGAAGTGATCAAATAACACCCTTGTACCTTAGGGTCAAGACCAATGAAATTCCAAATCGATTGATGATCATGATGTTGGTCAGGAGGAAATGTTCAAATGTTTTAATGTCCTTGGAGCCAATAGACCAAACAACCTTTCAACTACCGTAGTTCTCTAGCAGCTTGGGCAGAAAATAATTAATTTTGAAGGTGCCTAAATTTTTGGGAAATTAATTTCGTTGAGTGTCCAAAAAAAGAAATAACATTCAAAGAGTGCCTAAAATCATAATAATGCAAGTGACTTTCACTAGAATCCAACAAAGTAGCATCAAATCAAAGCAAAATTTGTTGCCAAGCCAAACCCTGACATACAAGTAAAAGACAAACTTTAGGGTAAGGAATGTTGGTTAAGGAAAGTGTTTAGGTTAATCGTAGCCGCCATAGATGAAATTAGGAAAACCATCCATGAATTATAGAAAACTACCCATGAATGTTTAACGTACTTTAAATTGCTTTTTGAATCTGCCCAATTTTAGAATATTGTTTTTTGGGCTGCCTAACTTACTTTTGCACTTTAATTAATTATTAGGCAGAAACGTGCCCAAGCTGCTAGAGAGCTACGGTAGCTTCTAGGAGGGACCTTGCATGGAAACTCGAGGCTTTATCAAGGGTTAATGGCTCAAAAATATCCAATTCGGACCTTAATGTTGGTCGGAAGCAAGTTCATGTCTCCATCAAACAAGGCGTGTCATATGCCATTAGAAAGCTCTTCCACACTCACTTCTAGTGGTATGAAACATGCCTCCTAATTCAAAAGATCGAGTATGCACAAAGCTCCCAAATATTCATGCATTATATTTTAAGGATTCACAAGAGAAAAGTGTTGGAACCATTAGTAACAGCCTATGACAAGTATGACAAGCATGAATAACAATGAGATAGTCCTCCCAAAGGGCTAAAATCTCCTCTAATAAGTTTGAATGAATATGCTAAAATATTAGTTAAGGCAATATAAATACTTGAAAGACTCTTGTGGTACATGTAATTTGGGGTAAATTTATTTGAACGATCATGAGTTTTAAAGACCATTTTTCAAAAACTCATGTTCTTATGTACACACACACACACACATGACATATGACACGTGACACATGTCATATATATATATATATATGACATGAAAATAAAGTTTGACATGTATACAAGGGGTTTATTTTTTGCCCTTTGAATGCACATGCTATGAGTGATTTACAAAGAGTACTACCCTATGGAAAATGTGGTATGTACATGTATGTAATGCATAGGACATTTGGCGCTCGCAAAAGGATGTATTGTGAAGCCAATCAATATAAAGAACCATGTGTATGTATTATGTGGTACCACATTGTCATTGGTGTGCATCAGACTAAGACACTTGGTCTAATATGATATCAATTTGTGTGATTGAGATGTATTATGAAAATTAATCAACTAATGTAAATATCTTGTCTGTATATTAAGTGCCACCTCTATTGTCACTATGTAGTGCACATCACACCATGCCACTTGTCATGACTCCACCTTCATTTTAAATGAATTTCGCCATATTATTGATATGGCATTATCATACATGGTCCACTCTAATTATTCGAAGGTATTTAATAACATTCTTTAACACATTCTATGAAAATGTGCACTTTCTATAATTGGATACCACACAAACTACACTAAATATGATATTTAGTGTCATATAGTATTAAATGTCACTATGGTGACTTTTTGGGAGACACTTCTTATGAATAAGCTTCCAAACATTGTCATGGATGTTGGATGAGTTCATCCATTGGCCAAAACCCTACCTTCTCTTGTCAGCAAGTTGTGGTGAAATACTGTCGCGGATGATTGAAATTTGGATGAAAAATCACTTGGTAAGTGACAGTAATTGCAACACTGTAAACATATAATCCCAAAAAAAATTACAAGGAAGGACAAAAAATGTTGGGTTAACATTTAGTGTTGGTGACACTATACCGCAATTTACAATTAGTTTTGGGTTTAAGACGACTAGAATTGGTGACACTGAATATCATATTTAGTGTACCTATTATAGATATGTAGTGTTGAGTACCATGAATCATCAATCCTTTCCCATTTAAAGTTGATATTCACATGTCCCGGCATTGCATCACACTTAACATATAAAAATGATTTCACAACATGTCAAATATCATAACCAAAGTGATACATTCATCACTTTGTTGAAATTCCGGGTCCCACAAAGCATGCTCACCATGATGCTAAAGAGTATTATGTTGTTATTAGTGTGGTCCACTATATTGATTGCCCGCGCTATTTGTAATAGATGAAGTAGCGGTATATACACTACCATCGTATGAGCCCTTGGTAATTGTATCACATCGTGCTAGAATAATATTTATATCTACCATTATCGTAGATGTGCAAAATTTTCATAACATTACTGAGCTAATGAGTTGTGTTCATGGGCCTAGCAATAGATTCGAGAATAAAGACTCCGGATGTCAGAATCCCAACGCTTCAATTGAATATAAAGTCATGGTAACTGAACACAACTCATCAACTGAGCAATGTTGTGTTCAATGATACACTCTAAACTCCGTAGTATCACACATGTGGCAACCAAAGTGCACGTGACACTACGAAGTTCTATAGTGTTAACATGGATGTGTGATACTAGTGAATTAGTGTAGCATGTGACACTATGAAATAACACAAAGTGCAACATAATAAATGGTGTGGTGTGGTCCACTCCGCTTCACCTTCCCAGGCGATGCGGTGTTGCACGTACCAACATTCAACAAGTGGCATAAGAAGAAGAAGAATAAGAATAAGAAGGTGACACTCCACATATTGACACATGGTGCAATGCAAGGGTGTGGGTTGACTTCTTTGGTGGTTTGCATTAATGACAAAATTCGTGATATAAGGGAGAGAAAGGTGACAATAAGGAGTGAGATTTGAACTACGAACATCCGTTCCCTAGGGTTTAGGGATATTGGAGAGTGAGTGACATTATGGAGGTTGATATTACGAAGTTTAGGGTGTATAGGGCAACTTTTTAGTGACACATGTCAATCGCCCTTGACTCATATGCTTGCAGTGATAGAGGTGAATCAAAATTTACATTCTACTCCATATTACAATAAATACGATATTTAGTGTCGTAAAATCTTCACAATTGTGGAACAAATAATTGCTCAGATTTTGGGGCCCGTGTAACTTAAGTAATTTGTGTCAGGATTGGTGGCTCCATGATTGATTGCTTGCATCAAGAAACTGAACACACATTTCATGAGAATACTTTTCTTGGACTTTGACAAAGTTGCAAGTTGATGTGCAGAGTTCCGTAACTTAGTAAGTGCCAAATTATTGTGTCAAGCATGGATTGCTCACAAGGGACACATATGTTTCCAAATAGTCACAAGGTACGATAGACGTGTGTTCTTTGGACACATTTCTCTCTTCACCCACTCCTCGTAGGATATGAAAATTGCAATCCATGCGAGATGACTGGCAAATTCGACACGGGGAGGTCACTCCCTCTTTAGTTAATGCATACACGTGCGCTCAGGACCTATTTATCGGGGGGCTATTTACCTTGCAAAAACAATTATAAGGTATGGTATTTTTCAAAATAAAGGTAAATTCTTGTATTTTAATACACCCTATCAGTAATTATAATTTTTTTGGGGAATCATTTTAAAACACCCTATTTTACTTATACTACATTTTTTCCCCTCCCGGCAGGTGGGTAGAGACCATTAACTCCACGCTGGAATCGCTGGTTCAGTAACGTTCAAGCAAGCCAGCCTGCAAAGTCATCCATCCAAGCATTTTCAATAGAAAATTACCTCTTTTCATCCACTAGCATAGACCCTACCCTAGACCTGCTACCCCTAGTAATTTGTTTCCACGCTATTTTACATGTACTGACTAGATAAAAGAGGCCATTATATGTGATGGTATTTTACATGTAAACATATTTCACTATTTTAAACCCCCCTATATTATATGTACGTTTTTTGCAAAATTTACCTACAATGAATATATTAGACCCTATTTTTTATCGCACGTTGTTCTACGATTTTTCGCCAGTGACCTCCCCGTGAAATTCGAATCATGTCTATACTCATATGCCTCATAATTATTAGAGTTCATGTGAATATTTATTCATTGTCAAAGTGAAGATTCTTGTGTTCATTAAGTGGTCATATAGGTCCCTCCAATCATGTTGACTATTGAACCTAGAATGCTTCTAAGCATATTTTGAGCACGTAGTCCAATCTCTTTTGAACACATGTCTTTTTGATTGATGTTCTTGTATTCATGTCTAATCATGTGCCACTTAATTATAGTGTCCATATCATCGATATGCTCGGTTTAGACATGTATATCTTAATGTGTCCCTTGTGCATGAGTCTAGTAAATGATACCATGTCATAAATTTGTTCATTTTGGTTTGTGCAGACTAAACCATGTTTCCTTGTAGTGGTGAGGTATGTGGATCTTAAGCGGCCATTATTCTTCATGGGACATTTCTATTTGCATCGTACATGGCAAGGTTTGTTGAATGTTTCAACACATGTCAAATAGCACATGAGATATAATTATGATGTACTAAAATCTAGATGCCGATCTAGATTTTATAGTGACAAATTAAAAGAGCATGTGTGATAGCCTACAGAGAAAGAGAAAGATCACTTTCACATCTTATAACATTCTCATCTCAAACTCCAAAGTGGTCCGAGATGACCCTAAACTACCGGATGACGCTGGAGAGATACCCAAATCTCAAGGAAGAGGTTGGCGGTTCGATTCCTGGCTGTGAAATCTCCTCTCTACTTGATGGAAAATTGCCAGGTGGTTAACCGCCTCCTGTGCTTTGGCGCTGGCCTGTCGGCCTTCTGTCTCAAAAAAAAACAAAAAAACAAACAAACAAACAAACAAAACTCCAAATTTAAATGGCAATCTTGAAATGGCAATCATTTCAATTTGTAAGTGCTAATCCGAATGAGATAATTCTCAATCCCATACAACGGGAATCATTGTTCTTAAAGTTGGATCCAGTTCCCACAGTAGGACGCTTCCAAATTATTGTTCTCCCTCTTTAAAATGACAAGTTTGGTCGAGCAAAAAAGTGTTGTATTATCCAAATCTTGTATTCTCGATAATATGACATTTTGGCCTCAAATTTTATACTATTGAGGTTTTTCAAGAAATGGCCTATTTCAATGTAAATGTCATATGTATACACAATGAAGATACATAAGTGTGAAAAAACTTTTTTTTATTGAGGAAATACACTTACAATATCACACAATGTGGTGTCAACAAAAATGCAATCCCATGATGATGTCTTCACCTATCACACACTATGAAGTGAGAATCTATAGTATTTTGATGTTATTTGTTGGTGTTGGAAATTGACATCTTGTTCAGTTTATACATAAAAGGATTTCATGCTTATCACATCTATAACTGAGAACTCCGAAGAATGCTTCACTGCAAAATTTGATAGTAATTGGGCATACCCATAAGCTTGAGGAAGCTTGAATTATTGGTGTTGACCGATCATCCACATCATTCCCCTCCATTGGCTCTTCATTCAAATCTACACCAAATGGACTTCTCTACCCCATGCCAAATCCACCAATTCAGCCATGTTGTACTCTACATCAACAATGTCCTCCCTTGCCAATTACACATATTCTTCAATAAGCATTTCTTCACTTCTAAGATTCAAAGAGGAAATGAGACTTGCCATTTCATTTGTTGCTTCTTTCATCCTAAATTTTTGACATTCATCATCCATTGCAAAATTGACACTCCATTCTATAAGCAAAATCTTGGACATCTTGCAATTGTCGTATATGATTTGGAGATTCATCTCTCTCCAAACTTGAGGGCTCCACATAATAGCATGCCTAATATTAGGCATTATTTTTCTCGAGTCTTAGAGAATAATAGAAAAATCAAACTAAGAGAGAGCCCATTCCAAAAGCTTCCGAGAAGTTTGAATTAAGCAATTATTCCCTAATCCAAGGGTTGTACCACACTTGTAACATTAGGTGGTAAGAAAACAATAGGTAATATTGCTCAACTGTAAAGTTGAAAAACCAAATGATTCACCACACCGAGTTACATGCGTAAGGGAAAGAGTAGCAAAATTGTCCATAGTAAATGCACTTTCCATTTTTAAGATTTGAAATGGACATTGAGGATCATCCATCCAAACTAGTATTTAAATAAATCTAGAAAATTATGGAGCTAAATTTAAATTTAAATTAATCAATGATGACTAATTGTAATTTAATTAGGAAAAATAGAAGCCCTAAAACATATTAGTAAACAAGAATGGGACCGGGGGCACTCCTGATGCCAAAATGTTCTTGGTTGCAAGTAAAAGAACAAGTATTCATAAGAAAAGAGAAGTAGTAAAGTTTACTACAAATTTCACAATAGATTATTATGCCAAGTTTAATCTTCAAGAGCATCGAGAGGTCTCCCTATCTATAGCATTAAAAATAAAATACACTCAACAAAATATATAAAATGAAGCAATGTGAAGAATAAAAATGGGATTTGGAAAATACAACTTTATTCATAAAATCTCAAACACAAAATGTGCATTGCATCAAGTAATGTACAATTAACCAAAAAATAACTACAATCTAGAAACATATATAAATCCTAGACTATATATTGCTACTCCATCAACAAAAGACAGGGATGGCTCCTGATGGCTAAGTAATCCTAAATCAACCACCATCTCTACCCTCCTAACAAGTTTTCTACTTTCTTTGTGGAAGAAGTAAAGGAATAGGAGAGCTCCCAACGTCTTGGTAGTCATTGGTGACTCCTCTATAGAGTTGGCTAATTTCTGTCTGGGCAAATCCTTGAGGTGTGAAGGGAAGCATATGAGAACTTAGAAGGAGATGAGTTAGTTCACTTGCAAAAGAGCAAAAACAAAATATGTGAGCTCGTATCAATATATCAACAAAGCAAAGAAAATAGAAAGGAGATATTTACAAAATTAAAAGTCCAACTACCTCCAAAAAGTTGTAGATGTCGTTTAACGCGCAACCTCCTGCATTATGACGAGGAAAAATCAATTGCAATGATTTGCCTTAGGCCGTAACCAACATAAGAGTTACACTTCAATAGCTTTGTGGGTTACAAATCTATGCACTTCTTTGGAGATTTTATGGGTTTCAAAAATGTGGTGCCTAACAGTGCCACACTAACGGACACTTGATATAGGAAAAAAGAAAGAAAGATTAGAGTGTGTCAATGCAATTAAATAAATAAAGAATATAACATAGAAATGATGGATTGGGATACCTCCCAGTCCATGGTAGTTAAATAAAGAAAAAAAATGAATGGAGAGAGATTGGGAAGTACTCACTCAATGTGTTCTAAATTTTGCTGAGTTTGACAAACAATTGCCAATAACAAATGGCCCAAACCATTTATGATAACATGGAATTGGGGATTGTCTATTGGTTAATATATATGATACGCCAAATACAGAGGAACATTTGGTGCATGAATAAGCTTCTCAACGTAGAGGCAACAAACGGTGATGATATTATCTATAATTTTAAGACCAGGCCAAATGTGGGGGAAGTAGCAACACTTTGAGGCCTTGTTCCCGATGTGTTTATTAGGTTGATTAGATTAAGATTTTTTCCCTCTTTAAGAGAAAAAATACGTCTCTACTAACAAACCCATTTGTATTCATGAACTTCAATCTGCCCCACACAAATGCTAGTCTACAAATGAAGTTCTTTGGAAATAGGCATCGAAGTAAATTTTATGTAGATGGCTTGGAAGTTGTGTGAAGGCTCTAGGCTCATGATTAATCTCAAGCTATCATGGTTGAATATCACATGATCCCCTTGGAAGAAAGACTTGAAATTGGACTATCTTTGCTGGTAGTCCATTTTCAACCCTCTATCTCAACATTTTTTGATAGGTGAATGGTTTCAAAACTTTGAAAGGGCTCCAACTGTAATGTAACTAGAAATATTGATGGATTATTGAATATTCTAACTACATGTATCAATGTGTAAGTAGAGGATGACGGGAGCTAGACAACTCCTAGTTGAAGATGGATGGACTGGAGTTAGACAACTCCAGATTGACAACATGTGCACTAGAGTTAGACAACTCCGCATTTAGTGCATTGGAACTAGACCATTCCAGATTGAGAACATGTGCACATGAGTTAGATAGCTCTCGATGAGGTGCACTGGAGTTAAACCACTCCATATCTGAAAAGATAAATACTATTCATTGGAGCTAGACAACTCTCAATGGATAGATAAATCTAGTTGGAATTAGACAGTTCCAACTAGAAGATTTGGATAGATGAATCAAATTGGAATTAGACAGTTCCAACTTGAAGAATGAATGGATGAATCCAGCTGGAATTAGACAATTCCAACTGGAGGAATGTGATTGAGCTGAAAGATGGAAGAAGGTTCTAGAAGAACCAAAGATAGAAGATTCATAGTAGAACTAAAAGATAGATCTATGAATAGAATACTTTTATTATATGTGAAAATAGTAAGTAAAAGTAATACCTTTGGTATATAAGGAAGCTCGGGGGAGGAGAGGGGATCTTTTGTCTCTCTCCTATGGTCGGGTGGTTGAGCTTAGACCAAGATCTACTTGGTCCATGATTGTAATCAGACGCTATAAGGAAAATAAAGAGAGTTCTTCAACTCATCGTTTTTGATTGATAGTTGTTGTGAAAGTTGGTGGCAAATCTGTAGGGGTTGTTACACCAACCCTCAGCAATTACCCTCATGTTATCTTGGTTAAATATCTCATGATCCCATGGAAGAGAGAGAGTTGAAATTGGACTTCCGTTGCTGACAATTCTTTTTCAACCCTCTCTCCCAATATTTTGTGGTATGTGGATGGCTTCAAAACTTTGTGTGGGCTCCATGCCTCAACACATAGTCTCATGCTATCTTGGCTGAATAATCTCATGGTCCCATGGGAGAGAGCGTTGACATTAGATTTCCATTGCTGACAATCCCTTTTCAACCCTCTTTACCAATTATTTTTGGTTGTGGATGGCTTCAAAACTCTCAAAGGGCTCTAGCCTTCAACAATTAACCTCAAACTATCTTGGTTGAATATGTCATGATCCCCTCGGAGAAAGAGTTGAAATTGGATTTCCGTTGCTGACAACCCCTTTTCAACCTTCTCTCCCAATATTTTTTGGTATATGGATGGCTTCAAAACTTGTGAGGGCTCCAACCCTCATCACCAAGCCTCATGCTATTTTTGTTGATTATCTCATGATTCTTTGGAAGGGACAGTTGAAATTCGATTGGTGTTGCCGCCAGTCCCTTTTCAACCCTCTCTCTCAATATTTTTTGATATGTGGATGGCTTTGAAACGTTGTGAGGGTGCAACCCTCTTTTTGGGCCATAATCTAACCAAAGCAGGCAATTCTCAAATTCTAGTGGCTTCATCAAGTGTTTGTAAGTGAGAATCTCATCCCTAGTAGAATTAAAAGGCTATTGCCGTGATAAGTTGGTTATTGCATGTAACCACCCTCTCCTTCCTCTCGACAATAAGGAGAAGGTCAACCAAGGTAGGAGGAGGTTATTTTTGTAAGTGAAATCATGAAAACTCTCTTAGAAAGCTATAGGCATAGGAATCACCAATGCTCAGTGATTGAGACCGGGTAGACAAACATTAGGCCGAGAAGGCAATAGACTTGCAAGATTAAGTGATTTAGATTCTTGATTTAATTAAAATTTGAGAAGCGAGTTAGCTTTCTGGTGCATGAGAAATGGAAGTATGATTGTTGAAGTTTGAAGTTTGAAGCCAATGAAGATGTGAAATATGTGTGAAAGATGGCAATCAACATGGATTTGAATAAGTGGGTTGTTCAGCCAAATGAATGACATGCTTGAAGGCTATAAGAGTTGGAGTGAGTATAAAGACATAAGTCCTAGCGATAGCCTTGTAAGAAGAGGATCATCAAGAAAGGGGGACAAGTTTGATTGAGGAAACAACTAAGAGAAGGAATACCTGATGGTAGCGCAAGAGTAATTAGACTGTGAGTTAATGGGAGATGGCATTGAGAATGCATGTAAGTGAATAGATTTGTTGGCAATAGACCAAGGAATGAAAGGATTTAGCAAAGACCTTGAGAAGGAGCAATTGTCAAGATAAAATGTTGACTGTGGTCATGAGAGAGAAAGATTAAAAACATGAATTCAATTTGGTTAAAGAAACATGGGCAATAGCCTAGGGAGCAGAGCAAGAATGAGATCGTGAAAGACAAGAGCAACTGAGGAGGAAAGAGGAAAGCCTTGGCAATAAGCAAGTGAGCACAAACACCCAAGCTATGAGGGAAAATGAAGTCTAATTGCTTAAAAGGGTGACAACCTTTGGGAACCCAAGGAAGTTAGTTGGAAAACCTAAGATGAACAATCAATAAGTTGAAGAGAGGGCAATGACCTAATAGAGATTTTATAGTGGCATGACCAATGAAAGGTTGAGAGAAAGTTCATTCCCACATGGAGAGGAAAACTCAATAGCCTAGTGAATGCGAGAGAATTCAATGAAGCCTTGGATGGGCATAGATGATATTAGAGAGAGTTTAAAGGCCATAGCTAGGAAAATGAAAGACATTACCAGAGGGTAAGAATGCAACTAGGATATAGCCTAGTAGGTCTATTCTTCCCCGCTAGGAAAAAACACGGAGTTTGTATACAAGGATGGTGAGACTTAAAGATGCTTTGGGCATGCTATAGGTTGCCAATGACATTACCGTGGCAGGAATAAGACTTTACCCCACTAGACTAAGTTTGTATCCAATGAAGACTATTTGAGCACACAAAACAACCTAAATCACATAAGGGATATAGCCTATCTTATGGATGTATTGTTATTGTATCAACCTATGTGGTTGTTCTTGAGATAAGTTGCTAGGTCCACTAAAAATGGAGGTGGTGACTACAGTTGTGAAGACTTGCAAGATGGTTGTAAGTTGAATGAGTGAACATAACTTTGAAATTATCGCAAGCCTAATTCATGGCAATTAAAGACTATGCAGTTACTCAGAAAACATTATCCTAGATATTGTCATGACTATGAGCCATTGACTACTTGCCAAGCTTTTGAGCTTCACACATAGAGGATGAACTTAAAATTATAATATTTCACACACGTAGGATGGAACCACACACAACCATGAAAACACTAATGAACCATAAGAATGTGAATTAAGCTAAATGAAGAAGGACTGCAGGAGTAAATGACATAGATTGTTATTAAAAACTTGAACCAATGTAATATTAGTCTTCATAGACACTAGCCAAGTCTTCCCTTAGACCTTATATCATGGGTTATTATCCTTGGATTAGTTTAAATGATAGCAAAAATCCTAACTACAGAGGGCTTCAACCCTCATCACTTAGCCTTAGGCTATCTTTGTTGAATATATTATGATCCCCTTGGGAGAGAGAGTTGAAATTGGACTGCCATTGCCAACATTCCTTTTTCAACCCCCTCTCCCAATATCTTTTGGCATGTACATGGCTTCAAAACTCTAAGAGGACTCCAACCCTCAACACTTAGCCTTAGGCTATCTTGGTTGAATATGTTACAATCCCCTTGGGAGAGAGAGAGTTGAAATTGATGTATTCAGAGGGAATGACTAAAAATCTCAATCCCCTTGCAAACTGAATAAACTAATGATTTGTCTAGTTATGCTATCCAAAAAATAGGTTGGGGGTTGGGGTTATTTTTAAGTTGAAGGTTGGAGTGGTGTTGGGGATCCAACTCTCAGTTTTTAGGTTGTGAAATGGGTTGCCGGCAATGGCAGTCCCTTTTCAAGCCACTTTAAGCCCTTTGTGAAGCCAACCCTTTGTTGTTTTTATGCATTGTTGTAGTGGTGTTCATTCGTCCCCATGGCTCAAATATATATTGCCATGATATTTAATGCTTATGTCCTTGCTCTAATTTATATCATTCTAGCTTCTTCTTTTTTTAAATGGAAGGCCACAAACCGGCGAGATGGATGCATGAGGGGGGGGGAAGGAACCACAAGCAAAGTGCATGACAATAAAAAAAATGTTCATTTATGACATATTGTATCCCACATGCACATAAGCAATCCCAATCATGATCAATTCTCCAATGTTATATATGGATTTCCTTATTGCATTTATGTAGTCTATGATTGGGATTGTTGATCACGGTGGTCCCAATTACAATCAATGATTGTATGTTCATAGTAATATGTTTTTGTGTTCTTGGCATTGCATTTTTAGAATTAAGTTGTGCGTATCTATGTTTGAGCATGTTTACTATTCCCTTGGTCTAAAACCTTTGCACCCTACTAATGGATATTTGCATATGTTGTTCTTTATATATTATCGGATTTCCTAGAGCCATTCCCGTGTGTGTATCAATGGTACGGGTGCCCCCCCTTGGTAGTCCTCCTTAAGCTTGTATCAAAATCCTTGATGTTTTTGTTCATCTTCATTATGTGATCATTTTGTAATCATATATTTTAGTCATTGTTTTTTGTTTGCGATTGGAAATGCATGTATAAACCTCCAATCATGCAAACTCATGTAATTCCCACACCTGTTGCATGTCATGAGTTTTGTATGGTGAAGTAAGTGCCTTTTGGTTTCCAAGCCAAAGGTGGGTTTGCACTTACTCTTGAGTCATAAATAATTAGATTAAGATTTGAAAGTCTTTAACAAGTGAAATGGATCTAGTTATTCCTACTAAGAATCTAAAGTCCAAAATAACCTTAGTTGCCATAACCTTCCCCGGCAGGGGTGCCAAAATGTAGTTAAGTTTTTGCTATCACTTAAATTAATCCAAGGAAAACAA
Organism: Polytrichum formosum; assembly: GCA_964035585.1. Taxonomy (NCBI): domain Eukaryota; kingdom Viridiplantae; phylum Streptophyta; class Polytrichopsida; order Polytrichales; family Polytrichaceae; genus Polytrichum; species Polytrichum formosum. Next base: position 11,826,356 of record OZ037935.1, on the reverse strand, counting down.
CCCAAGGTACAAGGTCTCAAGGAAGATTGAGCCAATGTCTATGAGGATTAATGTCACAGTGGATAAGGTTTCTAATAACAATCTATGTATTTTACTCCTTCATTTCTTCTTCATTAAGCTTAACTCACACTCTTATGGTTTATTGGTGCTTTCTTAGTCGTGTGTGATTTTGTCCTATGAGTATGGACTCCTATCACTTTCATTTCATCCACTATTGTCAGTCGTGAAGCTCAAAAGTTTGGCAAGTAGTCAATGGCTCATAGTTAGGACAATGTCCGGGGTAATGTCTTTTGAGAAACCACATAATCTTTAATTGTCATGAATTGTGCTTGTGATAATCTCAAAATTAAGTTCTCTTAATCAACTTACAACCATCATGCAAATCTTCACAACTATAATCACCACCTTCATCTTCGGTGGACCTAGCAACTTGTCTCAAGAATCAACCACATGGATTAACAACATAGCAACACATCAACAAGATAGGCTATAACCTTTGTTCATATGATTTAGCCAGATTTTAGTTAACCAAACAATCTCCACTGGTTACAAACTTACTTTAGTGAGGTAAAGTCTTCTTCCTACCAAGGTAATGTCCTTAGTAGCCCATAGCTTGCCCCATAATAGCTTATGCCTCGTCATCTCTACATGTAGACTCCTTGTCCGCTATGCCAAGATGGAATAGGCTTACTAGGCTATATTACTAGGCTTTCTATACCTACCCAAGGTAATGCCTTGTACTCTTACTCGGCTACCATCCAACCTAGGACTCGGTTGCGGCCTTTCAAATATGGTATCCTAGCCTATTACCGATATGTGACCTTAAACCGAGCTCTAGGGAACAAATTAGAAATAATGTCCCCTAGGTGGATGACATGTCCCTAGCTCAACTAACCTCACATTAATGCATTTAATGACGTGGAGGGAGAGAGAGAGAGGGGGAAAGAGGAAGAAGGAGGAGGAGGAGGAGGAGGAGGAGGAGGAGGAAGAGGGGGAAGGAGGAGGGACTCGGTTCAAGGCACATAGGTCTCGGTTCAAGGCTTGCCACAACGTGTTGGATGAGATTAGTTGTTCGTTTAGGATGTCTCTTGACATAGTAAGGTCAAAGTCACTCTACGGTTCTTATATGTTGGATTTCTTACAACCTCTTACTTGCTTGTGGATAATTATAGAATGCTCATAAGTTGTATTAGCATTGACGTCAAACTTCTTTAGGTCTATCATAAGATACCCTAGGGAACATCTTTAAAAAATCATATTTAATTCAAAATTAATTTCCAAAATTTTCAAAATTTTGAAATAGACAAATATTTTATTTTACCTTGCATGAAAAATTTTAAATCGTTCATTACCATAGAAGAGGTCATTGTGAAAATTCACCAATGTGTAGCTCTCGGTCATAGGCTAGGATACCATACCACCAATCACGACTATGCCCATCTTAGGTTCTATACATCTCTCCCATTACTCATGTTATTTTCCCTTCTCTCTCTCCATGAGAGTTACCCTCTTTTGACCTAAATTAGGGATATTAGCCTTCTAATCCAATGTGGGTGTTAAATCACCCTTGACCTAACCTCGGTCATGCCACAATTCAATCTTCATAAATTTATTGCCTTTATTGAACTTCTACTACTCTTCACCTTCTCGTAAACAACTTCCTCATTTTTTTCATTGTCTCTCACATTCTCACTCACAGTTTGAGTTTTTTTTATTGAAGAAAAGTAATTCCATGCAAGGCCCACTAAGCAACTAACTAACTTGACTCAATCTAAATTCAACTATTTTAAGTTCCCTAACCAACTAACCTAACTCAATCTAACTTAGACTAACCAAAGTTGTGTAATCAAACAAAGCTAAATTAAGCAACTTGCCAACTAACTAGACTAGCCTAAGGTCCACTAAGAGCATGTTCACTTGTTATCAGTACAAAGCCCTGCAACGGGATAGTGTTGTGTTTAGCATGTGAGCTAGACTCACACATTAGACCTAACCACTATTGAACCATTTGCAGGCCTGGAAAGCCCTCCTAGGCCAAAATAGTTTGGGTATATTGTGGCCCATCTCTCAACTCCTCTATAAGAGAATCAACTATCAATATTGCACAATCTTGACCAAATAGAATCTTAACTTCAACTATTTCCATGTAAAACCCTATGAATAGTAATGGAGAGCTCACCTCCCCCCAAGGCCAAAGAGAAGGCCGGAGGGCAAGAAGCCCAAGGTGCAAACAAGAGGTAGCCGAGCCGGGGAAGTGGGAACGGGAGTAGCCACGGTGTGAATGAGAGCGGTCGTTGGGAACGTGAAGAGGCCCTTGGGAACAAGGAAGGGTCGATGGGAACGTGAAGAGGCCCTTGGGAACAAAGAGGGGTCGTTGGGAACGTGAAGCGACCCTTGGGAACAAGGAGCGGTCCCTGGGAACGTGAGCGGCCGAGGGGAACGTGAGTGGCCGAGGGGAACGCGAGCGGAATCTGAGGGACCAAGAGTTGGCATCGGGACTTAATGGGGGGAACAACCCATACGACGATGCCACGTGGAGCAATGGGAGGCGGTCACGAAGAGCAACGGGCATCAAGCCGTTGGGAACGTGCTTAAGCCTCGGGAACGATACCTAAAGCCGGCGGGAACAAGACACACCATAGGGAACGGCCGAATTAGTAAGGAGGCTAAACTAGTGAGCGTGTAGTTACTTTTAGATAGTTACTAGTACACATGTAGTCACCTCTTGGGATGGTAAGTGAGTACATTAGTAACTAGAGGTAGTAGCCACCTAGCTTTTTAGTGACTGCTTAGTAGACACCTAGTTATTTTAGTAAACACTTAGTGGACACGTACTTACTCATTAAAGGATGTAGATGAAGGACAATGCCAAGGGATGAAAATCCCTTGGATGGACACAACCGCCTCAACCATTCGGCAATGAAGGATGAAATTGTGAATGAATGGATCATGGATGGTAACCGAACACCACCTAGGCACATCTAGGAAATAAGAAGAACTATAACCAATCTACCCCACAAGGACATCTAAAATTAACACGTGGGTTTACTGTAAATAGATCCGACAGTCCTAAATTTAGACTACAGCCATATTTCAGACTAAAATTAGCATGTTGAGACATTTGGCATTAGGGGCCAAATGCTCAACCGCCAATTCAACCAATCACAAGATTGCGAAGCCTATATAAAGGGGCACTAAGAGGCCCTAATTCACCTCATTATTCATTTCAACAATCCAACGTGAGCGTCAAGAGGAGCATTATCGGGAGCGATTTAACGAAGACCTATTTGGAGCATTATCGGGAGCGTTTTAACGAAGACCTATTTGGAGCATTATCGGGAGCGATTTGACGACAATCGGAGCTTCGCGATTTTACTCGAGGAATCGAAGATCTTTTCCACAACCTTGAAGACTCTAAAACTTTTAGAGGAATTTGAAGACTCTAAAATTTTAGAGATATTCGAAGACTGAAGGCCCGAGGCTGAGGGACCACGAGGCCGCAAGGCGTGAAGACGAAGACCGAAGACTTAGCGATATTTGAAGAAACTCGAGGACCGAAAGGCTTCGAGTTTGAAGACCGAATTCGGGGCTGAGGGCCCACGATACTGAAGGCCCGCGGACTGGAGGACCGCGGAACCGGACGGCGATTTTACAAGACTTGAAGACTGATTCTTAACGAGTCCGAAGACTCGGAGATTTGAAGACCCCCTTTGGGTGAACAGTGAAGATTGAAGGCCCGCGGTACTGAGGGACCGCGAAACCGAAGGCGAGAAGACTTGAAGACCTTTTGGTGAGCCTTGAAGATTGAAGACCCGCGAGTTCAAGATTGGAAGATCGATATTTCATACGAAGCCGGTCTTCCAGATTGAAGGCCCGCGAGACTAAGATTTAAGGACTAATATTTCATACGAAGCCGGTCTTCCAAACTGAAGGCCCGCGTGACTGAGGGACCGCGCGACCAAAGGAAAGAAGACTTGAGGACTTCTTCAAAGTAATTGAAGACTTTTCGAGGAAACTTGAAGACTAAAGGACCACGAGATTGAGAGCCCGCGGACTGGAGGACCGTGATACCAAAGACTAAGAAGAACTTGAAGACCGAAGACTAAGAAGGCATTTTGAAGGCTAAAGGAATACTTTTCGAAGCTAAGAAGACTACTTTCAAGGCTAAGGCATTCTTAGGAGATTGAAGATTCTCTTCAAGATGGGAGACTAAGGAGGAAGATCCTCTTGAAGAATGAAGACCGAAAGAGGTTCTCTCAAGACCGGAGAACTAAGATTCATAATTAGAGGATACAAAGGGAAACCAGACCAAGGAATCTCTAAGAGATTGAAGACATTAAGAAGGCTTCAAGCCACCATTCGAGAATAAGAGAATTTGAAGACCATCAAGTAGTCAAATCTTACATTGAAGTTATTACATTGATGGATTGATAATATGATTGTAAACTTTGGTTGAGGATATTTGAAATTAAAATGGAATTGAAGAATGTTGGTTTTCTGTTACATGGATTGCAAAAGCACTCTTTATGTTTATAACACTTAACCTTGATATTAGGATTCAGGGGAACATAAGCTTGAAAGCTTAGGCTCCTTTCTCCTTAGAAATTCATAAAGAGGAAACATCATATCACTTATTAGGAAAATAATGTATCAGACCACCTTCGGAATTTAGAGGTTTGCGACCACCTAATTTGGATAGGTGCACTGTCCGTGTAAACCGGTCAGCAGCGGGTTACACCGTCTAAGGCTGGAAGGTTGTAGGTGGTGACCTCCACATTTTGGCGACCATGCTGGGGATCACGCCACATGGACAAGGTGCCTAACTAAATTAGGATATCTAAATTACAAACACAACATATTTTGGGGAAAGTTGGATAGCAGGGAAACATGAATGGAGAACTTGTACTATCTATACTGTGGAAGACTCCAACAGGAATTAGATGAAAGACGCAAGTAGGCGGAAACATTTGGACCATGGAAACAGGATCGCATAGAGAAAGCGGTGCAGCGGAGACTCGAGCAGTTTAATCTCCGAGGATTTTATGTGCAGGGAAGAGAAGAAGGAGAAGATGAAGAGGAAGACATAAAGACCCTGGCGTTGGGTAAGTGGCCATGGGATTACCCGAAATATGACTCAGGAAAGACGACTTTAAGAAGATGGGAAGGGACCAAGAAATTCCATGATCTCATGTGGGATATGCAGAAGATTTATGAAGATAGGACCTGGCAATTGTACAAGGAAAGAGAAATAGGATTTACGTACCGGTCACAACTAGAGAGAGACATCGATGAGCTACCAGAAGAGCTGCAAGCTGCGATCTTCTCCAAGGTATGGAACGACGGCAGAGAGGGAATTAGCGCCTATGTGCTAGGAGCGACTCGACATCGAGGTTATCATTACAAGCAAGAAGGACTTTTGTACGATTTGTATGTGAAGAAGGTATTTTTACCTCTATATGGCGGGCTGCATGGTAGGGTAGGGAACCTAGATTTGGAATAGAAGCAAAACCACGAAACAAGGAAAAGAAGAACTGGAATCCGATTGGTCAGCCATAAGCAAACATGTGAAGTACGGGTGCATTGAGGCGTCTGAGCTGAGAGAGCCGGCCAAAATTATGATCCCGAAACACTCTCAGTAGCGTACATGGTTGACCATGAAGACACGTCCAGCACAAGAAGCACATCACCTACCCCTAGGGAACAAGAAGCGGAGTGGAGGCATGTGGAACGCATGCGCTCCAAAGAAGAATCCGTGAAACGAAACGAACAGCAAAAGAGAGAGAGAGAGAGAAGAAAGATACGCGAGGCGTACACGACCAAGAACTACAGAGACAGAAGACATTAGGAATGCTTCTGCACCACCGTCAGTAGGTTCCCATACCACCAAGCCCGTCCACCATAGAAGTCAAAGCGAAGGAGGAGGTAACGATAGGACGTACAAAGAAGGAAAAGACACGAATGAGAACGACTTAGCTCGAAGTGAAGATGAAGACGGTTTGATAATAGGAACCCCTCTTGGGACCTATGTATTGAGAACGAAAAGTACGAGTGAGAACACCGGTACGCATACCCCGGAAAGTGGGGCGCAAGGTAAAGGTAAAAACCATCAAGAAGACGCAACCAAAGAAGACCTTCTCAATCAAAGAGATTGGGAAGGATTGAAAAAGAATTTCGAAGCGCAATTTAGTTTTGAAGACTCCGGCTTCTCCGGAGAGAGCACGCAAAACAATACGGACCAAGGGGTGAGGAAACCCATCAGTCAAGAAGAATTTGACGAACTACGAAGAAAATTTGAAGAGAGACCGAAACAATTCCAAAACCTTGGGAATAACATCAGAGTCAGCCCACCACCTGCCAACAACAACAATCCACTTGGTGGTGGAAATAACTCACCCAATCCAGCCAACATGGCTGCACAACCCCGAAGAACAAAGGTTCCCTTACCAACCTACAAGGGTAAGACGGATCCTGATACGTATATGCAAGAGTTTAACAACGTGTGTCTCGCAAATCAAGAAGACATGGACGCAATCAAGTTACAACTATTCCCGGTTACCTTAAAGAAGCGAGCCCTGGAATGGTATTCACAATTTGGCCCGAACCATTTCCCGGATTGGCCAGCTCTAGGGGCTGCCTTTCTGATGAGATTTCGAACCAAGAAATCGGAGGGTGAGGTGATTGAGAGCTTGGGTGCTCTCAAACAGAAGAAGGATGAAACAGTTGAAGAATTCTATGAAATAGTCATGGTAGAATCTTCAAAAGTTTACCCCCAGCCTAGCAATCAGTTCAAGAAGACCTGGTTCCTCAACGGCTTAAAAAGGGAATATGCAAAGCATATTAACCTAATGCCGACTGATGACTTGGACGAGGCAAAAGCATCGGCTAGGAAATTGGAACTAGGACAAATGAGGAAAGGAAGATTCCTCGATGAAAGTGACAGTGAGGGGTCAAGCGATGACTCGGAGGAAGATCGGCGAAAGAAGAAAAAGAAGACAAAGAGCAAGAAGACCAAGTCCACTAAGGATGATATCAAGACTCTCAGAGAAGAGATAGAAGGACTGGCTTTGGGAAGCCAAAAATTCAGAACGGGCATAATTTGTCGGCGATGCCGAAATGAAGGACACTACGTGCAGGAGTGTCAAATGAAACAATGCACCAACTGCAACAGCCTCACTCATAACACAAGCAAGTGTGTTTATGAAAGGCACGAATCTCGGAGACCCCGGGATAGGAGATATGGGGTAAATCAAATACAACCCCAAACCAATCGAAGGCCCGGAGCGATCACTCCTAGGCGAGAGACGAATGATAGGAGAGTTCATTTTGAACCAAGGATGGAATTTAGAAGAGACGAAATATCCCCATTTCGGGAAGGCGATTACCGGCGGGAGGCGGGAGGCCCCTACCGGGGAAATGAATATCGCAGAGAAGAACGGCCTTACTATAGGCCCAACGACAACTACAGAGATGTTTTTAGGAGGGAAGGATATTACCCCTACAAAAGCCAAGACTACCGGAGGGAAGATGGATACCCCTACCGAGGAGGCCCCAGAGGACCTATTAACCATGATAGGTATGAGTATACCAGGAGCTTGATGGATAGTAACAACACCAAGGCAGCGCCGAGAACTGGGTTCACTGGCGGACTTCAGCGAGATGGCAACCCCGACGAGTGTTTTTATTGTCATCAAAAGGGACACCGGAAGCCGGACTGTCCACATTTTATTAAACTTCAGCAAGAGTTAGAGGGTTTTAGGAATGCGAAACCAGCAGTGGGGGCTAACGCAGTATCCCCTACAGTGTGTGTGATGACAAGAGCCCAGCGGGCTGCGGCCGAGAAAGGCAAGCAAGATAGCGAGAGTGACGATAGCGATGATGATGATGATTCGAGTAGTGGCAGCTCAGAGGAGCAAGAAGACCACCCAAGTGAAAAGGGAGAAGAAGACTCCGATAATGAAAAGAATGACGTGTTTGAGCAAAACAAACACAACGATGAGGATGATGAGATTGAGGAAAGGCCAATAGGAGCCAATAGTGATGAATGGAAAGCAGACAGAGAAGTCCACCGGGAGGTGAGTAAATCAATCAAAGAGATACAGGAGGAAGAGGGCGAAGCTCTACCCACGCCAGAGGAGTTCGCACCTTGGTACCCAGAAGAAGAAGAGAAAAGGCCAGAGGAGCCCACAATTCGGAGCCCCGAGAAAGGAAGCATCCCAACAAAGACCCAAGAAAGGGTGAACAAGATTTTAGAGAGTCTGATGAATCACACAAAAACACACATTTCAATAGGACAGCTGCTAGAGATAGCCCCCTATTGCAAAAAATGGGTAATGGCTGCCCTTACCAGCCAAGAGGAGGAATCGGAGAAACCGACCTCTACTTACCACGTAACAGTGAAGGCATTTGATGAAGAAATGCCCATGATATCAATAATTATAAAGAACAAAAGGATTCCAAACGCATTAATTGATGGTGGATGTGGAGGTCACCTTCAACCTTCCAGCCTTAGACGGTGTAACCCGCTGCTGAACCGGTTTACATGGAAGTTATTCTCACCTAAATTAGACTCCTTTTAGGTTTCCAAAATCTTTGGTGAAGGTGTTTGAACTCATAAAATTTTATAACCCTTAAAAGCTCCTTTTGGAATCCTTTGAGGATTTAGATGTTCTAAGTTTCCAAGTTTATGTTCCTCTGAATCTATCGTAAAGGTAAGGTGATCCTAAACCTTTAAATAGATTTGGAGACACGGTACTTTCCTTGATCAAGAGTTTTGTGTTCAAGTTCCCTTTTGTGACTCCCTAGGAGTAAAGTGACCAAGTTGTCAAGTTTAAGTTCCCTTAAACCTTAATGTCAAGGTTTAGTGTTTAGGGAAAGACATTTCTTATACATACAATATCTTTCATGGTTTGAACGATCTTTTCAAGATTCTTTATTCCATTCAAGAACATGTATTTATGGAAGGGTTACAACTCTTTGAAGTCAAACCATACTCCCTCGCTAAAGTTTCTACTTTAAGATTTCATTCTACTTTCAAGTTCCAAGAATCCACATGATGTTCTTGTGAAAAGCTTTCATCAATTGTTTGTTCCAAGTTCAAGTAGATATTCCTAAATCTCATGATTCAGTGTTTCTTAAAATCTCCGAAATAGAATTTTAATGAGTGAAATCCTAAACTTTAGCCGATTTGAGAGTTTGACGAGGATCCCTCTTGTTGGCCGCATTCCGATGCTCGAGTTGAAAAGACGTCGGGTGTGGCAATCTCCACGTCACGTCCAATTCCTTCTTGTGATTTCGACCTTGCCACCTTAGTTTGTTTTACCTCAAATCATACTCGAGTGGCTTTAGATAGTTGATTTGGTTTTGTTTCATCCTTGATTCTTTTTGTGTAATGCCAATTTAGATTCTCACGCTTTCAAGTTTGTTTAATCAATCTCCGAATTAATGTCTCCAAAAAGTTCCTCCTTTTTATTTTGTTTTCCAAAATTGTAATACACTCCGGATCCTTGATCCTCTTCGTGTTTTAAAGAACTCTAAGGTTTTCCTAATCTCCACTGCTTGAATTAATTCGAGAATTCCGTAATCTTTAAAGTTCGGGGATATCGTTTCAATCCCTTTAGATTTGCAAGTGCGAGGATTACAATCCTTTCGTCTTCAAAATGCGAGGATAGTTTATATCCTTTAATCTCCGGTAAACGAGGATAGGTTATATCCTTTAGTCTTCGGATGCGAGGATAGGTTATATCCTTTAGTCTTCGGATGCGAGGATAGGTTATATCCTTTAGTCTTCGAATGCGAGGATAGGTTATATCCTTTAGTCTTCAAGCGTCGTCCTCCACCTCGGATGGTTCGTGTTTATAATGAGGTCCTTTAGGGGCCATATGTGGCCCCTTTATATAGGCTTGGGAATTAAAGGATTTAAAGATGTGGCGGTTAAGCCTGTAAATGTCTGTATTTACTAATTATAGCCCTGAATGTCCGCACAGTCTAAATACAGCCTGGTCAGATCTATTAATAGACTGGCACGTGCTTAATTTAGCTCTACTCGTGAGGTACATATGGGTATGTACCAACCGCCAAGATGTGCCATCGGTAGTTGTCATCCCCTTTCTCTCATTCATCCAGAATAGGCTCATTATTCATTGCCGGTAGTTAAGTCCATCCAAAATTCGTCATCCTTGTGTCCTTCCATCTATCATCTAAGGGTTCATCCTCTCCCGACCCTTTACTATCCTACTTACTATCCTACTAATTAGTATAATGCCCTCGGCCACCTCACCCATTAGTAGCCTTTCCTTCTACTAATAGTCTTTCCTCTCACTAGTAGCCTATTTCTCTTACTAAGGGCTCTTAGCCTAGCTGGCGGCCCATGTATAACTTTGCTGCTCCCCTCTCCAAGCTTCAAAGCCGAGCTGGCTCCTCCTGCCACGTGGCGCATTCCGACCGGCTCCTCTCCTCGCTCGGCTCCCAGTCACCTTCTTGAATCCGCGGGCCTCCAGTCTCGTCGCTCCGAGTTTGCTCTCTGTCTCCTCCGAACGGCTCCCTCGCTGCTTAATGTAGGAGGTCTCTACATTTTATCCTCCCTCCTCCCAAAAGAGCATGTCCCTATGCTCGTGCTGGAGAGTAGTGATCCGGCTGCAGGATAGTCCGCGGACTTGGAGTACCGAAACGCCGGGTGGAGAGGGTGACCTCTTTTTCTCGGATTACCCGTGACACATAGTCCTTCAATTGTTGAAGCGTGTATGGACCGGGTACCTTGTGTGGATGTCGTTCCTGCAACCATGTGTAGTGTTGAATTGCCTCGTGACAGATGGTTGTGTCTTCTGTGGTGAGATTTTTGAGGGCTTGAGCGAATGTGATGGGTTGTTGCTTGACGAAGTCCTTGATCTGGCGGAAAACCATGCCTGGGTATGACTTGAGGGTGGGTAACTTGTGCATCGGAGGTTGGCTGAAGTAGGTTGAGTGGTGGTGACTGATGAAACTAAGTGTGCGTAGCACAAACCTGCCCACATAGAAAGGCGGCGATCCTGTGACCAGCTCCATAATCCCTGAAGGCATTTTGATCTCTCCTGTCACCCACATGAATGCCAATGTGTCTCGGGCTGTGGCATCAGCCATGTCCCAGATCCGTTCGAACTGGGTTTTGGAGAGGGAGGTACCTGATTTGAGAAGGGGTACCCTGCTGGTTAATAAGTTCAACCCTTTAAGAGCATGGTAACATTGCATAATGGTGGTGAAGGGGGAAATATTCGCCGTTAGCTGTTGGTAAACAACAGTTTTTGGCAATATGTTTGCTCTGGAGATGTTTGTTGAATCCCAGGTTTCCTCTTCAGCTTGGTGAGGGCTCTCCATTACCCTCTCTATGGTGACTTGGAGATCGTCTCGCTCTCGTTTGATGTACGCGAGTTCCCTCTGTAGCTCTTGGATAGTCAGCCCTTGGAGTTCAGGGAGGTGTGATGCTTCTTCCACCAGTGAGTACATGCCCGAAGTATTAGCCTGTGCATTACTGTCACTCTCGTATGGCGTCCTGTTACCCGATCTGGGCGTATCCGGGCTAGGATAATGTGATGTCATACGATACTGGTTAAGCTCTTCCATAGTGGTGGCTAAGATGGTAGTCTGCTCCTGATGCTGGATCTGCAAGGTTGAGAACTGGTGTTGCGTGGACTCTAATTCAGCTTCGGTTGTTTCCAGCTGTTGCGTTCGCTGGCTGAGGTCCTCCTTCATTTGATCAAAATTCGCTTGTTGTGTGCGTTTGGCCACAGTGAGAGTGGCCAGTGTTTCTTCTGCAATGGTTAACTGGTTCTGAAGCTCGAAAGAGACTTCAATCTGCTCATCATAGTTTTCATTTAGGGTTGCTAATTCTTTCTTGAGTTTTCCGATTTCTATATGGAGCAACCCCTTTTCGACCTCCTGCTCCTTCGTTGTGAGAGGTTCTTTCAACCTTAGGCTCTGGTTGTAATGGTTAGTTGCTTCAGTTTGCAACTCGTGGAATTCGGCGTCCATCCTCTTGACGAATTCCGGCCCTGCTTTGCTGGTCAATGTGGTAAGCAATTGCTCCAACCTGCGATGAGCAAAACAAATCTGATTCACCATTGTCGAAGTGTCATCAGGTACTTGCCACTTCTCCGCAGCTTGTATTACTCGTCGTTTGGAGGGTTCCCCTGTTGTCTCCGCATCCCGAACTGCCTGGGCCTGATTCTTGGAAGGGTGGGGGTAGCGACTGGTGACCCGAATGACTGCATCCAATTTTCCTTTCCCTGTGGGATCACCCAATTTCCGTTTTCTGGGCGGGGGTTCTCTTTCAGTCATGGACAACCCTGCTGGGGTACCATACCCCGCTACCCTTCTTTCCTGGTTATCCAAGAGATTGGCCTCATCGATGATTATGGTCAGATGAGGTCCAATAGCTGTTTTCATTACTTTGGCCTTCTCCTCCTCCTGGTGTTGATGCAGGGTGAGCACTTCAGCCTTGAATTCATCAAAGAATTCTAAGGGCCAGTCCACCTTTTCTCCATTTAGTGCGGCCAATACTAAGTTGGCAAAATGGATGCTAATGCTGTATTGCCCCGAAGTATTAAGGCAGAAAAATGAGCTAAGGAGCCTCAAAGGTCTTTTTGAGCCTGCTACCTGACAATCTCCTACTTTCACACTTTTCTGACCTTCTTGGATGGTGGTGAGGGAAGGAAATAAGTCCTGTAACTGCAATTTTCCCCCTTCACCTGCCGCTTTGGGTGTTAAGTGAAAAACTTTGAAGAACAACTCTCTCCAATTTGCAGAGAATAAAGGTAGCTCCTCACCTTTGATAGTGACCTGCAGTGTGTTTGTATGCAGTGTATTGATGGCTTCCAATGCTCTGGCTGAATGCACCACCCCCCATGGGACATCGCACAAAAACTGCTCCAGACGCAGCTTGCGTAAAAATGTCAGCTCCTCCTTGCTGAACTGAGTGCTCTTGTACGCTGAGTCCGTGTGGAATGAAACTACCTCCATTGGTTTGTATGGTAACAAACCGTGCATTAAGGTGATAGTGGGAGAATCCTGTATGAGCTTGGCAGCTTTTACAACAGCCTGAAGTAACACTCTTTGCCAAATGTGCTGCTTGCACAAGGGTGGGTATAACTTGTTGTCCTCAGTGCTAAACTTGATAGTGGTTAGAGCTTTAAGGGCTCCTAACTCAATGTGTTTCCATGCCTTTCCTTCATCTGTGAGGGCCATGGTTGCAGGGAGAAAACGGTTTGGTTGGCAACTGTTTGAGACAACCAGAGAGAGCAACCGCCACACTTCAGCTGAAAAGAGAGAGTCTGGAACCGCTCCTGAGCCTTCAACCCTAAGTTTGCGGTTCTTGTTCTTGAAACTGCCAGGTTGGCTGTTCTTGGACCAGCTGTGCTGGCTGTTCTTGACAAGCTGGCCTCTGAGGTGGCATGGTAAGTCCTCCTCTCCCTGCTTTTGGTTGTTTGTAAAGTTCTTTTTAAATTCTGAACTGATTCCTTGTAAGTGGGTTGTTACAGGTGTACTGGTCACTCTTTGTGGGATTCGCCCTTCGGGGCTTGAATCCCCATTTTTCTTGGGGTCCACTTGTTGGACCCCTCCAATATAAAAATAAATCGGAGTTGGTTTTCATTTTCTTATGCTGATCCTTTTGTAAACTGATTTGGCCATTGTTTGTATATTTCCAAAATTTGTATTCAGATTCCCGCACAATTCTTGCTTGGATATCTTGCATTCCTTTGTGCCGTTGTTGAGCTTTGTATGGATGAACGTTAGCTGGACAGCTTGGAAGATTTCGGCCTTGAAAAAAAAATGTGAATGCGATATAGTGTTCGGTTATACCCGGTTGAGATACTAGTGTATGCCGGCCCAGTTGGTTACCCGGATACGTCCCTCTGCTCGCCTTTATGAAGTCAGTTTCCATCCCTAGTTGGCATTCTCACAGTAAGTCCATCCTTCAATAACATCCAGATTTCATTCATCCGAGCTCCATTCGTCTGTTCTAATCTTCATTCGAGGTTATTTAAAGTGCTGGTGCAATTTTCTTTGTTTATTTCCCTGGGATGAAGTTGGTGTAGTACTTCCCATTCCTTCACCGTGATCAATAACATTTTCTGTAGCTCTGAATGATAGCTGTGTGTTTCACAAGCTCAATCTATGTACTAAAAATTATTTACTGATTTCCCTTGGTCATTGATATGATGACTTCATCGTTCTGCACGAATCCTCCTACTGATCCTCATTTGTCCTATCTTTTTACATCCGTCTTCATCTAGCTTATGGGAACCTTCTTCCCTGAATTGCTTGGTCTTCCTCCCTAATAAAATCCTTCCTTCGGAGTTCATTTAATGTCGGTTTCGGCTTTCCTTGGTTTTCGGTGTAAGTTTACTTCTCAAAATGTCGCTAATTGATTCTTTCAGTGATTCCATTCCCGAATAACATTCATCCCTGACTTGTCCATCCGGGGTTAAAGTTCGTGGTTCTCCGCGACTTGATGTCTCCTATAATTATTTTAAAAGGTACACAAGTGTGCTATGTTTATGTATTTGTCCACACACCGATGTTCTGCCTCTTAACTACAACATATGGTCGTAGTAAGTTATAGCATTCCACCTTCGAGTTTTGTGTGGTCTTGACTTCTTTCCTTGATTCGACATCTTGTTGTTGTTGTTGTCGCATAGACATGTTATGGTCTATTCTCCTTACTTTTTACCGTGTTTTGGTGGTAAAAAGGCTCTCACTGGTTACTAACCCAGTGTGTCGCCCTAGGCGAGCTTTTTGCCTAGGCGGGTGTGTGATTTTCTTATTCAAGGGGATGCACTTCCCTACCCTCTTTCCCATGGGTAGGGTCTTCATAGGTATGGTCCGCATCCCTTTGTACTTCTCCATCCAAGGTAGGCTTCGGTGGTGCAATCACATTGGTTCTTTTGGATTTGACCAAATCGTTGGTTGACTGAGTGCCTTTGTCCCCATGGTTGCGGGAACGTGTTACACATTGTTCCCATAACTTTGTGGGTTGCGCGGAATAACCTTCTAGCATGATACGATGTATCTCCAAGTCCTCTTCATCTATAGTAGCTTGATCCGGGTATGGTAGGGGTTTGGTACGTGAGGTCGTCCCTTGGTCAGAGGGTTTTAATAAAAGCTTTGAAATATCCTTGCTTTTAGTTTGGGGTTTCTTTGCTTTAATCTCTGCTTCCAAAAGATGGCATGCTAGAATTTGTAAAGCATGAGCTTGGGGAGTCTCCGGTTCTTGATATGGTTTGAGTTTGTTCATGTTAACTCGCCCCAACTCTTCTCCTTGTAATGTGGTGACGTCCACCGATCCGTTGTCGTAAACTTGTTTAATCACGTATGGTCCTGCCCATCGTATTTTGAATTTGCCGGGCCCGGGTATTTTATGGCGTAAATGCCACAAAATTCGTTGGCCGGGGTAAAATCGTGGTTTAAGGGTGGATGCTTGCTCCGATTCTTTCTCCAAGTTTGCAGATTTCTTAGCCCCATTTTGTGGTGGCTTGGTTGCTCCTTGTTTGCATTGGTGACAACGTGTTTTTGGTTTTGGATGGTCGTGTCTTTCTTTGCGTAAGGTTTGCATGTGTCTCATGTTTTCTTCTGCTTCGTGTCGGGTCAAATCCATAGTCCTTAGTTGTTCCATTCTCTTTTCAAGAATGGGATGAATTTCTTGACTTCGTTTTTGGTACACATCAGGGTGAAGGTAAGCCATAGGTAATAAGGCTTCCGTACCAAAAACTAATGAAAATGGAGTGTGCTTTGTGGTAACCTTATAGGCTGTCCTATAGGCCCAAAGCGCTGCGTGTAACTTGGTGTCCCAATCTGTTCGATTGGCGTTCACCATCTTGGTCAAGGCAACTTTTATTACCTTGTTAGTACTTTCCGCTTGCCCGTTAGCCTGTGGGTAGTAAGTCGTTGATTTCCGATGTAAGATCATAAACTCTTGGGTGAGTACTTTGATAGTGTCATTAATAAAATGACTCCCTTGGTCGCTCACGAACTCCAAAGGACATCCAAATTTAGTGATTATTTCTTCAAAGAGAAATTTCGCCGTTGATTTCGCCGTGTTATCCTTCAAGGCTCTGGCCTCCACCCACTTGGTGGTGTAGTCGGTAGCCGTAATGATATATCGATTTTTGGTGCCTTTGGCTGGAGGATTGACCGGTCCAATGAAATCCAAACCCCATTTTTGAAACACCTCAGTAGGCATTGTGGGGTGTAAGGGTTGAAGGTTTGTGGATACTTTAGGACCAACCCTTTGGCATATATCACATTGAGTGCAATATAAATGAACATCTCGCTTCATGGTGGGCCACCAATACAAAGCGGTCAAAATCTTGTGGAGGGTGATTCTAGCTGAAAAGTGTCCTCCGGCTATTCCCTCATGAGCTTCCGCAACGATAGCTGTAGTGACTGGTCCGGCTACGCATGTTCTCCATATGCCGTCTGGACCTTCTTTGATGAGTGTCCCATTTTGTTTTAACATGAAAGGTCGGCTACGTATTGCTATTTGTTGTCGTTGCGTAGTCGACGCCTCTGTGGTCAAGCGTCCATGTTTTAAATAATCAATGTAGGGGGTTCTCCAGTCTTGTTCGTTTTCCCCTTTTGCTGTGATCGTGGTGCACTCTACCATTCGCCCTGTGGTTTTCTCGGGCCAACAAATCTCGCAGTTTCTGCATAAATAGTCAATATCAGGAGGGATCGTGGGCCACCAATATGGTCCCGTATTGACTTGTGAGATTATCTCGTCCATTGAGAGATGTGGGTTCCCTTGATGGTGGATGGTCTCCAACCATTTAACCCCTTTGTCTTTGGAGATGCAAAGTTTAATGTCTCCATTTGTGAGTCTCCGTTTTAGTTTTCCTTCTTGTAGGAAGTACTGGGGTAACTCTTCACGTGACACACCTAATTCCTCGTGGAAGGCAAAATTGCTAAGTTCCATGGGGTTTTTGAGGTGCTGGATGATTGGTTCTCTCCAATCACGTGCCTTCTGGTTCCTTAAGATAGTTCCATAGTTCTCAATTTTAAAACCTGGTAGTAAGGTATCCTGGTACCTTTTGCATTCATCGATTGTATATTCCACGTCCCGGGGAATATTTGGCCACCAATAGGGGCCTTTATATATTTCTATGAATATCTCTTCTTTCGGAAGAGGAGGTACTTGATACCCATAGATTCTTTTTACCCAATCAATGGCATCCTCCTTAGTGATGCACATTTTTACAACTCCATTTGGTAATCGGTATTTCAGACCATCTTCGGTTACGAAGTAAGTCTCCGTGTCAAAACTAGTTAACCCCAATTCCTCTTGGGTATCAATATGGTCTAGTTTCTCGATGTTAGCTAGTTGTTGTATAACCAAAAGCCTCCAATCTGGCGCCTGTGTTGGTTCTTGCGCAACTAAGTCTCGAGTTTTCGCTAGTTGTGTTCCCATTCCTTTGCAAGTTTTGCAATCTCTTAGATAGTTGCACACATCAACTCCCCATGTTGGCCACCAATATTCTCCTGTGGCCACGGCCTTCCATGTTTCCATGGCGGCCAAATGAGGTTCGGTTTCTTCGTGAATCCTGGCCAAGTACATGGGTACGTGGGCTTCCGGAATGCAGCGTTGGTTATCCTTCCCACCTTTACGAATTCTTTGTAGAGTACCATTGGTAAACACAAAATATTTATGGCTGTGTTCCACAGCCCTTTTGTCTTCTGGTGTTAAGTCTTGGGTAAAGATTTTCTCGCATGTTAAGTATTCCATATAGGGACGTCTCCAATCTATGGTGGGTGTTCCTTGGAATTCTTTCTTGCCTATGTGTAATTGGTTTTGCTTGCCTTTTGAGTACTCTGGTTGGTTGCTGCATGATTGCATAAGTTTTTAATGTCGGCTCCGCATGTGGGCCACCAGTAGGGTCCAAATGTGACTAGGTGCCACATCAACTCTATGCTAAGGTGTTCTCCCGAGTCGGTGATATGTAAGTCTTTTAGGTGCTCGTCGATTTCTCGCCCGGCAATACATATCTTAATGTCTCCATTTGGGAATATCTTCTTTAGTTTCCCTTCTTCGATGAAATATTCTTGGCTTTGACGGGTTATTCTCTTGTGTTGATTTTTGGAGATACGGGGTCCTTTAAGGTATCCGTATGTGAGGTATTCCACCAATAACCTCCTCCAATCCTTGTTGTCCCGTGATTGTATGGCGATGGATCCACAAATTATATTATGGAGCGGGCGTTGAAATCGCGTGCGACAGGATGGGCAATCGTACATAATATACATTTGTATGTCGCTTAGTCCCATCGTGGGCCACCAACGGTTTCCTTGCAAACATCGTAGCCAAGTCTGTTGATCAGTCAGATGTCTCTGTCGGTATACGTGCATTTTTCCAATCCAATGTTTAATTTGGTAATTGGCAATGCATATCTTTGTCATACCGTTTTTCTCGAGTTTTCGGAGCTTCCCCTTTTCCAGAGTGAAAATCTCACTATCTCGCATGAGTTCCCTCTGTCCTCTTTAGGTTTCTGCATCCATCTTGAACCTCCCATGAGCCATGTATTCGACGAGGGGTGTTCTCCAATCGTTGAAGGTTTGTTTGTAAGGGATTATGTCCATCTGTTCATCAGAGGTTGAAAAGCTTCCTACCATGGGTAACTCTTCTCCCTGTCCTTTACATTCGGTGCATAGCGTGATGAATAGTGCGATATCTTCCGCTAAAGTCGGCCACCAATAAGGGCCTTGTAGCGCCAGTTGGCCGGTGGCGGTTACTGAGAAGTGTCGATTTTCCTTTATATGGAGGGTCTTAATGTAACTCCTCACATATCTCCCAGGTATACATTTTTTTATGATGCCATTGTGAAACATGCGATGTAACTCCCCTTCCTTGAGTATGAAGAATCGACTGTGATATTCAATCAATCTTCTTTCCTCGAAGGGTAGGGAACTCACCCATGATCTACCGTACGTTTGACATGTTATATATTGGACATATGGAGTCGTCCAATCTGATTCCGCTTTTCCCGTCATATCCTCTTGTGCTTCTAAAGGTTGGACAGGAAGTGGGTCATTGTCATCCTCAGAGTCATGTGGGGTGATGTCCCCAGTTACGTCACCTTTGTCTGACATCTTACATACTGGGCATTCATCGCAATACTCCAGTACGTCCCTCCTCCGTGTAGGCCACCAATAAGGTGCGCATAATGTAAAATGCCATGTAGTAGACAAATTGTAGTGCACTCCGTCTTGTTCATGAGCCTCACTTATAAGCTCCTCGATGATGTCCCCGGCTACACATTCATGTATTTTGCCGGAGATACTAATTCGCATGAGCTTACCTTCGTCCAACATGAACGGCTCACTCAACTGCCTAATCCTTGTCTGTTCTTCTGGGGTAGCTAGAACGGACAACAATTTCCCGTGTGTAAGGTACTCGATAAAAGGTGCTCGCCAATCATCAAAAGGTTGCACATGTACCATGAACAGACTTGCATCTGGGAATTGGTCTTCGACCCCTGAGGGATTTTCTCCACTTTCTATCCTTGATAAGTGGTCAGCCATCACATGGCTTCTCCCAGGTTTGTATACTACTTCAAAGTCATATTCTTGAAGTAATAACATCCATCTAGCAATTCGGCCAGATACCACCGGTCGGTTGACTAGATATAGTAAAGCTTGGTGGTCCACGTAGAAAATCACGTGGTTGGCCAGAAGATAATGCCTAAATTTGCCTATTGAGTAAATCATTGCCAAGGCTTCGCGCTCGGTGGTGCTGTAATTCTTCTCGGCATTGTTGAGAAGTCTGCTGGCATAGTATATTGGAGAATCCCTATCTCCGTGTATATTTTGGGCCAAGACCGCACCAATGGCTATGTTAGAAGCATCACAATGTACATGAAACTCCATAGACCAATTGGGGGTTATGAGTATAGGTGTGGTTGTGAGTCTTTTCTTCACCTCTTCAAACGCCTCCTGGCAAGCTTTAGTCCAGATGTATTTTTCTCCTTTCTTTAGGAGTAAGTAAAGTGGTCTGGTGACTTGCGCATACATCCAGATGAACTTCCGGTGATAAGTAGCTTGTCCTAAGAAGCTCCGGATTCCCCGCACTGTGGTTGGTGGAGGCAATTTTCCGATTACGTCCACCTTTTTGGGGTCCACCAACAAGCCTTCTTGGCAAACCACATGTCCAAGGAGCCTCCCCGAATTTACACAGAAATAGCATTTCTCCGGGTTCAGGCTTACTCCATTTTCACGACACTTGATAAGGCATTTTTCTAGATGCTCAATATGGTCCTCTTTGGTTCCATAGACAGTAAAATCATCTAGGAAAACCTTCATAAATTTATCAAGGTAATCTGCAAATATTTTCATCATTCCCCTTTGGAATGTGGCTGGGGCACACATCAATCCAAAGGGCATTACTCGGTATGCGAATGCTCCATACTCAGTAATAAAAGATGTCTTCAACTGATCCTCCAGAGCAATCATGATTTGGTTGTAACCACTGTACCCGTCCATCAACGTGTACATCTCGTGTCCTGCAACAGCTTCTAAAATTGATTCGGTAAAAGGTAGAAGGAAAGGGTCTACCTTGGTGACTGCGTTGAGTTTGCGGTAGTCAACGCACACTCGTAGTTTTCCATTCTTCTTTGGCACAATCACGATTGGTGACAACCATTCTGTTTTATCAACGGGGTATATGAACCCTGCTTCCAAGTATTTATCAATTTCCTCCTTCACTTTGGCGGCATAATTGGGGTTCATCCTGTACCGCATCTGCCGCACCGGCTTGGCTTCCGGTTGTAACTCGATCTTGTGTTCACAAACATACGGGGGTATCCCCTTCATGTCCTTATATGTGAATGCGAACACATCTTTAAAACGTAGCAAAAGGTCTTTCACTTTAGCTTCGTATTCTCCCAAATCCTTAGCAATTTTCACCAACTTAGGATCTTCAAGGGTTCCTAGGTTCAAATTTTTGACTAGGTCTTCATCTTCCACGGTCCATCCCGCTATCTTCTTCCCTTTTACTGCCTTCACGGCAGGAGTACCGTCTACCGTTATATCTCCTTCCTTAACTTTGTAGAATTGGTCCGGATATACGGGTTTCTCTTCCATGGCCTCTTGCTCCTTCTTAGTAGCTTTTCGAGGTCGAGGTTTCTCTTGTTCGTCAGGGTTTGCTCTAGGCCTTCCTGGTTTCTTAGGGTTATCAATCCCTACTGTATTACAGCTTGACTCCTTCAATTTCCTTAAGCTTTTCAAATCAAAGTCTCCCATAGGTAACAACTCGGGAAATGCTTCATAGACTATCGCTTCCTCTTCATCAGATAATCCCATCTCCCAGTCGTAGTCCTCCCAATTTAAGGGTCTCCTTCCCGGTGGTAGTGCCGGGGTTCTTTGAGTACTCAATTCCACCTTGCTTCCTCCTTGAGTCAAGGTTAATTTGTTGAGGGGCCAATCATGTTGTGCTTGAGCCTCCTTCAACCATGGTCTCCCTAATAATAGAGAGTAACTATCTTCGGTGCTCACCATGTCTATGACGGTGAGTGTTGTCCGGATCACGATGCCGCCGACATCCAGGCGTACATCCCTGATGATCCCTTTGGGCATGACCTTCCTTTGGTCAGCCATTTTGATGGTAAATGGGGCGGGCTCTATTTTGTCAAGCCCTAGTTTCTTCCTTAAGGTATTGGTGATGATGTTCACTCCTGAGCCACCATCGATCAAAACATTTGGAACCCTTCTGTTCTTAACAATTACTGATATCATGGGCATCTCTTCGTCGAATGCCTTTGCTGTTACGTGATAGGTAGAGGTCGGTTTCTCCGTTTCCTCCTCTTGGCTGGTAAGGGCCGCCATTACCCGTTTCTTGCAATAGGGGGCTATCTCTAGTAGCTGCCCTATTGAGATGTTTGCTTTTGTGTGATTCATCACACTTTCTAAAATTTTATCCACCCTTGCCCGGGTAGTTGTTGGGACGCCTCCTTTCTCGGGGCTCCGTTTCGTTGGCTTCTCCGCCTCTTCTTCTGGGTACCAAGGTGCGAACTCTTCTGGCGTGGGTAGAGCTTCGCCCTCTTCCTCCTGTATTTCATGGATGGTCTTACTCACCTCCCGGTGGACCTTTCTATCCGCTTTCCATTCTTCACTGTTGGCTCCTATTGGCCTTTCTTCAATCACTTTGTTGTGTTCGTTATCCTCAAACGCGTCATCCCTTTCATCTTCGGAGTTCTCCTCCCTCTTTTGGTGGTCTTCTTGCTCCTCCGAGCTGCCACTGCTCGATTCATCATCGTCATCGCTGTCATCACTTCCACTATCTTCCTTGCCTTTCTCGGCTGCGGCCCGTTGGCCTCTTGTCATCACACAAACCGCAGGGGATACCACGTTGGCTCCTACTGCCGGCTTTGTGTTTCTAAATCCACTCAACTCCTGTTGGTGTTTAATAAAATGTGGACAATCCGGTTTCCGGTGCCCCTTCTGATGACAATAGAAACACTCGTCGGGGTTGCCATCTCGTTGTGGTCCGCCAGTGAACCCAGTTCTCGGCGCTGCCTTGGTGTTGTTATTATCCATCAGGCTTCTGGTATACTCATACCTGTCATGGTTAATAGGTCCTCTAGGGCCTCCTCGGTAGGGGTATCCATCTTCCCTCCGGTAATCTTGGGTTTTGTAAGGGGAATAACCTTCCCTTCTGAACTCATCTCGGTAGTTGTCGTTGGGCCTATAGTATGGCCGTTCCTCTCTGCGATATTCATTTCCCCGGTAGGGGCCTCCCGCCTCCCGCCGGTAATCGCCTTCCCTAAAAGGGGATCTTTCATCTCTTCGGAATTCCGTCCTTGGTTCAAAACGAACCCTTCTTTCATTCATTTCTCGCCTAGGAGTTATTGCTCCTGGCCTTCGATTGGACTGGGGTTGTATTTGGTTTACCCCGTATCTTCTATCTCGGGGCCTCCGAGACTCATGCCTTTCATACACACATTCACTGGTGTTATGAGTTAGGCTATTGCAATTTGTGCATTGCTTCATCTGACACTCTTGAACGTAGTGTCCTTCGTTCCTACACCTCCGACAGATTATGCCGGTTCGAAATTTCCTGCTCCCTAGAGCCAAGCCTTCAATCTCTTCTCTGAGAGTTTTAATGTCATCCTTAGTCGTGTCGTTTCTCTTACTTTTGGTTTTCTTCTTTTTCTTCTTTCGTTCCTCCTCAGAATCGTCACTTGATTCATCACTGTCACTTTCATCATGGAATCTTCCTTTTCTCATCTGCCCTAGCTCTAATTTCCGGGCAGATGCCTTGGCTTCCTCCAATGGCATTAAATCAATATGCTTGGCATATTCCTTCTTAAGGCCGTTAAGGAACCAAGCCTTTTTGAAATGATCACTGGGTTGGGGATTAATTTTCGATGACTCCACCATAACCCGTTCGTAAAATTCTTCAACTGTTTCATCCTTCTTTTGTTTGAGGGAGCCTAGACTTTCAATTACTTCTCCCTCTGATTTCTTTGTTCTAAATCTCATAAGAAATGCGACTCCCAAAGATGGCCAATCTGGGAAATGATTCGGACCAAATTGGGAATACCATTCCAAGGCTCGTTTCTTCAAGGTCACCGGAAATAATTGCAACTTGATTGCATCTGTGTCCTCCTGATTGGCAAGACAAACATTGTTAAATTCCTGCATATATGTATCGGGATCCGTCTTACCCTTATAGGTTGGTAAGGGAACCTTTGTTCTTCTGTGTGGTGCTGCCATGTTGGCTGTGTTAGGTGGGTTGTTTCCAACACTCGGTGGGTTGTTGTTATTTGCTGGTGGCGGGCTGACTCCGGTGTTGATTCCAAGGTTTTGGAATTGCTTGAGTCTTTCTTCAAATTTTCGTTTTATTTCGTCAAACTCTTCTTGACTAACAGGTTTCTTCACCTCTTCGTCCGTGTTGTTTTGTGTGCTCCCTCCGGAGAAACCGGAGTCTTCGAAACTAAATTGTGTTTCAAAATTCCTTTTCAGTTCTTCCCAATTTTTTGGGTTTGAGAATTCTCTATCAAATCTTTCTCTTTGTGGGGTTTTACCTTTACCTTGTGTTTCGCCGATTGGGGTATTAGTACCCGTGTTATCCCTTGTACCTTTTGTCCTCAAAACATATGTCCCAAGAGGGGTACCTAGTATCAGGTCATCTTCATCTTCACTTTGGGTTAAGTTTTCTTCGTTTGTGCTTCCAACTTCTTTGTATGTTTTATCCTTCTCTCCTCCTTCGCTATGACTTCTATGGTGTATGGCCTCCGTGGCGTGGGAACCTACTGTTGGTGGTTCAGAAGCATTTCTGTTTTCTTCTTTTCATGTGGTTCTTTGTCGCGTACGTCTCGCGTACCTTTCTTCTCTCTCTCTTTTCTGTTGATCAGTGCGTCTCACACTGTCGTCTTGGAAGTGCATGCGCTCCACATGCTTTCTTTCTGCTTCCCGTTCTCTCGGGGTTGATGATGTACTCTTCGTACTAGATGTGTCCTCATGATCAACCATGTACGCTACTTAGAGTGTTTCGGAATCATGGTCTTGGCCGGCTCTCCGAGCTCTGTCGCCTCAATGCATTCGTACTCCACCTGTTTGCTTATGGATGATTGTTTGGACCTCCAGTTTCTTTATGTTTTTGTTTATAATTCCTGCTCCTGTTCCAAATTCAAGTTTCCCACCCTACCATGCAAACCACCATACAAAGGTAAGAATATCTTTTTAACATACAAGTCATATAACAAACCCTCTTGTTTGTAATGGTATCCTCGATGGTGTGTTGCTCCTAACACATGAGCTCTAGTTCCTTCCTTTCCGTTGTTCCATACCTTGGAAAATATCAAAGCCTGTAACTCTTCTGGTAATTCGTCAATACTCCTTTCAATTTGAGACCTATAAGCAAAACTTATCTCCTTTTCCCTAAATTGTTGCCATATTTTATCTTCGTAAAACTTTTGCATGTCCCACATGAGATCATGAAATTTCCTTGTTCCTTCCCATTCTCTCGAAATGGTTTCACCTTTGTTATATTTTGGATAATCCCATGGCCATTTTCCTATGACCAAAATGTCTTGCTGTTCCGAATTATCTTCTTCTCTTTCTTCGCTTCCTTGCACAATAAATCCTCGTAGATTGAATTGTTCAAGTCTCCGTTGTACCGATCTTTCTATACGATCTTGCTTCCGAGGTCCATATGTTTCTGCCCACCTACGTCGCTCATTTGCCTCCTGTTGGCGCCTCCCATTATACTGATAGTATAAGTTTTCCATCGGTGCCTGCCATCCATCTCTTTTCCCAAAATATTGTATGTTGTAAACTTTTAACTTCTAATCTAGGTAAGTGTAACATCCATGTGGCGTAATCCCCAGCATGGTCGCCAAAATGTGGAGGTCACCTTCAACCTTCCAGCCTTAGACGGTGTAACCCGCTGCTGAACCGGTTTACATGGAAGTTATTCTCACCTAAATTAGACTCCTTTTAGGTTTCCAAAATCTTTGGTGAAGGTGTTTGAACTCATAAAATTTTATAACCCTTAAAAGCTCCTTTTGGAATCCTTTGAGGATTTAGATGTTCTAAGTTTCCAAGTTTATGTTCCTCTGAATCTATCGTAAAGGTAAGGTGATCCTAAACCTTTAAATAGATTTGGAGACACGGTACTTTCCTTGATCAAGAGTTTTGTGTTCAAGTTCCCTTTTGTGACTCCCTAGGAGTAAAGTGACCAAGTTGTCAAGTTTAAGTTCCCTTAAACCTTAATGTCAAGGTTTAGTGTTTAGGGAAAGACATTTCTTATACATACAATATCTTTCATGGTTTGAACGATCTTTTCAAGATTCTTTATTCCATTCAAGAACATGTATTTATGGAAGGGTTACAACTCTTTGAAGTCAAACCATACTCCCTCGCTAAAGTTTCTACTTTAAGATTTCATTCTACTTTCAAGTTCCAAGAATCCACATGATGTTCTTGTGAAAAGCTTTCATCAATTGTTTGTTCCAAGTTCAAGTAGATATTCCTAAATCTCATGATTCAGTGTTTCTTAAAATCTCCGAAATAGAATTTTAATGAGTGAAATCCTAAACTTTAGCCGATTTGAGAGTTTGACGAGGATCCCTCTTGTTGGCCGCATTCCGATGCTCGAGTTGAAAAGACGTCGGGTGTGGCAATCTCCACGTCACGTCCAATTCCTTCTTGTGATTTCGACCTTGCCACCTTAGTTTGTTTTACCTCAAATCATACTCGAGTGGCTTTAGATAGTTGATTTGGTTTTGTTTCATCCTTGATTCTTTTTGTGTAATGCCAATTTAGATTCTCACGCTTTCAAGTTTGTTTAATCAATCTCCGAATTAATGTCTCCAAAAAGTTCCTCCTTTTTATTTTGTTTTCCAAAATTGTAATACACTCCGGATCCTTGATCCTCTTCGTGTTTTAAAGAACTCTAAGGTTTTCCTAATCTCCACTGCTTGAATTAATTCGAGAATTCCGTAATCTTTAAAGTTCGGGGATATCGTTTCAATCCCTTTAGATTTGCAAGTGCGAGGATTACAATCCTTTCGTCTTCAAAATGCGAGGATAGTTTATATCCTTTAATCTCCGGTAAACGAGGATAGGTTATATCCTTTAGTCTTCGGATGCGAGGATAGGTTATATCCTTTAGTCTTCGGATGCGAGGATAGGTTATATCCTTTAGTCTTCGAATGCGAGGATAGGTTATATCCTTTAGTCTTCAAGCGTCGTCCTCCACCTCGGATGGTTCGTGTTTATAATGAGGTCCTTTAGGGGCCATATGTGGCCCCTTTATATAGGCTTGGGAATTAAAGGATTTAAAGATGTGGCGGTTAAGCCTGTAAATGTCTGTATTTACTAATTATAGCCCTGAATGTCCGCACAGTCTAAATACAGCCTGGTCAGATCTATTAATAGACTGGCACGTGCTTAATTTAGCTCTACTCGTGAGGTACATATGGGTATGTACCAACCGCCAAGATGTGCCATCGGTAGTTGTCATCCCCTTTCTCTCATTCATCCAGAATAGGCTCATTATTCATTGCCGGTAGTTAAGTCCATCCAAAATTCGTCATCCTTGTGTCCTTCCATCTATCATCTAAGGGTTCATCCTCTCCCGACCCTTTACTATCCTACTTACTATCCTACTAATTAGTATAATGCCCTCGGCCACCTCACCCATTAGTAGCCTTTCCTTCTACTAATAGTCTTTCCTCTCACTAGTAGCCTATTTCTCTTACTAAGGGCTCTTAGCCTAGCTGGCGGCCCATGTATAACTTTGCTGCTCCCCTCTCCAAGCTTCAAAGCCGAGCTGGCTCCTCCTGCCACGTGGCGCATTCCGACCGGCTCCTCTCCTCGCTCGGCTCCCAGTCACCTTCTTGAATCCGCGGGCCTCCAGTCTCGTCGCTCCGAGTTTGCTCTCTGTCTCCTCCGAACGGCTCCCTCGCTGCTTAATGTAGGAGGTCTCTACAGTGGATCAGGAGTGAACATCATCACAGACGCATTGAGAAAGAAATTGGGACTCAAGAAGATAGAGCCCGCACCGTTTACCATAAAGATGGCTGACCAAAGAAAGGTCATGCCCAAAGGAATCATCCGAGACGTACGCCTGGATGTCGGCGGAATCGTTATCCGGACAACGCTCACCGTTATCGACATGGTGAGTACTGAAGATAGTTATTCCATGTTATTGGGAAGACCATGGTTGAAGGAGGCCCAAGCACAACATGATTGGCCCCTCAACAAATTAACTTTGACTCAAAAGGGAAATAAGGTGGAGATAAGCACCCAAAGAACCCCAACACTACCACCTGCCAAGAGACCCCTGCATTGGGAAGACTACGATTGGAAAATAGGACTATCCGATAAAGAGGAAGCGATAATCTACGAAGCATTTCCAGAATTATTACCTATGGGAGATTTTGATTTAAAAAGTTTGAAGAAATTACAAGAACCAAACTGCAACACCATAGGGGTTAATAACCCCAAGAAACCGGGAAGACCTAGAACAGACACAGGTGAACAAGGGAAACCCCGGCCTAGGAAAGCAACCAAGAAGGAACAAGAAGCCATGGAAGAAAAACCCGTATACCCCGACCAATTCTACAAGATGAAGGAAGGGGATATAACGGTAGACACCACCCCTGCCGCGGAGGCAGTCAAAGGAAAGAAGATAGCTATGTACTTAGCCAAAGTTCATGGAGAATCCGAACCCCACTTGGCATCCATAGAAACCTGGAAGGCCGTGGCTACAGAAGCATACTGGTGGCCAACATGGGGAAATGACGTGTGCAACTACCTACGTCATTGTAAAACCTGCAAGGGACCGGGAACTCCGGAAGGAAGACCAGAAGAAATTCAACACTCTTTATCGCAGAAAATGATACGAACACCGGATTGGAGACCCAAAATCACCCAACAATTGAAGAATATGGAAAAGATTGAAGACATTGGCACACACGAAGAATTGGGACTACTCAGCCTCGACATCAAGACTTATTTCATAACCGAAGATGGTTTGAAATATAGATTACCAAATGGGGAAGTCAAAATGTGTATAACAAACGAGGATGCCCATGATTGGGTAGAAAGGATACATGAACATAAGGAACCTCACTTAACTGAAGAAAAGGTCCTCACTCAAGTAAACGAAGGCCCGTATTGGTGGCCAACCATACCCTCAGATGTGGAAAGGGTAATAAATGAATGCAAAGATTGCAAGCTTAGGGCCTTGATAAGGCTTAAGCAAATGGATTATGGGAATATCACTATAAAAGAGGGAGAGCCACCTGATTGGAGAGAACCAATCATACAACACCTCACCTACCCAATAGAACTGAGCAACTTTGACTTCCACGAGAAATTGGGTATGCTAAGAGATGAAGTACCCAACTACCTCTTAGAGGATGGTAAGCTGAAACGGAGATTAGCAAATGGAAGAAATAAACTTTGCATCTCCCAAGAAGAGGGAATTGAATGGTTGACAAGGATCCACAACCAAGGGGATCCACATCTCTCAATGGATGAGATAACCACTCATGTTAACAACGGGCCATATTGGTGGCCCACAATTCCTCTTGACATAGATCAACTATGTAAAGAATGTAGGGTGTATTGGCCTACAAAAACCCCAGAACATGTTATTGGTTGCACCACTATTGCAATCAATGAAAAAGGAGAACATGATTGGCGAGCACCCTACATCGACTACCTGAAACATGGTAGATTGACTACTGAAGCATCAACTATCCAACGACAACAAATAGCAATACGCAGCCATCTTTACATGCTAAACCATAGCGGTACCCTAATCAAAGAAGGACCGGATGGGATACGAAGAACATGCATAGCCGGACCCATAACGACTGCTATCATCACAGAGGCCCATAAAAGAATTGTTGGGGCCCACTTCTCAGCAAACATTACTTTGCACAAGATTTTGACTGTTTTGTATTGGTGGCCCACCATGAAACGAGATGTTTATTTGTATTGTACTCAATGTGATATATGCCAAAGGGTTGGCCCCAAAATATCCACAAATCTCCAACCCTTACATCCTACAATGCCTACTGAGGTATTTAAGAAATGGGGTTTGGACTTCATTAGGCCAGTCAACCCACCAGCTAAAAGCACCAAAAATCGTTACATTATCACAGCTACTGATTATACCACCAAGTGGGTGGAAGCCAGAGCCTTAAAGGATAACACGGCCAAGTCAACGGCCAAATTTCTCTTTGAAGAAATAATTACAAAATTTGGATGCCCTTTGGAGTTTGTAAGCGACCAAGGGGGCCATTTTATCAACAACACCATCAAAGTGCTTACCCAAGAATTCATGATTCTCCATCGAAAATCGACAACATACTACCCACAGGCTAACGGGCAAGTTGAAAGTACCAACAAGGTGATAAAGATTGCCTTGACTAAAATGGTTAACGCCAACCGGACAGATTGGGATACTAAGTTGCATGCAGCACTTTGGGCCTATAGGACAGCCTATAAGGTCACGACCAAACACACTCCATTTGCATTGGTATTCGGGACGGAAGCCTTATTACCTATGGCTTACCTTCACCCCGATGTATACCAAAAACGAAGCCAGGAGATCCATCCCATTCTAGAAAAGAGAATGGAATAGCTCAAGATTATGGATTTAACCAGACATGATATGAAACATATGCAGTTATTACGAAAGGAAAGACATGATAAACCCCGGATGAAGACCCCATGTAGACAATGTAACCATAGAATGACCAAGCGACCACGAAAAGAAGCTAAGAGACATAATACCTTAAGGGAAGAAACTATGCGAGCTATGAAGGAAATTAAACATCCTCCAGATAAGGAAGAATTGGAGCAAACCCCAGAACACAAGACATGCTTCTATCCTGGACAAAGAATCTTATGGCACCTACGACATAAAATACCCGGGGCGGGCAAGTTCAAAATACGTTGGGCAGGACCATACATAATCAAACAAGTCTATGACAACGGATCAGTAGACGTCACCACCCTACAAGGAGAAAGCTTGGGGTGCGTCCTCGGGGAGATCACTCCATTGTAGAGTTGAACACCACGTGCGAACAAAGTTTGCTACCCCTATATTACATGTCATAAATAATTTTAAATTTTACGATATTTTTTCTACATATACACAACCATTGATGGTATCTTTTGTATATTTTTTTGAAATTTTTAGTCATATTCATTAATTGTAGCAATTGTTTTAGTTCAATTCTGCGTCATTCTAGTTAGAAACGGTATGTTTTATTAAAAAAACAAATCATCAAATTTAGTCACCATTTTTTACTATGTAACATGTACCATTTATATCTGCTCATGAAAAAAAATTGATAAAATTGTGACCCAATTTGGTGATGATTTTTACATTTTTTACATTTTTTACATCTAAAATGATCGCACGTGGTTGTTCAACTCTACAATGGAGTGATCTCCCCGAGGGTGCGTCAACATGAACAAACTCAAGCCATATCAAGAGCCGGACTCAACTCAAGCATATGCCTTACAAATCTTGGCGTGCCACATTTTGAAAGCAGAGATTCGAGCAGAGCAAAATCATTTACATAAAAGGAATGATAAAACTCAACCCCAAAGTACCACATTCCCCCAACCAAGTGGTGAAACCATATCACACACTGAATCTACCCCTTACCCAGATCAGGAGACCTTAGAGGCGGAAGACTTAGAAGTACATCAAGTTATGCTAGAGGGATATTGGGTACAACTGGCAAAACTAGAACATGATAGATTTCAACGCCAAAATTTTGAAGTAATCAATCCACCAAAGGAGAATAATATTACCCTAGAGGGTCAAGCGGAGCACTTGTCATTAGGCAACCCAACACAAATTCAAGAAGGGAGCATTCAAGTAGAAACCTTTCAAGAGAGAACGGCACTCTTGAGGCTCAACAGACCACCCTCACCACCAAAAGATTCGGAGCCATCAACAGCGGGACTTTGCGCTTCCAACCCCGAGTTTCGCCGAATGAGCAGGCTACAGTCCAACAAAGCATGAGGACATGCTTTCTCTGAGGGGAGGGAGTAAATGGAGAGCTCACCTCCCCCCAAGGCCAAAGAGAAGGCCGGAGGGCAAGAAGCCCAAGGTGCAAACAAGAGGTAGCCGAGCCGGGGAAGTGGGAACGGGAGTAGCCACGGTGTGAATGAGAGCGGTCGTTGGGAACGTGAAGAGGCCCTTGGGAACAAGGAAGGGTCGATGGGAACGTGAAGAGGCCCTTGGGAACAAAGAGGGGTCGTTGGGAACGTGAAGCGACCCTTGGGAACAAGGAGCGGTCCCTGGGAACGTGAGCGGCCGAGGGGAACGTGAGTGGCCGAGGGGAACGTGAGTGGCCGAGGGGAACGCGAGCGGAATCTGAGGGACCAAGAGTTGGCATCGGGACTTAATGGGGGGAACAACCCATACGATGATGCCACGTGGAGCAATGGGAGGCGGTCACGAAGAGCAACGGGCATCAAGCCGTTGGGAACGTGCTTAAGCCTCGGGAACGATACCTAAAGCCGGCGGGAACAAGACACACCATAGGGAACGGCCGAATTAGTAAGGAGGCTAAACTAGTGAGCGTGTAGTTACTTTTAGATAGTTACTAGTACACATGTAGTCACCTCTTGGGATGGTAAGTGAGTACATTAGTAACTAGAGGTAGTAGCCACCTAGCTTTTTAGTGACTGCTTAGTAGACACCTAGTTATTTTAGTAAACACTTAGTGGACACGTACTTACTCATTAAAGGATGTAGATGAAGGACAATGCCAAGGGATGAAAATCCCTTGGATGGACACAACCGCCTCAACCATTCGGCAATGAAGGATGAAATTGTGAATGAATGGATCATGGATGGTAACCGAACACCACCTAGGCACATCTAGGAAATAAGAAGAACTATAACCAATCTACCCCACAAGGACATCTAAAATTAACACGTGGGTTTACTGTAAATAGATCCGACAGTCCTAAATTTAGACTACAGCCATATTTCAGACTAAAATTAGCATGTTGAGACATTTGGCATTAGGGGCCAAATGCTCAACCGCCAATTCAACCAATCACAAGATTGCGAAGCCTATATAAAGGGGCACTAAGAGGCCCTAATTCACCTCATTATTCATTTCAACAATCCAACGTGAGCGTCAAGAGGAGCATTATCGGGAGCGATTTAACGAAGACCTATTTGGAGCATTATCGGGAGCGTTTTAACGAAGACCTATTTGGAGCATTATCGGGAGCGATTTGACGACAATCGGAGCTTCGCGATTTTACTCGAGGAATCGAAGATCTTTTCCACAACCTTGAAGACTCTAAAACTTTTAGAGGAATTTGAAGACTCTAAAATTTTAGAGATATTCGAAGACTGAAGGCCCGAGGCTGAGGGACCACGAGGCCGCAAGGCGTGAAGACGAAGACCGAAGACTTAGCGATATTTGAAGAAACTCGAGGACCGAAAGGCTTCGAGTTTGAAGACCGAATTCGGGGCTGAGGGCCCACGATACTGAAGGCCCGCGGACTGGAGGACCGCGGAACCGGACGGCGATTTTACAAGACTTGAAGACTGATTCTTAACGAGTCCGAAGACTCGGAGATTTGAAGACCCCCTTTGGGTGAACAGTGAAGATTGAAGGCCCGCGGTACTGAGGGACCGCGAAACCGAAGGCGAGAAGACTTGAAGACCTTTTGGTGAGCCTTGAAGATTGAAGACCCGCGAGTTCAAGATTGGAAGATCGATATTTCATACGAAGCCGGTCTTCCAGATTGAAGGCCCGCGAGACTAAGATTTAAGGACTAATATTTCATACGAAGCCGGTCTTCCAAACTGAAGGCCCGCGTGACTGAGGGACCGCGCGACCAAAGGAAAGAAGACTTGAGGACTTCTTCAAAGTAATTGAAGACTTTTCGAGGAAACTTGAAGACTAAAGGACCACGAGATTGAGAGCCCGCGGACTGGAGGACCGTGATACCAAAGACTAAGAAGAACTTGAAGACCGAAGACTAAGAAGGCATTTTGAAGGCTAAAGGAATACTTTTCGAAGCTAAGAAGACTACTTTCAAGGCTAAGGCATTCTTAGGAGATTGAAGATTCTCTTCAAGATGGGAGACTAAGGAGGAAGATCCTCTTGAAGAATGAAGACCGAAAGAGGTTCTCTCAAGACCGGAGAACTAAGATTCATAATTAGAGGATACAAAGGGAAACCAGACCAAGGAATCTCTAAGAGATTGAAGACATTAAGAAGGCTTCAAGCCACCATTCGAGAATAAGAGAATTTGAAGACCATCAAGTAGTCAAATCTTACATTGAAGTTATTACATTGATGGATTGATAATATGATTGTAAACTTTGGTTGAGGATATTTGAAATTAAAATGGAATTGAAGAATGTTGGTTTTCTGTTACATGGATTGCAAAAGCACTCTTTATGTTTATAACACTTAACCTTGATATTAGGATTCAGGGGAACATAAGCTTGAAAGCTTAGGCTCCTTTCTCCTTAGAAATTCATAAAGAGGAAACATCATATCACTTATTAGGAAAATAATGTATCAGACCACCTTCGGAATTTAGAGGTTTGCGACCACCTAATTTGGATAGGTGCACTGTCCGTGTAAACCGGTCAGCAGCGGGTTACACCGTCTAAGGCTGGAAGGTTGTAGGTGGTGACCTCCACAAGTAAGATATTAGTTTTGATCATGGGATTCACAATTTATGAAGCTCATATAGAGTGAATGTGTGGGACACATAATGAGACCACTTCTTCTAAAATAACGTTACTGGATTTAACACCCCATTGTGTTAGCATTTGGTGTCCAACGTGTGATCATGCTCTAAGCACTTAATGAAGCCAACCTATTTAATGGCCAACCTCCTTGCAAGCTAGATAGCGAGGCTCCCATTCAATGAGCCAACATCCCTGCAAGCCATGAGAGCATGATCACACATTACACACCAAATGCTAACACAAGGGGGTGCTAAATTAGCTAAACCTTATTTAAGAGGGGAGTAGTTTCATTATATGTCCCACGTGTTCACTCTATATAAACTTCATAAATTGTGGATTCCATGATCAAAGCTAATATCTTAATAATACACAAGGCTTTACATGGAAATAATTGAAGCTAAGATTTTATTTGGTCAAAGATTGTGAGATATTGATAGTTGATCTTCTTTTTTATTGAAGTTGAAAGTTGGGCCACAATATACCCAAGCTATTCTAGCCAGGGACAGCATGTATTTTTGACAAAGTTTTTGCAAGTTTTTGACATTTGACACGCAAAAACTTGCACAAAAATAAAATGCATGTCAATTGACATGCATGATTTAAAATTTGACATGTAGTGTGACTTGTGAAGAAAAAAACCATACGTCAATTGACACTTTAGAAATTGAAATGATACGTACTACTAGGCATGTGATATTGAGGTGACATTTTAAAAGAAAATGTAGATTTCAATTGACATTCATTTGTGTTTTTGAAAACGTCACATGACACTTTGGATTTGAAGTTGAATGTCAAATGAAATTTGTCAAACATACACATTGGCCAAAGAGGCTTTCTGGGCCTCGCCAATGGTACTATAATGGTTAGGCTTGACACGTGGGTCCAACTCACGAGCTAAACCTATAAATGTCCTATTGTTGGGGCTTGTAATGATAACATGTGGTCAAGTTTTGAGCCAACCATGCATTGTGCCTCCATTGGTGCACAAATGTCCCACTGCACCCTATTGTTGTCATAGGCCCTGCCATTTCCCATGTAAATTCCACCTGGACATGTTGAGGTGGCAATTGTAGACATGACTTGCTTTCCCCTCCCCTCCCATACTCACACGGCCTTTTGCACCCACAAGGCCTCTCACTTCTACCACTTGTGCTATGCTAAAAAACACCACCACCACCATCTCCGCCCTTCTCCGTCACCACTGGCAAACTACATTCTTTGTCTAATTAGTGTGGGCCACACTAATTTTTGAATACCCACACTATTTTTAATTATGTATTGAAGTGGCCCACTATAATTTCCAATGTGAAAAATTAGTATGGGTTTTTTTGTTTGTAGATTTGGATAAAATTCAAGGCAAGGCAAGCACTATACAATTAATGTGGGCCACACTAATTTCCTACCCACACTAATTGGACAAAATAGTGTAGTTGGACATGTGTCCATCTTTCATGTACTTCGGCCACCACCATGAGCTCCATTGTATATAAAACTAGCATGGACCTATGTTGTCCAACCCGTTGCACCCGTGTATTTAAATGAATGTGCCATATGAACCCAACTCCATACATCCATGCAAAAATATGCCCATGCCCATCTATACCCACCATATGCATGTATGTCCATGCCCATGCTCCTACCCCCCCCCCCCACGCCATGACCCGCCACCATGCCCTCATGGAGCGCTTTAAAAAAATGAAAATTCTTTTTGTTTTAATGAAAATTTTCCTTCTTTGTCCTATTGCCCATGTCATGTCACCACCTCAAGGCCCTTCCCAACTTGATGCTAAATAGAGAGTTTTACTTACTTTGTATTTGAACCTACTACTAACAATGTCCTAGGTGGATGTGTATGTTTAATACTTGGTCTTAGCTCAAGAAAAAATGCCGAACTTATAGCTACTAAAAGATGCCCCCCATGTTTTGTATAGTAGTAGCTTAGCCACTACCCGTGACTCCCGTTGGCCAACGCCGTGATACTTGAAGTTTTATATAAAGTCACCTCGTCATGTTGTTTGCTAACAATGCCCCACTACTCACCCAACAAGAATGGCAAGTCCTCCTACCCATAATCATAACAGTCAGAATTTGTGGCACTATTCACACCCGAACTACCAAAAACCTCACAAACCTAAAAATCCCTACCCAAAAAACTCACAAACTCATGGATACCCTCTCACAAATCTCCATCATGCACTTAACACATATAATCCTCAACAAAATAAAACTCGAAAAGAAACAATCCCCAATCACACTAGACTAATCCCATCTCCCCCCCACATACACACTGTATATCTGCCTACTAACATAAACTATCACATAGTCCACATACCAAAAATAAGTATTAAGCCCCCTTCCCCCATGTTCACAAGAACATGGTAGGAGAGGGTGAATGAATGTAGCACGCCGGTGAAAAAAGCACCAACGTTTCTTCTTCTTCTTCTTGGTCTTATTCAACAACCTATAAATGAGTGGTGTGTGGATAGGTGTGGATCTAAAAATGGACATCACAAAGACATGTGTTCAAAAAAGGTTGGACTATGTGTTCAAAACTTGATAACCATTCTAGGCTCAATATACACATAATTGGGGGGGGGGCTACATGAACAATCTCTTTTAAGCACATGTTTATTATTAGATCCACACCTAACAACCTACCACTCAAATATAGGTATCAAGATTATTGTTATCTTGGAATAGAACACATAATGATTGATTCGATGGCAAATTGCACGATAATTCTTGGGCAAGGTTATGTAAGGTAGAGTGAAGGTAGATGGGTGTTACTTGTTATGATAAGCCACTTCTTCTAGGATATGAAACAAACTATCAATACAAGATGGCTAGCAAATCCGAATTGAGGCCACAACCACTTTCCTCATAATTTTGGAAGCTCATATGAATACCTTAATCATTATGAAAGTGAATATTCTCGTAGTCATTTAATATTTGTATAGGTCCCCCCCAATTATGTTATCATATTTTGAGCATGCAATCCAATAGATTTTGGACACATGTTTTTTTGATGCCCATTCTTGGAGTCAACTTAACTACGTGCCACTTAAATATTGGTGTCCGATCAAGATAAGCAGCCAAATTAAGCACGTCTACCTTAGCGGATGGAATTTTCAATAAGACCATGTGAGAATTTGCACAGAAAAGCACTCAAGTTTAGATGATGTGGCGGCTTCTTTGGATAAAACCACAACATGTGGGAAGAGCCATTAATTCTCAACCTTTTGAAGCTTGGGAACTACACTAAATATGATATTTAGTGTCACCAATTCTAATTGTCTTGCTCAATACTAATTGTAAACCATGGCGTAGTGTCACCAACACTAAATGTGAACCCAACATTATTTGTCATTCCTTGTAAATTTTTTTGGGATTATGGATTTACAATGTTGCAATTACTATCACTTACCAAGTGCTTTTCATCCAGATTTCAATCATCCGTGACAATATTTCATCACAAGTTGCTGCCAAGAGAAGGTGGGGTTTTGGCCAATGTATGAACTCGTCCCTCATCCATGACAATATTTGTTCACTTATTCATAAGAAGTGTCATCCGAAAAGTTAACATGGTGACATTAAATGCCATATGACACTAGATATCATATTTAAGGTAGTTCATCTAACCCATTGTGTTAACTCACACTGTGAATACAAGGTTCAAAGTTTTTTTTTTGCAAATATGACAAGTTTTAGCTAGGGTCAATTGGGGGAAGACCTTTAGCTCTATGCCCGCCACCTCCCCCTAGTTACTCCCACCATGACCGCCTTATGCACTTGTAATTCCTCACCCCTTCACATTTGTTTCCTGTTTCTTTTGTCACATGTTTGTTTTTGGGGAAGACTTTTGAAAATTGTTGAATGCAAAGGATGGCATACAACGGAATGTAGGCCTTTTAAGTAGGGCTAGCCCCAAAGATAAACCGACAGCGCTCCCGCCCCTTTGTTGGGCCGATGTGAGGGGGCCCCAGCGGCTTCGGGAAAACGACTACCTGGCCCCAACTCTCAAGAGAGAGACAAAAGGTTACTTGACGGTGGGGTAGGGGCCCTGCGTGGAGTCCCAAAGGCCTATACAAGGGGAGACCCTGCCCGTTGCAGAACAACGCAACCTCCACAGGCGCTGGCACCTACGGGGGTTGGCCCAACGTGGAGGCAAGGTTGCCAAGTATGCATTGGGATGTTGTAGTGTTGCTCCGGCGACACGATGATCAACTCAAGATTGGAGGGGTCCCGTTCGCATGTGTCCCGTTTATCAGTGTCCCGAGCGGGCCCCAGGAGGGTGTCCCACCGCGGGAGGAAGGTCTTGACATGTGACCCTTATTCTTTGGAAAGCTAGTTGGACACATATGTATATTTCGTAGACTCCCACCACCACAAGCTTCGTTGTATAATATATACAATGAATGGAGAGAAACGATTGCATGTTACAGATGAACCTATTAATTTTGAGAAACAACTAGTTGAAATTCAAGACTTCCTGATAACTACCAATCATTTTAGAGATATCTATGGAATATACCTCAAATGGATAAAGTAAAATAAAAATATCACACAACATGTAACTGGTTGGACTTGGAAACACTAGGATTTTGACCAATTATGCCCAAAAACCTCCCCAGACATTGTTACATATAAATTTTGTAGTGCCTTTCATTTACAACTCCAGGCCTTCTCATATGTGACTCAAATATAGGTGTCCGAATTAGTGTGTTGGGAGCGTGAGTGGCAGTAAATGCCATGCCGGAGATGCAATATGAGGCCCACATTCTTTAGGCCCGTATGCAATAATTCGATGTTCCCTAGTGGGCGCGTTAGCCAACACGAGGCTAGAGGTCACAACAATGTACTATCGGGTTCGGCATCGAAAGGTAAGATGACTTCTTGTCTTATCTCAAGGCCGCCCGCAAATTACGGTCACATGAGTTGCATAAATGTCAACCCTTCAAATGTTGAGTACGTACCTTATATAACTTAGTCCACGCTCTCTTTGTTTTATGGCTGGGTAGCTGGCCCAGGATTTGATCCATGTCAGAAACTTAATAAGTTTAGTTTGTACCTGTTTGATCATATTGCAAGTAATTGCATCAATAACGTGCAATTAGGTTGCCCCATCTACTTTATTAACATTCCACACTATTTTGAACATTTATTATCATAACAACAAACACACATGATATTTTATACCGTGGTTGCTATACGGATTAATAAAACTAAGCTATAAGTTCTTGTGATTTGGTTTTCAACCAAGGTAATTTGCATGTGTAAGAGGCAGCTTGTTCGCAAACGCAACTTAAGTGCATATTATCTTATCTATGTCAGAAATAAAGGGGGGATATCTTGACACCCAATGGATTCATATCATCTTTTTTTGTTTTATATTACGAGGATATTTTTAATGAGGATTTTACATTTTTTGATACTAGTAGGGTATGGGATTCGATAGTATTTTTGGTTACAATCATGTATACAAAGATTCTCTCGCTTTGACATACCCACCACATATCAAAATTTGATTGCTTATATAATTGCGATACCCACAGATAGGTTATTTGATAGCAATATTGAATATGTTAGTTAATGACATTATGCATTCAACCTATATATTGCTCCAATATGGGTGAACACACAAAGAAACATTATATATCTTGGTAGTTCTTAATTTAGATGAATTGATCATAGTTTGGGTTCAAGATCCCAATCCATTTGAAAAGAATTAGCACCGACTTTGGGAGGGTAGTTTTATATGAAATCCCCTAGTAAGGTGTTGTGAACCAGATGCTGAAAATAAACATCCATTTGATAAGTGTCAAATTTCATGACACCTACCATGGGGAAGGGCCTTACATCACATAATCAAAAAGTAGTGAAAAGCATTCAAAACATTGTATACTCCGGAGATTTCCTAGTAGGCCAACCCCCATAATTAGGGTTAGAGGCTTTGATTAAGTCCAATCATACCATGGTGGAATGAATCAACATTCACAAACTTAGCAGGGACATTTTTTACTGCACCCCCATACCGTAGAGGGCTCTATATTCCAACAAAATACAATAATCCCCGCTCAACTATTGGCATGTGTCATGCTCACATCTGCTAAGATCAACTTGTATCTCATATGGAAATAGATAGCTATTGATAGGGAATTGATGTCACGAATCAAAATCCATTTTACATGTGTTATTTAATATATGTTAGAAATGTGTCAAATCGACCCATTTTGTTTAAAATGTGTAAAACAACTTGGTTGTAAATAATGTAGTATTTGTAAATTAGGTCCTGTCAAATATTGGACCCCTACTTCTTTGTTGTGTTTGAAAGCACAATCTCAAGCATCAAGATATGGATCTACAACAAGCTTGGGAAGAAGTATATATGCATCCTAACACAACCCGCACATAAAATTTACACCAAACCGGGACCAAACCAAAGGAGCCCAAGAATGGAAAAAAGAAACCTTAACACAACCAGAACCGAGATGGCAGACCCGCCCACACAACCGTGCACATTTGCAACCAAGAAGACCATCAACAATAGAAGAAATAAACCAATGGCATTACTTGGATAAGCACCCATATCCCAAAAACAATACTCTTAACATTATTACCCTATTGCGTATGCTAGTATTTTCCTACAATCCTGGCTGCGCACACTCTAGCACCCAACCGACACTACACACAACCACCCAACAATGACAACCTTCGCGATTTGCCAACTCTCACCACTTTGAGGCTACACTAATCCCAAACATTCCCACACTATCTTTGCAACACTTTAACACGACATTAAAACACAATCAGGGGCTCCACAAATGCCAAATTGCCAATTGCCAAACCCACAAAGTCAAACCCACCAATTCATCCCACCAAAAACACCCAACAATGCAAACCAAAGCAAAACCGACAAACAAATCCTCAACCACTTACCTCTAATCCAACCCGTTGCTCCTGCTCCACAAACACGCACCCTCCACACCAACTCCAACAGCCTCCCCACAAAACAACAACACACATAGAATGCCATACTCCCCACCAAAACCACATAGTGGTTAGAAACTTCCATTCTTACCAAGCTACCGACCCAAATACAACAACAAAGCACAATGCCACAAATACCCAATATTTCAACTTACTTTCACAATCTTTTGACCTTTAATTTGGATGGCTCCGAATGCCACACCTGCACCCACAAATATCCCACACCCCACTTGCTTAATGGCCCAACCCGACCACAAAAACAAACAACCAACTTGGTAAGTTTGCCCATCAATAACAAAACACACCAAGAGTAACAAATTAGGCAAGGTCCCCACTCAAGGCACCAACACCGTCCAAGTAAGGCCAACCATGCCCAACTACCAGGGAGCTTGCTCCCAGCTCACACCAACACCATCTCGTGCATAAGACCCACACTAGGGCCACCTTTGGCACACATAGCTGAAGCTGCCATGGCCAAAAATGAAACCACCAAAAACATTAATTACAAGCAATGCCCAAAATACACACCATGCATAGTCATCGCCAAGAGCTTTGACAACTTTAACTAGCCAAGAATATGCACCATAAGCGTGCACCAAAAGGCCCAGCCTTAACCTCGCCTTCACAAACAAATATTGGCACCCTCGACATGCAAATTTTATGCCATAGACAAAAAAAAACTTGCACATCAATAATCCCAAAATTCAGAGCCCGCCAAGAGAACACCCAACCTCCAACCCAATTTCATTCATTATGCCAACCTCGCACTGGTAGACACCCATTTGGCCAAGAAATAATCAAGGCCAACTCAAGCACATTAGATTGTTGAGCCAATAGATCACAATGTTGTCACCCTATTATGCCCAAATTGCTCAACTGGCTCCACCCATGAAGGTGAATGCCGAGAGCAGCCAATCCAATCTCTCCAAATTGACCAAGTGTCCTCTTAAACCCAAGTTGACAACACCCACAATCAACCATCTCTTCACTCAACCCTCTCTTTAATACTCAACAACTGAGAGCAACCACTATGGTGTCCGACAAGGAAACATTCACATACATCATGAGGCATGACATGAAAGAGTTGGAGAGCTCAATAGATAAACCAAAGAAGGCACCAAAGTATATAACGGTGTAGACTACTAAGATCCTATTGTCTAGCAACAATGCAACATATGACATAGTCCAATATCTTTTAAGCCTTAACTTCTTGGAGCGTATTGTGGTTTCATAAGATCATCTAAAAAGTAAGCCTTCTAGAGCTCAATTCTTATTATACCTAAAAGAAAAGTCTTTGCTAACGATTTTAAGATCT
Organism: Polytrichum formosum; assembly: GCA_964035585.1. Classification (NCBI taxonomy): domain Eukaryota; kingdom Viridiplantae; phylum Streptophyta; class Polytrichopsida; order Polytrichales; family Polytrichaceae; genus Polytrichum; species Polytrichum formosum. The sequence continues at coordinate 11,783,829 of OZ037935.1, read as the reverse complement.
AATCAATATGATAGCAATATTTAGTAATTTTCATAAGTTATTTATAATAAAAATTTAATCATTAAACTTCAATAAATTCTGATAAAAATATGCAATAAAATTATAGTCCAAACTTTAAAGATAAGATTAAGAATAGATATACACTTTGAAGTAACAAAAAGAGTCCATAAAAAATTGACAATTATTTATTAGAATAATAGGGTGCAAGCACAATATTTAAGTGGACAACTCTTGATCCTTGCACAAGTTTAAGTAAAAAGTGATTCAAAACAATATTCTAACTTTGGATTTTGCGAAAAAAGACTCATAAACATTTCAAAAACAAATGGATCTACAAAGCCAAGCAATTTATGTCGACAAAAACAATCTCAAAAAAGTCTAAATGTTTTAGAAGTCGGTGCAAGTGATGTGCAAGTGGTGATATTGAACAAGCAATTGTCAAAATTTTGTTTTAAATATGATATAATTACATTGATTTGATGATTTTCTACAAATTATTTGATAATGACCTCAAGTGTATAATGAATTCAAGGAATATGAAAAAATCAAGTTCAAAATAGTTAAGGTCATGAAATTTACATCCAAAACCAGATCTAGGCATTTGCTTTTGAGCATTAATTTTCATGACAAGTTTTAAAGATCTCGTCTTGCTATTCTACATTTGAGTACTCAACACAACAATAGAGGTCACCATGAAAAAAAATTCAATCTAAACAACATTTTGCTACCACTATTAGGTGTTTGACCAAAATAAGTACGGTTTTAGGATACCGGAGCACTTTTTTGGTCCACTTTACCATGCTAGCACTTAATATGAAGGTACTATATTTAATAACGTATCAACAAAGGGAGGAGTTAGTACATTTTTTTAACATAAAAATTTCATGTGAGTAGCCATCTTTTCATATTGGAATGGGATCAACAACATTGCTAAGAAATTTTCATGAGGAACACAACGATATTTATCATGACCTTCCTAGCACCTTCCTTTTGAATGAATTTGCCTTCAAGAATCATTCATGAATCAAAAAATGACCTCTCATAAAATTAAGGGTTAAACATGTGTCTTTATGATGTTTTCTCTTTGATCCTCACCAAACCACATACCAATCAAATATAGGGGTCCGATTAACAAAACGAGCCACTTTAACACCCATCTACCTTGAACCATAAGGCTTAAAGTATACAAGGAATCTCTAGAAGTTTCTGAGGTGTTTTTGGAGTCAACTCGATGGTGTGTATCTAATATCTATGTCAAGAGAGACGGATAAGTATATGCCATGCTTTCTTCCTTCACTTTAAAAAGGGTTATCACAGGACCAAGGTACAACTTGCCCACATGGGTGTTTTCCCAGAGTTGACTAGGTTAAAAGATCCTTTTTGACAACCTTCAATGAAATGCTTTTGCTTTCGGCATGAACAATATGAAAGTATGAGAAATATGGTGGCAAACAATTATAAGTAGGGACCAATGTTTCACTATTAGAATTGTTGGTTCACGGTGAAGGCAATTTTGACTTGGTTTTTACGGAAAATGGTTTATCCCATTGCAATCAATACAATGACCAGATCTGACACCTTCAATCAAGTAGTTATCGTTTGGGACATGTTGCAATAACCACGGTCGTTTTCACACTTTTTATGTGGTGAGTATATTATATTACATATATTTTGACACCTCGTGCCACAAGACCCACTTTTATTTATTTATTTTGAGTTTTCATTTTCGAACTTTGACGAAATCATTGAATATTTTTGAAATGCCCACATAATAACTAGTCAAATCTACCCATAGTTAGGACCCAACATGACTTTTCCAAGTGCGTACAGATCTAGCCTCGGAAAAATGGAAGCCAAGGGGGCTTGAACTGGGACCTCATGGACCCCACACGAGGTCCGGTGCCATCAACTCCACTCACATCACATGTGCACATAACAATACTAAATATTGTTTTTTTTTGTTTTTTTTGAGTCAAAAGGCCAATAGGCCAACGCCAAAGCACAGGAGGCAGTTGACCACCTGGCAAGTTTTCCGTCAAGTAGAGAGGAGATTTCACAGCCAGGAATCGAACCGCCAACCTCTTCCTTGAGATTTGGGTATCTCTCCACCATCATCCGATAGTTTAGGGTCATCTCGGACCAACTAAATATTGTATTCAGTGTCACCAATTCCATTTGTTTCACTCAATACTAATTGGAAACCGCCAGTGTAGTGTCGTCATGAACACTAAATGTAAACCTAACATTATTTGTCAGCAGAGTAAGAGTGAATACATCATCAGCTCTGGGGAGGATATGAAAAAAATTCGGTTTCAAAGAAATTTCGGTGTAGGACAGACTCATACACAAAGACTTTGTCGTGTAGTCGGTGGATAAGGATTACCTTTGAGCAGCTTTGGAAATCTTCAATTTGTCTCTCCTGGTGTCGTTGCCTCATCCACCTTGGGGTCGAATTTCCATACCAGAATGAGCAGATTGGTGTAGTAATCGCTGCTCCCAGCGCGATGTGAATCCATGCATTTGCCACATTAGGCGTTCTGAAAGGAGATGCAGCGATCGTGAGCTCCATAATCCAACTGGCTCATGATGCATGTGAGCATGATGATTGTCAGTTACACAACGCTTATACTTTGGATCTGTTCTTGCAATTACCTACTTATCTGTAGATTTCGTGTAAAATAGTATCGTGGCCTTGTCAACTGGTGGAGAATCTGATTCTCGGAAACTCAGACTACCTCAACAATCAGGGCCACTTCACACATGAGACTGAGAGCCCATGACCATTACACTTCAAGCACTCTCGTTGGTGGAAAAGGCGGAGCCGGTCCAAGTTCGCTTCACACTGTGCTTGAGGGGCCACCGGAGTATGTGAATGCAAGATGGATGTAAAATATACATGGATTTCTACATGGCATCGAATGGATCATGTTTCATGGTCACTTGGACTATCTTCAAAAATCACCTCTTGAAGGTAGGCCTAACACAAAACCGGGAGACCATGGCACTCTGCATGCTCACAACTGTTACTTTATTCTATTGTATCATGTGTGAGGACCCGCATGAATAGAAATTCATTGAAATAGCATTTGGTTGAGGGCCCAGTCACATATGACTTCACACTACACTTGAGGATCCATGACCACACTACATGATTTTGGAGGTGTCTTGGGACGGCCTTTGGACACTTTCTTTTGGGCTCTCACAATTTCATGGTCATGGCTCTTGGCTCGTGTGTGAAGTGGCCCTTAGACAACTGGAGCTATCGAATCATTGGCCTTGGGTTCCCTTATCTATCTATACACAAGAATGAACAAAGGTTGGCAGGGTGATGAGAAACCGACAATTGTAGCTTCCCTTGGCTTCTGCATTATCTGGATTTGCTGCCTAAAGAGTAAGTCTGTGAAAAGGCCTACAAATTTACGGATGGATTAGATTTGTAGGCTCCCTCTTTATGTGAGGGAGAATGTACACCAATTGTTGCAATGTAATATAGTATCTACTTCATTTTGTGCCAATTTCAAGGAAAATTTCCACGTTTCCTCTCTGCTTCTCCTGCTGTGAGGGTGTCAAAAAAAAGGTGCAATATTGTACATGATGAGGTGTAAGTCTATGTGCAAATGTGTTAGGTAAAATTGGAATTGTCGAACCAAATTTCCTCCTAACGTGTGAGATGAAAGAAAATTGAATAGGGCGAGAGTGAATTGCAGTCGGTTGTGGCATAATTTCTGAGATTCTCTTGCAGATTAGGGAGGATTTGTAACACTTGATTCATTCAACACTTGAAGCTCTGAATGTGCTTGGGAGCAACTTTGAATCCTTAGATAGAATGTCACACATGCTCACTTGGGTCGGAGTTCAATTTTGGTTCAAACCTGATTCGAAGCAACTCTCTTCCGAGGAATGCTACATTGTCTGGTGATTCATCCTCTGTCAGGGACATTATTGGGTTGTGGCTACCTAGCTTAGCCTAGCGTACCTTCATTAGCTTGTGCAACTCACCCACCTTTAGCAATTCCGGCTTTAGCCTACCGTGATATGATCGTGAGCATTAGTATGGAGGACGTTAAGTTCAATGTACGGGGAGTACCGAGGTTTAGTTACGAGCTAGCCGAAATTTTTTGGAGATTTCCGAATGAGTTCACAATGATTCGGACGAGGTACCGATGTAAATTTGTCAAGGTCGGAAATCGTCCGGTTCAAATGAGAAAAGATCGGCAATATGGCCGGTTGAGGCATCAAAGTTTGGGATATTTACCGAGCCAATTTTTTAATTTTAGGCAAGTAGCCGAAGGGACTAGGGATAGGGCGGAAATTTTTACTAGGGTAATACTAGAGTCATGACTCATAAGGTCAAAAACCATGGAGGCTAATTAATTTAGGGTTGGCTCCGTTCACTGGGCCGATTAGGGTTTTGAGGCTCTAAGCACCTAGGGACCCTCTCTCACGAATATAAGGAGTTTGAGTCCCTTGTGCAAAGTGTCTCAATCCTCTATTGGGGTTTTTCCCTCTTTCGCTACTGCTCTTCCGCTTCCACCAGTGCCTGTTAGTTTTAGTTTCATTTTTGTTTTTGGCATCCTTCCTCGGAGTGTTGGTGGCACTCGGTGGCCACGCTTCTCTCCCCTCTCGCCTCTCACCTTGAGAGAGAATCAATCGCAAGCCTCTCTCTAACATCTGATCTCCGTGCAATCTTTGTGTCTTCGAGCGTGCATTTTGATATCGTGCATTTTCACTTTGGCGATGAGAATAATTTGCAATGTTTCTTGAAGTTCATGAGACTTTTGAGAGGCGATTTACATGAGTTCATTGAGGCAAGAGTTGTGTGGTGCTAGCCTTACAGAGTTTGTGGTTCTTGTTTTACTGATGAGCACAATTTGTTTATGTTTCTCCATGAGAGAGAATAGGTCCCAAACCTTTCCCACATCTGCTATTTGCACAATCCCTCTACCTTCGTGCGTGCATTTTGATTTCCTACTGTTTGCACTATTTCTTGAGGTTTTGAGCCTATTGAAATGCTAATCGCAGGCGATTGAGGCAGGAGTTGTGTGGTGCCAACCTTGCAGAGTTTGTAGTTCTTGTTTCGTAAATAAGCACAATTTGTGTCTGTTCTGAGATGTATCGAAGCGCGATTGAGAGACGATTGAAGGAGGTCCAATGAAGTCTCGGCGTCGGAGGCTCGGAGCTCGCACTAACTCTGCACTGTAAATCTGCATTATAAATATGCACTAACTCTGCTTGGCCCCAAGTTGGTGGGGGCTTGGCAAGGTTCAAACCCTTCCAAGGATATTTGGAATTTCTATCAACACAAATTCACCCCCTTAAAAGCATATTGTAACACCAATTGTCTTTTATAATTTTCAAAAAAAAAATCCGACTTATAATACAAAACTTCGGAAACATACCGAAGTGAATTTTCTAAAGTCGGAAAATTACCGAATGGTAAAGATAAATCTCGGAATTTAACCGAGAATAAAAATTGGATTTAGGTAGCTTCCGAGTAAAAAAATAAAAATCCGGATGTCTTTGTAAAAAGTCGGAAATGTACCGATTTTTTTATAGAACTCCCCGGACTGTGGTTAAGTTCCCCCCTACGAACTTTTCGGACTGTCAGATCTGGGCAGGGGCAGCCGCCCGTCCAGAAAATCCAGATTTTCTGGACCCGACCGAAAACTGTTGCCCGCCCGCCCGACTTCGAAAAAACCATTGCCCTTGCATTCTTGAAGGCCACTTATCCACAAATCCCATATTGAGTGCACTTCACCTTCAAGGTCCAAAATCCAATATATATGTTCACTTCCATCAAGTAAATAAGCAATTGACTGGGATTTCATTTTCAAAGTGAACCTGCCAATAAAGCATGCAATTAACTTGGAAGTCAAAAATATTACAAAACCCTCATTAGCAATGAGGATATAATTTTTGTGACTTACCATTGAAAGGGTCTTTGTCATTTTAAAATGGAACTAAAATTAGTGATTTGTTTTTTATATGTTAAATATTATAATATTACTGTATTTACAATATTTTAATATTCTGAAATATTTTAGTATTCTGAAATATTTTAATATTCTGCAATATTTTAATATTATGAATTATTTTAATATTATGTAATATTTTAATATTTTAATATTTTAAATCAGTAAATCAGTAAATCATGATTAATCCCAGTAGGTACAATTTATAATTAATTAGGCTTAATTGATTTGGTAAGCATGCTTTTTGATTTAATTGGGCTCAATTAGAACTAATTAGACTTAATTACATTCAATCACACTTATTTAGTTTCATTGCATATGACAACTTTGTGAAAATAGAAGGTATTAACTAAATATTACAGAATATTAGAATATTACAGAATATTAGAATATTACAGAATATTAGAATATTGTAAAATACAGTAATATTATAATATTTAACATATTAAAAATCACTAATTTTAGTTCCATTTTAAAATGACAAAGCCCTTTCAATGGTAAGTCACAAAAATTATAACCTCATTGCTAATGAGGGTTTTGTAATATTTTTGACTTCCAAGTTAATTGCATGCTTTATTGGCGGGTTCACTTTGAAAATGAAATCCCAGTCAATTGCTTATTTACTTGATGGAAGTGAACATATATATTGGATTTTGGACCTTGAAGGTGAAGTGCACTCAATATGGGATTTGTGGATAAGTGGCCTTCAAGAATGCAAGGGCAATGGTTTTTTCGAAGTCGGGCGGGCGGGCAGCAGTTTTCAGTCGGGTCCAGAAAATCTGGATTTTCTGGATGGGTGGCTGCCCTTGCCCAGATCTGACAGTCCGAAAAGTTCGTAGGGGGGAACTTAACGTCCTCCCATTAGTATGACAATGCTTGACATCCCACCCTGCCCCGGTGGCAGCACCTCCCCTAGCCCACGCCACATAGGATCACTGATGCCCTTCTATGGGTTTTGGTGGATTGACGGCCCAGATGGACCATGCCCGCGACCACACAAGGCTCATTTACAACGCCTTAGTGATGCGAGTCACTCACTAAGTAGATTTTCGTTCAAATTTTAATCATTGATGATGATGTTTATCCTAAAAATGTTAGGATGCATAATATGCCAAACTTTGTTTCAATAATTGGCACGGATTTTCATCCAAATTTCAATCCTCCATGACAGTGGTTGTAAACTTATTCATAAGAAGCGTCATCGGAAAAGTTACCACAATGACATAAATTACCATATGACATTAAGTACAATATTCAGTGCAGTAGGTAATGGAGTAATTGGGTAACAAAAGTTATTGGATGTAGTTATTGTAACTAGTTATTACATATACAAATTGCACATAATATTGCATGTAGTCATTGCACAATTGTTGCATGGAGTTACTATATACGATGGAAATTTTTGTAGGTTGCATTTGAATTATTATTTTTTGAAAATAATTATGTAGACTCTTAATATGTTTTTAGATCTATAATAATTTTGGATTTTTTTGGAATCTCTCTAGATATTTAACCTGCATAAAAGGCTCATTAAAAAAAAGATAGTACGTCTTTCCATGCATCAGTGTGTGTATATGTGTGCGTGTGTGTGGGGGGGGGGGTAGGGGGGAATTGGCTGGTTTTCGGGGGTGGGGATGTGTCCTTGCACTAAGTGGTGTGCGAAGGCATGATAACAGTTGGTTTGGGCTTGCAAATTCCCATATTTGGAAGGTGGCGAGGGCAGCTATTATCTCGATTGCCTCTTCATCTCCCATTGCCTCAAAACATTGAGATTGTTGTAGGCACCATGGTGGAATATGTCCGAGAGAGAGAGAGAGAGAGATATTTACCCTTGGGGATCCTTAGTGTGAGCAAATTTACATATGGCAAGTGATGAAAGAGTAGGATGAGCAGGAGGAGTAGTTCTTCATAAAATAAAATAATGAGCGCCAATGATTGTCACCATCTTCACATATTTTTACTCCCATGTGTGTATGTGTGTGTGTGTGTGTGTTTCACTTTGGTTGTTTTCACTCCTTACTTGTATCCCTTGAATCTTAAGTTCAAGAAGTTGCTCATAAGTTAATTTAAAGCAATAATTTCATAAAGTTTGTAATCACCAAGGCAAAGGAACAAGGAAATTTATTGATGTTAATTGAAGGTTGCTTGATCACCATTGCTATGAATTCTGTTTGGAATGTCTTTCTTCCAATCCTAAGCTAACATCAAATGCCATGCGCTTGTCGATAATAGTTTAGTGTGGATTGTGGCAATTGAAGTAGAAGTGTCTCCTACCTTTGAGAAATTCAAGTTTGCATGTTGAGGGGTCATTACTTTTTGGCTAAAAATTGTCCTACTTCAACATGTTGAAAGTTTGTTGAATTGAGCCACAAGCTTAACAAGATTGTGTGCATTGTGAAAGAGGAAGTACTTCATAAAGTTTGTAATAATTGAGATAGAATATTAGGAGCTTCATTGAAAATTGAAGGTTGCTTGATTGCTTATTTGTATCATGAATTATGTTCAAATCTCATGTATTCTTAATGTGCTCAATTGTCATTGTGCATTATTATACGATGTAGTAGTTGCAATAATTTTTTGCCATTCTAAGGAAACTTAAATTGCAAGCATCAAATAATTAGTGTGTTGTGACCTGTTATTGGTGACAATGACCTTGCCTTTCTTGTTACTTGAAGCTTTTGTGACAAAGTACTTAGTGTTGGTGATGTCTTTGTATGTGGATTTTTCTTTCCTAAATTATTTACCAAGGGGTGCACTATATTAATAGAACGCCCAAATAAGTAGTGTGAATAACTTGTATTAATAATTCCCTCTCTCAGTGGTACACTATTTTGTCTAATTAGTGTGGGTTACCATTTGGAGTTACGTGCTGCTATAATTTTTTTACCAACATTATCGTTTTGTACCAACTAAATTATATCATATTCTTCAGCGTGCATGCTAACAACTTATGTAAGGAATCATACTCTCAATAAAATTTTATAACAATGCGTAACTCCAAATAGCAACCCACACTAATTAGACAAAACAATATAATGTACTACATTGATGTTCCTTTTGTTTTTTTTTTGGTTTTTTTTGGTTTTCTTTCTTTCTTTCTTTCTTGAGAGGCATGACTCTACAACAACTAAAGTTAAATGAACGAGCTGTAGATTGGGGAGTGCTCGGGCAAACAAAGGTTCTTATGCAAATGTAGGAAACAAACTTAGAATTGTAGTATTAAGGGTTTGACACCATCAAAAAGGTAGAAGATTGACACATTCTTCAAGTTACTACACAGCTGTAAGAATCAATATAAGTACAAAATTCATAAGACTCCCACTCAATGGAGCGCAAGCTTTGAAATTAAACCCCTTTAAATCATTCGTTGAAAGGAAGAGACTCGAACTTGACCATTCGAGCTCTCAAGCCCTATGCAAAGGGAATGGAAACCCTAAACGCGTGGTAGACCACACTTTGAGTGCATAGCTTCAAAGACTGCAACGAGCCTGAACTGATGAGGTCCATGAAATTATTGAAACAAATACAGAAAAATGAAGTAATCCTCTATGAAATTTGAACTCCAGCCCAAATAGGGTCTACCCATTATTTTACCAGGATTGCAGGGTAAGCCTGGAACCCTGGCCTCAACTGGAAAGAACAATCATACGAGCCATGACTGGAACTCTTTGCAGTTATTATGTACCTGATCAAATCGGAGATATTGTTGAGGAGCTTTACATCAACCGGAGTTGCCCTTCCCCCGTTTTATATCCTTCGTGTACCTTAGGACCACTGCTTGGGAAGAACCGGTGGTTAGTTACAGATGAACCGGTTGAGTTTGAGAAATAACCGGTTGAAGTTGGAGACTTCAGGAGACTTACCGATCATTTTAGAGGAATCTATAGAATATACCTCAAATGAATAAAGTAAAACCGGAAGATGTCAACATGTAACTGGTTGGATTTGGAATCACTAGGATCTTGACCAACTATGCCCAAAAACTTCCCGGGCACTGCTTAGGACATCGGGTGAGAATTTAATGAAGCACATTACAAGCTCAGAATTAAAACACCAGTATGGGAATAACCCTCCTAAATCCTCCATCTTGTTTCAGTTCGAGAATGTCAAGAAGGGACACTCAAGTCTAATGCAAGGGAATCCAAACTCTAAATCTGTGTTGGACCACAAAGTTGAGTGCATATACATCATCCCAGTTCTATTCTGACAAACTTACGACTGGACTGAGCCAACTGACAAGGTCATCAAAATTGGGATGAATAAAATGAAACTAAGTAATCCACTGGGAGATTTGGGCCCGTCCCAAAAGGGCTCGAAGTTATTGTGCCCGTTGTAACAAGGGATGGGCCATTGGAAAGCCTGGCAGCCTTACCTCAGGGCCTGTTTACATGAAAGCCATAAGGCCCTGGCTCTTGAGAATCCTTGAGTTCTCATGGCCCCCGTTTTAGGTTTACATGAGGGCAGTTTTGGACTACAACCCATAACATTTTCAGTGGATGACAAATTTACATTGAATTCCACATCGCAAGTATGAATAATGTTGGTCGAAATTGTAGGGGATGTTTTTGGGACAACTCTTGAAGATAGGCATGGTGGAATGTGTAACGGACATTTAGGTTCATGGTTTAGGGCTTGTGACCTCCAAAAGACTGTGGGCTATATAGTCCATGGACTTCTCTATGCTCTCATCCAAAATGCGGGGTACCATGGTCATTTAAGAGCCATGACCTAATTGCATTTGATAACTGGCATCTTAAGAGGAAGGAATACACAGGCGCAAGACCTCTTTAAAGATTTCAGGCTAACTTCACAAACTCTTGAAGATTTCTGATGATGCTAAAGATGCAAGAAATATGGCCACAATATGTTTATAGGTGCATCGCCTAACACCATCAAGTATTCTTGGAGGAGAGCGACCTGTGTCTTTGATAGTTACATGCCCTTATTTTCTTTTGTATTATGCGATAGAGTATTCAGTTGGCTTTGAGTTAGTTCGGATTTCTGCAAGCGAGCATGATTGAAGATGCATGCATTGACGACTGATTGTAGCGATGCTGCAATTGTGAGAGACTGAGTTGATATTATGTAAAGTATGGCCACAATATGTTTAGAGGTGCATCGCCTAACACCATCAAGTATTCTTGGAGGAGAGCGACCTGTGTCTTTGATAGTTACATGCCCTTATTTTCTTTTGTATTATGCGATAGAGTATTCAGTTGGCTTTGAGTTAGTTCGGATTTCTGCAAGCGAGCATGATTGAAGATGCATGCATTGACGACTGATTGTAGCGTTGCTGCAATTGTGAGAGACTGAGTTGATATTATGTAAAGCAGCAAGTGAGATTGGAGTATACTAGTTCACGAACATACCATCAACTTCAATAATCAAGGAATTATAACTAGTAGTTAGATTTGATCATATAGCGACTACAGTTTATATGAAATTGTTCCAAACGTAACAATAAAACGTTGAAGAGTGTCAGGGTAATTTGTCAGGAAGAGTATTGGCGAGAAATTGGAAATATGTACCAGTGTGCACGTCATGGTGCTTTCTATGAACTTCTTCAGGAAAGAGCAGAATGGACTGGTCTTTCCATTCCTAGTCCCATCTTCATCGTGTAGGCTCTGCAGCTCCAGGCACTTCTGAAAGCACTGAGAACAGGCTCTATTATAGTGGCAGATCTCGCGGAATTAATGAGCTATGGCCTCTGAGTGCAGCAGAAGATGTCAATATTCACAGAAATACAGAAATAAATATGGCAATTGTTAACAGAACAAAGTGTACAATCAGGGAGAACCATGGCAGAGTGAAAGCCTGAAGAAACACCACCACCACCACCATCACCACCACCACCACCACCACCACTATGGATAGCACTGAATACTCTCTTGTCTTCACAAATATAGTTGCAAAAGGATTGCACTGTGTGTACTAATTATAGGTACCAGCGAAAGGCCATATCCACCATGCTCCAACACAACGAAACCCGTACAACAGACCTATCCCCAGGCCGCAGAATCCACTCAATAGATAGTTCTTCAATCTGTTAAGATAAATTTCACATGCAGATACTTAAATTGCACAGGACTTACAACGATGAATGTCAATGGACGAGCAAGAGCACAGGAAGGATGTTCGAACAGTTTTCCATTTGGAGAATCAAGAGATATGTCTCGCTCACTATCTGGAGATGGACAAATTGAAGCAGTGAACTGCATCCAATCACCTCATGGAGGAAGTTCTAAATATTTCTGAGGAAATCCTCCACACTGCACTGATGAGCCTCATGTAACATCAAACTGCAAGCCTCACCAGAAGCGAGGCGTGTGTACAATACAACGGCCATGGCCAGTTGCTGTGATCTCTGTGAAACCTCTTACCGTTGGACGACGACACTTCGTGTCCTCAGAATTTTACTACAGATGTGCACTTGATGTATACCCCGTCTGCACAAGTTCAATTGGCGATGTGTGCCCACATGGACACGTTAATGCGAACCTGGATGCAAATACATTTTACTGAACAACAAGTAAGTGCGGCCTGAGAGGGGGTACTTAATTAAACTGCATGTTTAATTGTAGCGGCAGATTCTTATAGGGCTTGCAAACGATCCTAATCACCTCCGACGTTGCTCAAAGGTGCGCAAAGGTGTGAATTCTCACGAGCCCGTAGAAACGTAACTAGGAGATCTACTAATCATGCACGTTACGTATTGTTGACGGCGAAAGTGGAAATCGGGAAGATTTGTCAAGCGCGGGGTTGGAGGCCGTGGCGGTGATGACTGGGAAGCATCTTGGTCGATGAAACGTAGTCCTCCTCGGCACTTAGCCCTTGGAAGATCTGTGCAGCATGTGCCTACCTGCTTTACAATCGGGTAATTGTTTGTCAAAGAAGAACCTTGCTTTCATCGTAGAAACCTGCAGTATTAACTCTAAGCCATGAGACAGTCAGAGCGGTACGAAACTTACATACTGTGAACTCAGTGCATGCAATTGGTTGATTCTACCAGTTCTACGGACCTTATTTATTGTGTACTGAGCCTTTTGACTGAATAATTTAAATCCAAACACAGTAGCAGGCATGGTACATGTGAGCTACCTGCCGAGAACGCTACACATGCAGTGTGCTGCATCTTCGTACTAAAGGAGCTGATCGACGTCGTCTTACTATCGCATTCTGGACTCTGCACTTCTAAGTTCTCACCAAGTGCTTCGTGAGGAATCGAGAAGGTAGCAGGTTATCACATCTGTACTATCTCAATCATCATGAATTTCTACACGGGAATCTATAACTAGTATATAAGTAATCTTCACGAAGAAGTGGTAAAAGGTGTATCTACTGATAGGCTCCATAAAGTTTGCGTGGTTTGGGAGAACTCAATAGGCCAGGTTTTACTCAGATAGGCTGCATCCTCGAAGAAATTTATGTTTGAGATTCGTAGACCTGTACTGTTGGATGCCTATTATGATATTGAGGGAGTGGTGTAATAGAAAGTGGAACCTGCATGCCTGCAATGGATTCAACAATGAAACAGCTACTGGACAGGGTTTGCTTCAGGTTATACATTGCAATCTGACTGAAGAGCAGCTCCATATGATGTTGATCACATGCAATTTATCCTTACAAGAACTGCAAACATCACGACGTCTGTATTTGTATCTTGCGAGAGGGTGACTCATCTAAGGTCTAATCGATTAGCTTCTGCTGCATGTTGTGTGTGCTTTAGTCCTGAGACTGTATGTAGGGAGCTCTTGATTAATGAACTTGTCATTATACAGCATCTGGAATATGAAAATATGAGATTATTAGTTCTACGACTGACAAAGAAATTGATGTAAATATTCCTGCAGTGTCACAATGAGTATCGCAATGAGTACTACATGGTCCACATAAGATGCGTCATTCAATTTGCCTATCTGACAGTCCGACGTCTGGTGCTTAGCTGCGAGGAAATGCGGCGTAGCAGGCACAGACAATCCAATCTCTGCAGATCCCCATGAGTGCGCTCCTCATTACAAGCTTAACTGGAAGATGCTGTGGATAAAGAGACGCGCTCATGTGAAACTGGAGAAATTGGCGTTGATCTGAAGGAGCCTGTCTGAAGGAATTCGCCTTCAAAAATCGTCTGTGAAATTGCAGTTAGTCCCAAATTTGAGTTCCATGTCGTGGTTCGGTTGGCGTCGGGTCTGTTCTCTTAGCCAGGTCCCCACTAAGACAATCCTCGACATGATTTGGAGAAGGAGAAGACTTGTACACGAGCTCCATAAAACTGCGCGTCTCATGATGAAACTAAAATCTTACAGCACACAAGGCTTTCCATAGACATAAGGTAAGTGTGCCAATGACCGAGCGCAACCCACGGACCGCACAGCCACCACACAGCCACCGCACACCCACCACACAAATTTCATTCATGAGAACTCCCGAGGGAACTTCAGTACCATCACTATTAGGTGTTTTATTACAGGTACCGCATGGTGTGCGGTGAAGGGCTCAATAAGCTTTTGAGATCCACCTGTGTATGTATGAATTCAATTTGTGATAGCTTTCACAAATCATAATATCTTTTATTTTTATTTTTTGTAGGAGAATCCCCACTTCACAATCAACAATCCTTCAAAATTTGAAACGATTTAAGCTTGTAAATTATTATTTACAAGGATTTGAAGATTAACCGTGCGGTCATTGGCACACTTACCTTAGTTGAACCTAAATTCTCTTTGATCAAAGATTGTGAGATATTAGAGTTATCCGCTAACCCCCCTGAACACTTGCTAAGTTGGGGGAGTTAACCAAAAAGCCAACCCGTCAACAACATCTAAAAACAAATGCGGACCCAAACTCCTTTCAAGCTGTGGGAGACCTTCAAAACGTGTTTGACCCTAGGTTCACCAAATAGAGCGGGCCCGTTAGGGTTTTGAGACTGGGTCTAGTTGAAGCCTGATTTCCACATGCGGTAGGGGTCGGAGTTGTGCTCCTCGCGACCTAACCCAGTTGCTATGGTTCATGCGAGGAGGAGGAACGCTCAGTGCTGTGAGCAGAGGAGCGTTGAATGCTATGAGGAGGAGGAACGCTGAGTGCTGGGAGGAGGAGGAGCGTTGAGTGCTGCGAGGAAGGCTGACAATCTCAACTCCTTCATGCAAGCAAACATTTTGTGTAATGTGATCTATAGTTGACAAAATCAGAAAATATGATGTTTTAGGGTTTTTTTTTAAAGACCACTTTGCTTGCTTACAATCCTAGCTCCTTATGCAAGCAAAGTTAACTTTTTATATGATGTGATCTTTGATTTCTAAAATGAGCAAATATGATGTTTTGGAGTCTTTCTTGAAAGACCCCAATGCTTCCTTACAATCCCAGCTCCTTATGCAAGTAAGCTCTTTGTGTGATGTGATCTTGGGTTTCTAAAATGAGCAAATCTAATATTTTGGGAGCTTTCTTGAAAGAATTTTGTGCTTTCTTATAATCCCAACTCCTTATGCAAACAAACTCTTTGTGTGATGTGATCTTGGATTTTCAAAATGAACAAATTTATTGTTTTGAGAATTTTCTTAAAAAACCTCTATGCTTCCTTACAATACCAACTCCTTCATGATTTATTTTAATTCTTGCTCCAAATCTTTGCTTGCTTGCAAACTCTATGTATAGTCTATAATTAAGGTTGAGGTTTAAGGAAGATGTTGATTTTGTCTTGATTTTTTTATAGGCATCAATGGCTCCAATAGTGGTGCATTTGGAAAAAAATAGAAATAAGGCTGAAGATGCTAATGGATTGTCATTACCACCTCATCCATCGAAGACACCTAGGCAGGAGAAGGGATCCAGACCTATTGTAGATTTTCTCCACTTATCATGTCTAGTAGTATCTTACAACATTCATTTTGCTAAGTATTATAGAGGTCGCAAGCATGTAACCCAACTTGTACCTAGTTTTGCGTGAAATGAAGTATTCGAAGAGTATAAAAATTATTATACTGATTATCTCTTTGTTGAAGAGACCTTGAAGGATCGTTTAAGAGAGACCTTGAGGAAGACTAAAACATGCACTAGCAATAAAGACAATTCCAACAAGGCCACTCTCTAAAGCAATGAGGTGTTGGAGCAACTAAAGTATACTGATGGTCATACGGCCTGGAATGTGTTGAAGAGACGGCAATCCATCATCGACTGTTGCTCGCTGAATGGTTAAAATAGAGATTTAGTATGCTTGACACCGGTGTCACCTGGTTTACAAAATTCTTCTAGGGGCATGAGGGACTCCTCCACCAAGGATGTCAAAACTTTCATAGAGAAACCTCTCACTAAGGAAAAAATGTTGTCCACACAATCGAGGAGTTTTGGTGCGATTACCAATCATTTGACTAATGATTTTAGCAAAGAAAAATTGTTTGTTGTAAAAACAGAGAAAATATGTATAAAGACACAAGCAAACATTGCTTGTATAGAGTTGGAGAAACATAGGAAAGAATTCATTGAAGAAAAGAAAATATCGCAAAAGATTAAAAATTTGGAAAATGCTTGTAATCTTGGAGTGATTTCGGAGGAAATATTCAAGTCAAGAGTGGCCAACCTTTTCTTCTTGTAGAGGCATATAGGCTCATTTTATATTCCAAATGTCATTTTTGGTATTGTCAGTACTATATAGGCTGATTTTGCTCTACTTGTGAGGTTTTGGATTATGTGAATCACAAAAATGCCGATTTTATAATTTTCATGGTATTTTATGATGTTTGAATAGCATAAAATATAATCTTATATCAAATGACTTGATATGAGGTTGAATGCTTGACATAAAGGCTGATTTTATATTTTTCATATCATTTTATGGTGTTTGAATAGCATAAAATATGATTTTGCATCAAATAACTTGATATGAGGATGTATGCTTAACATAAAAGTTGATTTTATATTTCTTTGGCAAATTGAGGTTGCATGTGCCACATGGAGGCTGATGTTGTATTTTTTGAATACCTTGAAGTTGCATAATATGTTTCATGAAGGTTGATTTTTCATTCATTGAGTACTATAAG
Organism: Polytrichum formosum; assembly: GCA_964035585.1. Classification (NCBI taxonomy): domain Eukaryota; kingdom Viridiplantae; phylum Streptophyta; class Polytrichopsida; order Polytrichales; family Polytrichaceae; genus Polytrichum; species Polytrichum formosum. Next base: position 11,766,827 of record OZ037935.1, on the reverse strand, counting down.
TATGTTTGTATCACATATAGGTTGTTTTGGCTATGAGTGTCTGGAAATGAGGTTATGTTTGAGCATAAAAGTTGATTTTACATTTCTTGTATAAAATGAGGTTCTGTGAACATATATCTTGATTTTTCAACGCTTAGCTAAAATTAACTAAAAAGTCTTCATATGAGCATATAGGGCATGTGTTGCATAAAGTGATACAATAAAGACGAAAACAAAGAGCATAATCATGAAGTTTAGCACACCCAAAGCTCATCACATTTATTGGTGCGAGTGGACATATATATTGGTATAATGAAAACATTTTAATTGTGGGAACTTGCAAATGAACACATGAGAGATTCGATAATACACAAGCGACCAAATATATGAACATGTAAACCAATTATATGATGACGGAAGTGAAGAGGGATCCAAAAAGGTAGAGGTGTTTAAACTAATACTTTAAGTCATTGCGGATACATGTGACCATATCACAGTTAAAAAAAAAGTGAATTATATTAGTATTTTAATCCAAAATAGCTTTAAAGAAAGATTTTTTATTTTTAGTGAGAGTATAATATTTTAAAAATTGCCAAAATCAGAACTAGTAGCTTCCTAATTTCATTAGCTAAACTGGGTAAATAAAGTGAGTGAGAAGTCCAAGGACTAGTTTATTTACTATGTAGTCTTAACTTTTATGAAATACATACTAGGCCTACTTTATACAAGGAACTGAGCTTGATGCTCTCATTAAATCCTATCATGCAAGGCCTTAAATCAATCCAAATTTAATCATAAATCATGCTTAGTGGTGGAATGAACAGTATCGGTACCAAATCCATTTAAAAAATCCGGGATTAACAACTCAACCTAATATAAAAGATGTTAAAAATATACCCAACCCTAACATCTAGTGCATGCGGTGGCATGCCAATTTGTTGCCAAAACCGTCACTTCGTGGACTCGACCATAGAATTAGCATGAGAGACGGTTCAAGGTAGGTAGATGTTGGTAATTAGGAGGCGGGTATAGATGCTAGTTTAGGATGGGATAACGGAATTAGCTGTCTTTATTTTAATACACCAAGTGAACGGACATGTACATCCAACCATAAGTGGGGAACGTATCTCAATTTTAAACCTATACGGAAAATGATGATCTTATCACTGTGAATATTTAAAACATAAGGATATTTATTTATAGGCTAAATTATGTGAAAACGTTGATTCGGCAATGAAAAAGTTGATTTTATTGTCGAGAACCTGTTTTAATTGTTGGAAACTTTATTTTGTATGCTATATTATATGAGAACACTCATTTGTGAATGAAAAAACTGATTTTATCATCGGGAACCCGTTTTATTCGTTGGAAATGTTATTTTGTGGGCTACATCATGTGGGAACGTTCATTTATCAATGAGAATTTTGATTTTATCATGGGAACCTCGTTTTAATTGTTAGGAGCTTTATTTTGTATACTACATTATGTGAGAACACTCATTTGTCAATGGAAAAACTAATTTTATTATTGGAAACCTGTTTTAATTGTTGGAAACTTTATTTTGTAGGCTACTTCATGTGGAAATGCTCATTTGTCAATGAGAACTTTGATTTTATTATTGGGAACCCGTTTTAATTGTTAGGAATTTTATTTTGTACCTACATTATATAGGACCGCTCATTTGTTAATGAAAATGATGATTTTTTTCATCAAAAACTCATTTTAACCATTATGAACTTTATTTTGTAGGCTACATCATGTGGGTACGTGGATTTGTCATCGGGAATGCTAATATTGTCATATGGGAATGCTGATTTATCAAGGAGAATCATGAAAAATCATTGGGAACGTTGATTTGCCATGTACAAACGCTGATTTGTTGATGGGAACGTTGCTTTTGTCATCAGGAACTCTTTCAAACCTTGAAACCCTATAGAAGCCACATGAAACACCTTTGGGTATTGGGGAACGAAGTGATACCATGTGGGAATGCCTATAATTAGGCCTTGCCACCCCCACGTGATGACATCTGTTGACGACATCACCCTTGAATCGTGGCCACCCAGCATGGGTCTAAATCTGGGAACCGAGTGGCCCACCATGGTCCACGACCTTACCTCACCTTGGATTTTCAAGGGTTAACCAACAATTTATTTGGTCAACGTTGACTAGGCATAATTAACGGTTAGTTGTCAAATTGGGGCTGGATGGATGACTCCTGGCTGAACTCCATCCCAAACACACGATTGGTTGATGGATAACTCTATTGATAGTTATTCCTTATAAAGGAGTTTGGAGTGTTGGTACCGATCCCCTACCAATACCCTAGAGTAAAAATAGCATAACAACCTATTGCTTCATTCTCCCACACATTCTCTATTTCTTTGAATTCAAGGTGCCAAATCATTGGGCAGTACGTCATTCTTAATCTATGTTGAGTCTATGTAAGGAATTACAGTAATACACATCAGCCGCAGTCCACAGTGACATGCCATTTAGTTAAGTAAAGTTGCAATTCCAACAAATCATACCGACAACCAATGGCGTGTAAGCAACAGTGTTCAGGACGATAAATTCAATGGCTACAGCTTTTGTCTCAAATCACATGTAGCAAATGCACAGAGCTCATAATTCTCATTGTGCTAAATTTCCAAATGTACTGTTGGCTGATCTCATACCTTGGACTCGGGTCTGACCATGCAAGCCTCCGGCTAGATCTCGAGGACGGATCCTACAATTGCAGCCTACGTGCACAACAACTGGTACAAGCAATATGCTCCAACCTAGGAAAATTTGATCAGACTTAACAAATCATCAGCGCTGAAGCTCTTACACTAATGGGTAATTAGAAAGTCCTCTTTAAGGTTAACATCTAAACAACCTCTAAATGATCCGACTGCGATACAAGTACTGAATTTGTATGTTACCTTCCTGACCAGTATACCTATCGCGCTCTGGTTCCTGTTACCTCAATTCAATATCGTGTCCGATCCACGCGAACGCACCTCGCCTGCTCCTTGAAAGAGTACGCAAGGTGCGTTCATGTGAATCTGACATGAAATTGACTTGACTTCCGCATCACCGTTTTTCATGTGATATGTGCAGCTGCTACCAGAGGCTATAATGTGTTCTATGTAGTCCGCTTCATCCTTGAATCATTTGCAAACTGGTCCAATATCAGCAAGACTGTCTACATACAGGGTATGACACGTGCGCTCTTCTCTTGATCTCATGTGTAGTGTGGAACGGGCTGCGAGAACTGACCGAATGACAAGAAGTGGAAGTGAATCCCCTTAACTGCTATCTCCACATTCATATAGGACTGGAAACAAGCCTGAACATAGATGTCATGAGAAATCTGAAGGAGGTTGTCTGAAGGAGTGTGCCTTCTAACACCGTCTCTGGATTTGCAGTTAGTCCCAGGTTTGAGTTTGGTTGGCGTTGGGTCAGTTCTCGCCGTCAGAACCACCAAGACAAATCCTCGACATGAGTGGGAGGAGGAGAGGATCTATCCTGGTGCGAATCTGACTGCGAGGACTGACCCAACAGCAACAAGTGGAAATGAGTTACTTTAACTGCTATCCCGGCTTTCTTATAAGACTGACAATTAACCCTGAACATAGATGTCTCCAAAGCCCAGGGGCTTGAAAACTGACGCCTGTATAGATTCGATTACGAGCTCTGCTTGTCTCGTACATTTCACTTGATTGTCGACCTTGCCACAGGCATCGTCGGTAGAATATGTGTCAGCCGGCGGGCCAATAATGGGAGGGCACGTTAAATCTCCCCTTATGAGCATTTAGGGAAGGTGGATAGGGGCTGGGGCAGCCCCAGAAAAAACTTTGAGATTTTCTGAACCCGACCGAAAACTGCTGCCCGTTTCGACTGAAACTTTGCCCTTGCATTCTTGAAGGTCACTTGTTCACAAATCCCATATTAATGCACTTCACCTTCAAGGTTTAAATTCCAACATATATGTGTACTTCCACTTGGTAAGTAAGTAATTGATTGAGATTTCATTCTTGTAGTGAAGCCGACAATAAATATTAACATTTAATCACGCTTAATTAGTTTGAATGTGGATGAATATTTGTGAACGTAGAAGGCGTTACTTAAACTAATCTAAAATGTACATACTAAAATCAACACACTAATTTAAGTTTCATTTTAGAATGACAAAGACCTCTTCAATCGGTAAGTCACAAAATCATAACTTCAATGCTAATGAGAATTTTGTAATGTTTTTGACTTTGAAATTAATTACATGCTTAATTGATGATTTCACTTTGGGAATGAAATTCCAATCAATTGCTTATTTACCTAGTGAAGTGCACATATATATTGGATTTTGGACCTTGAAGGTGGAGTGCACTCAAAATGTGGACAAACGACCTTCAAGAATGCAAGGGCAATGCTTTTTCCTAAGTTAGATGGGGCGGACAACAATTTTCGATCGGTTCAAAAATCTCAAATTTTTTTTCCCTGAGGGGCTGCCCTGGACCCTATTCATCTCCCCTAAAAGCTCGTAGGGGAGGTTTAACGTTCCCCAATAATGGGGGGTTTGCCATGGAAGTGTAACGGCATCTTGATCGACCCGCTTGCAGGCAGATCATTGCACCTTGCGCCACTTCCAATGATTTAAGGGAAAAGTCTCGGATTTTTTAAAAATAAAAAATTATTTTTTAAAACCAATATTCTAAGCTCTCGGATGGCTGAGTGGTACAAAGTTACAAACTCTTGGGGGTTAGGGCTGGTTCTATTTTTGATCAATTTTTTATTCTTAACCTTGTCATGATTCTGAAAATGTTTTAGAAGCACAGTAAACTGAGGCATGATGCCACATGTGAAGGCTTCTCAAGCAGGCTACAGGCACTCAGGTTAGTCAGGTAAGCCAATTAGGTCTCCTCTAATCAACTTCCTAATCAGTGTGCGGGGAGATTTTTGGGCATAATCAGTCAAAATCCTAGTGATTCCGAGTCCAACTGGTTGTAACATGTTGTGATCTCTTGGTTTTTCTTTTACTAATTTGAGGTGTATTCCATAGATTCCTCTAAGACGATGAGTGATTTTCTTGAAACCTTGAACATCAGCCAGTTATTTCTATAACTCAACCGGTTCATTTTTAACTACATTGTCTTGTCTACTTAGTGTGGGCAGGAAATTCATGTGGGTTAGGAATTTAGTGTGACCCTTCACACTGAAAATTACAGTGGACCACTTTAAATTATAATAATAAAATAGTGTGAGTAATTGAGAATTAGTGTGGCCCAACATTACAGACAACACAATGTAGTGGTGGGTTCTCCCTGTTCATCATTCCTAATGAACTCTGAAGAGGATTGCGTCACTCTTGCGAGAGACTTTGCAAAGACAAGCTTGTCAGTGGTCACCATGCAGCCCACTCATAAAGGGCTCTAGAGCAGAATACGAGCTGTCTGTAGGATCGTCGGTAGAATGATAAGGAATCAGGTACATGACCACGAGAATGGGGTTCATTGCCAAGTGGCTACGAGGGGTGAATTCTCGAAGCTGGCGGTAAGTAGCTTACCATCTGAGTCCTCTGGAAGTTTTAGGAATCCTACACATTTTCCTGCAGTCTGTAAGGGAAACTGTCGGTACAACACTCAACATTGTATTATTTTCACCAATCCTATTTGTCTTGTTTGATACTAATTGTAGATTGTCCATGTAGTGTCACCTACAGTACATGTGAACCAAACATGATTTATCATTCTTTGTGAATAATTTTGGTCATTGTAGATCTGTAACGTTGCAATGACTATCAGTTACTAAATTTCAATCATCTATGAAAATATTTTATTCCAGGAATGTTAGGGTACAGAACATAGCAAGCTTTATAAGTACTTCACTAAGGTAGAAATACCATAAACCGTTAAAATAAGGCGATTCGCATTGAAGATCTGGTCTGACAATCATGAGATAATTTTCCAAGATAGACGAGAAGGATTCATGAAGAATGCAAGTTGTTTCGTATTTTTCTGCCTTGTACAAAAAGTTCCACAATTTTTCAAAGTGGAAAGTTTGTCCAACCCACTTCCGGTTCACTAGGCTCTCCTCATTCCGATACAGATTATCACCTAAACCCGTTAATCATGAGTACGTTAGATCTTGCCTCCCATTGGCTACACTGCATTGAAGTTGCCGCGCCATTTAAGACATGGCACTTTCCATTATGAGGCGGTCTAGTGCACCGCGATTGGGTGGTTAACGCTTTATGGTATTTCTACCTTACATAAATGTAAGTTGGGAGTAAAATACTTGTAGACTTATTCATAAGAAGTGTCATTAGAACTGTTACCATAGTGACATAAAATACTGTGTGATATTTGAATACAATATTTAATGTCGCTCTACATACATTCGGCTACAGTGAATTTCGTTGATGTACTTTAATGTCTCCCATGCATGCCAAATGCTCCACCTGCTTTGCGCTGATTGTTCATCGATGTCATCCTGCTGTGAGCACCACCCCATCAAAGTATCATTCAAAGATAAAATATATGTTGGAGTTGAATGCATGCTCCATGCTTCGGAACATGGAAGCAGCAGCTATGGAGTGCCTAATCCCGAGGACCTACTAAATGAGAAGTGCTGCCAAGAGCTGATGATATTCAATCATTTGGTATTTTTGTATGTGTCAATAAGAATTCTTAAGGAACTAAAAACCAGATTGCACCACAATCATAGCAGACGGCAATCCTAAACCTCTCCCTATGAGTTTTGCGCTAATTGTTCATCGATGTCATCCTGCTGTGAGCACCACCCCATCAAAGTATCATTCAAAGATAAAATATATGTTGGAGTTGAATGCATGCTCCATGCTTCGGAACATGGAAGCAGCAGCTATGGAGTGCCTAATCCCGAGGACCTACTAAATGAGAAGTGCTGCCAAGAGCTGACGATATTCAATTTGGTATTTTTGTGTGTGTCAATAAGAATTCTTAAGGAGCTAAAAACCAGATTGCACCACAATCATAGCAGATGGCAACCCTAAACCTCTCCCTATGAGTTTGTGGGGAGGGGACTCCTGTTAGGGTAAGGGGTTAGGGCCTGTGGCCTGCAACCCTTGGGCAGCCCAAACGAGCTTTCTGGACCCGACCGAAAAATGTTGTCCGCCTCACCCGACTTATAAAAAGGTTATCCTTGCATTCTTGAAGGTCACCTTGTCCATAAAACCCATATTGAGGGCACCTCATCTTCGAGGTCCAAAATCGGATATATATGATCATTTTTTCTTACTAAATAGGTAATTAATTGGATTTTTATTTTCTGAAATGAAACCGTCAATGAAGCATGTAATCAATTTGGAAGTAAGAAACACAAAAAGATTCTTCATTAGCAATGAGGCGATATGTTTTGTGCGACTTACCATTTGAAAGGGACTTTGTCAGTCTAGGATCAAACTTACAATACGATCTAGTTTTAGGTTATTCAATTTTATGATGTTTTAGGAAATGCCTTCTCCTTTTACAAGTACTAAATTTCTACAAGCATTCATACACATTGAATTTCAAACTAATTAAGCCTAATTCAGTGAAATTAATTAATATTGATTCAATTTATGAACGAGAATTAATGCGCTTTAATTGCACTTGTTTAGGCTTGAATACACTTGATTAGTTTGGATATGTACGAGGTAGAATTTTACTTGTGGAGGAGAAAGCATTTATATGAAATATATAATGAAAATGAATAGGCTAAAATAAGAAAATTATTGTAAGTCTGATCTTAGTATGACAGAGTTGGGCCTTTCAAACTGTAAGTCACAAAAAAGTCATGATCACCTCCACCTCAAGGATTTTCTCGAATATGAATGTGAATTGTACTTGAATCAGCCATTGACTCCACCACAATGCAAGATCATTGATGCCTACCACACCTCAAACCATAGACTTGTCATTGAAACTGGACGATGGACGATTATCCCTATCTCTAGAGATACTAGACTATGCCACTTTTGCTCCTATAATGTAGTTGAAAATGAGGCACATTTTGTGTTGCAATGTCCCCTATACAACCCCATTAGAGATAAGTTTCCATCACTATTTGAGAACGTAGTTCCAAAGAGCCTCAAGCCTTTCTTTCAATTAGACCAACAAGTTAACATTAACCTCTATCTCACGGAGGCTACCGCACTCTGCCACTCTAGAGAATTAACTGGTTTGAAACCATCTTGATGTACCTTCAATTCCATTAGCCTTTTCAACTTCCCAAACTTTAAAAATCAATTTCATTTCATTTCATTTTATTGCTAATGAAGAATTTAATGTACTTTTCACTTCCAAATTGATTACAAGCTTTATTGACTGTTTCATTTCCAGAAATAAAAACTAGTTAATTGTGTACTTACTAAGTCAAAATGAACATGTATATTGGGTTTTAGACCTTGAAGATGAGATACACTCAATATGGATTTTATGAACAAGGCCCTTGAAAAAGGCAAAAGAAATTTTGTTTGGGGCTGCCCGTTGGTTGCGGGTACAAGCCCTGGCCCTTATCCTAACAAGAGAGTAGTGTCCAAAGAGATTTTGGGGCATAATTTGGTCAAAATCCTAGTGTTTCCAAGTCCAACCAGTTGCATGTTGTAAACTTTTGGTTTTTCTTTACCAATTTGAGATATATTCCATAGATGCTTCTTAAATTATTGGCAGTTTTGTTGAAGTTTTCATAACATTACTCAACTGATGAGCTATGCTCACCTGGCCTAACTTCATAGTCAATCTGAATCAGTGGAGTTTTGTCAACTAGAGCCTTTATTCTTGAATGTACTGCTAAGCCCATGAACACAACTCATCAACTAAGTAATGTTATGTTGCACTTCAACCGATTATTTCTCAAACTCAACTGGTTCATTTGTAACTAACCGTTGCTTCTCCCTCATTCATTGCAGGAGACTCCTTCCCCCACAAGCTCGTAAAGGGGAGGTTTAACGTCCGCCCTGATCATGAATGATGATCACTCTGGCTTCGCAAATTGACCATGAAGAGATTAATGTTGACACAGTGCAGTGTGACAGCTACTTACATGCCTGCATTCTGCAAGGAGCTCAACAAAATCAGGTCCTATTCGCAAATTGACCATTAAGAGATTAATGTTGACAGAGTTTGTGTGACAGCTACTTACATGCCTACATTCTGTGAAGAGCTCAACAAAATCAGATCCTATTCAAAGATGAATGGATCGATATTGTCGTTTCTGGAAATGTGATTACGTGCTAATTTCCTCCAGTGTGCGGGGTGTCCACCTGGAAAAATCGGTAGGCCATTAAGGAATTCTCATCAAGAGGGTTGATGCTTTCAAGGGAAGGTAGTACCCTGCACATAGGCAGATTTTTCAAAAAGCAATAGTGCTGTTCAAGTACATTCTGAGAACTGCTTTTGGAACTGCTTTTGTGCAGCTTAATAGTTTCGACTGAAATTATTCTTCGAAGTTCACTTCTATTCCTTTACGAATGGAAACAGGAGTTTAATGCATAACCGTTCAGTATAACCTGAGCCATAAGCTTAGCTAATGAGGATAAGATTCTTCCCTCCACTGCTTTACATTATTTGTATTATACAGTACTGGAAGCAACATTACTCGTTGCTTTGCAGTACTACCTCAGTCTCTTCTAATAGCATGTAGCTAATAGCTAATTATGTAGCTAGTCATGCTATATTCAGAAACAGTGATCACCGGCCTGTGGTTCCAAGCCAGTACGGACCTGAGAATGGCATTGCAATTGCACACAAAGAGCCAATGGCATCTGAAAATTGCTCATTCTTCACCTTTCCATTAGGTGGTTTCAGGTGACTGGACAATTTGACAACCATTCATCTTGATCAGAGCTAGATCATGAAAATTAAGCATGAGCATTGTGAGTATGTGATGATGTTGTAAACCACTTATCCCATTCTACAAATGGTAGAACACCATGGTTTTCTCATCTATGGATGTGCATCAAATCAATCAATTTGATGGCATGAATTTTCGCACTTGGAAAATTTGGATGAAGAGTGTGTTGTTAGACAAAGATTTGTTTGGACATGTAGACAACTCGGAAGTACCACCAACAATCCTGACAAATCAATCAACATGGGATATGAAAGATAGCAAGGCCAGAACAAACATATTATTTGCTTGTGTTCAATTTTCACACATAAATAAATGCAAAATGCAAAAGGAAGTTTTGGATACACTAACGAAGATATATGAAACTTCTCATGCTCAATCAAAAATATACTACATTAAAAAATTGTATTCATTAAAAATGTTGAAGGAGGATACAATAGGAAATCAAGTAAATACATTCCAACCTCTAATGGACAATTTAGCAAGTATGGGAACCAATATAAGTGATAATGATAATGCCATTGCACTTTTGGGCTCTTTGCCCGAATCCTATGAAGAACTAGTGGTTTCCATGAGTGGTCAATCCAATTTAACACTAGAAGGTGTTACAAGTCTTTTGTTACAAGAAGAGATAAAAAGAAAATCCAAAGGGAGAGATATTAAAGACAAACCTCAAGCCTTATACTCTAACAAAATTCCATTTAAGGAAAATTTGGAATTTCCAAAGATGAAATTTGAAACTACTAAGAGAACCCCTATTTGAAAAAGAAGGGAAATTTTTTCCATTGTGGCAAGGCTAACCGCCATATGAAAGATTATATGATTCGCCTTCAAGAAAAAAAGGCAAAATTCAGTCACCAAGCCAATAGTGTTTTAAACACTAAATTACTTACCGTGGCCTTGGCAGTAGAAGACCTATCAAGTTACATGTGGTACCTCAATTCCGGAGCAACACAACACATAATACCGCACTATGAGTGGTTTGTATCCTACACCAAACACTCAATAAAGGATAAAGTGTACTTGAGGAACAACTTGAGTCATGATATTGAAGGACGAGGGATTGTTATGATTACACTAGATAGTTGAGAAGCTAGGACAATTGAGAATGTTCTACATATACCACTTTTAAAGAAGAGTTTAAATCTTTTAGTACTTTGTGGAATATACAATGGACTCATGCCTTATAAAGGACCAAGAGGGTAAAAAATTAATTACCTCGGGAAGAAGGGTAGGTAACCTACACGAACTTGGTACTACCCATACCTAAAATCAAGGCTTGTTGCATGTCGCAAGTGACTTAAACCCTACCAATGTAGAGTTATGGCACTGAAGGAAGGGTGGTCCTAGTATACATAAGCTAAAAAGAATGTATGAAGACGGACTAGTACACGGACTTCAACTAACATCCCCAATTTTTGAAGTTCCTTTATGCACGAGTTGTTTAGAGGGAAAACAAAGTCGTAAGAAATTTTCTAAGTGGAGAGGACGGCAAGCTACAAAACTATTAGAAATCGTCCATTCCAACATATGTGGTCCCATTCAAATATTTTCTCATGGGGTGTAAAATATTTTGTCACATTTATAAATGATTTCTTCCAAAAATGTGTAGTCATGTTTTCGAATACTAAAGGGGAGGTTTAAGAAGCTTTTGAGTCTTATAAATCTATGGTAGAACTGCAAACGTGAAAATGAATCAAAATGTTAAGGACAAACAACGGAGGGGAGTACATATCTGGAGCATTTAAGAAATTTTGTTTAGATAATGGTATAGTTCAAACAACTGTACCTTATACCCTTGAATAAAATGGTATAGCGGAGCATAAAAATTGTACCATAATGGAATGTGTGCATAGCATGTTAGCAAGTGCCAACTTACCCAATACATTTTGGGCTGACATCGTGTCCACAACCATATACCTACAAAATAGATTACTTACTTCCGCCCTTAAAAATGAGACCCCCAAAGAGGTGTAGACGGGTTTTTTGAAGTAAAGCATATTCTCAAATCTCAAAGGAAAAGGAAAAGAAATTAGACTCAAAAACCTTTGAGTGCATCCTTATCAGATATATAATGAGAATGTTAAGGACTACTATTTGTACAACCTTAACATAAAAAAATTGTCATCATTAGTCGTAATGTGGTATTTAATGAAGACATCCAAAATCAAGAAGGAGCAAAACCATCGGCAAATGATACATTCATCAATTTAGAACCTTTATTGTTGGAGGAAGTCCAAATTTTAAAGCGAGGTGGCCAAAACCCCCAACATGGCCAACCACAACAAAATGCCTCTAATATAAGGGTCATTCCTCCTGAAGTTCCCATTGCAAATCAAGACTCAGATTCCAATAATTCCAAATATTCATTGGAAATGGAGTTCTTTGATCTTGAAGAGGTTTTGCAAGATGAACATCAAGCACCAACCTTCTCATATTGAAGATTCACAAGGGAGTGGTGTCCCTCCCAACGTATAATTGGTTTTTTGGACCTCACCGAAGAATTACATTTTATCCAAGGTATGGAACCCCAAACTGTCAAAGAGGCATTAAGTGGTCCCAATGCCCATGAATGGCGAAAGGCCATGGATGCCGAGTATCAAGCTTTATTAAAAATAAGACATGGACCCTTACTAAATTACCTCCCAGTCGTAAGACGGTTGGTTGTAAGTGGGTCTTTAAAATCAAAATATAAAGCTAATGGTGAAATTGACTCCAAGAAGACTAGACTAGTAGCAAAGGGTTATTTTCAAGTCAAAGGGGTAGACCACCATGATGTTTGTCACATGTAGTCAAACTTACTACCTTTCACGTTGTTTTTGCTATAGCGGCCATACTCAATTTAGAAATCTACCAAATGGATGTCAAAACGGTTTTTCTTAATGAGGATTTGATATAAATCATCTATATGGATCAACCGGAAGGATATGTTGTTGAGGGTACTAAATATTTCATATGTTTACTAGCTAAAGGTAAATATGGTGTCAAACAATCTCAATGTATTTATAAAACATTAATTTTTCCCTTACCCAAGTTCAAAAATTTATCCAAAGTCACGTGGATAGCAATGTCTACATTAAAAGGGAAAGAGAATCCTATGTCAATTTGGCTTTATATGTAAACGATGCCATTTTATTTAGTAACACTGTAGATTTGTACCTAGCCCGATATTGCCTTTGCAGTTGGTATCGTAAGCCAATATTTAGAGGACCCGGGTGTCAAGCATTGGAGTGTGACTCATCAAATAAATTATGAGGTACCTACATGGTACCGCTACTCATGTAATACATTATGGTTCAAACACAAATGGAGACACTCAAGTAGTTGGTTATTGTGACTCCAATTGGGTGAGTGATGTGGATGGCTGTAAATCAACAACTGGGCATTATTTTCTACTAGGTCAAGGGGCCATAAGTTGGAATAGTAAAAAACAACCAACGGTGGCCCTTTCAATTATGGAGGCTTCCACAATTGCAACAAAAGAAGCTATATGGCTTCAACAACTTTGTAAGGATATTGGTTTTCACCAAGTTAAACCTACTACCATTTTTTGTGACAACCAAAGTTGTATCACTTTAACCCAAAATCCTAAGTTCCATCCTAGAACGAAACATGTAGAAATTCATCATCACTTTATACGAGAAAAGGTGCTTAGTGGAGAAGTGGAAATCAAATATTGCAACACAAAACAACAATACACGGATTTTCTTACATAAAGTGCACTTCAACCTAAACACAAGTTATGTAAACTTAAGCTTGGAGTTACAAGTACAAAGGGGGAGTAGTGAGTAGTTAATTATAAACTACAAGGGAAGTGTAGAAATGTAGTGTACAATTTAGACTACATAATTATACAAATATGTATACAATTACAGATTATGGTACACGTATGTGTTTATTGACACATATCAACCCTTCAAGGGTCAAAGGCTAGTATATGGAAAAAGTGTCACCTTTTATGAGCCAATAAGGCTTGTAAAGACACATTCATTAATGTGTTATTTAAATATTATTTTTCCTATATAATAAATCATTATCCTATTGAATGTTTACCTTGTACCTAGCTACTTGGTTAGGTTTCATTACATTATGCCTTGGCATGTGAGAGTCTAAGATTTAACAAGTGTAGTATAAGACCTGCAAGCAAAGAGCATAAGACCCGAGTGATTTAGATTAAATTCGGCACCTGACTTTAAGTGGATCTCTTTCAGTCACCTCATCTAATAGTAATGAAGCTTGGATTCTCCTCTGCTACGTTAGCAATCGCGCTTCCATCTTCTCCTTTGATCAACAAGAGTTCACCTTTTCTCCCTTAGCTTTCATCTCCTCCTTGGAAAGGCTAAAATTTCTACCATGTTACATCAACAACTTCGATTTAGAAATGCAGACTTAACTATCAGCTCTCATACCATGTCAGAAATAGAGATTGAGAAGAGGATCAAGATAGACAAGAAGTTAGAGAAGGCTCTCCACCCAACCATAGAGAAGGAAGTCACGATGATCTTCCTCTCACCCCCGAGCCTCTTTATTGATATGAGAATAGGTACAATGGAAGTCTCTTGGAGCTTCGGATCAAGACACTAGAACACAAACCACTTGGTTGTTCTTCTACTCATCTAGAATGCCTAAGGTCACTTGAGACCTTGTAGTTTAAGCTACCTTAGTCTCTTCGTATTCCAACATCCTCAAATTGCTCTCACATGTGCACCGCTTGTGTAGTTCACTTTGGCGAGTAAGGGCAGCGCAAAGGACAAGGAAAACCTCGTGCTTCTTACCCAAGAACTTCGACCTTGAGCTCGACTCTAGGAGTGAATTGCAATATGTTCAAACTCGTCGTTGTCCTATTGTCCATTCACGTGTATTAGCAGCCAGCTTCGCATTGACACTTCCCTTTTCATGCATGAAACGAAGAGGGCTTGTTAACGTGAAGCTGGCTGCGAATACATGTGACCGAACAAGCGGTTTGGAGTTACTTGAAAATCAAGAGTGTAGCAGGACATTCTTATAGGGCTTGCAACAACCTCAAACCTCTGTTTTCGGGATTTAAAATCTCACTACCCTGTAGAATCCATCACGAAGTTCTTCAGTCACGCACGTTATGTATCATTGACAATGACAGTGGAATCATCGGTAGAGTTTGTCAAGCAGTTGTTGGCCACGCCAGTAAATGCGTGGAACAGCATCCTGTCAGATTAAATACAATTCGCCTAGGGACTCGAGCTCAGAAAATCTACGGAGCATATGCCTCAGCTTTCTCACCATCCAGACATTGCCATTTGTATTTTTCTGAGGAAGAATATTAGGATCAAGAAACAAGTATTGATTGCTTAGTTCGGACAGTCAGAGAGGTACGAATCTTGCATACAGGTCATGGACTCAACGCACTTGCTTGACTGTTCCAGTACTTTAATGTCTGTGCCTTAATGCGTGTACTGAGCTTTTGACTGGAAAATTTTATAATGATAGAAATAATGCATGGCTATGTATGCATGCAGTGTGCTTTATCTTGGGACTAAAAAGAGCTGAATCGACTTCATATGGTCACTGAATGCTGGATTCTACTCTTGTAAGCAGTGCACTGTATGGAAAGCGTATGGAACTCAGGATCTGGCAGTTTGTTATACTGTATTCTCAATCATCATTATTATAGTCGAATCTAACAATGTACTGTGCTATTTGCAAATAGGTGTTACAAATAGTTAGTGCTAGATGCACATGCTGTTCATGAATATAGGCTCCATATTAGCTTTCGTGGTCTGGTATAACTCATCAAGGGTTCTATTGAGGTAGGTTGTATCCCGGAAGAATTTGTCTCGGGTTTATTCGTAATAGTATCTGCTGCTTAGTATTTGTTACAACGTTAAAGCCAAAGTATGAAGCAGATATCACCTAGGTCAGAGCAGGACGTCCATAATGAAACTTTCTATAGATATTGCACCAATATTAACTTCGTAGGTCATCATTGTCCGTGAGGTTCCACATAAGATGTGGTAAGTTGCACCTGCATGCTAGGATAGATGCATCAGCTATTGATCATGATATGAATTTTTGCTAAAGCTCTTAATTATATTCTGACTGAAAAGCAGCTCCCAAACTCAAAGTCAGTTAATTACTTGCAATTTATCCTCGACCAGGAAATGTCAGTTACAGCTCATTTACATGACACAAAGTTTTGGAACTATGTCGTAGTTAAAATGATTTGGCATCAGACCTCCAAGCCCGTTGATATTCTTGGTTTTGGTCACCTTGTACCCTGAAATAAGTGGAAGAACTACGTTCTGCAGGGTTACAATTTAGACAAAGTCAGGACTAATTATAAAGACCCATGCGGTTCCCAATTTGAAATTGGACTGGCGATGCTATCGTGATTGAGGTCACCTGATGTAATGTCAAAAATTCTATACTACGCCAAAACTATGGTATAAATTGATAACATAGGTTCATCCTCGTATAAGCGCGATTTGAGTCTAATATCAAGGCCCAGTACTGGCAAGAACTACCGAAACCAACTTCGTTCTTGAGTTCTGGTGCTTTTCGCTGGTTAATGGTTGGCCAGTGTTGAGGTCAAATTTGAATAGCCCGACGTATGATCAACAGCTATTCAGCTTCACGCATGATTTAGAAAAACCGTCATGAGTGATTGACTAATCAGTCATTAGGCTGTGTAGTAGCTTACACTGGGAGTGATGATCATGTAAGGATGAACTGGACCGGCCACATGCAAACGTCCGGGGGGCAAGTGGATTGCTACGATCAGGAATTGATGCAGAATGCTCAGGGTACTAGATAAAGACTCAGGAGGTTATCACATACATAGGTTAGCCGACGTTAGGATAAAATTTAATCTAATGCCTTCTAAAGGTTGGAGAAGAATGTTGTCCGGTCATGCGGACAATTCCAGCTGACAGTGGAGTGCTTATGCTAGAACTGAGTCAATTCCAGTTCTTCCAGGCGAGGAAGGCCATGAAATGTTGTGGAAAGGAAGCACCAAAGCCTTGAAGCCAACCTGAGAGATATACAATTTTAGACATGCTCCTCCTTGCAAAGACAACCGAAAGTTGCGGAATGAGTATTTCGTGAACCGGAGTAGAATCGGGCTGTGCCTTAGAGATCTTGTGGAGGAGAGTGCCTATAATTACAGTCAGCAGAGAGGATCGTCTCAATCTCGTGGTACAAACTGCGCGTGTTCGATTCAGTACCAGGCTTGCATGAACGCGTCGGTCTCACTCTTCTGTTAGGGTGAACCTGCCGGCGACTGAAAGGCAAGTAGTCTCCTCTGTCTCTTGCGCTCATGGGTCCCACCTGAACCTGCTCCTCGCTATTCATGACAACATGAGAATTACGCGAAATGGCGTTGAGCAGGTGCACTTGAACGATGAACGCATCTGAGTCATGAGCACACCAGACATGAGCTCGATGTCCGGTAATACATTTCGCGCACTCTCGTTTGAACCAAACCCAGTCCTTTCGCCAAGGGAGAGCGCGCAGCAGGGAAGGACAAACCGATCTCTTCCAGCGTCACATGAACGTCCGTCCCATGACAAACTCAAGCAGGAGATATGATGAGGCAGGCGTTCATGTGAATCTGGAAGGATTTGATACCTTAAAGGAGTACCTCGTAACCTCTGCATATGCAACGGGTCGTAGAAATCGGTTGTCTCGTCACGATGAATCAATGTCGACGGGTCAAGCTCGCAGACAGATACATTGACACGACTCTGAATGGACCGAATTAGTCTGTCAATGTGAATCTGACTGCGAAACTGACCGATCGACAAGAACTGGAAGTGACTTAGTTACTTCGCTAACACCAGACTCTTATACAGGGAGTGCAAACCAACCTCAACACGTTGTTTTCAAGGATGTACTAAAATCCAGGAAGCCTATAGATTCGGACACAACTTCAGCTTGTCTCGAACATCTAGTATTGTCGATGTTGAAACTGGAAACATCGGTAGACTCCGTCAGCCGGCGGGTCACGAGTGGGGGTTCCCCATGGCGGTATTCTATGTGGAACAGCATCTTGGACCTTCCTGGGGGACGGCCTGGGAGATCATTGCACACGTGCCCCTTAGATCCAAGCCAACTATTATTGTCGGTTTTCCTGCAGAAACTAGAATCCTACGCACTCGGACAGTTGAGCGGTACGAACTCTTGAGGAACAGACCTAGTTGCACTTTGACCAATTTCCGGTACATTAAATCTGAGTATTAATCTTTGATACTGAAAAAGTATAAGCAGCAGGGTGACACATGTTAAAGACCGTGGAAAGCCTCTTGAGCAGTATGGCAGATCACAAGGGCACGAAGGAGAAATATACGCTGTGTTGGTTGTCGAATTCTATGTTCTTCCTCCCATCAAATCCATTAAGTCTTGGTCATCATCGTTACACTCAAGTGTACAGACCTTGCGATTATTAATCAGAAAGAAGTGTATTTAATAATCATCACTAGAAGCTTCGTGATCCCTCTATGGAAATGAACCCGTTTACTTGCAAAGGAAGTTTCTAACTTTATATTTCTTTTAAATCGGGTTTCATCCATGCGGGGTGTGCCATTCATTTGATAAAAAATGTTCAGAAAAATATTAGGCTCTTTTCATAACTCTGTACCAGAATTGTCATCCTAGAAGAGAGAGAGAACTTGTAAGCTGTTCTGTATGATCTGCTGCAAAATTTAGCAACGGTGTAAAGGAGCTTTAAGATAAGAGAATAATAAGAATCTCTGTCTGCAAACTGCACAGCTTTGATTTATCGGTGCCTAGCTTCCACACTGCGGATACCATGCCAAGACTAAAAACGATGCATTGTAGCCACGTGTAGCCGTGGTTTGTACTACATTTTGCATTACATGATCATTGTTGCATTCTGAATCCTGACTTGTTCAAGCTTCAACTTTACATTTATTTTCCTTAATCACAGAAGACTCGTGTCCTTGTATTCAGCAAAGATATCATCGTGTCCATCTCTGCTCTAGCCCACTAGCATCTGTTATCTTATAAATGATGAACTCCGTTCAGACACACAGCAGTAATGCAGATACTTAAAAGTATACATATATACTAGCGCGAGATATTCAATGTTAACAATGCACCAAGTATTTTTATAACTAACTTATACGATGGATATGTTATTATGTTGACACTCTCGATGCGCATGCAGTAATTCAAGGAGCATCAGAGGTTGGCGATAAGGACCCGATAGGTACTGTGCTTTGCCCAGAACTGTCAACAGCGGTGAGATTCTTGATTTCGCTCCGAGTTTTGGACGATCAAGACAAAATTGCTCTTTTCTCGAAGGGCGTATAGGTGACTTGTCAAGACACCTAAACCAAGAAACTCTAGATCCCCTGTAGATACTTTCTTGTTCATGCACCACAAGAAAGTGTATCTAAAACTATATGCTCATCAATATCTATCCTTGTTCTCTCGGCTACGGTACTCCTAAGCTTCAATTCATGGAAATAGTTTTGCAGAATCGTTCTGAGGAAAGTTAGGATACCCATGGGCGTCTTGTTTTGAAGCTGGTCTAGAGAATATATCTATTATGATTAATGGTACCTACTGGCATCTTGGGAAGAACCTATCAATTATGTGGATACTATATTCTGGTTCAGTTGCAAACTGCATTTTATCCCGGATTAGTTTGCTCTGCCCGGGATGACAACTCTCCCTTTAGATCAGCTGTTCTAAATCACTCAATGCTTCAAAGGATTGATGCTTCGCTCCAACAAAAATAGTAGAAACATGCTTAGAAAGAGGCCATTGAGAGGAATACATTGATACAGATTGTTTCCGAACGGAATCTGAACTCTGAACCTTTACACTTTCAGATTTTTTAAGAACTAATTAGAAGGATTCTTTCTCAAGCAGGGGTCACAATCTAGATACACCTAGGTATTTACTTTTGCTTCCAAGAAAATTGATCATATTTCTTAGAACATATAATTTTAAAAGTGCTTCTAATGAGAAAGCAGCTCTCAAAATAATGGTTCTTGAATATGTATTAGGAGCTCCAAACCAAAAGATGCTGACCCTGGGGGTGCTACAGATACTTGCCACCCCGGACGCTCCGAGCCAAGAGCCACCGACGCCAACTAATTTACAAGTGCCAATCTCTTCCTCTTGGTTGACGAAAACTTAAGATTCACGGCTACTACCTGGGATCTGATTCGTTACTGAGACCTTGTGCAAATTTCTTTTTTCATAACTTGGCAAGTGTCTCTAACTTCTGATATTGTAACCCGTTGCCTGTAGATATAGATACTGCGAGAAGTTTTGCATGACAAACAATGAGGAGCCGGAGATTATTCAATTGTAGGCGTTGTCACTAGACGTCAAGTAAGAGTTCTTAAATTAAATGAGGGTGTGCTACGAACATAATGAGAAATTTGCGTACACAATTAGCTGATCTGGACATAGATATGAATCACATGCTCTACTAACAATCAATGTGTTGAAGTACATACTACATACATAGAGAAAACCGTTAGTAAGAAAAATCTTCACTTTGATGTAGATGTAACTAGAGAGGGTTAATATGAGAATTTGTATTTAAGGCCCCTTTGAAGAGGTCCGACCTCCAATGGCTAAAATCTTGTCGAAGTCCAATCCTCCAAGTGCTCAATCCTCGACTTACTTCTTCCCAAAAAAGTTCACATCCAGACTCGACATGGACATACCAACACGCAAACTATGCATTCATAGTGCGAGGGTGTGTGCATGTGAATCTGGCTGCGAATTCTTTTGAGTTGAAGCTTCCTCTAGTGTACATTTGTCCATGGAAGTCCTGCAACCAAATTGAAATCAAATTACAAGAGTTATGGATCAGCAGGGAACATTACATTCCTCAGGTAGCCAAGGTCTCTTCTAATCAAGAAAGAGATCTAGCCTCTTCCTAAGATGCTCTATAGAGGATTGTCGCACTCGAGTGACAGATGCAATGGTTGTCTCCATGGAGCCCACTCATATAGGCTGCGCAGAATAATCTCTCTGTAGGTGGGTCCGTAAGACTGATTGGTGACCGCGTGACTCAGGTTAGTAGCTGAAAATTTTCCACGCGGCTACGACCTAGGGTGACTTTTCCTAACCGGCGGTAAACAACATCTCCTGTGAAGTTTTAGGAACATTTTACACATATTCCTGCAGCCTATAAGGGAACCGTCGGTAGCTCGACATTCGAAATTTCGGCTACATTATTCGTTGATTTTCTTGATGTTTATCACGCGTGTCAAACTCTGCATGAGTTGGGCGCTTTTTCTTCTTCGACGCCACGGTCCTGTGGGAACCACGCAATGAAACTATTAGTTAAACGTAAATTTCTGGACCAGTATGCTTCGGAAGCAGTGGCTTTGAAGTGCCAGCTGATCTGGGGGACCTGCTAAGCGTGAAACATTTGAGAACGGAAGATATTGTAATTCTGATATTATATTGTGTATATCACACTACTGAGTATCTTGAGCAGGACCATACTCAAGCCGAGTGCGGTTATTGTGGAAGATGATGTGTATACAACCCACCAATCTCCTAGCAGCCCCACCATGATAGAATTTTGTGTGAGAGATGTGACCCTGGCTAAGCAGAACAAAATGAAATCACGGACTTCCACATGGATGACGGTTGCTGAATGAATTACCTGCAAGCCCACAGATGGGTATAAGAGGTGCAGTTAGATATGATGTGCCAAAGCAAAGCTCACAAAACAGGTACCTGAAATTTAGATATCAAGTGGGATACAAAAATTACTTAGAATGTCCAGTTACTCGAGTTAGACAAACTTATACAGCAGCTGAAATTTCCAACAAGATAGAGGTATGCAATTCTGACAGGGTCAAGGGCCTGTGATACACTCCAGCTCTCTGGATTAAGAGCACAGTGCCCTCCAGTTGAGAGAAAAAACACACCAGCTCAGAATTGACTGAAACATGTAGTTATATGGAAAGCTAATTCTGGACACCTGCAAACAACAGACCCATACACCAATGATGCATTGATAGCCCTAGACCCTGCAATGACTTCAGTGTGATTTGGAACAATACCTCGTCTTTCATCTTATCTGACATGCGTTTATTTAGCACTTAGCCTTTTTTTCCTCTGCAAGTAACACAAAAGACCAACAAGAACATGTCACAAACTCATACCCCTGGAAAAACAGCTAATAAGACCATGCCATTACCATTTTTAATCATGATCGACCACTTTGAAGAAGAGCAGACCTCTAAAAAGCAGAATGAATCCCCAAGTTCATGTCTTTGGGTACAAACTCTAGTTATAAAATCTGTGGATCAATAGGTTTGTCTTTGACAAAGGAAGAAGTGTCTTGGAATTTTTTTGCAGAGATACTCAACATAAATTTAATTTCTTGTGCATCAAGCAACAATGGTTGATTTCCCCTCTAAAAGATTTCAACTCACCATGTCAGATATCGTAAAAGGAACACAAGATGTTGATGTAAGAAGCAATAGATATATGAAGAAATAGCTCTTGTCCCGTGGTGGAAATGGATATACCTGTTGGAGATGACGATGCCAAAGTAGAGCAGTGCGAGGTGCGTGACCGTTCATTTGAAGTGCAGCCTCTTATCTTAAGTGCAAGCTGGGTACTGCAATGGGTAAAGTGCAAAAAGATAGGGAAAGGTCTAGGTAGAAATGATTGAAATTACATTGGAGGAGCATCTGAAACGTAAAAGGAGGGAGATAGGGTGGAAGTTTGGGTGGGCCCTTCCACATCGCCCACAATCTGCTCCTCGTCCCAACTAGTGACAATACCGTGGCATTGAATAAACCGCTTTTGATTCCTCCTAAGACATTTCTGGAGCGACATTGCTAAGACATTGTTTGAGACATTCACTCTAGAATTTTCTAGTAGTGTCAACTCATTATTCTGAAGATAACCAAACGTACCAAAAACAAAAACAGATTGCACCACAATCATGATGATCAGTGCAATGGCTGGGGAAAGAGTGCGTGAGCGGCTATTTGCATGCCTAAATTGGAGGAGCACAACAAAATCAAATCATCTGGTTAGAAGATGAATGATTGATGTCGTTGCTTGAAATGTGAGGTACGAGGTGCACAGTGATCTGACATTGTACAAAAATGAACCTGTCTTCGACCATGTGCTCCTGGCTTGGCCTGCAACTATCACTGCAATTGCTGTAACGGACGCAAGTACTGCAGTACAGCTATCCGCATTAAGTTCATGTTTCGTCGGTATTAACTTCTTACTCAATGTCTGTAAACTGATTGAAGAAGATATCAACATACTTCGTGCTGTTTATGTTTCTGTGTATCGTTGGATAAAATCAACGAACGCACAACGAGATGCTATGTCACGATATCAAAGAATGTGTATGGCGCCCAGGATGACGCAGCCATATGAGATCACATGTGACTCATGTTGTTTTTGGATTGAACGAAAATACCTGAAGATATATGCAGGTAACCCTCCACCCTGTGTTGGCATCTCCCTTTTCGACATACACTGTCTCAGGGCTAAGAATTTTACTTTGTGTACGTACGACATTTGGAGGTGGAATTTTATTTAATTTGGGATATGCAGTCCCAATCTCTAGTGAAATTTTTTTTCTAAAGACTGTCCATCTTTAGTGTATCAGCGTAGTATAACACTAGATGTGAAGCCCGGCTCAAAACTTCGGCACCTGATGGACAAAAAGCATAGACATAGCTATGAATCCTAAATTTAATCTTGGAGCATGTGTCTTATGTTACGTCCATCACAGTGATGGTTCCATTCATGTCATTCTTTGTCAATAAAATTATAGCTTAATTCCTTTGATGCTCTCAATGGTTGAAATTTTCACAAAATTGTTGGTAGCGCTCAACTGATAAGGAATGAGGGACTCAAAACTGCCCAACCAAGGTAAGCTCGTGGAGCTTCTCATATCGTAGGAAAGAGACACATCAACATCAAGGGTTAGCTGAATCCAAAATTTAATATGCTTGGAGTATGTGTCTTGTGTTGCGTCAATCACAGCGATGGTTCCAATCTGGCACATTACAAATTCTTCGTCAAAATACACGACCCTTGTTTGAGCATATGTGATACTTTCTTTAAAGATACTAGATGAGACAAATCAGGATATTAACATCACTTCTGGTGAAGAATGATATGGAGTGCATCTCTTTATGTGTGGGAGGGAGTGATCATGTTATTAATATTTCTATGCATAAAACATCCTCTGAAGTATTGAGAATGTTATAAAAAAACTGAACCTCCGGTTTAGGTCGGTATAATTTTATTTCGCATAGCCTTGTCAAAACATTGCAGATGTACATGTGCACTAGCAACATATGTCAGGCCAAGCAACCGCTCAGATGTTGTGTACTTGACATCCAGAGACATGGAGGATGTCTCTTCATGTACTTGGACCGTCTTCTTCACGGGCATACATCAACTCTTTCTCCAAGTCCATTCGCAAATTCTCCTCAATCTGAGAATACAGAAAATTAAACGAATTTGAAGTACTCCAAAAGTAACACGGCTATATGGCTCAATGGAATTAATGGCAAATGTCTGCAATGTGTGTCGATGAAGATATCCCTCTAAACTCTTATCAACATTCCGTTTCCTGACCAGTAAGTGTGCATGATGTATGATGACCTGACAAGATCCATAAAACAAACGCAATATATTTGATCTACACTGATTCAACTCTGAACGAAATTAAAGACACCTTTGCTCATCACAATGTTCAAGTTCAAGCGCTACAATATTCTTCTGAGGCTGTCTTGAAGGAAAAACAGAAATTGGACTGTAGGATAGGCAGTGCAAAACAACGGAAGTGAATCCTATCATTAAGAATCCAGATGCAACTATATCAGATCACGTGTTCTTTGAGAACGATTTAAAATACCTGAAACAGTTCATTTATCCCCACCTTGTATTGAGGGGTATCTCCCTCTTCATGCACTCTGTCTAAGGGGTAAGAATTCTACGTTGTTTGACATATGCATATAATCCGGCCAAATTCACATGCCCAGAACCAATCCATGTACAAAAACAACAAGCCCTGGGCTGTGAATCTGGCTGCGAGATCGACTGTGAAATGAGTTGGCATATCAATACGTCTTTGAATTAAGGATGTCTTTGACATTGTGACAGCCTATTCCATGAGCAGTGTTCGGTAGTGTTGCTGCGCTTGTCTACCAATTCCCTACCAATACCCTGAGTCAAGATAACAGAACAAGCTATCTCTTTATTATCTCACACATTCTCTAATTCTTGGACCCCAAACTATGTTTTCGGTACTACGGAATCTTGAACAGTCTTCAAAAGCATGATCATCACAAGTTGTACACCAAACGTAACTCAGAGAGGTGAGTGATTGGGTGACTTATTTTAGAGGAGAGTAGCTGTCTCGTTATCTATATATATATATAGCTCCATGAACTGTGGGTCCCATGATCAAAACTAATATCTTACAATACACAAGACCTTACATAGAAATAGTTGAAACTAAGATTCTATTTGGTCAAAGATTGTGAGGTATTGATAGTTGATATCCTTATAGAGGAGTTTAGGAGTGTTGCTACCGATCAGGGGACGTTAAACACCCCCCACAAACTTTCATGGGATGTCAGATCCGGGTTGGGGCAGCCCCCTAGAAAGAAATCCAAATTTTCTGGACCCGACCGAAAACTGTTGCCCGCCCGCCCGACTTCGAAAAAACCATTGCCCTTCATTCTTGAAGGCCACATATCCACAAATCCCATATTGAGTGCACTTCACCTTCAAGGTCCAAAATCCAATATATATGATCACTTCCATTGAGTAAATAAGAAATTGACTGGGATTTCATTTTGAAAGTGAAACCATCAATAATAAAGCACGCAATTAATTTGGAGGTCAAAAACATTACAAAATCCTCATTAACATTAATGTTTTTGACCTCCAAGTTAATTGCGTGCTTTATTATTGATGGTTTCACTTTCAAAATGAAATCCCAGTCAATTGCTTATTTACTCAATGGAAGTGATCATATATATTGGATTTTGGACCTTGAAGGTGAAGTGCACTCAATATGGGATTTGTGGATAAGTGGCCTTCAAAAATGCAAGGGCAATGATTTTTTGGAAGTCGGGCGGACGGACAGCAGTTTTCGGTCGGTCCAGAAAATCTGGATTTCTTTCTGGGGGCTGCCCCAGCCCGGATCTGACACCCCCTGAAAGTTCGTGGGGGTGTTTAACGTCCCCCTACCGATCCCCTACCAATGCCCTAGAGTAAAAATAGCATAACAGCCTATTGCTTCATTCTCCCACACATTCCCTATTTCCAGCTTGAATTCGAGGTGCCAGATCATTGGGCAATACGTCATTCTTAAATCATACCGACGAGCAACGGTGTGGAAACAACTGTGCTGAGGACGACATGTATTCAATGGCTACAGCTTTTGTCTCAAATCACGTGTACCGAATGCACAGAGCTCATGATTCTCGTTGTTCTAAACTTCCAGGTGTACTGTTGCGTATCTCATACCCTGGACTCGAGTCTGTGACCATGCCCGAGGGGCCCGCCTCCCCTCGGTGAGGGCGCGTGTTCTTGGTTTTTGGTAATTCATTTCCTGGCGTTGGCTGTTTTGGCCTTCTGTCTCAAAAAACAAAAACAAAAACAAAACAAAACAAAAGTCTGTGACCATGCAAGCCTCCGGCTAGATCTCGAGGACAGATCCTACAATTGCAGCCTACGTGCACAACATCTGGTACATAAAATATGCTCCAACCTGGGCAAATTTGATCACACTTAACAAATCATGAGCGCTGAAGCTCTGACACTAATGGCTAATTAGAGAATCCTCTTTGAGGTTAGCATCTAAACAACCTGTAAATGGTCCGACTGCGATACAAGTACTGAAATTGTATATTATCTTCCTGATCAGTATACCTATCGCGCTCTGGTTCCTGGTACCTCAATTCAATATTGTGTCTAATCCACATGAACGCACCTCACCTGCTCCTTGAAAAAGTATGCAAGGTGCGTTCATCTGAATCTGACATAACATTGGCTTGACTTCTGTATCGCCGTTTTTCATGTGATATGTGCAGCTGCTACCAGAGGCTATAATGTGTTCTATTTAGCATCACTTTATCCTTGAATCATTTGCCAACTGGTCCAATATCAGCAAGACTGTCTACACACAGGTATGATACGAGCGCTCTTCTCTTGATCTTTCCCATATCCTACAATAGTCCACTTTTACTCGAGATGTTTGTAGGGGTTAGAACTAACACCAACATACAATTACACTCGCCGTTCATTTCGTCGTCTACCTATATGCACAGACAGATTCAACGGAGACACGCACTGCCCTATGAGTGCAAGTACTAGCCGCTGGCTCGCATACTTATGCTGATTCCAGGCATTCTATTCATCGGCTAAACCTGGACGTCGGTCACTAAGAAATGCTAACCATCCTGTAGTACTGTACGGTTGGCGGAAACTTCTACAGTATATGCGTCCACTGTAGGATACTAGGATGCTTCAGAAGTTGAGAGTTGAAATTTCTGAGCGGTACACTCCCCATCGACTTGTGACTCGAAAACGATTACTTCCTCCGGTGTTCGGGTTTTCAACCTGGCCAATCAGTAGGCCATCATTAACTTGCAATCGAAGAGGATTGAATTTCATCGGAAGGTAGAACTTTGCACATTGACATTCTTTTCCAAAATGTATCCATTGGTCCTGTTCGAATAAATTCTGAGAACCGCTTTCGGAACTGCTTTTGTTCAACCTATAGCTTAGACTGACAATATTCTGCGTTTCTATTCTCTTAAGAATGGAAGCACGAGCCGGATGCATACTTTTGTCCAGATTGATTTGACGATGCTCTCTGATAACTATTTCGATTCAACTTATGCAGAAATTGAGCCATACGCTTAGCTAGTGAGAATGAGATTCAAGTTTCCTCCTTACAGTAACGCGGTACTAGAACCAGCAGTACTCATCGCCGCGCAGTCCTATCTCTCCTGTAATATTGTACCTAGTTGTGTTGATTCTTTGCCGTGTGAACTTTCACAACTTCTAAAAGTAGTTGTCAACGTGTCCGTTCACCTGGATCCACCTAAAGGAAGGATGAAGAAGATATTCCACTTGGAAGACGTGCATGTGACCAGCATCAGACACCGGGGTCTCGGACGTTTTTTGTTCCAAATCGGTAAGGTGCTGTTCGAATCACGCAATGTTTACCTTTCAGCAGTCAAGTGTGCTGTTCATACTGCATGTTACCGTTTCATTCCGATTTGTATTATCTTGAGATGACCTGGGCGACTTGTATTACATTTCTGAGAAAATGGATAGTCAATGTTCTAAGAGATAAACATTTCTCAAATGTCAACGTTGGAGACGGCGTGAGGTTTTAGGTTTGTCAAGTTCAGAACGTGAAAATCACTAATTCCGAAGACTTCATTACTTTACAAGACTTCATTACTTGCATGTAGGGTCACTTATTGAGGCTCATTCATTTGGAAGTATGGAGGAGGATGAGGAGTGTGATATTGATCACACAAGGATTGATGATTCTAGTGCACAAGGTGGTGACAAGAAAATTGTAGTGTTGAAGAAGACAATTTAAACATGTCATTCGGGGAGGAATGGACTCAAAAGGTTGCTACCCTTGTAATATCCCAAAAATCCCTTTCTTAGTATTTAGGGTACCGTAGTACAAGAGCGTACCTAGTTGCTCACATGGCACATAAGGTGCCACATGGTTTTGGACCTAGGGTCCGAGCCAATGAAGTCATGCTCATCGTACTTAACCTCGCCGATGTGACGCCGGATGTACATTGTGGAGGACATAACAACATCACAAGTACCGGAGGAGTACAAAATTTCATTTGAGTTTTAAAGCCAAAATATTAGAGAAAATCTTGTTTTGAGTCCAAACTCGTGGGCACCTTTTGAGTCCATTCCTCCCCTAATGGCAAGGATGATGTCATAGAGACAGAATTGATGCAATCACAGGTTGAAAATGATTTACATGAAGATGTGGAGTTACAAAATGAGCTTTGACATGCCTTAGATGTTCTAATTGATGAACATAAAAATGTCAAAATGGCTTCTTAATCTTATGTAACATCCATTATGGCTTATGTAGAAGTAGGGGAGTCTAGAATTTTCCAAACTACACTTCTTAGTCAATTGAATGGCAATCCAACTTTATCTAAAGATCAATCGACTCAAATTGAGGCTAGCATATTACATATGAAGCCTAAACTACTGACCGTCGCAAATCATGATACTATGTTAAATCTTGATTGTGATTGTGGGGTCACTGTGTTTTTTGAACACACCTGAAGCTAGATTTGTCAAAAAAAATTAGCTCCAATTCATATTTGGTTTGTTGGGAGGGTTTATAGGATGCATAGATAATTTGGTAATCGTTAGGTGGAGTATAGAGATCCAATTGACTTGATGGACCATCCATCAAACATGGAGATTGGTTTATGTTGGTATAAACAAGGAATCAACAATAAGTAGACTTGCAATCTTATGGATCATTTGATGGTAGATTAGAAAGAATGATTGCATTAGCTTCTATGACATATATTGTAGACTTAGATGCTTATAAGCTACATCTGGGGGATGGAAAAGTCTTCGACAGACATGGAGGTCACTCCATTGTAAAGTTGAACAACCACGTGCAAACACTTTGCATGTAAAAAATCCTACTTTTTACATAAAGCATCACCAAAATGGGTCAAAAATTTATCAATTTTTTTTCATGAGTAGATATACATGGTATCTATTACATAGTAAAATATAGTAACTAAATTTGATGATTTTTTTTAATAAATCATACCATTTCTAACTAGAATGATGCAAAATTGAACTAAAACAATTACTACAAAAATGAAGATGACTAAAAATTTCAAAAAAATATACAAAAAATACTATCAATGGTTATGTATATGTAGAAAAAATATCATAAATTTTAAAATCATCTATGGCATGTAATATAGGGGTAGCAAACTTTGTTCGCACGTGATGTTCAACTTGACAATGGAGTGACCTCCCCGTGCTTCGACGACTTTATTAACGAATGCTCTAAGGGGTTTACATTATACATATGATAGGGGTTTATTGTTATTCAAAAGTATATTTGTATGTTTATGTTAATGATTTGATATGAATGTAATTTTTTTTACGTATACAAATTGTCACTTGTAATTTTACCATTGAAATTGCACGTGCAATGTTTTATTTTACAACAAAAAAAACTTGTATATAGGGGGTTTTTGAGAGTATGTTGCGAACACACGTGGTGGTTGGTTTTTGATGAAAGGTGTACCCCTGGGTTGGTGGAGCTTCACAAGCGTTTTGTTCTCCCTCTTTAGTATGACAAGTTTGGGAAACACAAAAAAAGTCGTATTAGCAAGGTGTTGTCTTCTCATTAATATGATTATATGACAAATGGCGTAAAGTTGTCGTATTATTGAGGGAATACGAAAACATAAGTAATATGAGCTTAAAAATACATACAACGAGTTTAAGCAATATAGATGGCGTGAAATAATAACTCATAACTCCAATCAAATACAATTATTTTCAAGAACTCTTGAAATAGGAGTCCAAAGACCTCTGGTGTTGCCTACCCAAGTTAACAATTGTCATCTTATCTAAATTCCCTACTAACTTTTGAAAACTAATAATTTCATTAACACCAAAATATAAAGAATTCTCTAATAAAAAAATAGACAACAATGATGCATGACGTTTAGCATCAAGATACTGGTGATACTATATCACCATGAGTACAAGGCAACATACTAGACATGAGGCCACTCTAACCCTAATCATGTCTATTCTACACTAGTAACCTAATTATCATTAAGTTCCCAATGATAAGTGAAGTTCCCAAGTAGTTCCCAAGTGAAAATGAATGTATTTTAGATGTACAGTACATAACATAGATGAAAGGAATTGTAGCATTAACTACCTCTTTAATATGACAAAACATAGATTCTAAATGTCGCATTATCGAGTGTCGGAGTCGTATAAAAGAGGGAGTTTTGAACTAAAAAGGTTGGTCTCGCAAAAATGTGTCGTAATATCGAGGGTGTCGTATTAACGAGGTTAGACTGTACAGTGTGTCGCCACCAAATATATCCATGGACACTTATAGATATATTAACATAATAATTGATTCTTCCAGCCACCGTCACTGCAGAGCTACCGATGCGGAATTACCAAAAATGCGACTGCATGCAACCATTCCAAGAATCAGTATATTACGCAGCGCGCCGCGGCGCCGGCCTCACCTGGCTCATCTGGTCCGAATCACAGTTCCTAATTGCAATTTGCGCCTACAGTATCACGATGATTCGATGTGATAGTGACGGTCTTGCTTATTTGAGATGATAATGGTATTGGAGCTGATAGCTTTTCATTTGTACTTGCTCCGGAGGGCTATTATTTTAGATCAATGAGAGTAAGGAGGTAAATATCCTTTCAGAATGAATTACCGTCTTCACTATCTGACGGTGATCATTGTCTTTTTGAGATAACTTATCGAGAGCGAATGGCTCTTGGAGTACAAGTGCAGTGATTCTCGTATCTGGCTCGGAACCACAGGCCGTGACTGATTCACAAGAACATACGACAAGTTTAGAGAAATTCTGAAATTGGTTGTTGCATTGGTTGAACAACGCGGGCGACGTTTCACTTGCTAATGAAAATTGGTCGACTCCGCTGCGCAGGGCCAACACAAGAGATCGATGAGAGGAAAGACTCGATATAATTTAAGAAAAAGATTATGCTGATAGATGTTTTTCAGATACGATTGGCTCTTGGCGTGGAAGTGCGATTCTCGACTCCGTACTGGCTCGGAACCACAGGCCGTGAATGATTGACAAGAATATCGCAAGGTTTTTGAAATGAAATCTCCTTATTTACACACCCATAGTTTCCTTGGCTGAATCAACGCGAAGGATCCTCTATGGCGCTCCACTTGCTGTTGGACCATGTCAGACTTTCAGCACCAAATGATTAAGTTCTACAAGATATATTGAGGACTCGATATGTATGGCACAGGTGGATATCGTGTATGACATACTTTCGATAGAGTCCCATGCCATCACTTGCAAGTGAACAGTTGATGGAGAGGGATGTGTAAGTCTTGTCATCACGCAAATAAGACACAAATCCTTTGAAAAGAAGCGTAAAACACTGGCTTCTTAAGAATCCGATCGCTTGGCTTCTACTGGTTGAGTTACTTATAACGGTCGAAGACATTTGCTGAAGAAAGGAGTTGAACATTTTGGGAGCTGGCTCACAGGTTTCTTGCAGTTGTACTACATGGAGTTCAAGCTCTCTACAAAGAGCTGGTATCAGTAGCTCGGGCCTCGAATTCTCATGGAGAGGCCTTTGGAGGTCGAAACGGGGTCGAAACGAAGTGAGTGACGAGGATATGACAGAAGACCAGGAGGAAGACGATCAGAACCTCATATAGACAAGAAAAGCAACAAACATTCTTGCCCACGCCGAAGTACCTCGTCAAGGGATCACAACAATTTTCTAAATAAAAATAAAGCTATCAAGGAGTTTCAGGTTACAAGAAGCTGTTATAGTCAACCAGCACTATTATTTTCGTACTCAAGGATGATTCTGAAATTTTTTGTACATCATGTCAAATGTCCCAGACGGATCTCCTGAAGAAACTAAGAAATTGATCACAATTAGCTGACACTACTCATCGACCTTTGGTTGCAAGAAGTTGCTGGACTTTGATCAATGCACGTACAGAGGAAATGGAACCGGTCATTGAGAATGATTGAGAAATCCACAGCCATTCCTCCAGACTATCTCCAGGCCAACCTTTGCCAACCTCAGCGAGTTCCACATGGGCATACTTCCCATTAATTCACATCAGCAAGTTCGAAATGTTGTTTGTAATAAAGGTGGCGTGCCCATGTGGAACTAGCAGAATTTGACTATAAGATTATGGTTTGTCGTTGCTGTCTGCGCCGGCCTTCCTCAACTCAAAGGACTGGAATCTCCAACGACATCCTCAAGATTGAGCAACACCTAGTTTGCTGTATCGGAATGTGAGATGCTCCGACTGATGGCGCTCCTGAAGAAACTAAGAGGTTGGTAACAATAACCGGACCCATACTATCGACCTTTGGTTGCAAGAAGTCGTTGAGCTTTGATCCATTCACGTGCACAATATTCAGAGGTACGAGGAGGTACGAGGAGATGCAATTGATCCTTGAGAATGTTCAGGAAACCCAGGACATTTCTTACGACAATCTCCAGGCCAATCTTTGCCAACCTCTGCCAGTTCACATGGGCACCATACTTCTCATTTACATCAGCAAGTTCGAATTGCGACATTTGTCATGATGAAGGCGTGTGTCCATGTAAACATAGCAGAGATTGGATTTAAGACTTTGGAATGTCGTTGCTATCTGCGCCGCCCTTCCTCAACTCAAAAGACTGGAATCTTAAGACTGAGCAGCGCCTTGCTGTATCAGAATGTGAGATGATCCGACCGATGCATCTAGCACGGATTATGTACTCATTGGGCTACAGCATCAAACCAGCATCAAATTCTGCTCTCGCGGGCCCAAACCTAATCTACGAGCCTGTAATAAGCAGGCTATCTACAAGGCGTAGACCGATGGCCCATGTGGCTGAGGCCAATGATGACGCTGTCTTAAGGAGGTAAAGCCTCCGAATACTGGCGGGAGAATTCATTCCATCGCGTGCGCATCGATCATCCATATAAAAAGTGGAAATATCTTCTCCTCATCATCACTCTTCAATTGCTGTCCCCACTTAAGGCAATTGCAAGATGCTTTCTATTTCGAGGAGAATGCGATTTTCAGGTAAGCCAACTATGTAGGTCCCAGCAACTTCTCAAGGATGCCTGACCCTCCTTCGTGCAAGTCGCGGAATCTTTAGTCTTATCACTTCGTGTGCACACCGGAACTGTTACTAATTGTACACAATCTGAGTAACTTGACGCCCAGCTCATGCTAAGTTTATCTTCATTACCACAGGGCATGTAGTTGTTTTACAAAATATTCCAAACAATGCAAGCTCGAGTCCATTCTGCAGCGACCATGTATACTTGGGCAAGTCTCCGAACAAGAAATCGAACCCCACATGATACCTTCATAAGAATATTTTGTCATGCAGGCAGGAATTTTGCAGAGAGGTAGATAATTGACTCATTGATGACGTTTTGGACAGGCTTAATTAATGCAGACTTATGTTCCACTTCAAACCAAACCTGGTTATAATGATCAAAGTTAATTTGCTCATCATCTATTGCTTGATGCAGGAAGGGACTTGGACGTGGTTGACTGGTCATGTGCGGATCCTCGACAAAGCATTCAAAAGTCTTCAGGCATTACAACACGCGGACTTCATGCAAATTTTGATGGCTGGTAAAGTCAGTTTGTCAGATTCTATATACCACACTCACGTCCATTCAACAGATTAACACAAACTCTCTCGCAATAGCAGTCCGGGAGAAGAAAAAGAAAAAGAATTAAAGAAGAAAAAAAGCCAAAAAAACTCTCTTATGTCAAGGAACAAATAAAAATAGTGTCATATTGTGTGACCTTGACATCAAATATTATATAATACTAAGCATGTATTTGCATCCAAGGACATCCATCTCTTCTATAATGGATCCTAATCTTCAATCGCATTAAGGTATGAAAACCGTGCTTAATAAATGAGACAATATTTAAACATAACCTCACTTTTGATCCAATTGCTTAAAATGAAAATATGTAGCTCAAATACACATTTTGGTGTAGGGAGATGCCCAAATAGGACATCTCAACGCTTAGAAACCTAATCATAATCATCATTGAATGCCAATGACATCCAATGTGTGCCTGCTTCTTGGACAACACAATCAATCACTAATATTGCAATCACATTTTAATCATCAACGAATTGCATGTCAAGTAAGGCGTTTATGGGTAGATGTCTATGTCGGCTTGATGTTTATAAGAGGTTTGATTGCATATTATGAATAAGTTGGGTGGGGTTAATATAGGGCAGAAATCATTCATCAACCCAAAAGTGGTTGTTTGGAAAGTTAGGGGTTGAAGTACTTCACCAAATAGTGTTTTTAGTGTCATACGGTATTTTAATATGCCACTGTGATCCTACTTTTCTGATGACACTTGTTATGAATAAGTTTACAAGTATTGGCATCCCAACTTACGTTTGATTCATCCACTTTTAATTCATCCACTAGTAATATGCTATACTCCATGCATTCTTACATTTATGTAATGAAATATTGTCATGAATGATCAAAATTTGGATGAAAAACCACTTAGTAAGTGACAATCATTGCAACATTGAAAATCCATAATGCCCAAAAAAAAATTTACAATGAAATGTGATGTTAGGTTTCCATTTAGCGTTGGAACTTGGTGGCACTACATAGGTGGTTTATGATTAGTATTGAGCAAGACAAATAGAATTGGTGACACTAAATACAATATTCAATGTACTTAAGTAGTAGGGTGCAAGCATAGTAAAGTGGACCAAAAAAGTGCTCCGGTATATGAAAGCCATGATTTTCTTGGTCAAACGCCTATAAGTAGTAGCAAAATGTTGTTTAAAATAGATTATTTTTCATGATGACCTCTATTGTTAAGTTAGGTACTCAAATATAGAATATCAATATGAGATCTTCAAAACCTATCATCAAAAGTGACGCGTAAAAGCAACTGACTAAATATAGTTTTGAACGTAAATTTCATGACCTTAAATATTTTGAACTTGGAATTTCTTTTCATATTCCTTGAATTCATTATAAACTTGAGGTCATCGTAATTTTTTTTTCAAAAATTCATCAATTTAATGTAATGTAATTGTGTTTTAAACAAGTTTTTGACAATTATCTTTTCAATGACACCCACTTGCACCACCACTTGCACCGTCTTCTAAAATACATATATACGTTGTTTGAAATTGTTTTTGTGAACATAAATTGCTTGGCTTTGTAGATTCATATGTTTTCTAAATGTTTATGAATTTCTATTTCATAAAATTCAAAGTTAGTATATAGTTTTGGATCACTTTCACTTAAACCTGAGCAAGGATCAAGAGCTGTCCACTTTACCGTGCTTCCACCCAGTAGCCTTTCCTTTTTCTTTTTTCTTTTTAATGTATCTTAAAGGGAGCATCAAAGGTGTTTTCCTTGAGTAATTGAACATATATATTTTACAAGATTACATTGAACACATAGACAAATAATTTAGCCCATTTAAACATTAGGCCAATTCATTTCAAATGTACCAATTATTCTCAAAGTTATATCATTACTATCCTAAGAGGTTAAATGACCCGTGACATAAGTTGCAATGGTGACCAAACCAATGCACAACCGATTGAATTGGCTTTCACAGCATCCCATTTGACAAGTATTAAGTACACAGATACTTAAATTTCTAGATTCAAATTATTTCAATTTTATACATATTGTGTTTGAGAATCCTTATCCTAACATCCTTCATGGAGATTAGCACAAATATCCCACAACTGCACTTCCAAAAATCATGTGTCCCAAGTGGCACAGCAAGCTTCTGCGGCTGACAGAATTTTAGAATTTCTAATCAATTTTGGCCCTACCATGGTCCCAACTTCATTGGCATGTAATTTGTGTGGCTGCATTTCATGTACAATGGTTTCTTAGATGAAACTAGAAGCTCATGTGTGTTGTCATGTAGGCACATATCTCATGTTTTTTAATATGCATATTTCTAGGCTACCCATTAATTGACTTATCATAGCAAAGTATCTAACCACAAAAATTGTTGAGAGTATTCTAGGAGGTGATTCTTTGTGACACGTGACGCTTTGGGAATACGAAATTCGGTGAATAAACTCACCCCGAAAAAAAAAAC
This sequence comes from Polytrichum formosum, assembly GCA_964035585.1. Taxonomy (NCBI): domain Eukaryota; kingdom Viridiplantae; phylum Streptophyta; class Polytrichopsida; order Polytrichales; family Polytrichaceae; genus Polytrichum; species Polytrichum formosum. Next base: position 11,730,105 of record OZ037935.1, on the reverse strand, counting down.
TCAAGAAAATCAAAAACCCCAAATTCAAAATCAATAGGAACATATCAGTGTCAATCTTAAGTCTCTATATCAGGCCTCACTAAATTAGGCGTTCTATAAATAAATCCATAAATTGCATAAAATAATTAAAGCAACGCGCATAAATTAAGAAGAAAAAACGTTCCAAAAATGCCTAGGTTGCATCTCGACGACGAGTTTGTGTAGTCCAACGCGTAGTTCGCACTCTTGACGGTCGTCCATGCTGATCAGAGCCTTCTCATTGTCAACACAATAAAACACGCCACACACAACGCCATACAAAACACACTCCAGTTGTCCAATTCCGAGCACTTTCCAGCCATTTCTTGAAAAACGCCTATTTTAGGCGCCCCAGGGGCACAGAGCGCATAAATTAGGCTAATATATTTAATCTATGCAAATGCCTAATTTTATGAAGCCTACTCTATACGGTACACATATCATTTGGAAGGCCACAAATGTTGGAGGCCTTCATGAAGAGAAACATGGGAGTCCCTTATAATTTGGTGTAATAAATTTAGAATGCAACCGGAGGAAACTCCATAACATTATTCAGACCCATGACAGTGTTATGTGGACTGACAGTATTCCAAGAAATAATCCTGGTATTTTCCCGGTGTGAAAATACCAGGAATATTCCTTGGAATATTGTCAGTCCACATAACACTGTCATGGGTCTGAATAATGTTATGTCCTCTCATGTTTATTTCAATCATTCTAAGAATTTAATGATGTGTTAAATAAGATGCCTCACAGTCACAAAAACCTCCTTTATTTTGAGACTATTTGCGGTGAGAAACAAGTGATGGGACCCTGATGTTGAAATTGATAGCCATTTTGACACAATCATATTTCAAAATCCCCCAAATAGGAGCGTGCTAGATTTGATTCAATACCACCTTCCCAATTACATATGGGGGACGTTAAACGTCCCCCTACGAGCTTTTCGGGGGAGGTAGATACGGGTAGGGGCAACCTCCAGAAAGAAATTGAGATTTTTTGGACCCGACCAAGAACTTTTGCTTGCCCCGCCCGACTTCGGAAAAACCATTGCCCTTGCATTTTTGAAGGCCACTTATTCACGAATCCCATATTGAGTGAACTTCACCTTCAAGGTCCAAAATCCAATATATATGTGTGTACTTCCACTTAGTAAAGAAGCAATTGACTGGGATTTCATTCCAGAAGTGAAAGTATCAATAAAGCATGTAATTAACTCGGAAGTCAAAAACATTACAAAATCCTCTTTAGCATTGATGTTATAACTTTTACGCCTTACCATTTGAAGGGGTCTTTGTCATTCTAAAATGAAACTTAAACTAGTGTGTTGATTTTAGTGTGTATATTTTATAGTAGTTTAGGTAATTAGGGTTGATTACATTTAATCACACTTAATTAGTTTGAATGCGTATGAATACTTGTGAAAGTAGAAGGCATTACCTAAGCTACTATAAAATATACATACTAAAATCAACACATTAATTTAAGTTTCATATTAGAATGATAGAGACCCCTTCAAATGGTACGTCACACAAGTTATAACATCAATGCTAACGAGGATTTTGTAATGTTTTTTACTTCCAAGTTAATTACATGTTTTATTGACACTTTCACTTCCGGAATGAAATCCCAATCAATTGCTTCTTTACTAAGTAGAAGTACACAAATATATATTGGATTTTGGACCTTGAAGGTGAAGTTCACTCAATATGGGATTTGTGAAAAAGTGGCCTTCAAAAATGCAAGGGCAATGGTTTTTCCGAAGTCGGGCGGGGCAAGCAAAAAAATTCGGTCGAGTCCAAAACTCAATTTCTTTATGGAGGCTACCCCTACCCGTATCTACCTCCCCGAAAAGCTCGTAGGGGAAGGGTTAACATCCCCCATAACATATGAATGCTTCGGCAAACTAGGCCAGCTACTAGGATCAAGTGTCTCTTTTGTTGGCAATGTGCTTAATACTTATAGAAAGGATAAGTTAGGTACTTGGGCCAAGCAAGTTCCACACACTATGTGATTTGCATCCACATAATTTCCAAAAGTTAATGTAGCTCACAATATTTATAGAATCAACACACACAAAAATCTTATAAAAATATTTACTAGTGTGTACATGGCATGAGACATGTTTGATTTTAAATAAGGTGTGTCGTGGAGAGTCAATCAATCTTGTATATGTGACATGTGTCACCGGTCCCGTCATGTAACTTGATTTCCTTTAACTTAGTTCAAGTCCCGTTGAACTTAGGTGAATGTAGTGGCTTGAAGAGATACTAGAGTCAACATGAGCTCCTTGGCTTTCCTTGACTTAAGTGAGTGTAGATGGTTGAAAGAGTTACTAGATGCGTTGGTAATTTGATTTCTTTGACTTGGCTCAACTTGAACACGGGTGGGTCACTCTATAGGATTTTTGTGTACCATGTGCAACAGAGGGGTATTTGTTTAAGGGCTATTTGATTCCAAGGTTTTGAATTAAATGTTCCTTGTACTTATCAAAAATGTCCCTATTTGTTTGCACCCTATTATTACATATAACTCTCATGCCAATACAATCAACTGTAGTCTATATTCTTTTTAAGTAATAAAAAGTAATCCATGTTAATACATACCATTGTATACCTACATAATTCATGTTCATACATGCCATTGCAAACACAATTCCTGAAGTCATGAACTTCAGAGGGACTTCAAACAAAACACATTGACATCACACTTGCATATCATACGCAATTACATCAACAACTAAATATCATATACCAAATGCATTACAAAAGTGCAAGTGTATTCACCAAAAAAATAAACGATTGTGTACTAAACAACACAACACCCACTCCATAGGAATATGCGCACAAGCACACAAAAATCCTATATGGGTACAAAACAAAATGACAACCTCTTGCAACGTCAAAATCCCCTAGCTCCTAATTTCTAATCATACTAAACATAAACTTTAGGATCCTAAACTTCAACCCCTATATTACAGCCTAAACATGGTAAAATGAACAAAACTTGTACCCTATTAGTTTAAAGGCACAAATAGCCACATTTCCTAGTTATATGACTCAAAACAATAATCATGATTCATATTTAAGTCACTAATAAGGTGGGTCATGATCTCAGGTGTTCGCTCCCTCTTATATTTTGCATACACGTGCTCTTAGGACTTATTTATTGGGGGGCTATTTACCTTGCAAAAAAAAGGTATGGTATTTTTCAAAATAAAGGTAAATTCTTGTATTTTAATACACCCTATCAATAATTATAATTTTGGGGGGAATCATTTTAAAATACACTATTTTACTTATACTGCCAAAGAAAATTAGAAAGAAGATTGCAATTCAAACAACGCGCTGAAATTTTCCCTCTCGGCACATAGGTAGAGAACATTAACTCCACATTGGATACATTGGTTTAATAACGTTCAAGCCAGCCAGCTTGCAAAGTCATCCATCCAAGCTTTTTCAATAGAAAATTACCTCTTTTCATCCACTAGCATAGACCCTACCCTAGACCCGCTACCTCTAGTAATTGTTTCCACGTTATTTACATGTACTGAATAGATAAAAAGAGGCCATTATATGTGATGGTATTTTAAATGTAAACATGTTTCATTCTTTTTAAAAACCCCTATATTATATGTACGTTTTTTGCAAAATTTATCTAGAATGAATATATTAGACCCTATTTTTTATCGCACGTTGTTTCTACGATTTTTGCTAGTGAACCCCCCCCCCCCGAGGTCATGATGTTTTCATAAATATACTCGCAAACTATATGATTTACATCCATAGAAGTAGATTCTAAAGTTCGTAGAATTCACTTCCATAATTGTCAGTTTTTAGAAAAGTAAGGGTGGAATAGACCTTAAGAAATTGTATTTTGCTTCAGAACTTGTGGAGCACTAACATACTATATGATCTTTCCAAATACTTAAACTATACACACAAATCATAACAAATTTTGAAATGAAGCAAGTTTTAGCTCAAATCCATCACCCATTTTAGGATCTACATCATAAGTATCTTCATAATACTAGTGAGGCATAAGTTTTGTATTGTGTTTGGTTCAAACCCATTGGAGGGCTTCATGGTCTCAAAATGACATTTCGTATAGAATTGAGCCTACTTCCCTTACTATATATGAAATTTGTATCATAGTGGAAGGGCATACCACTTTTCTTGTTCACTTTACCATGCTTTGGCCCATTAGTAGTGGCCCAAATTTTATACCTATCCACTTTACTTATAATGGGATTTTTACTTTAATGGACCCTTCATTATTTGGAATTCCTTTATATATTTTTATTTCAAATGAATTTAATCCTCCCTATATTATGTTACACGTCATTTGTAAAATGCACTAAGTGACCCACATGTGAACTTGAGTTGTTGTAAAATTAATGCTTGCATGTCAAGATATCATATGCTTTGGGAAAATTTGACCTTGTTGACCTTGCTCGACTCAGGTAAGTGTGTGGGTTGAAGGATATACCAAAGCTAATCTAACTCACTAGAAGAAATCTTATCCATAGCAACCACCTGCAACTAGCCATTGTGACATGGTGGGTGCAATAACTGGCTTGTGCAACAACAAACGGGTGGTGACCACACTCGGATTTGAGTTGGCATAAATGTAATGTTAATTACCCTTCATTGTGTCCATGTGGGATGCGAAATGTGGAACAATGCCAACGGGTAGCGTGGTTTGGAAGTGCCCAATGCAAATTTATGATGCCCGCATATGTGGAAGGAGTTGCCGCAAACAATAAGAATTGGAATCCAATGTTGCAGTCCTTTCCCATCCTATGGTGGTGGGCAACCTCACTACCGTCACAGCCACAATTGATGTATGATAGCAATATAATTATTGTACCTTATTTTGGGTGACATGTCCGTGCCCATTCCTAGACGGTGCACCAGCTTATAAATCCACCTATTCGAAGCAACTATGGCAATGTCTAATGTCCACAACACACAAGCCCTCCAAGTATGGCTACCATCTTTCATCACCAGCTAAAAAGTGAACAAAGATGAGGCCTATGGCTGCCAATATGTGCTCTCCTAATGCTCTTGAAGCATATACAATGTTGTGGTTCAAGATGACTGTTCACATTGAAGGCGGTTAATGCATACCATTCATGTTTGTTAGGAATATTAATGTACGCATTGCTTGCAAATATTTTTGTGCTACATCAATGTGTTGTGTTCAATTGCAAACATGTTTCCAAAGGCATAACAAAATTGTGTACTCATTAACACAATTTTGTACGTTCATCATCGTCAGGGATGTACAAATGGACGTGACGCGGCCTAAACGCGTCACGTCGCGTCACGAATGACGTGACGGCGTCACGTCGCGTCACGTCCAGGGTGTGACGCCAAACGGACGTTACTGTAGTAAAAAAAAATTACTAATGGGATTTTTTTTTCGGATAAGTAATTATTTCGACATCAATACAGGCAGTCGTCTACCATGGTCGACTGCTATATAGGCAGTCGACCACTTAATCGACTGCAAACTTAGCAGTCGACTACAATGGTCGACTGCTAATGTAGCAGTCGACTAAGTGGTCGACTGCTAATGTAGCAGTCGACTAAGTGGTCGACTGCTATATAGGGAGTCGATCACTTAATCGACTGCTAACTTAGCAGTCGACTACAATGGTCGACTGCTAATGTAGCAGTCGACTAAGTGGTCGACTGCTATATAGGCAGTCGACCACTTAATCGACTGCTAACTTAGCAGTCGACTACAATGGTCGACTGCTAATGTAGCAGTCGACTAAGTGGTCGACTGCTATATAGGCAATCGACCACTTAATCGACTGCTAACTTAGCAGTCGACTACAATGGTCGACTGCAAATGTAGCAGTCGACCATGGTAGTCGACTGCCAATGTAGCAGTCGACTACCACCGTCGACTGCTATATAGGCAGTCGATTACCATGGTCGACTGCCATATAGGCAGTCGATTACCTTGGTCGACTGCCAATGTAGCAGTCGACTACCACCGTCGACTGCCTGTATAGCAGTCGACCATGGTAGTCGACTGCCAATGTAGCAGTCGACCATGGTAGTCGACTGCCAATGTAGCAGTCGACCATGGTAGTCGACTGCCAATGTAGCAGTCGACCATGGTAGTCGACTGCCAATGTAGCAGTCGACCATGGTAGTCGACTGCTACATTGGCAGTCGACCATGGTTGATAGTCGACTGCTATGTTGCCGTCGACGAAGATAGTCGACTGCAGTTGTAGCAGTCGACCATTGCCGTCGACTGATACTATTAACAAACAAATGCAGTCAACATCATATGTTTGTTGGGTTAAATTTTAATGGTTTGGGTATAGTGGAATATGGATGGATGGAAGTAGTTTAGGAAAAATGTGATTAAAGCCAACAATGATATGTAGAAGGAAAAAAAACCGCGTTGTATTAAAACAAGTATATCGTAAAGATATAAAAAATATACAAGGTTGTCCATATCAATGATACACGCATACTACCTTAACCCCTACGATGTTGCCTAAAGAACTAAACAGACTAAACACTATCCTTAACCTCAGTTCTCCAGCAGTCTATCGGCTCATCCCACCCCACAAACGGCATCTGCATCCGTAGTTTGGCGATGGTCAATGAAATGCGGTTCGACACGTTCTCGCATGTCAATGCACTCAAAGTGACATCCCAAATTTTCCTTCCTTCATTGGCAAAGAGAATTCGGTCATCACCATCGTTGCAAAGTTGTCGAGCAATCATGCCGACCGCATAACACTCAGCCTCCGCGGTGTAATATACATCGGGATCATGGTGTCTCCTGTTTTGGATGTAAAACAGTTCCGGCGCCACCCAAAACTTCTCCTTCCTCAATTTTTCCTTCGCTTCTACGGTTTCCGCATGCCATAGCGATAGGACATCCTCACCCGAATGCGTTGCACATCCCCAATCGCACACCCCAATCTTGAGGCTCCCGTCCGATTCCCAATGCAACATAATGTTGTCAATGGATAGATCGTTGTGTTGCACATTTGCAGCGTGCAAAGCCTCCATGATCCATAACAATGCCCAAGCCAACTTTACCCTCTTCGCCCGGAACTTTTGGACTTGGTCATAGAGTTGCCATTCGGTTGCGTCCATTGTCAAAATGTTGGCATTTGGGCGGTGGGCTCTATCCCGAATGAACATCTCTCGTAGAGTGCCCCCGTTCCACCATAGTGTATAGCCCGCATTGGACACACTGTTGATTAACCAAAACTTGATGAAACCTGGATGCGTGCTCTTTAAAACGTATGCCTCCGCACTTACTTGGATACGAGCTTTTTGCCTATCCGACGTCTTTGGGGTCTTTTCAGCCCACGTAATCTCCGGTGGGAGACGATCGTCGCCCTCGATCCTCACCTTCCTCACCTCCCCGTAACCCCCCACCTTCTTTATGCTCTTCAAACTCACGACATTTGCCGTATCGGGAATCCACAATAGTTGGCATGGGCCCGACACCCTTAGCCACTTCTCCAATTTCTCCGCCTTCCAAGGAATTATTTTGGAGGCCGTCTTGGACAATCCTTTGGCCACGGGATCCCACCACAAAAATATTTCCCGGATTCTTACAGCTCGAGGGCTCAACACCTCGCATGTTTCGCCCTCCGGGAACATGTTCTCAACCAATTGCTTGAGGTTGAAAATACCATTTTGGGCCTTATTCTTCACCCATGAATCGAACCCCGCAAGATTCCTATCACCGCTAAACTCGGGGCCATCCACTTCCTGTCGAATAGCAACCTCCATGTCCCTTTTAATTATCTCAACCCTTTTGTGTTTCGGCTGCTCCAAAAAACGGAATTTGATGCCGGCCTCCCCATTCCTCAAATACCAGTCAACTATGGCTTGGTGGACCTTTGCCGTTATCGCATCCGAGAATTTTACCCTTGGTTTCCCGCTCCTACTCGACGACCCTGAGGCCGCGGAAGCCCCTCCTTGGCTGCTCGTAGGGGCACCGGCATTTGGGCGGACGGGAACGGTAGTATCTGAACGGGGGGTAATATTGGCTCCCGTTCCCGAAGCACTTCCTGATCCCACATCGGAATGTCGTTGCCGCTTAGGGGGCCGTTTGTGCACCCTGCCGGGTGCATCCGGCTCGTCCTCCGGCATCCTCCAACTTCGATCCTCCATCGTGTTTAAAAACACGCTATTATTGTGTTCACAAACACAACTCAAATGTGTTCACAAACACGGCCGTATTCACACCGCTCCACCGCAAAAAATCGGATCCAAAATTGGCAAGAGTTTGCACCCTAAACCAATCTTCCAACCGCCCCCTAGGCCCTCTCAAAACATTAGGCAAAGGATGCTAGGCATGCTTAGTCCCAATGTCCCGCTTGAGGAGGGGTGGTTGAAAAATGATGTCAATGAGGCCTCCCCACTTATATATATAGGTTGGGTGGGCCTCACACCGACGGTACGACCGGACGCCGCGCCCCTGGATCCTGACCGTTGGACCGTGCATCATCCAACGGCCAGGATGGATGCGACGATTGGTCGACTGCTATACGGCAGTCGACCATCCAGTCGACTGCCAGATAGCAGTCGACTCTGGATAAGGCAGTCGACAATTAGCAGTCGACCGCGGCGTCGACTGTTATGTGGCAGTCGACGTGTGGGCCGACTGCATTTAGCAGTCGACTGCGGGGGTCGACTGCCATGTCGACTGCTAGTTTGCAGTCGACCCTGGAAGTCGACTGCCACGTCGACTGCCAAGCAGCAGTCGACCCCCGATGTCGACTGCGAATGGCAGTCGACGTGGCAGTCGACCGCCATGTCGACTGCTAGTTTGCAGTCGACCCCGGAAGTCGACTGCCACGTCGACTGCCAAGCAGCAGTCGACCCCCGATGTCGACTGCGAATGGCAGTCGACGTGGCGGTCGACTGCTAGTTTGCAGTCGACCCTGGAAGTCGACTGCCATGTCGACTGCCAAGCAGCAGTCGACCCCCTATGTCGACTGCGAATGGCAGTCGACGTGGCAGTCGACCGCCATGTCGACTGCTAGTTTGCAGTCGACCCTGGAATTCGACTGCCACGTCGACTGCCAAGCAGCAGTCGACCCCCGAAGTCCGCTGCGAATGGCAGACATTGGACCTCCCCCCCTCCAAACATAAACAAATTGCTTTTGCAATGGATCCTATAGCAGATTACTCTAAACACTTTTAATATCATAGCATCTTTTATATTTAGTGCACGTTCAAGCGTCGGGACTATAAAGGGTTCACCGCTCATTAGCATTCATCATTTCCCCTCGCTCTAGTTGGCCTTGATTGCCTTTTGGCATTCGTTGCAAGTGGAGAGAGGTAGTAGGTTATATTGGGATGGGCACGCGAAACGAATGGAAGCCTTGGTTTGTGCCCAAGGAGTGGACTCCAACGTCCAAGAAGGTCGAGTGCAAATTTTGCGCGTTGGAATTAGTTTATAGGAAGGACCGCATGGTTGCCCATTTGGGATACCAAAAAAATGACGGCAAGATGCGGGGGGTGGCATTGTGTCAACGTCAAGGGCCGATTGTAAAGTCTTTATTTTCGAGGTGCGGCGGATCGTGGCCGCCAATTCCGGATGACTTTGTGGACGAGTGCGTTGAGGACGGGGGAGAAGCTGTGGTCGGGTCCCAACAACAAGCGTCATGCGGTGCATTGTCGAACGCGAACGGAAGCCAAACCGCTCCATCATCGCCCGCACCGTCAGTGGCAAGGGAGTTGGTGTCCGGGACGACTCCCGAACCCCACCGACGTTCCCAACGGCAAATGGGACTAAAAGAAGGGATGCAAAATTCGACAAAACGAGACTTGGATACAAAATGGTCGCAAGCCTTTTATGAGGCTAATATCCCCATTAGTATTGTCCGCCATCCCGCGTTCATCCAGGCCGTTAAGGCAACCGCCGAGGCTAGAATTATGTACAAACCCCCAACATACCATGCAATGCGCAAGAGTTTACTTGACGATGCACGGTTCAATACACAAAAAATCGTGGAGTTGAAGACAACATCATCCATCCACAAATATGGATGCACTATTTGTTCGGACGGATGGGAGAATGTTGTCCACCGCCCTTTGATGAACGTCATGCAAATTTGTCCGGCGGGCGACGTGTTCCTTGGTTCCATCGACACCACCGGTAGCACAAAGGATGCCGCCTACGTGGCTACCGAGGTCAAACGCTACATCGTTGGAGTGGACCCCACAAAGGTTGTTCAAGTTTGCTTCGATAATGCGGCGGCCATGAAAACCGCGGCGAGCAATATTAGCCGGGAATGGCCACACATATATTGGCAAGGGTGTGCGGCGCATTGTTTGAACTTGTTGTTAAAGGATTGGGGTAAACAACGATGGGCGAAGGACGTCGTAGACAAGGCGAAGGACATTGTCAAATACATCCGGGCCCACCAATGTCCGACGGCGGTCTTCCTCACCTACTCGCCCAATTTGGGCTTGAAGATGCCCGGGTCCACACGATTCGCCACCAACTTCCTCATGATTGACCGGCTTCTAAAGGTGAGACATGCTTTGAAACAAACGGTTATTCATCCCGATTGGACCGCCTACGTGAACAAATTAAATAGAGGAGGCGATGATCGAAGGAGAAGTGCAATGGAGGCACGTCAAATCAAGACAACGGTTAATGACGACAGTTTTTGGACAAGTTGCGATAATTACCGCCACATGTCGGAGGAGGTGTTGAAAGCATTGAGAGTGTTTGATGGCGTTGAACCGGCAATGGGCAAGGCTTGGTTGACCATGAAGAACTTGGAGAAACATGTGCTTAGTCTAAGGAATCCTCCTTTCAACCTAGCACACAACCTCGCTACCTTGGCCGAAGAAGATTTCTACAGCCGGTGGCGTATGATGACCACGGACCTACACCATGCCGGTGCAATCTTGAATCCTTATTTATTGGACGACAACGTCGTCCACGAAGACGCGGCCGTTAAATCCGGATTCTTGGACGCCATGAGGAGGTTGACCACGGGCAAGGACGGTCATTACGGTCGGGTTGTGGCCGAATTTCAAGCATTCAAAGAGCGTAGGGGCGCGTTCGCCAATATATCCCTAGCCATGGAAGCCAACATCCCACCCCACGAGTGGTGGGACCTTGTGGGCGAAGGTGGCACCCACTTGGCCCCTTTGGCAAAGCGAATATTGGCCCAAGTGTGCTCCTCTTCGTCTTGCGAAAGGAATTGGAGTAGTTATTCGTTTGTGCACAACAAGACTAGAAACCGGTTGAGTTCGGCGAGGGCCGAAAATTTGGTGTACATTTATATCAATTCACGGTTGGCACGGGAGAGGGTTGATCGGGACTCGGCCGCATGGTATCTAGTGAACATGATGTCCGAAGACTCCGACTATTCGGCCGACGAGGATATAAATGGAGACCCCCCCGCGGGACCCGGCGGGGATTCCTCGGGGCCTTCGGACAACGAGAGCGATGGGGGACATGGTAGAGGGAATTTGGGCCTTGACAACCACAATGATCCGTTTGCATACGATGGACTTGACGCCGAGGACGATGGTGATCTTCACATGTGGGCCAACATAGCCGGTCGGGAGTTTCTCTCCACTACGCATGTGCGTCCCGCTACGCCGACAACTACAATACCCGATGTACCGGTAGACATTCAACCCGTAGTGGATGAAGATGTAGTGGCCGAACCACATGTGGATGAAGCTCTTGAAGCGGCTCCGAACCGGATGGACATGGACGAAGTTCCACCACATGCTTCCCCCATTCATCCACCGACGGATGTTGTGCCCACTCCTATTGTGCCGACAACATATGCACAACCCATGCAAACTACACCACCCTTTCCCGAGCCCCACGGAGAGGGCACGTCCAATGTTGTCCTTAACACTAGTCCATTGCGAGGTATTGGGCAATGTCCGGCCGTTGCGCGAGCACCGGAATCCGACTCGGATGACACATTGGCGCAACACATTGCGCGTCGGGCCCCAACAATACCACGCATGGGCTCCCGGTTGGTTGGTGCCACCATCGGCATGCGCGCCCCATGCCCCACACCGGCTAGGCCACCCCCTAATATTGCATTGACAAACTTTGGTCGGACCACGAGAGGTCAAAAAAGAAAACGACAAAGGGATGTGCGAGAATGGAGGACTACCGGGGCCACCCCACTTGCACGTCCACAAACTGACGGCGTTATGGATGCAACGGGTTCAAGACCAATGGTATCGATTAGAATGCCAAGGGCTGGCACACGGCTTAGTCGAATTCCCGGCCCGGCAATTGATGGCCACGAGTCCGACGCCCGAACAGATGACAATGCCAGCACGGACGATGAATCCGGCGTAGGCGAAGCTCCCGATGATAGTGATTACCAAGCACCGCCCCCAAGGGTAGCTGTGGGAGGGCCACGCAGGACAAGGAATTCTATTCCTCAAGACAACGATAATGCCCCTTCATGAATGAATATTTATAGTAATGTCAAATGTCCTATGGTGTTCAATGGGTTTAGTTGTATTGGTGATCAATTTTTGTAATAACTATTTTTGGGTATGTTTGTTGAAAAAATAATGTGAATTTCAAATTTGTATGTTGGATGTTGACTAGAAATTGAGCCTACATGTATGATGTAGGGTTTAGGAAATGAATGTCCAATGTGCACTAAGGTTAGGACTCAGGAGTAGGACACATGGAAATGATTTGTAATGCCAATAGGCCCTATGTAGTGTTGCATTTTTTATTCTATAGGTCGGAGGCGGCATTATAAAATAATTTTAAGAATATTTAAGACTACTTTTATGTTTTTATTATTGAAAATCATCGAAGACATCAATCCGTGAGGTCCTTTATGGCAAATCATTGTCGAAAACATTCCCCTCTTCTAGGATTAGGTCATCGAGCTCTTCTCCGCCCAAATATTGATCCAAGAATGATGACATTGTAAATGCAGACCACCATTCACGACTTGTCCGATGTGCCATGTGGGGCGTTATGTATTCCAATATTTGCCAATTTGTGTGGCAAATTGGCAATGCTCAAGGCTCAAACATTGCCATTGAGTTTGAATGTACTAATGCTATATGGTAATATGGAACAATTGTCAAAGTTGAGTGTGTCTATATTTGCCCTATTGCCATGGATTGGCTATAGTCATGAACTTATAATAAATTTTTAAAAAAAATGCCGTAGAAATTTGTCGAGGATTTTAAAATACATTTTAAATGTGTATTTTAAGATAAAGTAAAAATAAATGCACCTCTAGCCCTATGTCATGTGGGAGGATGAAATGAATGTCCAATGTGCACTAAGGTTAGGAGTAGGACATATGGAATTGATTTGTAATGCCAATAGGCCCTATGTCATGGGCGAGGATGGAATTAATGTCCACACACACACACACATATATATATATTGCAAATACCCCCAAATATATATATATATATATATATATTGCACATACATCCATATATATAGCGCATACATATAGAACATACGGTATACCGGGAACCCACATATATATTGCACATACACATACATATTGCAATTTGCACGTACACCCATACATGTTAGACATACATATTGCACACGGGTGTAGCTAATAAGGAAGTTATCATTTGTTTAAATAGCGATCCACTTTTATTTCACATTACGGATCATATCTTTTACATAGTGCGATTATATCCACTAGGCCTAAACACATATACAATGTGTTTGCTAGGATTAAATCGGCGAACTATATAGAACATGAACCGCTACATCTACATAGAAAAATTATAATGTCAATAGTCGCTCCGAAGGACAAATCCAAAAGTTGGTGCATCGACGATATTCGGCAGAACGTTTGTCGACTTGAAGCCAATATTCTCCATTCTCCACAAGCATATCCCGCAAGTATTCAAGTTCCATTATGAAAATATCGTTGAGCCGAGCATGCTGAACTTGCCATCGAATTGGGATGGCAATGCGTTGCGTATGGCTGAACATGAAGAGGTTCAGTCGGAACGCTCGCAACAATTCGGCGAGCTCCGAAGTCCCTCTCACGCCCCTAAATCGATGCCCCATTGGTATGTCTACGTCCCAAATCGACATACGCAACGCATTGTAGACTTCTCCCATACCAAAATGTTCCCGCCAAGCTTTGTTAACTCCCATGTATTTAAAAATACATATGAGAGTTAAAAAATTCGCCCTCACTTCACACCCCCGCCCATACTCTCCTCGGTGATATGGCTCCAAAATAGGCTCTAGGACCTTCGGCAATATGTGCTCCCCCACAATTTCCGCGGTCAATCCGGGTAAAATGGTCGACGGTGCCATGTTTGGCACAACCCTGAAATAGCAGCTTCTCCGCTCCTTCTCCCTTTGTTCTCCGTTTGCAAAGCTTGCTAAAACAGGCTATGGCCAATGGAGAACTTGGGAATGAGGGAAATGGGAGGTTGGATTGCTATATATATGCATCCTTTGTCATGATTGTATGCATTTAATGCATGATTTGACTAAGCTAACGCTCTTCCCAAACCCTAACGCCTAATTTCGACTGCTGGGTAGCAGTCGATTCGCATATTCGACTGCTGGGCAGCAGTCGATTCGCATATTCGACTGCTGGGCAACAGTCGATTCGCATATTCGACTGTTGGGCAGCAGTCGATTCGCATATTCGACTGCTGGGCATTTATCAATCGACTGCTGTCCAGCAGTCGATTTACATAGTCGACTGCTATGAAGCAGTCGATTTGCATAGTCGACTGCTGTGTAGCAGTCGACCATCCACAGTCGACTGCTGTGCAGCAGTCGACTATGCAAATCGACTGCTACAAGGCAGTTGACTGTGGATGGTCGACTGCTACACAGCAGTCGACTGCCTTGCAGCTTAATTTAGACAACTAATTAGACACACCCGTAACCCAACCTGCCAAATCATTGGATGCCACCCGAGGGCCCACACTGCGATATCCCTATAAAATCAAGTGTGCTACCCACCATGAGGCCACCTTGCCTCGTAGTGATTTTGAGGACCTTGTATGCGTCGCGTACATTGCCCAAGATCAACTACGGTGTGGCAATCCATAGGATTGCGATGGCTGGGAGTGGCAAGATACGGGATGCGGGTGGTTCGTCAAGAAGTATGTATTACAATCCCCGACACGCATGGGGCTTGCCGGACGAACCGGACGAATTTACACCCGAGGTGGTTGCAGAGAACACTCGAAATGAGGACGATTTGCGCAGTGTTTTACGTCCGATTCAAGGGTTCACTAAATTCTATTGGGTTCGACTGCCTAGGAGACAAGTTGATCGTCACCACCGCGGATACTTGGACGCCCAAGAAAGGCCCGCATGCCGCATCGGTTACAAGGAAAAACTTTTCCCACGGCACTTGTTTCAGGACCTTAGCGACGTTCTCACGAAGGGGAAAAATCAATTGTATTTTCGAAAAAACTATGGAACCTTGTGGAGGTTCTACCAAACCATAAAACACTCGGTGCATGACGCAATTCATTGGGGGTTCAACCGGTGCACCGCGCACTAAAAGGAATACCGGGTGTATAGAGAGTACACACTTAGGTCGTCAATGTAAGATTTGCCCACGAATATGGTGAGAGCGTAGTATCAAGTTTGTACTTGCACGTATACTTACGTATGTTGGTAAGTTGGAAATGCGCAATATATGAATTCCCAGCAATATTGCGGTGATGTTTTCCGCTTGGTGTGAACTTATAATCATGCCACATGGAATCATTGTCACAGTTATTTGCATCGATACGTGTTTGATTCAAGTGCAAATGCATGTAGATGCAAAGTCCATGGTTTAATTGGATGTTTGTGACAACCGATTGTGTGGGCAAACATAAGAAATGATCATTGTGCGACACTTGTTTATTACTCCCAAAATTGATAGTGAACAATAATTCACTTATAAACATTTCCAAAATCATGGTTTTTCCCGCATTGTGTACAATTGAGTAACCCTAATGCCTCCTAGTCCAACGCCTATCTCACAAACACTAGCCAACATTCCTAATCCGGTTCCGAATCACTATCCAATGCAATGGGGGGTCCGCGGCTTGAGCTTGCACCGTTCAGATTTGGTGGCCGTAGTGTCCGGCGCCTCGCCTCACGCCTGCTCTCGGTGATGGCCCATAGTTCTTGCGCCGCAGTCTCCCGGTCAGCTTGTGCACGAGCGCGCGCGCGGTCTCCAATGTGCAACCCCCTCGCGGCATTCGGATGGCGCAGGACGTCTTGCATGGTGGGGCTAGAGGCCCCGTCACGGATGTCCAAAAGGCCGTTGACGTATTTCCACTCATTCATCCGGATTTGGACGTCCACCTCATTGAAGCTACCCTCTTGTGTAACGGCCTCCTGCCTCTCCAGATCGGCCTCAAAACTTGTTGTGTCCAACACGTGTTCCACATCCCAAGTTGTTTCCTCGCCCGGGACCGGTTCCCGTGGTAATACCCCCACTGTCACATTGCCGTTGGAGTCATACACGTATCCGTGGGGGTGAGGACCTGGGACGTATTCACCCGTCTCTCCGGCATGCCCACCCACAACACGGTACAAAAATGCCCTCAAACCTACGGCCTGAGGAGAGGAGCCGGGGTAAAACTCATGAGCAACCCTTGTGTACATTTCAGGCGTGAAGTTTGTCGGGTAGCCTCGCAGGTCCTTCAAATACCTCCGTGCACGCCAGCTATAAGCAGGAGGATCGCCGTATTCTGCGGGCGGCACACCATGGATTATTGTGTATTCAAAATCGGGAGGCATTCCCCATTGCACTCCGAATTGCTCGTACAACCTTCGATGCAGAGGGGCTTGGCACGTAGGACAACGGCGTGTTTGCAACATGTGTGGCAACAAACAATTCGGGTGGACCATGTGACCGCACGACCCAACGATCCATGCGCCTTCGGGTCCCCAAGGATTGGAACAAATGGGGCACATGCTCCCGTCCTTGATCCAATCGGGGACGCATGGCCACAACAAGGCTGGTCTGGCCGGGGGTATCACGATGCGGGATGATACTGCGGTATCCCCTTGGAATTCATCCTCGGGCCTCTTGGTCCACGCAATACTGGGGTAATGGTCGTCATCGACCGGGAGGTTCTCAGGATACATGAAATCCAATGGCGGCCACGAGGTAAAAAGAAGCCGTCGTTCGGGCCACTGTTCGCCGTGGTCCCTATAGTGTGTCAGCTCGTCCATCAATGCCCTCTCACGCGTGGCGAACATGATAGTGGCTGTGACCATGCCCATGTAGTCGTCCTCCAACAACCGGTTCCTCCTAATGACCCGGTCGTAATCAACCCTCATTGCCTCCAAGTTTGTTGTGGGCGACGGCTCCCGCCCTTGTCCATCACTACCAGACATTGCTTGCGGCAGTTGTGGCGCATCAGCCCTCGCAAGTTCAAGGTCGGTCAAACGTGCAATCTCGGCCTTCAACCCTTGGACCTCCTCGGCGTGTGCACGTCGGACCATCTCCAATTCCCGTTCGTGGTCAGATTTGCATTTTGCCAACTCCGCCCTCAACGCCTCCACAACGTCGTTGTCGGCAACTACCAGTGGTGGGGATGGCACCGCCGATGCCATCTCCACATCAACGGGCGAAGATGGAGGACAAACCAACCGGGAACCATGTGGCGGTGTCACGTGGACCCTTTGTCGCCGGCTAGGTGGTTCAACCGGCAACCCTATGACAATGTTGTGCTCGTCCATGTTTGACTCGGCGGCCGGTGGAGTCCCCACAATTTGATGATCTGGTCCCGCAAGGAAATCAAAATAAGATCGGACCCTCAAAGGATTCATTGGAGTTTGCCATGCCAATGGAATCGGACGGCCAGCGTTCCGTCCTAGCACGGCACTTGGTATGACCGTGACCCGGCGTGCCTGCCTCAAGTCCGGGCTCGTGCGGGGTATGGTGGACCAGTCGATATCCACTCCCAAAATTACCTCCGCGTAGACCATTTGGCATAACCACATTAGCATATGCCCGCGATCAAATTCCCTCGGTGCACCCCACAAGAAATCCCACACCTCCTTGCACCGTTCTCCAAATATTTGATGGCTCACCTCCCTCCATATGCCATAGCGTTGTCTAGACATCCGTTCAGCATTCGCGCTAGGAACGAACATCCTCGTCAAATGGGTCCACTCTACGTACCTTCGGACCGTGCTATACAACCACATGCCCCTCTCATTTTGCCAGCCGGGATTGGCGAGAATGTTCGGGTCCCGCGCCACCTCCAAATTGATTGGTTGCGGCCTGCCCCTCGGCGCATTGCCGCGTCTTCTAGCGCCTGCCGACCCCGGTCTCGCTTGCGGAGTCCCCCCCGGATCCAAATCCCCGCCACGTGGAGGTTCCGGCGGCAAGTTATCTTCGTCTGCCATCGTTGCCCCTAACCCCTAGCTTTGTATGCCTACTATAAATTAAACCTAATATGGTAGCACTTCCAAAATAAGCGCCACCACCCACAATTTTTTCCCCAATCCACTAAAACCAAATTAAGGCCGTTCAAAGTTCAAACTACATAATTAGATTTAAACCACTTTCAAAATAAGTGTTCACATATAACAATTTCCGGTATGGTTCAAACTAACCGCAATGGGGTACAATGTAGACCGTATGTAGGTGGGTTGCAATACACACGTTAGGCAATAACAGTATATCGTATGCACCGTATACGTATTTCAGTACGTATGTCCACCTGTAGCCCTCCAGCTCACCTTTATCTCCAAATGGCAAGGGCTGATTAACAACCTAGGCCCAAATGGAGGGAGGTGGGAGTGAGGGAATGAGGGAAGTGGGGTCCATATATACCCCAAGGAGGCGTCCTTTCGATTAGACGCCCCCTGGACCAACCCATGGACGCCACGTGCCCATGGGTGTCTCTACGCGACTGCTCGTGAGCAGTCGCACCCCTTCGTCGACTGCTATTAGCAGTCGACCATGGGGTGCGACTGCTCACGAGCAGTCGCAACCCATTCAAGTCGACTGCTGATAGCAGTCGACCATAGGGTGCGACTGCTCACCAGCAGTCGTCCGCACTTTGTCGACTGCTATTAGCAGTCGACTTGGGTTGTCGACTGCAGTTGGGCAGTCGACTGTCCAAGTCGACTGCTAATAGCAGTCGACGAAGGGGTGCGACTGCCCACCAGCAGTCGTCTGCCCTTCTTCGTCGACTGCTATTAGCAGTCGACGACAGGCGGGCGACTGCTTGTGAGCAGTCGTCTGCCCTTCAAGTCGACTGCTATTAGCAATCGACTGCAGTTGGGCAGTCGACAGTCCAAGTCGACTGCTAATAGCAGTCGACTTGAAGGGCAGACGACTGCTCACAAGCAGTCGCCCGCCTGTCGTCGACTGCTAATAGCAGTCGAATTTCCATGTCGACTGCCCAAGAGCCGTCGACAAGCCAAGTCGACTGCTATTAGCAGTCGACTAGTTATGGTAGTCGACTGCTCTTGAGCAGTCGACATGGAAATTCGACTGCCGTCAGCAGTCGACACACCTATACGACTGCCCTTTAGCAGTCGATTCAGTGTGTCGACTGCCTAGTAGCAGTCGCTGTAACTCGTCGACTGCCCACTAGCAGTCGACACTGTTGACGACAGTTTACCCTGTGTGACGACAGGGTAAACTGGTTTACCCCCCCCAAACGGACGTGACGTTTTCAGGTCTGCCGTCACGTCGCTGTCACAGGACGTGACGCGACGTGACGTGTAATCCCTGATCATCGTCCATAGTCAGATCCCAAAGATGCACTCCAATTGCATTGCACACAATGCAATTAAAATCAATTATTCGTACTATCATGCCAATTCTTTCAAGCCACAACACAACCACAAAAATGGCATCATTTTCTCTTTCTATCTCCACCTTCCAGCCAATCTCCAATGCCTTTGCACAAAATATGGCAACTAATGCCATTGTTTTTAAATGTGTACGTTTACATTGAGGCCCCCAAGTCCAACACTACATTACACAATTTCACTTCTAGTCCTTAGCATATGGTGGGAACCAGTATTTAGTGTCATCTTTGATGTTCCTCTACCTTACAACATGTTCTTCATTGTAGTGGATCATGTCTTCCCCTACATAACCACGTTACAACGCCCCCATCCCACCCCCCCAAAAAAGATTAATTTAAACTCATTTCAAAGAAAATTTGGGGAAACAAACATTGGTTGCCCCTCCACATGCATTCATTGCCTCCAACCATATCCGTTGTTACAAAAACAATACCGCCCAATATATTTTTATGTATGCACGTCCAACATATGTCCTCCACATGCCCACCACCATGCCTCTAGCCAAATCAGTTTTGATTTTCCCAAAGGTTACATAGTTTTCACAACCCAAGCGATGAATCTCTTCCTCAGTGGGTGCCTCTTCAACATACTCCCAATCTCAAAACTCCACAATGGTGGTAGCGCCCACTACAAAGGCCATGTCACCCGGTAGGTAAAGTTGAACTGTACAATATGACTACGTCAGGCAATGAGCCCTCATGCATGCCATGTACTTGTAATTCTTAGTGTCGAAAGGTTGCTACCGTACCTTAGGGGCAGCTTCGGCACAAAATAATTCTAAAAATAGAGGCCGAAAATTTTGGAATATTATTGCCATTTTTTGGCGAATATAAAATTAATTATTTTTCAAAATTGCCGAAATGTAAGAATTTTTTACTTCTCACTAGAGTTTTACTTAAAGTGGAAGCATATGTGAATTTTGAAGGAGAGAAGGTGCTCATTTTGTAATCAAGCTCACTTACATTAGTCCACAAAGAATATGGGTTAAGAAGTAGCAAGACTCTAGGTGAGGCTTTTCAAATGTGTTGTACACAAATTTTTGGAGTCCAATTGAGCATAGAAGATGAAGTTTTATAGAATTTTGTCCAACTAACAAAAGTTGAGAAATCAATCTTTCTTCCACCTCCAACACGTTTTGTGTCAAAATAAGTCTTTATGCAAAAGATATGGACAAAACATTGCAGCCGTGTAAAGATCAAAAAATTAAAATGCGTTCATAACAGTTTTTCGGAGCTCATTTGTGCATAGAAGATCAACTTTTTTGGAATTTTGTGGGTCTAAGAAAAGTTTAGAAATCGAGTAATCTTTCACCTCCAACAAATTTTATGTCATTTGAAGACTCTATGCAAAAGTTATGCGTGTTATAAAAATGAAGTCTAACTAGGTGCTTCACCTCAAAGTTTACATATCCCATATGCATTGTTGAACACAACTCCACTCTACTTGCATAAAGCACAGAGCATTCTCAACTCTTCACTCACATCTTACTTGTCATTCAATGCAAGAGAGATGTACAAGATATAAGCTTAAATAGAAAATTAAAAATGAATTTAAGCCGGATTTTTAAAAATTAAAAGAGAAAATTGCCGAAAATGTGAATATACTATTTTAAGGTGCCGAACCTACTTTTTGAACTTTAATTAAATATTCGGCAGCAAGGTGCCGAAGCTGCCCCTAAGGTACGGTATGCAACTCAAGTAGCCATTATAATGGAGCCACAATCTAAACATGAACGCATTAGATCCTAGAGCGAGAATGATACCATGAACACAACAATTCAAAGGCCACCAACCAACCATCCATGCAGTGAAACCAAAGCCTGATTCATGTCTACAAATAAAAGCCAAAAAAAAAAATCAAATGGAAAAAAAACAAAACAAAACAAAACAAAACAAACTACAATGCTTAACTAACCTCAAGGTGAATTCAAATCTGCCTATACAAGTAGAATTGCATGTGCAACTAAAACTTGGATTCGCATGAGGGTGAAGAACATGACAATGCAAGGAGCAATCATCATCCACACGTCATCCACACCAATCTTATGACAATCTATCCCTAGATGAGCCTATCTGTTGCACATAGACTGGATTAGCGTACGGATTGTGCAGTGCTAACCCCAATGGATGATTGATGGCCAGAAATTTGTCATCACGTATACAAGCCATCTAACAACATAACATGGAGGCCCAGCATAACTCATTCAAAGACAAACATCTACTTGCTTATAGGTCATTGTGCATATCCATCACTTGTATCAACACAAATTCTTTTCGATCATACATCACTTCACAACACAATATGTGAAAGAAAAAAAAACAATCTTGTATTTCCTCAAAATTTGGGAAGATCTAATAGTTGAAGTTTTCAAGTTGGGGCAACTGGTGATTCATATTTTGGGTGGATGACTAATCTAGGCAAGGAAATTTGAAACCAAAATTTTACATAATTAAAATTCTTACATACAAGGTTTGGATTTTCTAATTTGAAGTTCACATGCCTACTATAGGGGGTCAAAGTTAATGGACTGGTGGTGGGTCTCTCATATTGGACCATGTTTGGTTTCCAAGATGTTGCCCGATGGCTAATAGGTTGCTCATTTCTACAAGGGGCAGCTATGTCCCGTAGCTCTTCCTGAGACTCAGCTTGATAAATTTTGAAGTTGCCCAGGATTGAAGAACCTCCATATTTTGATAATGGAATATTCTCTAAACAGATTGCCCAGGATTGAGAATTCAATTATGCTCGACAGAGATTGGACTATGTGCATAAGTGATGAATGGAATATGCTCAAAAGAGATTGGACTACTGCGTACTCAAAAAATAACATACTCTTCAGTGAGTCATCCACAACCCTCAAATATATCCAATTGATGCTCAGAGAGTCAATACTTACAATGAATGGATAGATTTGATCTTATCAATGGCTTGCCTTGCATACAAGCTGGGCTCATCATATAAAACAGCAGGATTGTCTAATCTATTTGACAAGCTTTTATCTCCAAGGAAAGCACGAAATGAATCTGCCACACTATTTGACAATGATTTAAGGTCATAGCCACCCTCAAGGAAAAATACACACCGCCCCCCGCAAAGCTCCCGAGCCAACTGCTTGATGTCAGATGCTAGCCGGTAGTATGTTCCAGTTGTAAATTGCATTCCTGCCAAGGGGTCTTGCACGTGTGCATCATAACTGCATGCATCACATCAATTGGAATGTGTTAGGGATAAAATTTCAGAGATTAAAGTTCTAGAAACAACTCTGTCACTAGGTTACATCACAGCTGGAGCAATCTACAGGTGCTTAAACTGTAAATGCCTATGAGGTTCAACACTTCCATGCCAAAAGTCGGGTGGAAATGCCATTCAACAATAACGCTTATTCCTTCAATTTCTGAATACTCAATATTATGAATCGTGCCTAATGCAGGAAAATATAATCTGAAATTTTGGTCAATTGAAGTCTCAAATTTCTATTGACATTCCTGTTCTCCAACTTTATGATAAATGTGTTCTGAACCTCAGACATCTACAATGTACTGACAAGAAAAAAATCTAAGGTGGAAAAGTTAAATGAACGCGGAGATCCAGCAACTAGTTACCGATGAGTCAGTTTATATTCCTCAATTGCAGATTCAAAATCAAAACTTTAGGCAACTCACTAAACCGCATTTCAGAAAGTACATAGATTGAGGTATAAGTATAAGGAATAGACAAAAACATTTCATGAATAGTTGATTGAGATTAAAGAAGTAAAGTTAGTGACTGAGTTGTCTCAAATTTCTCCTGGTTCACGAGACTTCAGTATCACAAGTATCAAACGTAGTAAAGAGGTTTAGAAGTTTCTGAGGTCACTGGATTAAAAACAAGGCTTTTCTGATGCTGATTTGTGCTTAATTTCCTCAATGGCTCTCTTATTGATTGAATGGTGATTTCAGATTAGATTGCAGGAGCAGGAATCTTACCCAGCAGACACTAGAATGATATCAGGTTTAAATCGTTGGGCAGCTGGTATAATCACTTCCTCAAAAACATAGGACATTGTTTCATCACCAGATCCTCCAGGCAAGGGTAAGTTGAGAGTTGTCCCTTCCCCAGGTCCAGCTCCTACTTCCTCCATCTTCCCTGTCCCTGGGTAACTTCCCTCCTGCATGTGCCACTTTTATTGAAATAAAATTTTCTGCTACACTAAACACTCAAATAAAATCTCTACAATCAATGATAACATTTAGTAACTAAGCCCAAAGGGTCTTCTCAAAAGAGTATCAAACACGGGCATCTGCATTTGATGCTATTTTCTTGGCAAGGTAGCGTAACCTTTGAGAAATTACCTAGGAAATATTATACTTTTTAAGAAAAATAAAAAGCGGACAGAAACAATGGACAAGTGACGGTAGAGGTTCTAAACTAGGGTAAATGTTCACCTAAAATATTCCTAAATGTTACAAAGCGGGGGGGAGGGGGGGGGGGCGGGGGGAGAACTTAGGATTCAAAATGCAAGGTCCACTTTCACCCTTAGTTTACAAGCCTTTACCTATGTTTGGGTTGTTATCAAACAAATATTGCATGAATTCAAAAGGCACGGTGCTAGAATTATTATTTAGTGTTATTGGCAGGTAAGGGTAAATAACACCATATGCACAACTGCATAAGGTTGCTTGTACATTTTAAGCCGTCATATTGGTAACAATACATCTGTAATACCTCAAATGGAAATCTGTGATGTACCTGATGTGTAGAAAGGAAGAAGATATCAGGATCATTATAAAATGCATCATTGGTACCATTGCCATGATGGACATCGTAGTCAATTATAAATACCCGTTGCAGCCCATGTGCTCGTTGTGCATAACGAGCAGCCACAGCAACATTTCCAAATACACAGAAACCCATAGGTCCTGCTGGAACTGCATGGTGCCCTGGAGGCCTTACTAATGCAAAACCGACTGGAGGATTTTGTGTTTCTTTTGATGCTGCCACCTGGAAAACACATAGTACAAAATCAGAAGTTACTCCAAATGCACCATGTGTATATATATATATATATATCAATAGAGGGACTCCTGGTAACTAGAGTCATTTCACCTACACTGCAAATCATAAGAGGGTTGCCGCAGCTAAGGAGCATAACTGGATTCTAGGAGCCCATATAAACAAGAGAGTAATTTCAGATGAATATTTTGTAAGAGTTGTAATGTACCACAGAATCGATCAATGCTAAGCTTGCACCTGCTGCTTGCATGGACTCGTGATATGTCTGCAGCGAACATTTTGAAGCATATCACCCAACTTGGTCATAGCTGAACATATTATTACTTGCAATGGGTAAAAAAGATCAGGATTGAACATAGAGATAGCGTACTATTGTCCCACAGTAAATTAAAAAAATTCCTTCCCAAGAACTAGAACGAGAATCAACGTGAACAAGATCATCAAGGACACACCTGCAAAAAATAGTAGACTCAGTGACTGGAGTAGGCACTAAAACGAGAAAATACTCAAAATTCAGTAAAAAAAAAATTTAAAAGACTCTGGAATAATACAGTTGGTGTAGCATATGTTGGCCCAGAACTGTCCAAAAATATAAGGCCTTCATCCTCTGCCTTGTCCATTGCCTGCAATTTTTTCAATTCATTAGATTCAACCAAATAAGAATCAATCCATAAGGCTATAAGACCTGCCATGAGTACTACTTTGCTGTATGAAGAGTCTGATTAATCTACCACACAATACCATTCTCTGTGCACTCTATGAACAGAGTCTACCACAACAAGCTAATGATATCGATATCTGTGTAGAACTGCTTAGAAATTAAGGCGCCTACATGTTATGCCATCTGTAGTTTACTTCTTATGTATGCACGATGCCATCAATATGTCAAGAGGTGCGCATTAAATTGACGTTCTGCCTCTCTCTATCCTCATGCATAACAAAAGCAACCAAAGCAGCACCGTGCAGAGTCAATGGTGGAATTGCAAAGACTAGAATACCCTTGAGAGTATATGGAAAACCAACCTTTTAGACCTGAGACTGATCCACAAACCGTTGTCACATCTTTTGTACAAATATAACCTTGGGCACAAGAATTTTTGGCAAATGATAAGGATGATTAACAGTGACTTACCCTTTCTAAGCCCTTGACGTAGCCCATTGAATGAACGGCAGCTACATCCTCCTTCGATGCCACCTTGAAGTTCTGAATTCTTATGACCTCCTTGCCACGCAACTGAATACCCAGGGACACACCCATGTCTCCTGTAGGTCTCCTTTGTATGATACAAGCCTCTAAATGCCAAAAAACTTCTAACTGAAGAAATTCTACATGTCAGCCATAAATATCTATCTTCTTTCAGGAGTTCTGCCACTGACACAAAACAGAGACACAGCGACCCTGCTGACTTAAACACATTGGCAGTTCTTGAATTTGCAATACGGGTCATAGTGAGGCTGTAATTTCAAAAACAATTCTACTACATGGTCCCAAGTGCCAAGAAAAGAAATTACTCGTGAGACAAAGAGCATGCTTACTCTATTCAGTTAGGATGGAACAAGAGATAATGGCTATTAGCATAAGGGGATGCTGATGGGCTTACCTTACCTCAGGTGTCAACTCTCCCTTTTCCAAGGCTCCCAGAATGGAGGGCACTCTTGCATTGCACTCTGGATGTCCTTCCTGCACAAACCAAAACTACCTGAGACAACCTCCCGTGCACAGGCTCAAAGAACAGGTAACAATTTCGAGTTTGTGGAATGTAATGGGGAGGTTACATAAGACCAAAGGGCTTTAAATAGAAAACCACTTGACCAACAATGTAGACCTACAACCAATCGCAAAGTCTACGGAAGTTGGAATGCCACTTGGGAGTGTAAGAGATTGCAGTGAGAAGGGAGAGATGATCCCTAAGAAAATTGTCTGTCTTTACCTGAATATGCCCCATGGCAGGCGCCACAGCAAAGATTACATCAAGCCTTTTTCAGCATAAATTCTATGGTGGCATGAAGTCTTTTTTAACCCACATAGGTGTCACTTCCTTGAGCATCAATTGAGTCCTACCTAACTTAGTTTGTGATTTTCCTTGCTATTGAGAGCACCAAAGGAATAAAGCTAGAATTTCCATTAAAACGGAATGACATGAATAACCTACTCAACATCCATAGCAGCATGTACATCTCAGATTCACATATACTGTTGACTCACAGAGCACTCAATCAACCTCGAGGTATTAAGAAAGTTGTCTGTCTGTACCTGATTATGCCCCATGGCAGGCGCGGCTGCAAAGATTACTCGTGCCTCGATAAGCTGAGAAACAGGAACCAGAAGCTCCGGTTGCGGTCCGGTTCGCAACTTACTCTCCGCCTCACATCTTACAACCGAATTTGAATGCCTCGACTTGGCAGACATAGTATGTCCTACTAAATTTAGTTTGGAAGGAGAATTACGTCCCGTCACCACACTGTGCCCTGCGAGGGATGCATCAACAATGAACATTTCAAGAAAGATTCATCAGCAGTGGCACTATACGAAAACAAATCTCCTCGAATGAACTCCAATTGACACATAAGTCTCACACATACATGCGCATGATAGCTATGGAGATTTCCAGTTTTTGCTATTGCAGTTCCATGTACAAATTCACATGACAGAAAAATATGAATTGCAGTGAGTAAGAACACCTGATGGCTCAACAGAGGACGTCCTTGAAGAACGTAAAACTAGAATCCGTGTTGAAAGATCACAGGTAAAGAAATAGGACCTGAACTGACGATATGATGGCTGATAGAAGCAGGAGTTTTTACATATTTTACAAAGTAGCATTACAAGAGGAGATCTCTTTACCGATGATGTTTCTGGTGAAGAAAAGAGCTCTTGAGGCTGTGCCCGAGGACGCCATGGCGATACCTCCCAATTCCGCCATAGCCGTAATCTTGTGTGTGTTCTCGCTCCATGCGAAAGCACAGAAATCTGGAGAAGACGACGGAACTATAATTATCGTTCATGATATTCGTCGATGACGACGGAAGTGGTAGACGAAATGTCGTATTCCTGGCTGCTGAAAGGCCTCATCGTTTTGGCTTCTCTGTTGATAAGTTAGATTCTCTCTCTCTCTTTCTTTACACCCAAATAACCTCAAATTGCACACAAACCATCTCAAACCACCCCTATGCCCCCCATGATCATGCCATGGATAGGAGATGGTGAATGAACATCGCATGTCAATATTAAAACACCGAAGTTCTTTTTTCTTTTCTTTTCAAGGTCCGGGAGGGCCGGGAGGGGTTACTACACATAACATTTTTGATGGCCTCTCCTCTGGACCCTACGATTATGCATATCAACGGCCTAGATTAAGGGCATGGGAAGAGGAGGGTTATGCTCTATGGAAGGCATCCTCTTCCCCAATCCCATAACGCCATCTCATGTGCCATATGGTTATGTGAATTTTGACTCCTGAACGATGCAATCACAATCCTTTTGTGAGTTACATGGATGTTTTTGACATGAGAACTTAAATCTTTCAGAAGTCCAAGCCTAATTCCTATTGGCATGTACATTATTTGTAGGTGGGCAGTTGTCTTGGGCATAATGGGAGTCGCAACCTAGTAGTTTGACACATGTTCAATCATGAAAAGCAAGATCAGCTTCCTCATTTGCATACTTATAAACAATTTGCAATAGCCTTGCTTGGGATCTCCGTAATTTAGTGCTACGAGCGTTTTTAGGACGCCTCCCGGGGGCAGCGTTCAGGCTCGGGCAACCCGTCCTGTCCTCCCTCCCCTAACCTGTCCTCCTTTCCCGACCCATCCTCCCTCCCCGACCCGTCCTTCCTTCCCGACCCGTCCTACCTGCCCGACCCGGCCTTCCGTCTGTCCATTAGTCGTCTATCCATCCGTCCGTCCAGCCCCACCCATCCCCCCATCCCGAACCCTCTCTCCGTCATTCTTCCTCCCACACGCCGCAGGACAGCTCCAGAGCTCCTCAGCACCTGTCCAAGCTAGGCAGGGTGGAAAGGTTGCGGCGGAGGCTGCTGGGGCTAGACGGGGAGGAGAGGGTGGTGCGAGGTTGTTGGAGCCGAGAGGAGAGGGCTGCTGGAGTTGGGAGGAAAGGGCTGTTAGTTTAGGGTTTAGGGGAGGAAAGGTGGATGCGAGGTTGCTAGAGCTGGGAGGAAAGGGTTGTTGGATCTGGGATGACAGGGCTGCTAGGGCTGGGCGGGGAGGAGGAGGTGGTGCGGAGGTTGCTAGAGCTCGGAGAAGAGGGTTGTTGGATCTGGGAGGACAGGGCTGCTAGGGTGGGGAGGAGAGGGTGGTGCGGAGGTTGTTGGATCTGGGAGGACAGGGCTGGGCGGTTGAGGAGAGGGTGGTGCGGAGGTTGTTGGAGCTACCCAGGAGGAGAGGGTTGTTGGATCCGGGAGGACAGGGCTGCTAGGGCTGGGCGGTTGAGAAGAGGGTGTCCTCATTTTCTTCTTTCCACATATGAACGCTTAGAGGGTCTTGTGGATGTTTTTGCCACAATTATGTAGCATGTTTCTTGCACATGTTATACACATCATCGGGCATGATAAATGTATCTTAAGTACAGGGCCTTTTTGCAATAGCACATTCACATGCATATCTTTTGTGAGAAGCCATGGTTTGAATTGGGAAAAAGTCTTGCCCTAACATGGATCGAATCCATTCTTTTGTTTGCTAGGACAATCGGACACCTAGCGAATGCCTAAAGTCAACAAAGGAACCACCATGACAGGGTTGTCCGGCCTTGTTGAAATGATTAATTTCATGGTACTGAATTTCGCATAAAGTGTTGTCCATATATAGCTTCTTCGCTACAAAATTGCACTGGCATCCTCGCTTGGAGGTTAGACCGACTTGCAATCTACTTGCCTTCCTCTGTTTTATCGGTCCTATTGGCAGTGGTAGCCATGTTAGAGATGTTGGACAACTTGTATCAGAGTCTGAAACTGAAGAAACAACTGGGACAACTAAAGGTAGAACAAGAGGTGTCTTTCTATTCTTTCGCTCTTCCGTCATCTTGGCATCTAGGTCTTCTACTAAATTGCTCGTTGCACTTGTCAGCATGCTTCCACTGTCCTATGACAAGTCCTCACCTTCTTGTGGTCCTTACTATCTGTCATTTTCTTTGGTTGCAGTATTTTCTTTGAAACATTATTGAATTCAATGAGAAAGGCATGAAATCTTTTCAGGACAGCAATGTTGTGCTTGTCCAAATATATTCTACTAAATTGTTTGTTGTCCTTCAGAAACATCCATCATCATTGTCCTCTACTTACAACATTTGTAATTATACACTTTTGATTAGTTGTTTGGCTTTCCTTCTTCAAGACAATTTAGATTTTGTTTTTCCTTCCTTAAGTTTTTTAAGGTAACATTCCCAATTGCCGAAGTTCGACTTACATTCCAAATTCAACAAATAATATCACATTTTATTGACAATTGAAGGGACCAATGTAATAATGTTCATGTGTCCTTCTAAATGAACATATCAGGGTTCTCCCCTATCCTAGTTATGCCCTGTCCTATTGTGATGTCCTAAACCATTACTCTAAGAAATAACAGTGCACTCCACAACGTTATCAACGCTTGCATTGCACTCGTCTTCCATCGCGGAAATTTGTGTCTTATCCTCGCCATGGTTTTCTTCCGTTGCATCATCTCCCTTTATCTCTTCTCCCTTAACCTCTTCTTTCATCGGACTAACTCCCATCGTATCTTCCGTGCCCTTCATAATACATTTTTCGGTGTTGAGTAAAAGCGTACCATCTCCAAGTGTCTTATCTCGACTGTCCTTCGATACCTCCAACCACAGGACACGAAGATCATCCTCCTTGTCCAGAGCCAGCATGTCCAAGCATGCGTTCTATAAACAAGTCATCATCCAACAAAGAGTCATGTTAGGGTCTGCCCCATTTCAAACGCTCGTGATTGAGGTGTAGTTCATGGCAGTGACTATAAAAAAAAATTGTATTCATCTTTCCGCAAGAAATGCCTTGTCCTGAGCCCTACCTCTCCCATTAGTTTCGAGAAAAGATTTAGACTTTCCAATGATATCCAAAGTTTATGAAACAAAGGTTGAATACCTTGCTAATGACGATTTGAGACTCAAAAGTTTGAGAGACCAAAGTTCAAACGACTAGAACGAATGAATGTCTTTGTATTCCAACCTGACTATATTTCTCATGAAATGGTGAACTAAAATTGGAGGTGATTACATAATCTTTTCAAATAATCATGAATCACTATTACCATCCCTAATTTCTTGTCACTCTTGAGAAATTCAATGAGGACCATAAGAGACTTACATGCACAATACTCTCACCCCAATTCCTCACTGCTCCATCAATCAAAACCTCACAAGCACACGATGCACAAGAAAATGAATCCACAGAAAATGATGAGCAAGAAGGTGTTCACCTGTCATAACTTGTTGATCTGCAGAAAAGAGGAATAACAATGTAGTAACCCTCATGTGTTGCTCCCTAAAATGTCATGGATCATGGACTAACAAAGACAGACTTCAGCTCCAGCTCCAACTCCCACAGCCTCCGCCTTCATGTCCTTCTAGCTCCAACAACCTCCGCACCACCCTCTCCTCCCCGCCTAGCCCTGTCCTCCCAGATCCAACAACCCTCTCCTCCCAGTTCCAGCAACCTCCGCACCACCCTCTCCTCAACCGCCCAGCCCCAGCAGCCCTGTCCTCCCAGATCCAACAACCCTGTCCTCCCAGCTCTAGTAACCTCCGCACCACCTTCTCCTCCCCGCCCAGCCCCAACAGCCCTGTCCTCCCAGATCCAACAGCCCTATTCTCCGAGATCTAGCAACCTCCGCACCACCTTTTCCTCCCCGCCCAGCCCCAACAGCCGTTTCCTCCCAGCTCCAGCAACCTCGCACCACCCTCTCCTCCCTGCCCAGCCCCAGCAGCCATGTCCTCCCAAATCCAACAACCCTGTCCTCCCAGCTCCAACAACCTCCGCACCACCCTCTCCTCCCCGCCCTAGCAGCCCTGTCCTCTTAGATCCAACAACCCTCTTCTCCGAGCTCTAGCAACCTCCGCACCACCTTCTCCTCCCCGCCCAACCCTAGCAGCCCTATCATCCCATATCCAACAGCCCTCTCCTCCCAGCTCTAGCAACCTCGCACCACCCTTTCCTCCCCTAAACCCTAAACTAGCAGCCCTTTCCTCCCAGCTCCAGCAGCCCTCTCCTCTTGGCTTCAGCAACCTCGCACCACCCTCTCCTCCCCGTCTAGCCCCAGCAACCTCCGCCGCAGCCTTTCCGCCTTGCCCAGCTTGGACATGTGTTGAGGAGCTCCGGAGCTGTCCTGCGACGTGTGGGAGGAAGAATGACGGAGAGAGGGTTCGGGATGGGGGGGTGGGTGGGGCTGCTCGTGGGAGGCGTCCTAGAAACGCTCGTAGCACTAAATTACGGAGATCCCCTTGCTTGCTTGCTTTCATAACGGAGTAACCTCAATTGTTCTACACCTACCTAGAAAACACGGTTCCCCATGAATGATCATGTCAAGTGGTGGTAAACTTGAAGGGGCACATGTATGTCAACTCCAAGTGTAATCTCATGTTGAACTGCAACATAAACATGATGATTGTTGTATCAATCGGTGATAATCTATGAGGTTTCCTCTCATATGTACTCATCACATCTCTGATATGAAATATATTGATTGTGAAGCTAATTCCTGAAAATATGTTGGGTGTATTCCTCAAAAACAAAATTTGTGATCTCAAAATGTTGATGTTGATGTTTCAAAATTGAATTGCTTGTTTAAACATATCAACATTCATTGAATTCGGTAATAAAGCCCCAACATAAGCCCAAGCTCTGATATCAAGCTATGTACATGCACAAATTGTGGTGAATGATCTGGTATCTCTCTGAGAGTCATGTATATCTTCACACAGATGTAGTACTCTGCATGCTCAAATCAACTTCAACCAACGCGAGTAATGAAGCAGACTCCAACTTCCTCTCAAGCACAACGCCACTGATCTCATATTCTTCAACAAATATACTCAAGCAGTGTGGATTCAGCCGAGCCACAAATATAGTGGTCATGATATGATTGGTGGAAGTGAAACTATATCCCATTGCCCCCTACACATAGGGCGGGATGACCTGAGAAGCAGCGAGCTACATAAGCCTTTTGAGCTGCTGGAGAAATCACAAAGCCGGCTGCTCAGCAAGAGCGAATTCTTCTTTCGCCTTTTACTAAAGAATACCATGCGCTGGGTACACTCACCGGCATACCCTCTTTCTGGATCGCCCCTTCACGAGGCCCACCCAATTCAAGTCCAAGGATGAGTGAACTGTGTCAATGGAGTTTGAAAGACGATATTATAGCACATGTATATGGTGGAGAGCGTTGTGTCTAATCGGAGGCTTCAGACATTGGAGTCCACATAAGATATGTGGGTGTTATACGGTTCGTTTTTCATGTTCTCGAACTTCTGTCGATTGTATTCACGCAAGGAAGCTTGTGTTGTATTAGCAAAATCTACGAAGAAGCATCAGTAAAATAGAAAATTGGGCCTACCATGATGGCAGAACAATCCTGTTCTCAACCAACAGACTTCCTAAGTAATTTGCTTCTCAGAAATTTCAGTTGAACTGGAAGAAATCAAACTCGGTGACCACGAAGGATCTTTGAAAAAAATTGCAATGAATGGGCATGAGAGAAAGGGAGCTAGATATTGGTGAGGGCAATCATCTTGCATTTTGGACTTCACAAACTTCACAAACTCTTGCAAACCTCCCGTCCCTTCCCTACTTCTCTTTATTGCATGCACACCAGATTTGAAGCCAAGCCAATCCATACCCAACCCATCCTCCCCTTCATTTTATCTTTCCTCTCTCTATCCTTACACTTCCACCTATTCCACCACAACTACATGTTCAATTCAACTCTAGTGTCGAAATGTACGTGTACAAAACATGCCCAAAATGGTGGTTGAAACTTTGATGTCTAGCACTTCGGAGTTCATCACAAAGGGCATAAGCCATCTCTGATAGGTTGTCAATGAAACTATATACATGTAGTCCAATCTCTTTTGAGCATGTATTTTTGGTGTCCATTCTTTGATGCACACAAAACTACATATGACTCGATCACAAGCATCCACATTTTGGGGGTGTTGGATTTACCCCAATCTACCTTACCACTCCAAAGTCATCTTCAAGTTCTTGGAAAGTATTTTCAGAGTGTTGATTAGCTAACAATTTTCAATCATTCCACTTGCTTAATATAGTATGTATGTGGCCCTATTATGGGCACTTCCAATTCCATAAACAATTTTGACTTTTGGAATAGATCAATATTTATTTATTTGCTCCAACAACCAAAAATGTTTCATCTAGTTTGCGATCACAAGTTCTGCAAATTGTCATTTCAAGTTTCATGATTGGAGTTGAGATGCAAATGCTATAGGTCAAAGTGAAGAACCGCCTTCTCTCTTTAAGTAATCACAAAGGCCCTCCCAATTGATTAACTACTAAACTTGGGATGGTGTTTATATTTTGAGCACACAAGTCCAATCTCATCATAACATGTGTATGTTTCATGAACACACGTTCTTAATCAAAAGCCTTGCTATACACCGCTCAAATATAGGTGTCTTACAAAGAAGAGTGACCACATAATGCCCACATACTTTATTAGATTCATATTAGCAGAAGTCGTGCATACATGAGAAAGATGAGAGAATGGAGACTCTCATGTACTGTTTGTCATGAGATTATGGTAAGCAAGACACTAGTTATTATGTAGTGGCAGATTAGCAATCCATTAAAATCCACAACGAATACATTGAGCTATACAGAATTATACAGTGTGCAATGTAATCAGTGTATTCTCCCAACACAAGAGAAGAAAATGAGACGACTGGTTGACCCCTAACGCGCTTTTTGCATGTTCGTACAAATTGTGCATTCTCTCTTTCCAACGGATGATATGAAACCTTCACCAAATTCTTTCCATGTGTGGATGTCAAGAAGTGTAACCTTCAAAGACTCCAAGCTATCATTATCCACCAAAAAGTCACATCACAATGTACTCTCACATTCTACGGTTTCAAAATACTGAATGTGTATGAGAGGCCCGAATCGGCCCCCAAAAGTGTTTAGGGGGTTAACCTAACCTGCTCACAATTTGTCATAACTCATGCTGGTTGATGGGCACATTTATGAAACAAAACCAAACAAAAAACACTCATCCTGAAAGCAAACATAAACAGGTGTAGAGTAAATGTAATGCACCTAGTCCAACCAGTTTTGAAACTCTGATAGCCTGACCTGCATTTTTCTTATCAAACTTTGATAAATGTATATGGTGTT
Organism: Polytrichum formosum; assembly: GCA_964035585.1. NCBI lineage: Eukaryota > Viridiplantae > Streptophyta > Polytrichopsida > Polytrichales > Polytrichaceae > Polytrichum > Polytrichum formosum. Next base: position 11,694,929 of record OZ037935.1, on the reverse strand, counting down.
GCAGAGTGATTTCAAGAGTCCTTGGTTTTGTACCAAGATGACTCTGTTTCACCATAAACAAACTCCTAAATTGCTTCGATTGAGCATCAACTATATTAAAGTTTTAAGGAGCACTCAAGTGAGAATTAAATTGACCTGCTACCCAACAATAGCCGTTCCCTTTCTTGGGCAGGGACCTGTTCTTGTCTCCACTCCTCTGGAGCAGTCTCTTCACCAACTTGCTTACTTTTTAGCAAGATGGTGTTGTTCCTGATGTTTGTTGACATTAATCCAGACGGTGAAGCAACAACATTCATACTTCCTGACTCCAAGGATGTGCTGCAACTGCCAGGAGAAGACACTCCAACAACAACCCCTGCACCAGGTACTTCACCTCCTGAGGTAATGCTACTCCCTGCTAATTCTGATACCGAATTAGGTGTCGCCACTGTCACTTGTCCAGCAGCAGCAGTACCTCCATTTCCATCTGCAACAGCTGAAGGTGTCCAAAATGAAGTATAATTAAAAGTGCTGCTTCCTTCCAAATTCTCGTATCATGATTGAAGTCAAATGTACACGAACAACAACTATCATGGAAGACCAAGGTGGAAGAACTAAAAGAAATGCAAACTTAAGTGCCATGGAAGTGCTAGGTTTTAGAAATGAACTATAATTAGAAATGCATCTTGTTTCAAATTCACCTATCATGATTGGAGTCAAATGTACACAAACAACAACTAAGGTGAATGTGCGTAACTCCAACATAGCAATAATTGGACACCTGTATTTGAGTGGTATGTGGTTACATGTAGATCTAAAGAACGAAAACCAAAAAGACATGTGCTTAAAAAAAGATTGGACTACATGCTCAATAATATGCTAATCATTCTAGGCTCAAATATCAACATAATCTATGACCATTTAATAAGCACGCATTTGATAATAAATAAGATATTCATATGAGCTCCATTAACTATGAGGCAAATGGCTATGGACGTGATTTGGATTTGCTAATCATCACACACTAATTGTGTGTTTCATATCTTCCTAGAAGTAGGTGCAGAGAGAAAAGTATCCGAATTAGGCACATCTACCTATGGTGGAAGACATGGTGGAAGAACTCAAACAAATACAAACTTACGTGGACACCTAGCCACAGAAGTGCTAAGTGACGAAAATGAACTATAATTGGAAGTGCATCTTGCTTCAGAATTCTCCTATCGTGATTGAAAGTCAACTATAACCATAAAAACAACTATGGTGAGGGACAAGATAGAAGAACTGAAAGAAATACAAACTTACGTGCCACAGAAGTGCTAGGTGCTTGCTTAGCAGCCAAACGACTTGCCCTCCTCCGGTCCACAAAGTTGTGCAGTCGTCGCCCAACGAGATATCGGTCGTCACGAATTGCATTGTGCAGGTCAGAGAACCATCTGTGCAGTCGTTTCAAAACGTACCAGGAAATCCCCAGTGCCAAGCAACCGGACCATGCAAATCGACACATCACAGAATTGATGTGTGCAGAGTAACCGAGGTGGGGAAAGAGGACACATGAAATAACATAGGGTACACCAACAGCTGTCATCAATCGGATGAGGATTGGAAATATTATTGCCTTGAACACCCACCACCCTCGCATGTGAGAAAATCCATCTGCCCGGACTTGTTCAAAGCTTACCCTCCAGGATTCATCAGCCGGGAGGATCCTCTGCTCAAGCATGACCTGTTTGACAGAGAGTTCCCAAGTAATTACCAATGTTGGACCGGTATATAGGTGAATGCATGGTATCAATACACAACATCCATAATGGTATCAAAGAACCTACCTGAGCAGTATCAGAATTGCAATCCTAGTCAGAGTATATATGAATGCATCATTATGAAATACAAACATCATTGCATGATCAACATGTCCAGAGTGGATCTTAGAACAAGCAGGTTAAGAAGAGCTTACCAATCTTGTCCATATTTTCAAGAATACTAATCCTAAAGCCCAGTCTTTGTAGAAATAAAAAATAGGGCTCTCATCCACAGGGATCCGCAATGGCATAACCACCACCAGCTCAAAAAGCAGGCCAATGAGCCCAGGAATAACTCCAATCTGTTATAGCCAACCATATGGTATCACGCAAAGCCTTCACCACAAGAACTAAAAATTAATTGATCAACAAATGTGTCAAATAAAGCACAACTATATCCTATCCAGTCTTCATTAACATGCACACACTATGATGCCATTCGATAATGTCCATTGATCAAGGTTGTTTTGAACAATACATCAACAGATCATATAAGGACATATCAGGTCATATATGTCAGCAGACGTTGATTATTGGACAATAGGTTATATCAGGACATATAGGTCAGCATGAGCGTCTAGAAGTGACCATTTTTTAGGCTTTCTATGCTGAGGATCTTTAGGGAGCTCCTCGAAAAACAACACGTCTGATTCCTAGGCCACCTAATTGTGTCTTTAATTTGAGACATCCTAAGATGCCAATATATTTTATTGGTCACTTCACTATTCCAGTTGCAATTAAAGTGTGTAATTGCTTTGGTCACAGCAGGCTAATGAGACTCTAATCAACAAGCAAAGAAATGATTGCATAAGCAGCAGTAGGAAGATAATAAGAGGTGCAACAGACAAACCCAAAGAGATAGCAGCACAATGCTCTTGGCAGTGATTGCAGACCACTTTAAAATCTGCCGTTGTAGCACCTCCAAAGCATGTCTTCGAAGGTAATAAACTACATATCTCACTGCTGCTGCTGTTGCCCAGAAAACATAGCAGCCTATGTTGAATGCATAAAGATCTGTGACAAGCACAACAACCATGATGGCATGAGAAGTCCAAAAAAATGTCCAAGCCACATATCATCTTGTTCTGCCTATCAAAGGGTAATGAATTTTTGATATCACCAGAACATCAATTGAAACAGATTTATGAGACTTGACTTTTAGGGTGTCACTGATCCTGAATGCGAAGCACACTGGATTACAAATCTCACCATTACACTTGGCACCATGGATCATTGGGAGCTCCAAAAAGGAGGCAAATATGGCTCGACCAATAGTAATTGGTAGTAGTAACAAGGCTGTATTGAACAATAGTAATGTCAACCAAGCGGCAAGGAGGAGCAACCCGATCCGCATTGCAAAAATGTAGCTGTTCATAACATACCATCTGTGGCCACAAGAAGCAAGAGACCATCACTATATATGTTGTAGTAAAGCACCTCATAATGCAGGATTCTCTTAATAGATATTATCCTCTAACTCAACATGACTTTTGGTCTGAAGTCGGTTGTTTTGCATGCAACGCCTTCAATGTTCGGTAAGATTTTGGTGAATGCTTGGGAGGCAGTGTAGAGGTTTGAACATAAAACATTTCACATCAGTTCATAGAGGGTCAAACCTCATTTTGACATGCCAAGGGGCACTAAAAATGAGTTTGGCCCTCAATGAACTGAAATAGGTTGCTTTTCATTCAAATTCAAATACTACCTCCAAGCATGCACCACAAATGGATAGCAATTATTGATATTGTATGGAAAATTGCCAATTGAATATCAAAGGGACCAACTCCCAGATGGAAAGTCCCATCAAATTAAATAATAACTCAAATACATACAGAAATACAGGTACGAGATAATTGCACAGAGGAAACATACTGAGAAGGTTCATCTTCCACTTCAGAAATGTAATTCAAGTCATCAGGATCACTGTCAGTGTCTGATGAGTCTGATGAAGTACACACATTATTATGATTGTGGCTCGCTGCTGGAACTCTCTGTGGGTATACTTGAAGATAACCCACTGTCTCTGTAAAGTACCCCCTCCTCTGTTGCACATTGTTGTGGATAACAGAGCCTCGCCCACCACCACCTGGCCCAGGAAGTAGAAAATCGGACAGGCCTAGTGCCCAACCAGCTAAAGAGAACCAAGAAATAAGAACACTTTTTATTGTTGCCCGCGGTCTGAAATGCTCAATAGCAAAAGGGATGCACATATGAAACAAAAGCATGTCTGCAGGAATCTCGGTGAAAGGATCAGATATCCTGCACAGCAAACATTTCAAAAGTTGTTCATTTCAATTTTGGGCCAACTTTAATAATCCAGAACCCCCAATCTCCTCCTTTTGTTTGAGAATAGGATGAGGAACTCTAAATTACCTCTAGCCATTTGGGTTTACTGGGACAACAGTGCGGATTATGATGTCAAGGATTGCAATGACTTCGATTTTAGTACAGTTATTTGTGGATTTTTAGCATACAGTTGATTGCCAATGAGAAAGCTATATTTTTAGAACACTTTGGTGCAGTAGGTTTCATGAACACTTCACAAGTTCATCTCACATCACAAGAAGAATGTAAGTTTCAGAATGTGGCATCCATGTAGTGGGTACACATGTTGTACCATAACTGTAAGAGAAATCACCTTATATCCAACGGAAACATAAAAGGGGCCACAGAGATGGCCAGCCGAATAGGTAGGAAGGTGAGAACCATAATTAGGCTTGCGTACACCAGAATTGACAGAAGAACACGCCGAATATGTTTCTCAATTGGATCTCTTATCAAATCCCTGAAAGGATTATAATTTGGATCAGCAGGATTTCTTAAAAAATACAGAACTTCAGGACGAAGAACCTGGCAATTTTCCAACATTCACACAAATCAACTCCTTGAAAAGCTGCAGGTTAAGAAGAGAGAAACTTTTTGTTCCTTAAATGCAACATTCATTAATGTGCAACTTTCATAAAGGAATGATTCAACAGATTGCATCGAACTGGAAGTCTACCTCACGGAGGAGGCTCACAAATATGCTAATCTCCAACATGTATACAATCCCAGCGAGCCAGTGGAGGAGGGAGCTGGTAATAGGAGATGACTGGTAGAAGGAAACTCGTTGGACGATGGTAACATCAAGCATTTCCAAACTGCAGACATCTAGCCACCAGCCGCACATAAGTGGAAATATGCCAAGCTCTATGACCAGCAGAACCGTAACTTTTATCAAAATAAGTGCATACTTCACACCAGCCAACACCTGCCGTGCCACAGAAGGTGCCGCTTCGGCCATAGTAGCAACACCATGTACATGGCTGACAGGTACCGGCTGTCCACGGTTATACCTCATGAGGGCTATGAGACCAAGATAAGAACTCAATGCAAAAAGAATAACCACATAGCCAACAGCCATAGTTGCAGCATCAGAAAGCTTAAGAGCCGAAACCATAGGTTCCGTCATCTTGTGGATAGCCTTTCCCACTTCCGCAACTTTGCCTATGGATGCAGCCACACTAAACCCACTTCCAAAAAGCGTATTGAAAAGAGTGTCATTACTGGCAGATGTCTTGCTCTTAGAAGCTATGTCATCACTAGCCTTTGAGCTCGCATTTAAACCAAGGTCAGACTGGGCTGAGATATTTTTTAGCACTGCAGCAGCCATAGCACTTGCACTGCCTGTTGCGGTCAAAAGTTTGGACACCATAGATAATACAAAGCAACCAAGTGTAAAAGGAATCAGCGCAACAAGGCCCAAGAAAATGGCATTGCTCACCAGAACCTGCACCACATGAGATATTCATGGTTATAGCAACTTCTGCAACCCAAGGCTAATCCAATTTCTAGCAAAGCTTAACTTCATTCAAGTAGAGGTCAATAGTAGCAAGTTGACTCAGTCATTCAGTCTAAATTCTAGTGTGAAATTCACTGCATCAAATCTAAGGCTTTTTCATGAATCTTAACAAGCTGGGGTGGTTTTAAGCACGCAAATTTCCTACCATGATTTTAAATATGTGAGTCTTGTATTCCATGTAGCTTCTGAAATGCTTATCCAGGTAACTCACAAACAAAGAATGGTAGGGGTTGAATTCCTTACAGTAATAGCATTTTCAACCAAATGAAAGACTGGGCCTTGCATTCCCACTAACTCGTCAAATGGGACGTCGTCAGGGCCATCTACATCCTCAACAACATCCAGCATCTGCTCCACATGAGCCTCCAATCTTGCTGCTTGAATTTCCAGCTGAGCTGCTACATTTTCAGCATTTCGTCTTAACAACTGTCCTGCACCAGCCAACCCCCGTGGCAAGGGCACGGGCTCCAAGACCACTTCATTATTGTTATCCACCCTCAAAGGTGGAGGTTGCTGCTGCTCATCAACAAGAATCACCCCATGGTGCCTAACCCGTCCCCCCCAATTTGCACCTACATCCTCTTCCTCATGGCCTGTATTCACTTCTCGAAGATGGCGAAAGTATTCTCGTAGTGATGTAGCACCCAGAAAGATGAAGATAATGCCTGCTGATAAAAGGAATCCATGTAAACAGTCTGTCAGCAGCAGGCTTGGAACACACCGGCTGGCAAGAAGTCTCTGGGCTTCAGCAAAGCTCCTCACAAACGTAAACCTCCAGATCCAAAAGGTAGCATATGGTATGAAAATTAGCCATACGGAACACACGCACACTAGGCGGACCAAAAACTGTGCACCTCTCCAGATTTTTACAGCTAGCCCAAATATGAGCTCCTTGAAGGAGAGCCTGGCAGGGGTATCCACCGCATAAATGGGTGAGAAAGCAAATGGGTGTTTGCACACCTGCACAAACCGTGGCACAGTAACTTTATATCTGGCTATATTCGACCAGCCCTACCTACAAGAGCAGGTCATTGATCTATATAGTTGACTACAAGTGAGAGGAATAACCCTACAAATCAAAAGTTTGTATGACGAACTCAAACAATAACTCAAAGAACAACAATGATCATGATGTATCTCACAATCACATCACTGGACTTCCTCCATATCTCTGACCTCAGATGCAAAGGCTGCTTTCTGTGGTGACTACCCATAGGAATTGAGATTTGTAGCTTCAAGGGTTGCCTATAACATGATGAGCTTCGTGATAAGGTAAAAAGCTGATTGCCAACAAATTATCTGTACAGTATGCTTAAATAAATCAGTCCAGAAATTCTCTAATTTGGAGGTAGTGATCACAATTTACTTGTATTCTCAAACGTCCCACAACAGCAACTGCAGTTGTTTGTAATGCTTTTCAAAGAGAGACCATAAATTCATGCCAGAACAAAATCTTATGTTCATGGGTTTAACCATGAGGTGTACAAATCTGGGCTAGAAACAAACACGAGCCCTCAAATTCCATGCTTGCTACCCATAGATAACTACTAAATGCTGCACAATAGGGATAAACATAAGAGAAAGACTCACTTAAGAACTTTTAGCAATGACAACCACTTTGCAGTGCAATTCAGGGCTTCTCAAGGATGATGGTTCTAAGAGCGACTCCTATGGTCACTGTAATATGATTTTCTCAATAATTGGCTTTCAAAGTATTTCGGGCCAATTCTGCATGCTCATCTCCCACATAGGGTCCATATATATCATAAAATCTTCATCGTCTACCGATTATTGAGAGAGAGACAACCCTCTAGTGTCATTTAACCCTCAATTCTTGAGGGTGGGAAGGGGTTTAGAGGGTTGCCCCTCCTTCATTAGTCTGTGGGCCATAAAGGATTTGGAAACATAATGGGCTTTTGGGTGGAATAAGTATGCGGTCTTGCCCCAAAAAAGCTTAGGCAGCTCATTATTGAGAGATTTATTTTCCAATGACCATAGGAGTTGCTTTAATGGTGTGTGCGGTTCAATAATTGCCTCTGTCAACAAACAGAGCATACATGTTGATGATGTGGTTTGAGCAAAACATTTGCATGTTCAAGCAATGCAATACCTCGCAGTGACGCGCATTACTGTGGCTAAGCCACTGAAGCAAGCACTCCTGATGGACGTACTTGATACTTCCACTACACGCGCACGGATAATACAGAGGAGACCCCTCCTCTCCAGAAGTCCTGCAAATACGACAGAGATCTCCTTCATCATCATCTGCATCAATGGGGCTACTGCTCTTCTCCCCAGTATTCTTCGTCACTCGCTTTTCAACAGCTTTGGTAGATACTTTAACATTCTCTTCCACACCTGCTCCTGCTCCCACTTCACGTGGGACACTTGCCTCAAATTTGATGTCAGATTCCTCAATTTCTAGAGTTGGAGGCCCAGTAACCCCAAGCTCCATGGGAACAGTGGTTGGCGATCCAGCCATTCTGTCAGCCCCTTTTCACTTCATGCTCCTTGTGAAAAGCTTGCGAAAGATTAGAGTTCCGCAAATACTGAGATTTTCAAGGACTTACGGCATCCGATATAACCTAATTGTGGTCGATAATGATATAGGTTTGCCCTACAGTAAATTCCGGTTTCCAATTCTGATCGCCAGTCACCGCCATAACGATGTACTGAATGACAACTCGCCGATCTCCAACCACTTCTTCCACGTGACACATATGAAAAGCCATCCAGATAACTGAGCTATACAACCTCTACAACAAACTAGCACCACTTCAATTTTCCAATAAGCGAAACCATCCGAATACTGGGACATACTTAACTTGCCGAATCTCAAACTCACAGGTCCGCTTCTGTTGTGTCACAACTGGTTACAGGTTGCACAGAATCTACGACATGTAAAATCCCACGGTCGTGACAAGTCCAATGACAGGAATTGGCACACAAAACCCACATTGCGTTTCCCTGTGGATCGGCGAAGTGTTTCTCACTACCGCACCCAATGTATAATGCGATGTAGGAGGTCCGAAGCGTTCCCCACATACTTCGGCCGAACTACCGTACCTGGAAGCCAGCCAAGGCCGTGAAATTTTGGGCGCATTGCAAAAGCCCAAGAATGGAAAGAGAAGAGAGAGATCGGAAGGGAAAGGAAGCAGGGAAAGCAGAGAAGGAGGATGCCACTTGGATTGCTGACGGGGAGTCCTTCTTGTCCACGTACGAACAATTCCTGGCACATCACCAAATTCAGGTAAGTTTGGACATGAAAGCTATATTGCACTCCCTTGGCGTTACCCACAAAAGGACATGCATTCGACCAACTTAGTTATGCCTTTCATAGAGAAGCACCGTTCCAGGTAAAGTATCTGAAGGTGTGTTTACACACGGCTACTCGTGTGGTTGTGGTTTGGGTCCCCCTTCAACCACGAGTACAAAAAAATTCGTTCACACAACAACTCCTGTAGTTGAAGAAGGATTGAACTCAAAGATCGTCCCTCCTATTGGTGCAATCCATGGAGTGGAGCCAAACAATTTATGGAATCTAGTGGAAAGTTTGTCCAAAGAGTAACTGCCTCCTACAAGTCCTCTTCCATGTTTTTGCCTCGAAGTTCTCTCCCGGTAGAACATAATAACTACAAACAAAATAGAACCAAAGAAAGTATACTACAACCATCGCAACAGCCTGCCATTCAATTACCCTTCTCTTTGGAACATCCATGATGGTTCCATCTGCCAAACTGGACCAAAATTGTCCGAGTCTCGTTCAAATAAGCAGAGCACCTTCCTGAAAACCAACGATTTGAGGGACGAAGCACCTGTCACGTCGTTGTAATTTGGCAGTGTACATACATTTCGTCACTAATAATCATTTGGACTGGTATTGGCTGCAGCACCCTCTAATTTCTACGCCTATTGATTTTGGCACATCACTACGAGAGCACATGAGCCTGAGTTAGAAGGAATCAGACTCCTCTCGATGTGTCCTGTTGTAAGAATAGACCTACGACATACAGATACACCTTGTCGCAAATAATTGAGCCTCTTACCCAATCTGTAAGTTTTCAGAGCCGTATGAGCAAGAGAGCTTGAAGCAAAAGAGTAGAGTATCTGAAGAAAAGAGAATGATCGGAAGCTAGAAATGTCCATCTTACCTTACTCGGACAGTATACCTTGGTTTAACTGAATAGATGCCATCCTTTCTGAATGCATATGCATGTGCATTACACTCTTGGTTTGACCGAATACAAGTGCATCGCATTCTTAAAACAACACAATGTAGACTTTGTGCACACCGACCAATCACTTTCGTATTCAGTTTCAAGATAATTTGAGCAGTTGTGTAGTCTGAGTGCAACGCTCCCCTGCTACACGCAATGAGTGTCCAAGGTGGGAGCAGCTGACAAAGACTCATAGCCATGTGGGAGGATGACACCATCTCCTCCCATTCACAGCTCCTGTTCCTTCCTGTATAGAATGCATTGCAACCAGCCACAATATGTGGATAATGAACCAAAGACATCTCTTAAATGTAAACGTTCTCTCTTTGTCCTACTCCTCAATTTGAGGGTCCAAATGTTCATCCTGATGTTACTTCGAGATATGCAGTGCTTTTCTCAAGAGTAGGCCCTTTCATTTCTTTCATAGCGGTCTGGTTGATGGCAGAAAGTTGATCCTCTCTGGATGCTTGGATCAAGATAAACTGTTGCGGAAGAATCTCACAGCCTGCCATTCACCGTGAACGCAAATTATCAGAGATTCCTTTATTGGAGCATACTATATGGAGGACTATCTGTATGAGGAATTCTGGTTACGGAAGGAGAAGACCTTCTACAGAAAGAGAGATGGTCACTCCTGAAGCTCAGAAGACTTATCTTTGTGGCTTTCTGACTTGCAATGTAAAAACCATTCCAATCAGAGAGAAAATTATTATTTAAAAATAAATAAAAACTAAACCAAAAAAAGCAACCAAAATTTTTAAATATTAAAAAATATCTAAATAACTTTCCAATGCGATCTATCAATCTGTTAGTTCTGGTAAACTTCCATGGTCAACTGTGGAGAGGTGTTGTAGAAAGAGGTCCAAACCTGTAATGCAAAGACAACATCATCCTGGTTCACTTGTAATGTCACTCGGCGGAGCCTGTCATCCCGGCATTCACCTAGCTTCAATAGTGCCTGTTCATGGATGTAAACAACACTCTGATTATATGACAACAAACACATTGCTGAGAGAAAAGACGGATATCCTAGCTGTATTTCGAGAACTTGGAACCATTGTGGTATATTTCTGATACCCTAGACATGTGAGGATGCATGTCAGAAATGAAGTCTTCAGTGTTCTCAGAAAGCCCACACGAACAAAAGAAAAAGGTATCTCCTTGCCATTGCTCGAAGACCAGGTTAGAAGGCTGTAGGCAGTATTAACCTTACTCATGAGCGTTGGATACGAAGGAAGATAAATCCTTTTGAGGACTAATACAAAGACAAGAGTCCATTGTAAGATAAAAACAACATAAGTTTGCTCAATCAATGTCAGAGAAAAATGGAACTAACCTGATCTGCAAGCACTCGACACATACTTGAGAACTCACTACCAGCAAGGGCATGCATTGAGTTTGATTTGCAGAATTCCAAGTATGACTTGTTGAGCTGTCACACCGCACCATTCATATTAAGCACAAAAATTAGCCTGGCACTAGGCAATCATATCTATACAGGTTACAGCTGGATCATACTCCAAGAAAACCTTAGAAGATCTCAGGCAAAGAAACCTGAAGAGGGATGCATTTGCTCATATGTTCAAACTACAGAAAATTGATGTTCATGCAGATATACTGCAACTTGGCACCAGGAAGTAAGGCAATGAAATTTACCTCCCCAAGTGTTGCATCTTTTTTAGCACGACGAAATAAAAGGACAGCTGAACAGAGAACCATCTGCTCCACCGAACATTAGTGTGTGCAGTCAAGCCAAAGACAATGAGTCCAAAAATGTTACAGGTATATACTATTTGAAAAATCTCACCAACTTGAGCTTTGCATTAGTCAAGGTATGAGCCTGACCAGAGCACAGAGTTATGAATCCTGCTCTATAGTGAGTAGACCAAATGCATACATTATAGCAACTTCTGCAAATTGACTTTAGAAAGTGTCTGATATTCCTTTGAACAGTTCTAAATCACAAACCATTACATAATGTAGAAGTACATCACTTCCCTACAAAAGTGAGATATTGTCATTTACTAGTGTCTCTTGAATGATAGAATTTGTTCCGTTTCTTCATAAGCCTAGTGTAGTCAGAGCTTCATACTCATCACCAATTATATTGAAGTTGAGAAGATGAAGGATAGAAAAGCTGTGCTCAACCAATTCCAAAATGACATGCCTGGCACTGAGTGCAAGCTAACAGATCAATGGTACATATGATTTACGATACCTGCTGGTGCTGGGGCAAATTTTGAATTGTTTCTACAACTGGAGATCGAAATGCTCGTGCCAGTGCCTTTGCCATGTGGTCTATTCGGACCTGCAAGAAATAGTTTGCTAAATTTGACATTTCCACATCAACAAAAGAATCTGCTTCTTAACCAAATCAGGACATCATAATAATGTGACAAAAGCTATCACCTGTTCATACATGCTCAAACAGCTACCAACAATAGCAAACTAAGACCAGGCAGAATCTAATTGACATTACCAAATTTGGTAGCACGCCAGAAGTTGAGCGTTGACAGAGTCCTGATGGCTCCCTCTCAGGCAATGAAGGCACATCTTCCTTTGTTTTGTTTAACTCTGCATTCAGCTCTGTCTCGAGGATTTCTAAGGCACTCCTACACACACATCATTGTCCAGAGGAATAGAGAAACATAAACATCAGGAATAGAGGAGCAAGGAGAGCATCCACTGCATGTCCAGATGGTCAATTTTCAAACACTTCTGATACTTACCTGCACACATGGAGGGCCTTTCTCATGTCCCCAGATGCTGCTGCTACTTTCTGATGTCAATAAAGAATTGCAATAATCAAAGTCATCTCCATTTACTGAAAGAACTAAATGCAACATGGGCAATCCATGACGAGCCACCAAAAAATTAATTCATTCATTTTTAAAAAGGAGTATTTAAGAGGTTTTTGAACTACCTTAGTACGAAAGAAAGATGGCACGGATGATTATGAAGTCCTTACTGATCAGAAATCTCCATAAATAACTTCCATCAGGATGATCAACCTGATGCTACTTCATGAAAGTCCTTGCTAGGGTAATCAACATTGAGAATTGCAGTAACTGCAATCAGTTTAGTCTCTTACTCTTGCACATAGCTCCAATGCTGGCATATGAAAAACTGTGAACGGAACCTCCTGAAAGTGCCCACCAAGTACAATAGTTTATTATCTTTCCATCGGATAAGATAAGAAACTACATACTCTGCTATATTGTGAAAGTTCAAAATTTTCTACTCTAAAAATCAATTGGAAATTATGAGAGGACCTTCAAGCGTTGAGTCAAAACTGCAAGAATCTGATCCTTAGTATATGCCGGGAATGTGACAACATCCGGTTTGCCTGGAAACACAATAGAATCTTAGCATAAAATATGCTAGAAATAACAGAAAATTAGCAATCCCTGAGCCACAGAAAGATGTCAGATTGCTTAATAGCCTGCAGATAAGTTCTTCAAGATAAATGAAAGCCAAGGAAGGGTCTAGAACCTGGCTCATATCATGCAGAACCACTTACAATTTAGAGACCAGAGTTTTGGAAGAAAGCGGTCCGTAAGGTCAATTGCATTTGCAATACCTGTAGACAAAGTCATATAAGTTCAACTCCTAAAATTCCAAAGCTTCTACACAATCTTCACTGAACGATAGTGTGATTTTTCACCGAAAACTTCTGAAGGACCAGTCTTGGCTTCTGATTAAAAAATACTCCACTATTTTGTTCCATACAGATATTTGTAGCCATCCTATAAAGTATGACACATACTAAAGCTGTCCAGTGCATCTACGTAACACAATCATATCAAGACAAAATTGTCATTAGCAAGAGAGTATTAGATAACTTTGAAATTAGGTTCCAGCGAAGTCAGCTGATCACGACGTTTGTCCAATCGTGACAATACTTCCTGACAGATGCGTCAATTGGAGTTCTAGTCCACTTTTGTCTAATTTAAGCTCATCCCATCCTCCATAAGTACAAATTCAAAAACCAGTCGGGGGAGAATTTTTTATTGATCTTCTTTGAAAGAGGTACATAATTTGATCAATAATCTAAAACTTGCTTGATTAGAGCATTTTCAATCTCTACTATCAAGTGAATGTTAGATACTATACCTAATTAGCTTGAAAGTCAATTCACAATGTACGGCTTGCAATTGTTGCTGAGAAATGCACTTATATACCACAAAGTCCTGAAGTTACTCTTATAAGATGATCCAAGCCACATGGCTCTGATTTGGATTTTGGACATCAAAAAGCAGAGCCAATTGGTCGGCTTACTAAGAACAAAGTATTAGAGCTCTGTCAATTGACTTTCAATAAAAGGTGCCAGCATTTCAAAATAAATAAGAGGAGAAACACATCCTAGAGTTAACAGTCCAATTACACATGCAAGGCTGTGCAGACTCTGAATATTTGCATGATTTGATTCATCTTACCAATCAGGATGCAGCGTGAGTTTGTGTAAGTAGGAAGTCGGAATAAGTCATATAGGACATCTTGATTTCTTGTGATAAGATAGTCCATCTCATCCACAAGCATCAACCTTCCACATCAAATCACATGCAAGTTATTGTTGCTTCCATATTTTCAGGTAGCAGAACTACAACTGGCAGCAGTTCAATTGTATCTCTAAAACATGTTAACTTGACAAAGTACAAAATTTGCACAACAACCAAGTATCCTGGAGAAATGGAGCACTCACAACATTCTTTTAGGCGATGCAGCTTGTGCCTGAGAAGTGTCACAAACTCTCTGTCTTATTTCTTTCAAGCACACTGACCAGGATTTCTGGCTCCCCTCTTCAGACTCTTTATTATTTAGTAGTTGCAATACCTGGATGTGGTGGTATACAATCGATGAGAAGTGGAGGTATAAAGGACCCCCCGAAATAAAAATGTACGGTTTGCCCTTTATAAGAGTCAAAAATGAATATGAACAGGATCACCACGTGTGGCGCACTCTGACTGAGGGACCTTGAATGCAAACTCCCACCTGACTGTTGCTCTTATGCTTATTAGTAACAGGGAAGTCTAATACTGTTGTCGTCTTAATAAGTCATTTACCCCAATTAAAATCACAAACCTTAGTAAATCAAAATGCCACTGAGACGACGTCTCAGCAACAGTGACCCTAATCTTCATTGAACCCATTCAGTAGTGCACAAAGAACCCAGGCACGAAGTGACTCAGGTTCTTGTTAGTCAATGACTATGTCTATTTGTAATAAGACCAATATTGCAAACCATCATGAGAAACGAAGGTAGGAATACTGAGTCTCTCAAGCTACTGAGTTGATCATTGCCCTGACAACCAGAAACCAAGACATTTCCTGCAGGTGACTGATACCGACTCTTTGTTCATAGAGTAGACTTGGCCTGACTACATTAGCCCTCACCTTTTGGTATATATTCCGAGGATCCGTCAATGTTGTACAGTTGACAGTTATGACCTCTGGAGTAGGTAAGTTGGCCTGCAGAAAATCCTTCTAGTTAGCTACCAGTCGCAATTCAAAGTAAGAACTGCATCTTGGGCCTTTGTGATTCAGTAAGTCAAACCTTCTAAACAACGCAAGCTTATTGCACCATCAGATGGGAGTGTTTCATTATCGAAGTAATGAAGCAACTTGACGATCAAAGATCAGGCATCCCAAACAGTCATAGCATAGAAGGTACCACATTACCTCCAATGCCCAGGATACACAAAGGGACTTTATCTGCTCCATTGTCAGAGACTTTCCAGTGCCAGGGCAACCACAAACATACAAGCTGCCAGGAATCTGTCCCACTACTGATGATTTACAAAACCCAACTACTTTCTTTTGTTCAACATCCCTGCATAAGACTGATGATGGAACTGCTGATAAATGCAAAGCTTTTTTAACAGTCAAAATATGAGATCCATCTGCAACATACGCAGACCAGCATTTGTTAGAAGTTGTCCTTACAGTAGAAGCAGCCTAAAGTTACCATGAAGAAAAGTAAACACTGCTGTAGCATTGTTACAATCACCAGAAATAATACCCTCACATAAAATTTGAGAAAGATCTGTAGCAAGTTCAAAGAATCCCTTCTCCAAGAGAAATATATGGACAAGCATAACGAGCACAGAGAATATAGTTCAATCAATGATAGATTTTCATGTCAGCTGCAGCCCACTTTTTTGGCATCCTGCCTACCACCAATACCTTACAATACACCCTAAACCATCTAGGAAATCTGTCTAGGACAACAATCTTTTGAACTTCGATCATTATTTGAGTGTCATGCTATGTATCCAACTCACAAGTATAACTTCAAATACACTAATCATGCAGCATACTGTTAGTTTTGTTCAGTCAACATAGGACAAATGGTGTACTATCCAAATCATAAGAGACAGGACAAAGAAAAGAGGGTCAACAAAGTCTCCTCACTGTCCATGAAAGATAGATGAAATATAGACAGGCCAAGAGAAGCAGTAATGGTGTGGTCAATACAACAAGCCTCCTGAAACAAGATATGACAGATTATTTGGCACCATTGGTTATGTGCTACAGACATTTGATGACCAACAACACAACAAGGTGATGAAGTCCTTTTGCAGCAAAGGTTAGCTGACACAGTTATGCTGTATGGAGACACCAAACAAGACTCCAAAACAGACAGCAAGTACGTGGTGATGATCTACTATTCTCCTGTACACCACATTCAGCACATGACAGATAATTAGAGCAGAACTGAAATTACCAGTTGGGTCCCATAATGTGGCACTTGTACTGCAAGGCTGGAGGTTGTTGAGATCACTGCCTGACCTCATGTGATTCCCGTTCCACGAGTCATTCCCACGCCGTTCCTTCACGGGCGAGAACCTTAATCAGCTGCTCCACTTGAACTCTCTCGCACAATACTGCACTAACCTGGTTTCTGTTTCCTCGAAAACTCTAGCATAGTTCCTTGACACTTCCTTGAACCAGGTACTAAGATGACAACAACTTGCCTAAACATCCTGATTTGGACTCACACACCTGCACTAAGTTTTTCTGACCCACCAATTGATAGAACTCAAAGCAAAACTAACTTTTGAATTTCAGAAAAACCAAACACACGAGCAATTGTTTGATGGAACTCTCAAAAATCAAAACAATGAGAAAGTGCATATTCACATCCCCATTCTGGTAGCGAATTTATGGTCTTGGAGGATCCACATGCTTCCATAGTGTTCTACATCAGTAGAATTGAATTTGCACATATAGTCAACAATCATATAGTCCTGCTGTCAGGTATCTTCGACGAGGAAAGGTGCACAAACATCACACTGTAGAATGCAGATATCTGCTGAAAGGGCATCACAAACCCAATTGATTACAGTAAAGGCACATCGAAGTACAAGAAAGATTGAAACCTTCACAGCCAAACAAAATTACAAAAATGAAGTCTGCTTTTAGGATCCACATTTTGCAATCTGGCAATCCTGTATCTGCAGATTGACAAACCATGTTGTGGTGCCTGACTTAAAACTCTATTCACTGCAATATTACTACTTCCACCCATATCATATGAGGAAAAAGTAATTTGCATTTGTTCTACAAGGTTCACCAGTCAGGTTTTACATGTGGCTTTGTTCTACATGTGGCGGTTACATACAACAAGTGTCCCAATGTCTTCAGTTGATGAGTGTCTCAGCATCTTCAGACTTGCAGAATAATTGCAAGTTTGGTAGCATCTTGATCCCAGCTTGGACACTTGAATGGGAGACTCTACGGGGGCAGCAGCTTCTAGCATACAATGAAAACAAACTTTGAACAAACATCCCTCCACTCTTCTCCTGTCCATCACACCATTCTATCTGTCCACTCATACGCTTAGACCCACAGGTTCCATGATAGCATCACGGGCTTGAGGAGCCTCTTCTTCTATAGGCTTAGGGCCCTCTCCAAATGTTGCTGTATTGTCAACAAGAGCATGCAGTCCTTGTGGCTGTGGGAGTTCTACCTCTTTGGTCTTTAAATTTGGAGTGACTAGTTTCTCTCCATTTGCCTTCTCATCCTCATTCACTGGCACAGCATCTTGCTGCTTCCCAGATACTTCAGTTCCTGGTCCCCCTGCAAAGTCCAACTCCGCTCCTTTTCCAACCACTGTGTCAGAAGGATCATCGACATTGACACCGCCTGTAACTGGTTCTTTAGTAGATACTTCTGTTTTCGCTGGTGCCTCTGCACTCGAGGGATCCACATCCATGGCTTTATTCTCTTCAGTAGGTGCTCCCTCTGTTTTGCCTTCTCCATTTTCCTCTTTCTTATCGACTGAGAGGCCAGCTGCAATGTCAAGTCCTTCGTCGTTAGCTGATATTTCCAGTTTTTCAATGTCATGTAAGATCTTTCCCTTAGCTGCTATAACACATTGGCAAAACATACCACCTGCTCTCATTGACAAAGCATGTTACTTTCACTTCTATTGACAAACATCTGATCACACAAATAACTGCAGACTACGAAACGTCTGCGACACAGATTTGACGCATCACAAAAAATTGGACTGCTATGTGATACGTATTCTAGCGAAAGAATCTCACAACAGTTCAAGAGACCCAGAACTTCCAGGAAGTAATGAAGCTCACCAACAGTTTTTTCTTTCACATGGTCACGGCTCTTTCTTGATCTTTTTTGCGAAGGCTGTTTCACCTCAGAGTCATGACCAAGCCCGTCAAATAAGGAACGAATCTTTGAAGTCAACCTTGCAGATCTCCTTGGTTGATCACCTGGAGTCGCTGGAGAACCACCTTCATGATGCAATATAGAACCACTTATTTAAAATCATGTCATATATTCATTAGTACAGAAGGACCATTGGCTGCCAGGTGAAGTATCCACAGAGAAGAAACAAATAAATACAATAGCACCCCACACAGGGCACAGACCAAGCAGACAGCTGCCAGAAGGAAGTACTACCATTTTGCTCACAAGGGGACAATAACAAGGGTTGAGAGAAGTCACAGTTTCAGTTGTTGCTACTCGCCAAAACATGCCATCTCTATAACATACAATCTGAATAACTGCCAAAAGAACTCACCTGAAGCTTTATGAAAACATAACATGCAAGTAGCCTACTCCAGATTAAACCTAGACTATCACAACAGGTCAAGGATGCAATTTGTCAATAAAGTATCAGACAAGTACCTGCAGCGTCCATAAACATAGAGGAGATGCAACACTCTTAACTGCCTATATCCCACCATGCTAATAGGCAGAAAATCACATACAGACTTAACACTTGCAGTTGCGAGCACCACAAGCATCTTCAGATTGGGGAAAACAAGGAAGCTTAGGCAAGAGTCAGGTGCAACAAGAAAGGTCCAGTAGGTTGAAAACTATTAAGACATTTCCCTCGTCCAAGTGCCAACTTGCGAGGTTAATTTTCATATTAAAAAAATTTAAGAAACCCAGTCTCACCACACCTGGTGTGTATCTTTCAACAACATATGCATCAGCAAAGGCAAACTGCGGTTTAAAGATGACCACAGTTGAGTACACCATCGGGAACAGACACAACCAGATCAGCATGGCAGGGGAAAAATGTAAAGCCACCTGGAATCCCCCAATCAAAGTCAGCAGCCGTAAGAGTTCCTGGATGAGCCTTGAGGTATTTATCCAGCTGCCGTTTGTTTTTCACTTCTTCACCATCTGGAGCCAGGAAACACACATCCTTCTTCTTTGGAGTCCCCCCTTTCTTTCCCGAAATCTGCATATATGCATGATATCGACCATTAGGGGTTAAACCATCAGAAGAGAAATAAAACCATCGGCAATATACACAAACATGAACCTACTCCCCTTTTTGTTATAAATGAAGTATATCATGCCTGAGGCCATTCAGAGGCTACACAACCCCGTTGTGTGTAATTCTCCTGTATCTACCCTCGCCCTTATTCAAAGGCCTCGAAAACTAGGAAAGGAAAATTACCACGCTCAATATTATCTTTAACATAATAGGTCCGCATCAAACATTTAGGTAGAGCTATCATCAAATGATTTCTCCAAAACATCCTTCTGTATTGGAAGTTACGGATTAAAAAGGTATAACAAGACCTTACAAAGCACTTTATATGAAGAACTAAAAGCTTTGAGACCGACCAGAAGAGCTTCAGATGTCATCACATAATGTATTCTCCCAAAACATCCTTCCGTATTGGAAGTTACGGTAAACAAGGTTTAATTGGACTTTAAACAGCACTTTATATAAAGAACCAAAAAGGCTTGCAACCGACCAGAAAAGCTTTAGATGTCATCACATGATGAATTTTCCAAACGTTGCCGTAAACAAGGGTTAATAAGACCTTAAACAGCACTTTATATGAAGAACTAAAAGCTTAAGACCGACCAGAAGAGTTTCAGATGTCATCACATGATGATTTCTCCGACGCATCCTTCTGTATAGAAAGTTACGTATGAACAAATTTTAATTAGGCTTTACACTACAGCACTTTATATGAAGAACCAAAAGCTTGAGACCGACCAGAAGAGCTTCAGATGTCATCACATAATGATTCCTCCAAAGCACCCTTCTGTATAGAAAGTTACGTATAAACAAAGCTTAATTAGGCTTTACACTACAGCACTTTATTTGAAGAACTAAAAGAGTAAACAGCGACCAGAAGAGCTTCATGAAGACCGTTTCAGACCGATTTCAACTAACTCGAGCAGCGCTGTCAATATTTATTACCGAATCTGTCACGGCGGACACGAACTTGACTTGCTGGCCGACATTGCTCTACTCAAACTGGCGTTACTGTAGATCAACAGAATTAGTTACCGCAAGAAAATTCGCAACACACAGGGGTTTGCTTGCAGCTACTGCAGATATACACACCTCGCGCATCCTTCTGTATTGTAAGTTACGATAAAACAAGGTTCATTTAATCTTTACACTAGAGCACTTTTAAGACCGACCATAAGAGCTTCATATTTTTTAAGACCAAGAAAATTCACAACACACAGGGGTTTGCAGCTCCTTGTAAATACCTTGCGCTTCCAGCCCTGCAGAGTGCCTGAGAGTTCCTCAAATACTCCTTCTGGCGTTCCTACGCCTTCAGCCGAGGCTAAGGTGGCCTCCGGACTCCCCATGCCCGCTCACTTTGCCAACACAAACCTCCACAAAGATAATCACCGTGACCAGCCACAATCTTACTTAAACTCTTAAACTCTCGCTTAACTCCTATAAAACTCTTAAACTCTCCACTGCCACAATCCTCGCACACAAGTCACTCGCCGTAGGAGAAAATCGCCCGAAATCGAGCACACGGCCACTACGCGGGCCAATCCGCACCCCCAAAAGAAACCTCCACAAAGCTCAAAAAAATTTGCACAATCCAAAACTCCGCCGCGGCCGTGCGATGAGCTCCCCGGTGGCCGCAATTGGCGAAGCGCTGACGACGGAAACGCGACACAAATTTGGCAGCGGAAGGCGAGCGTGCGTGCACAGAGCGATGCTTTTTGTGTTTCGATGTTTGGTGTTGTTGGAGGGAGAGCGCGGAGCGGGGGGAAGAGGCGCCTACAAGCGCGGACGATACGGAGACCGATATCCGCGGAGGTGTCCCGGTCCAACCCCGCCGGTCATGGCTACAGTAGGTACCCGGTTCTCAGCCGGTTCCATGTGCGCTATTCTTCCTTCACCTCTCGTGTCGTTTCTTTACTTGGCACGGTGCTTCTCTTCCCATGGAATCGGGTAAGGTTAAATGAGTCGAGTGAAAAATATCACATCCGAGTCCCATGCTCGCATGGCATTTATTCACTTGTTTAGAATTGGTTTCCACTAAGTAAATGGCCATTTTACACTCGTGATTAAGGGCCGTGAGAAAAAATGATTTAAGGTTTACCATGATCATGGTCAGTAGTCTAAAGCCATGACTAAGAGAAATTCACATCACTTTTTTAATAAGTTTGGGTCATGAGAAACATTGAAGGTAGATGAGATTTAAATGGTCTTTTTTTTTTGGTCCGAGACAATCCTAAATTACTAGATGATGGTGGAGAGATACCCGAATCTTAAGGAAGAGGTTGGTGGTTTGATTCCCAGCTATGAAATCTCCTCTCTACTTGACAGAAACTTGCCAGGTGGTTAACTGCCTCCTGTGCTTTGGCATTGGCTTGTCGGCCTTCTGTCTCAAAAAAATTGGTTATTTTTTTCTTACTACTTCACTTCTCATAAGATATGAAACACACAGTTAGCATGAGGTGGTTAGCAAATCCAAATTGTTCCTCATATTCATTTCTAGAGCTCATATGAAATAGCTCATTCATTATCAAGTTGCAAATTCTCGTGTTCATTCAGTGGTCATTTAGGTCCCCGTGATCATGTTCACTATTGAACCTAGAATGATCATCATATTATGAGCACATTGTTCCTTTTTTTAAAACAAATGGTTTTTTGTTTATGTTTTTGGAGTTACACCTATCCACATACCACTCAATTATAAAGTTGTCCAATTACAAAAAGCGGTTGAAATAGGCACATCTACCTTAAGGGCCGTTTACACACATGATCAAAGGCCATGAAAAACAATGATGTAGGATATCCCATGGTCGTGGTTGGCAATCTGAAGCCATGACCAAGAGAAATTTACATCACTCCTTAAAAGCCTTGGTTAAAAATTATAGTGCAAAGCGTGCTTAGACAAGATGTAGTGTTTTACAAAAATCTCCTACAATCGGTGGAGAAGATTATTATTTCAATATAAACATATGTTCAAAAAAAAGTCTATACATAGATATTAATAAAGATAGGATTTCTCCCTAAATTCACCTTCATTTTATGTTGAGACAACTTATTTGAGTTGTCTCGCTGCCAACTTCGGGTGACCATCATTTCTAGACACGAAGGATAATATATCATTTCTCATTCATTCTTTGACATGCTCAATTTTATTCTAAAAGACTTTATATGAGGCGAAGTGAGACTACCACTCAATTCTCAAACAATGAAGGAGTTTAGAAAGCGTTGGTCATGGTTTGTGGTCACTAATGGAAACAAACTTCAACACAAATACAATGAAGAAGGCAGCACTAGTGGGTTGGGAGAAATCATGACACTTGTCATAAAATTTTGAAAAAAAAACAAGCTGGAAAGAAAAAGGAGGGGGAGGGGAGGGCCCCACATGTCGGTCCTAATAGCAAGGGCAACAACCCTCTTGCCATGGGACGAGGACTGATGGGGGGGAGCAGATGCAAGCCAGGAGGGGGAGCAAGGTTGGGTTGGGGGGGGGTAGATAGCAAGGTGGTGTGGGGCTAGGGGTTAGGGGTCTTGGGTAGCTAGGTTAAGGGGTTAGTGGCTGATTTTTTTTTATTCTTCTTCTTTGAAATAATATCTAGATATATTAGAATTTTATTTTTCTCAAAGTTTAAGAATTATGTTAAAAGTTTGTCTTTAAATCAACAATTTTTTATTTAAACTTATACTTTGAAAATATTTTTGAATCTACATGAATGTAAAAAGTACACAAAAAACACAAGTTATATTATGCTCTTTATTTTTTGATTGTGCACAGGACGGCACAGGTCCAACTAGTGTCATGTATAACGAGCATAAGGTGTTAAACTATGTGTCATATTCTTAATTGTCATTTTCTTACATGTGATCTTTTTCTTCTCACAACATTGGGCAAATGGATTGAAAATATCGTATTTGCTTACTTGTTTATTCATTTGGTTCCACTAACATGATATAAAGTCTATAAGGATGTACTACATAACAACCATTGGGTATTATTGCACATGCACTCTCTTTCACATGTCATATATTCACATATGGTGTTTTCCTTTTTGTGCAGGTAAATCCAGTGAAATTATCATATGTGCTTATGCGTTTATTGATTATTTGCAAACAATCCAACAACATGATCTATAAGGTTTAGAAGAATGTGCTATATAACGGCCATTGGGTGTTGTTGAATTTACACAATTCTTCATATTTCGTCTATTTAAATGTGATATTTTTTGTTTTGCGGGATCAAATAAATCACCAAATGCTAATACAATATGTGCTTAAACATAACCCAAGGTTTATAAGAATGTACTAGACTAGCTTGGACCCATGTTACTCCAACCCAATGACAACAAGATGGAAATGTAAATAAATAAAATAGATAGGTAAATTTCATAATCATGAAGTAAGAAACTATACCAAACCAAAAAAAACAAAAAAAAACTTAGAAGTTGCCAAAGAACTTGCAAACTATGAACCCATATCGAATGTCTGTCAACAACGAAATATGATGTGGAGAAGAAGTAGATTTGTCATCTTCAAGGTTTTATCAATACATGTGGAGTTGATGTCTTATCAATCTTTTTGGTTACCAATTATTGAGCCTTTGGCTTAACTGCGTTTTCCATAGGAATAGGCCAACCAAATTGTGCCAATGTATGCTCATTTGTGCATTGTAGGCATCTCTAAGGGGTTGGGGTCACATGTGTTACAACGAGGGATGAAGTACACCTCCAACACCGTTACTTTACTTGATATAATAATGGCCTTCGTTGTAGCGAACAAGGATAGAAATATATCAACGTGGCTTGCAAAGCTCTATATTGCACAAACCCTCGATTACATTGCAAAAACATGTCAATCCTCCCACAAAAGTCCAAACAAAATCCCCACAAAAGCACAAGCCCAACTTCTTTAGTGGGCACCTATGCCCCACTAGAATGCCATCCACAAACCATATGGTTAGCAAACACAAATCAAACACAAATTTGCATATGCAAAAACAAACAAACAAAACATGATGACATCATAGAAGTATGTGGGCTTGAAATTTCCATGGGGTGCAAGGTGGTGCCATTGATGGACGAGCAAGATCGCATTCAAGATCCGCAAACAAATTTGAGTAGGGCACCAAGGACAACACTCTACTTCCACTTGATCAAAACCCCACTCCAACCACTACATGTGCCAAAATTTTATTACTTTGCTCACTCCCAGGGTGCACAAAATGGCCAAAGCCCCAATTTATCCACATAGCGAGCATATGATGGCAATTAAACATGGCAAGGGCCAAAGAAACGTTTAGGATGGCGATGAAGTCAAACAAACCCTAAAACAAAGGCATCAAGGGTGATGAATGTAGTTGGACATGCGCAAACATGGCAAGGGAAACACTAATGCTCTCAATTTGGACGTATTGGATCAATTAGGGTGATGTTGCTAGGACCATATCATTTATGTGAGAAAACCAGGTGGTGTTGCTCAACATATCATTTCAAACCCTATACGAGCCAGTATTTTTTCTATTGTGGAGGGCTACTTCATGCGAAAGGATATTGACAATAGAGATTATGCTAGATGTGTGTGCTCTAGCCAACAATTGTACATTGTTAGAGATACTAGTAAAAACTTGTGCCAATCCCACACAACTGCATGTTGGTTGAGTTTGCTTTTGTTATTAAGCAGTAAATAATTTGTTGAATATGATTGCAAGAAGGAAGCAACCCAATTGTCACTTCAGCATAGTACTATTCATTATGCAAGGGTGGCCCAATATAAGATGAGTATGATTCTCGGTCCTAGGGGTGCAACACCTTATGGTTAAGTAATGTTTTAAACTACAACCTTTTGTATCCAATGAATTGCACTGGCGATGTGTAAGGCAATGAGTCCTCATCATGGCACAGTGTGAGAAATCACAATCAAAACTTGTAGACACTTGGGCAACATGGGCATTGGTGAATTGTGTTGTATTAAGCAAGGGATTTTGTTGCCCTCGTTCTAATTCGTGAGGCTGCATTGTTTGGTTAGTAATATATATATATATATATATTCCAAACCCCAATTGCCTAAGTTAAGAATGCACCTTCCTAGATGTTCTCAAGTTAAGACCATGAGGAAAATAAACATTGGTTGACAATTGGCCCCATGACCTCTTTGAAAAAAAATTACCTTGTATGGAGGTCATTATAGGCCATGTATCAGCAATACTTCGACATTTGCACAAGTCACATCATATTCAAGAATCCCCCCTCCCTAGATGTGCGGCGCTTATTGAACAACGCCTAGGGGCTAAAAAATGTTATGAGCACAAAAGAAGTTATTTGGGTAGAGTAATCCGGGGTTGAATAAAGCGCAACATTGGATGTAGTGTAGGCCCACCATTACATGTTTGCCTAGCATGGGTATAGTGCATGAGGTTAGCAGACCAACATGTTGGGCATGCAACAAAGAGTTTAGAGGTGGGAGTCCTCTATTGTTTTCCACCAATGTCCTTTGATTATTAGAGGTTGATCATGTGACCTAAATTCATATCAACCATGTCTAAATATTAAGATCCAAACATTAAGTCTAAGTGTATTGGGCTTATGTTTGTCGGGCCCACAAAATACCCTTAACATGGTAGATATTGGTATGAATGTATTGAATATAAAGAATGATTGTTCATCTATCGCAATTAAATAAAATGGTGGAATTCCACAATCATACATATATATCATGAAATATTACAAAACCCTGATTTTAAAAACTTGTCAAAATATTCTTCTTTTATTTCTTAATTTATATGTATGTTCATGGGTACATGAATATCATGTGATAGAACTTGAAACTTGTGGGAACTTTTTAAGGTCAATGCAAGAAGTCTAAACTTGACGGTATTAAATATTGTGTTAAAAAATGACATATCACAAATCCAATGATGATGACATTTTATACTTGGGAATGCATGCTACACTCAAGGTCATAAGATAGCTTTGATTGAAACTTAAAGTAAGAGTATAGTTTTTATTTGAGTAAACTATACCTAACCCTTTAAAGATGGCGGCATGGATTTATTAAGAGTAAGAGCATGGCTTCTACTTGAGTGAACTATACTTAACTCCTTGAAGAGAGAGGTATGGGGGTAAGCTTAGCTTATAGAGGGGCTTCTTTATATAAGCTCCAAGGAGAGGCGGATCGTGTTCCTTTTTGTTTCATTTGTGGTTTTCTTGAGCTCAAGAGTTCTCTTAGCAAGACATCTTCTTGCTATTGCTTCATATAAGTTCTTGGTCTTTACATGCAAGTTTCTTTGCACGTTACATTGGTATCAAAGCCAGTTTCCTCCTTCATTTTCTATCTTTAAAGCTTGAAGGAGATATTTATAATTTTTTTCTTCTATACGCCTTTCTTGGAAAAGAGTGAGTATGTTATGTGTTTTGACACACTTACGTTGTGTTGCCATCCAAATGGACGCACATCCAGGGTATCAAAACAAACACCCATCCGAGTACTATTCTGCATGAGGTGTGTTCAACTTCAAAATTAACATAAGTGGTTGGTTTCAATTTGATTGGAGGTTTAAAAAGTAGAGTTTTATTTATCCAACCATTGGTTGGCACTCGGGAACTTTTGCTCTATTGCATGCTACTTTGGTGCTTATTGGAGGCTATGTTGGGTTCACGATTTTATTGTTGCATTATAAAGTTGGTGGAACTATAATGGATTTTTTCCATTTTTTTCAATTGTATGTGTTTGCAAGTTTGAAAGAAAACTTAATTTCTCATATCTTTAACATGTATTTAAGTAAATCAAGTCATATTTTCAAATTTTGAACTTTTTGGTTGCTTCAATTTACAATTGGATTTGTTGATACACTTTTGATATACCTAAATTTTATGGGAGATATGAGTTTCCTTAATTATTATTTGAATGTTATGCTATTAAAATATGAAGGAAGAAACACATATATAATTTTTCATGTTAAATATATATACATAAATGTTAAATAATAATTTTTAAAAATTTCTATAATATTATCATAATCAACTATGAGTCTATTGAAGGATCTTACCATACAATGTTATTGTAGGATTTTATGATAGAAATCAACATGTTATATCTTTGGACCAGGACTTAGTCCAATTTTACTTAAATATCAAATCTTTGTCCTCTTGCTAGTAAAACTTCATTTAGGTTGACATAAAAAGATATTACAATTTTTGTTTCTTATCAAATTTTCTTATTTGCACAACAAAATAATTGTTTCTATTTTTCCTAGCTTTGTTGGAATAAAACACATAACTACATCCTATCTACACTATTGCCATGGAAGTCAAATCACACTCTCACTTACCATCCCAAACTCCTTTGTAATGTTTGAGGTCCGACATTTTTTTTTATTTGCATTATGAGCATCCTCAACAATCACTTCTTTGTCTCTGTAACATCTAGGGAGAACATGGTCCCAAGGAGGCCTAATTTGGAGAGCGGTTGATTCACCTTTGGAAATAAGTGGTGACCAGGATCATCGTCCTTCCAATTGCAAACCATATTGTTTTGCATCAACCACTATGAATCAAGTGCATATTTTTTTGTATTGAAATACATGCCATTCATCATTGTTCATGAAGAACATGAAAATATGCATTTCCTTCGAACCTATGAGCTTCTCAACATAAACTTTTAATGAAAGATTGAAATTGACAACATCCTTAATCAAATTTGGAATAAAAAGAAAGGAATTTTGATTCTATGAAATTATTTCATGAGGTTAATAGGAACAAACGTGTTCATTGTTTTGAGTTGTTTGAACAAGTAGTTGAAATATCCATCTATGTCTTCATGAGTGTGACCAACGAGTAGGAATCCAACCTATATCTCTTGGAAACCCTTTCAATCCATCGACATGGATTGAAACACCATAGCATATTGATTTTGATTGTCCCTAGTTGAATTGTCTAGCAATAGAATTTTTTTTCGTGGAAGTCAGACAACATCTGGACCATTAATTGCTTGTGGAATTGAAGAACAACATTTGGAGGCCAAATTGTAAACACATTGAAAATTAAGATGGTCCAGTCTCCATCAAGAGATCTCCCGATCTATCCATACAATTTGTAGCATAGCTTACAATGACTAAAATTTGGGTCCAACAAAATGCATCGGGAGGTCTCATGATGCTCATGGATGGAAGTAAATGAATCTCAAAATAATAATAGAAGAGATGCTTACTTGGATTTGCCCATAAATTTTTTTCAAAATAATCGTTCAATGGCAGATCATCAAATAGCTTCTTGAAATTACACACGTGAGGTTTTCCAACGCACGAATGCACCTTGCCATAGACAATAGTGAAGTTCAAAACTTTAGGGCACAAGTTAGTTGCGTAATGAGCATAAGCGTTGTCACTATGATCATAATTGACCATGGCAGTGAGGCTTACATGTAGCTGGAACAATCCCGCGAGTGGCTTTTTTTGTCACCCGCAAACAAAGATTAGTTGTTTTTTGGGGGTCCATTGCATCATGGATAATTACTAGAACCTTGCACAAATTGATTTTGGACTCATGGCCCCATGCATGGTATAGATTTCAGCATGAACCCTAGTGTTTGTTGTGTTTTTTCAACTCCTTTTTAAGATTCTCCCTAGCTTGACTTCTTTTGATGCTCATGTCAATGAGATCCCTCTAGTGTTTGCATTATGAGCACTTTGAAATTTTGATACCTCCTTTATAAACGTTCACGTTTTGGAAAACATTGTTCTAAAGGCGATCAACGGCCGTCTAAAAGACACTATCCAAAAGATTCAAATGTCCGCAAATTACATAAATTTTAACTTATCAATATTTATCAAATAATAAACTCCTACCTTAAGATCAGGAGGGCTCCCCATCCTTGATTCAAACTTGATTAATTTGTGCATCAACACTTTATGAATAAGACAATGTGAATTATTTATGATATACACATAGAGTTTAATTTCGTGGGAGACCTTGATTTGAGGCCTAGCACTCATAATATGTCGACAAAGTACAATACCATTAAGATGTCTCTCCATGCAATACATGATTATTTTTTAGGAAGTATCATGATAATAAATACACTGGCAACATATCATATTTACATATAATTAGGCCTACTAATTACATGCACAATAAATGTCATGCCTATCAATTTTTTTTTTAAATGACATTGCTCTTGTAACATGTGCTTGTGGGAGTTACAATTTCTAGGAGATGAAAACAATACATTGTAGAGTGCAATTCATTTCATTTCTTTTGGCAATAGTTCAATTGAGTTACACTTCTTGGCAAATAATTTGTTCTTTTAGCTCATTACAAAGTAGAGAGACATGAAGTGGTCAACAAAACATACCAGGTCCAGAGAGAGGAATAAAAAAATATTAGAATGGAGGACGTTACTAGTAGTGACACCAAATACACAAGCCACAACAACAATGAAATTCAGAAACCTCATAATGTTGTATTGAATAGAGAAGGAGTGGGGGAGAATTTGGTTTGTAGTTTCAATAGAGAAGATGAACAAGCCGCTCACGCGTGCAGAAAGGCAGAGAGCGAGGCTCTAAAGGATCCACTAAAAGGGAATCTTTAAGCAATTGAAGGATCTAGAGAACACAAAGGTGGAAACAAATGAAGGAGACAATGGAGCAAAGGTTTAGATTCGGACAACTTCAATTCGACAAGGAGGGAAATAACAACACATACAACAATAAAGATGCAAGGCTTTGTAACGATGACGGAGAGAATGGTGTTATGGACAACACAAAACCAAAGTCATATTCAAATCACTCCACCACTTTGGCATCTTCTGATTCAACTAGTGTTTCATAGAAGGGTTGATAGAAATTTTTGTATATGTTGTTTGAATTCTAATATAAGCATCTCATAAGATTTGTTTTGATATATAATAAAGACAACACGACAACTATTTTGGAGCACAATTTCAATGTTAATTGTGTTGATTGTCTTTAAAATTT
This sequence comes from Polytrichum formosum, assembly GCA_964035585.1. NCBI lineage: Eukaryota > Viridiplantae > Streptophyta > Polytrichopsida > Polytrichales > Polytrichaceae > Polytrichum > Polytrichum formosum. Next base: position 11,664,385 of record OZ037935.1, on the reverse strand, counting down.
CAGTTCTCTTGAATAACTAATCAAAGATGAAGTTCAAAATTGAAAAACACAATGGAACTTCATATGTATATGGGGAGGATTCTGATGGTTTGTGAATCAGTGTTGACAACCACAATAGCCAATGCATATTCACTACAAACTCGGGCAAAAAAATTTTATTACACAAGCTAATCACGTCCATAGTAATGTAGCATCAGGAGGCCTCCCAATGCCATACTAGACATGTCATTACCCATGTACTTATTAGGGCTTACAAATGTTTTGTATTGCATTCTAAGATTCTTTAGAAGAGCACCCTAATTTTTAGCAAAAAAATTCAAGAAAAGTCTACACATTTTAGAAGACAGTGCAAGTAGATATATTGAACACGTAATTGTCTAAAATTTGTTTTAAATATGATAAAATTACATAAAATTTATATTTTTCTACAAATTTTTGTAATGGTGCCCTCAAGTTTATAATGAATTCAAGGAATATGGAAAAAAAACTCAATTTCAAAATACTTAAGGTCATGAAATCTACATCGACAACTAAATTTAGCCATTTCCTTTTGAGCAATACTTCTAATGCTACATTTTGAAGATCTCATCTTGATATTCTATATTTGAGTACCTAATACAACAATGAAGGATGCCATTAGTAAAATGCAATTTAAACAACACTTTGTTACTACTTCTAGGCATTTGACCAAAAACATTATGATTTTAGTATACTGGAGCATTTTTCATATATATTATTCCATGTGTATTTGACCATGCTTGCTCCCACCTATTTTATCCATTACAAAAACCTCATATGGTAAGCTATCATAGATGCGACCCATAGCCAACACACTACCTAAACTATCCTCTAAGTTGCAATTTCTATGACGCAATTATGGTTTGCAAGGATAGGAATCCACCTCATAGTCCTTTGGGATCACCAATCCAAGATGCAATCCAATGGCATTAGATGATCTTGGCATTTCAACTTTTGAATTTAGCAACTCGGTCATTTCTTCATCATTGCATTCGAATTATGTCATCTCACTTGAAAAATCAATAGATGTCTCAAAAACCTCATTGCTACATATCATCAAGTTCTTTGTAGCCCGTGGAATTGGCAACCCTATACTATTGCCAATACAATCTCCAATGGGTGGATAGTCAATGACAAATAGGTTGAGACCGTAATCAACCCTCAAAACTCTAACAAATACAAATTGGTCAAGACTAGGACATGGAGGTACACAATTTGTGCTCCCCAAAACAACCTCTCAATCCCTACATGGACGTCATTCATTTTTAATATGACCTTTTGACCCCAACAAAGGCCATGTTTTCTAGACCAATTTTGCCAACTCAAGTGCAATGATTGGGAGACCTCCATATTTAAGATTCACTACTGTAAACTTCTAGGACTCTAGTGCATGACATATGCATCGGGAGACCTCCCGGTTCAATAAGACGTAGAGGATTTAAATTGTACTTTGCACTATTAATAGAACACCTAGATCTAGAGCCCTCTCGATCCTAAGCATTAATTGACATCATGACTATTGGTACTACAATGCATTAAAAGACTAGTAAATGTGTTAGCTATATATGTAATGATATCACTCTTGATGGAAAATAAATGAAAATAATGATTCAAAAGATGGATGGATTGATGGATGATCTATGTTCAAATAACTATGAATGTATCGTTCTGTGAAGATGAACAGTACAAAAACACATATACACTACAACTGCAAAAAAAACATACAAACTACATAGTAGTGTGAAGCAATGTACACCCACCAAGGAGCGTAAAATTCCAGAGGTTGCAACTTCAAAATGAAGTGCTCAAAATGGATTTCCGTGGAGGTCATTCTCATGTCCACCTCATCCTATTCAATCGTTCAATGCTCCTCTATTGGCTTCATAGGATTTCGTCAAATCTCTTAGATAGAATCATTATCCTATGATTCTTATCTCTATTGTGAATCCTCAACAACAATACCTATTTTATCATCAACCCATGCTTAGCATAAGAACTGTCATCAAACAATGTTTCTTGTTCTAAATGTCGCCGAGCCTTTGCCATTATTGTCCTTCAAAAGAAAGTGACAAATCAAAATCAAAGGTAAGTACATGCATTTTTTCAAATGACTAAAATCAGTTTTCAGTATTTGTTTGATGCAATTGCATCCTCTAGAGTGGGTACACCTAAAATTTCTAGAGTTATGAATTAGATTTTACACAAATTGATTCTTTTTTTGAGCTCTCTTGTACATACCAAGAAACTTGAAATGTTTAAGCATTGTGTGGCCTCCCGATATTATTGGAAGCATCAATATAGGGGTAACACCTTCATTGTAATAGTGAATACACACATAATTACAATGTGTAATTTTTCCGAAGCTGATAGAATATGATTATATTTAGGTTACCTATGAGAATCACATTTATGCCATGTGTTGGGACCTAATATAATCATAATGACATTATGAGGTACATGACATGGGGGTTATGAATGAGTGGGGTGTTTGCATTCCTCAAGATATAGCATGCGCATCGAATTTCTTTACTTTCCATTGGTGGGATTCTTTAGCTCCCAATCTAGCATAAATTCCTGAAGATGTTTGAAGATGAGGTTGTGCAAAATTCAACATCATTGGGGATTCACTATTTCTTTTGCTCCCTTCAGACTGTAGCAAGATGGGTCGGATGGCTTCTTGACCCTAGTGTTTGGGATTATGACATCGTGGTTGTCTTGCTTCATATTGTGTTGGAGACATTTGTTGTGGTACATGCTTGGGAGACCTAGGTCATAGTGTATGTTTTGATGATTTCCCCAAAACCTCTTGTAGAGGTTGAAAGTCCAAAGCATTTGAAGAAAGTGTTTAGAGTTAGCAAATTGGTGAATTTTGTTGATTTGGAGACGCTAAAGCAATCCCCTCTAGGGACCATGGGTGCTTAGCAAGGCGTTTCATCTCTTGACACCCTTGTGGGGATAGCATTGAAATCTGATAGAAATTTTGTCAACATTCAATGTGGCACAAATTTGACATTATTGGGTTTCCACAAACAAGTCCTATTGTTGACGTCATCAAAACCAAATCTTTGAGGATACTTTGCAAAGATATAGTAGCAAGAATCAATTTTTTTTGTAAAGTTTAACATTCGAGCGAATTGTTGATGCAACGCATGGGATTAATGACAAATAGAAGAGCGTGGAGGTAGTTGCAGATGAGACGTCACATGCATGACAAAAACTAAAGGATGTTGGCGGGGAGTGCTATCTTGTGAGCGGTGAGCAATGAGCGGTAACACGTAAGCGGTGAGGAAGGAAAAATATTTGGTAATAGGCCCATTGTTATCCTATAACCGTGGTGTTTGGCACAATTGTAGGATAAGAAGGGTAGGTAGAATAAACATCAGAATTCTAGATTATGAGTAGTGAGAAATGAACATTAAGAAGTGAAAACGACAATGGGCATATATATGTATCATATAGAAATTTTAATAGTTGTATTGCATCCCTTATGACATGATAATAATAATTATCATTGACATTCATAGTAAGACCAACTTGAAAAATAAAACACAAGATATTACAAGAAATACTTAATTTTGCAATAAGTCAATAATACAATACAAATATAGAAAATGCAAGGAAAATGCAAGTGGATAGAAAACATGTGTAACTCCGAGATATAAATGAATGTATATTAAAAAAATGATGACAAAAATAAAAGCCTCGGTTATGGTACTTGAACAAGTGCTACCAAAGAACTAACCATCATTAGAACTTGTTATGATGGATCTTGAACATGAATCGGCCTGAAGACTGGGACTCTACACCTTGCCTACAACCGGATTCAAGATTTCTTAACCAAGGTTTGCATACATTTCCCCTTGTATTGCATTCATTTATATTTGTTGTATTGACGTTCTTTAAGTTCTTCATTTTTGTTCTTTTCATGTTTTTTAAGTTCTTCATTCATCTTGTATTGATGTTCTTCATGTTTGTTGTGTTGATGTACTTTGGTGTTATGTAGGTTGGGACGGGTCGAAGTCGTCGCAATACCGTGGTGAAGGTTCATACGGGCATTGATCTGCTCTTTGCAGACGTGCCCGAGAACTTGCAGGTGCCTCACATTTCTACCTTCTCCGACGATATTCTAGGTTGCAATAGGCGCAACGCTTCATACTTCGGAGCTCTCTTTGCTTTTGTAGAGAAGAATCTCCATGATGACTCCGATATTGTCTTTACTCATGCCGCGGATCCCGAGGTGTTTGTGGAGATCCACGATTGGGTGCATACGGACGGGTGGTACATGGCGGAGGAGTGGTTCGGCATGAACGAACTTGACCTCCAATCGCCCACGAATCTTTCAATATTGGTGTGTATTTCCTTCTTTCAATTTCATTTCTTCCAAGTTATTTGAATAAGTTCAAATTTTTGGATTCTAACGCCTATCATGTGTTTTTTAGACTCGCAAGTTTTATATCAAGGTGTTGGTTCGTGACAACACGGTCCTTAAGGTAAGTGAAGAAGCTCTTCAGAAGTTTGGCTATAACCTCCAGAGGGATGGGTGGTTGATTTCGTTTACGAACGAGGAAAACCAGACTTTGAGGGCAGATGGTGTGCCTTGGAGAGGCGCTCATGAAAAGCGTTAGGAGTTTTATGCGATCTTTTTTTGTGCCCTTACGAAGAAGGAAGACATCATCTTGGACTGGCAGTGTGCTTTAGATACGTGGTGATTTTGATTTTTGTTCTTCTCCACTTGTTTCTTTTTATGTTTAAATTTCTCAGAATGTGACTTTTCAATTGTGTAGGCGGATCCATTGCGGCTTGTCGTTCTCATCAACGCCATGTTGTGGCTTTGGAGGCAGATGAGGCCATCTTCAATGCCATCCTTCTTCCCATGCGAGACCTTGATCCGGAGAGTGCTCCCCGTCCAGTTGCCCGCCCTCGAGGTTTTATTTTTGCTCCACCCCCCAAGAAGAAGGCCAGAAACGACTTTGATGATTGCCTTTGTGCGTAAGTTTGTTTTTCCCTTGTTTGCATTTTTTCCCACTTCTTTCTTTGCATTTGCATTCTTTTATTTTCGTTGATCTCATACTTTAATTGTTTTCGTGTTTAGGACTCCACAAGCGAACACGATTCTCAACCCCGACTTTGGAACTCCGTTCGCGGGGTTTGACCTCCCATGCTATGCGCATGATATGGCGGTTGAGATGGCCGAGGCCGCATCTCCTCCTCCTCCTCCCCCTCGTACTTACAATAGAGGAGTAGAAGGTTATCTTGACTTAGAAGCACAAACAAACAACAAATTTGACAGGGATTGAAACCGTAGATCTTTTGATTTGTTTGTTTTAGACTTCAACTCCAATGTGTGGTTTGGATTTTGATTTCATAAGAGTTGGGTCTTACTTTTATTTACACTTGATGTTGCAACTCTCCTACCTATTTTGACCATGCTCCTATGCTCTTATGCTTCATGCAAGTTCAGTTTTGTTTATGTCTACTTAAATCATCCCTTCAAATTTCAGTGTTATTTGGATTTTGATTTAATTTGAGTTGGATCTTGGTTTTATTTACACGCATTGTTGCAACTCTCAAACCTTGGTCCTACGATTTTGCTCTTATGCTGAGATGGTTTTGTGTCCTTGTATCAGCACAAGTTCATGGTGACGTCAACCCTAATCCCTACACCTCTTTCTGCTGACGTCAGCCCTAACTTTGTGTTATTCTTTACAAAAGATTTTACCATTCACCGTCATCTAGGAAATTATTTATTCCACGGTTTTAAGTTTTACCGAGTCTTGCGATTTTATAGAGGTGAATTCCACGGAAATAGGGGATCTATCAAAAAAATTGAATCCTACATGTCAAGTTTCCATCAATTTGGGATCTTTTTTTCACATATTCTACTACCCAAAATTCAAAATCCTTCCAAAAAAACCTCGGTTCTCCGCTCTCCAACACTAAAAATTCTCCGCTCTCCGCTCTCCGCTCACTGCTCACCGCTCACATAGTTAAATTTCCCAATTGGCCTCTAAATCTATGAAATGCAACACCCGCCAATTATAATGTTTAGTGCTTCTATGCATTGAAGGGGAAGGTTCATCAGCAAGAAAGGAAGCCATATTCTCAGCATAGATAGGGAGGCCTCGAGGGGGAGATGGACTCGATAAAAATCTTGGATCTTTAAAAAATGGTTGCCAACGTCTGCGACATTGTGGTATCACATTGCTAGAACATGACCACATAAATATATTAATAATTATTGTTTACTTCATTTGAGTTTAGGGAAATATATGTGCAATATGCTTCAAAAAATAAAAAACAAAAAAAACCAACCATATAAAGCATTTAAAGAAGAAAACAAACAAACTTACTCACAAAATAGATTGATGGCCTCGCGATTAACAATTGGAGAATCATCTGAGTCTTCAAAATTGGCATCTTTGCCAATAGGTAAAAGAGATTGTATAATCAAAGGCTTCAAGACGGAATCAAAATATCTTGATCACCTTCCAATGCCAAGAGGTGACGCTTTAAAACGCGGCAAGCATGTATGAAGGGTCCTATCAAAGAGATAATAAACAATAATCAAGAAAACAATCAATGAGAGCATGTTAGTTTGTAAAGAAGACATATTAAAAAGAATTGTAAAGCAAAAACAAAATGATCTATATATGTGGCAGTAGTGAGGTCTGCAACAATGCCTTCGGGTCTTGAGAAAACATCAATCAAAACTTGGAAGAACAATGGATGTTTTTCTCATGGGCCTCTCCAAGGTGTGATACCATCATCTCTCATCAATTGAGAATTAGCACCCGTGAAGTTGTATAAAACATCATCATCCCAATCCATACCATTCTCCGAAAAATCTTTGTCAGTATTCAATTGAAAAGGTCAAGGCATGCGTTTCGATCTAGAAATATTACTGAAAGAGTGAACAAGTAAGAGAGTTGTGAACTTGACGGTCTGCACAACAAATCTAAAATAAGTAAAACAACAAACCAATCAATTTATAATGTACACAAACAACATGATTCATTAAAATGAGAAAAAATATGATGAAAATAAATTGTGAGACTAACTGTTTCGTTTGGATTGCGAGGATTGGCTAGATGAAGTGGGTTTACACAAGTCCAAAGTTCATGACAAATCTTGCAATTGTAATTGAAAGATATGAAGATAATTCTTTTGTCCACTTTGGATCTTCAGGATGAAATATCAAAAAAGCACCATCGTCATGAAGATATTGCATGCAAAGTACAAAAGAAAAAAAAGAAATTCATCAGATTCTGCATTCCAAGAAGGTATTGAAGAAGGAGGTATTGGAATTCAAGGCATAGTAAGCCCCTTCGAAATATCTGCAATAACCAAATCAACTGTTGGTGTTGCTTTCTGAACACCTTGAAAGTAGAAAGTGCAAGTTGCACAAATTAAAACCAAGTTAAAAGAGTTACAAAAAATAAAAAACATGAGTATTAAACATCAAATATATACAATACAAATATCAAATATACTTGTAAACAATCCGCCTCATGGGTTGAAATCCCCCAGGCTACTCATCAAAAATCTTGTTTTTCATAATGCCATCATTCAATTTGAACAATTTGAAAAATGTTATTTCCCAATAAATGAACCTCCAAGATTCAATATAATCAGCACAAATTGACAAAAGTTCCGCTGCATTGGGGCAATCTTGATGATGACGTTTAATTTAGAAATTGTGAATTTATAAATAGCAAGAGCTTCTTTAGCCAACTATTGAAAAAAAACACAGAGAAATAAATATATTAAAATTTTATAATATGAAAAAATATTTTTTAAATCAAAAACATATTTGGATGGGATATTCATACTTGACTCCAAAATGTTGCTTTTGTAACCACAAATTAAAAGCCTTATAAAAATAGATATTTTTGGAAATTTCAAAGATATACGAAATGCATGAGTTGAATTCCATCGCTCCAATCATTTCACCTTTTGTGCGGCATCTATTTTGGATGTCACAAAATGTTAAAGTTTTTCTTTATTCATTTGAGGTTCATCATAACACAAATCATAATGCCGTTTGATTTGAGCCAAGAAACTATGTCCTAAACTATGATCTGCAATGGTAAATGTTTTACAAGACAAGAGTCTAATTTGACATATTTAGCATCCATTTTTACATTCATAAATTCCGTAATCCCTTCAAAGGACCTCTCATGCTTTGGAGTGAGCTCCAAATATTTTTTCTTGGCCAAATCTCATGCATCAACAATATCACGTTGAAAAAAACAAATATTAATTTAATATAAAATATGAAATAAAATAAGAAGGTCATGAAAACAATGAATATTAATATAAAACTTATATTATATAAATAATCCAATAAGAGATTCCGTGTAAATATGTACAACATAGCAATTATTTTCGTGATATATATTTTTGTATTGGTTAGGTGTCAATAAATTTTTGAAGTTTTTAATAGGCAAGCTTTCGACAACTTGCACATGATACAATTGATGAACAAGATTGGTCTTCACATATAAATGTTCAACATGACTGAAACAACTAATATAAATTCAATAAGAAACCTAATAAGAAAACCAATTAAGAAATTGAATGCAAAGTATATGATAAAAATTTAAAACGAAATAAAAATTTGACAAATCAAAAAATAAAACATAAAAAAAAACTTACATAATGAGGTCATGCATAGCCATAAAAAACACAATAATATTGAGGGAGTGATTCAACAAAATAGAATCCATTGAAATGTGCCAATTTGCCTCTCCATAATGAGCCTTATCGATAACAAACCTCCACTTTTGTAAATGATGATTTCCATCCCAAACCCAAAACATATTGTTCACAAATTTGTAGAGAATATTGTTTATTTTTTAAATATTCATCAAATTTTGAGGTCACATCTTTTAGTTTTCATACGATTGTTCACTACTAAAACATAGAATACGGCACTTCTATATCTATACCCACGAATAAATCTCTGCTCCAATTTTAAAACAATTGGTATCAATATTGGTTGGACCAAAGATATTGAAAGCAAATGATATAAATAAATAAAAAATCTCAATTTTGAAAAATATTAAAACTGTATATTCGTTTGAATTGGAATCAAACGAATGATCACTCAAGATAGCATGCGCTCTCACATGAGAAGAAGTTGTTTCAACATTCAATTCAAATAAATCATTCTGTAGCTTGCTATCAAAAGCGAAATGCTTTGAGGTATTGTTAGTTTCCATCTGTAACAAAGATGCAATAATTTATAAAGCAAAAAAAATTCGATCCATTTAATTCAATTTAAGGTAAGAAACAATTTTTCATATAAAAGATCATCAATTTTATTAATAAAATACCAACTCATATGTAAAAATATTATATGAACAAGTGGTAGAACCAAACAAAATGAATATAATATTATTTATTTTAAATAAAAATCTCTGATTGCTATGGACCTTCAAAGTTGCCTAAGCGAAAGAAACATTCCAAAAACTAAATTCTAGAATGTAACGAAGTAAATTAAAGATGTACATTAGATTATAAATTCATGACCCCACAAAAACAGTAGATATTGAAAAAAATTCATAAACTTAAATTGAAGTCTAAAATCCTACAATAAATCATATACATTGAAATGATCTAAATGTACGTACCTATTTTTTCCAATTCCATCCAAACATGTTTTATAATTTTAAAAATTCATCTCCAAAAATCCAAATCTACCAATCATGAACTTGAATATATATATATATATAACATTAAAAATAAAAAAACCACATACAAATACACACTATCACGAACGTACTTCAGAAAGAACTTAATACGACCAACTGAAGAGAGTAGAGAGAAGAGTTGACACAAGTAAATTAGAAATACTTTGGAGTGTATTAAAGAGAGTCCAGGATACAAGAACCGAGAGAGTTACGACTAAAACCTACGAGCTAGGCCGCTAGAATGAGTTGTCGAAACTGAAAAACTCTTCAGCATCGATTCCTATATATACTAGAGGTCCCTGACCAACTTGGAAGTTGCCTAAGAACCTTCTAACAACTTAGAAGTTGCTTGAGGACCTTTCTCAAGCTTGGAAATTATTTGAGAAGCTTCTAGCAACTAAGAAGTTGCTTAAGCTCCTTCCATGAGCTTCTAGAAGCTTCCACTAGCTTCTAGATAATTTGCTTAGTTTCCAAAACCTTCTAGAACCTTCTAACTTAGACTTGCTTTAATTATGTCCGTAATACTAACACACACACACAGACACTCACTCATTCAATCTGAAGTTCAAGAATTTTAGATTTTTTAAGGTATTGGTTGTGCCGCTAATACCCTCAAATTATTAATGAAGATTACAATTGGTGTTTCACTATGCAATTTAATTCTTCTCTACTTCAATATTTGATTCTCACGAGGGTATTGGCGGTACCGCCAATATCTTCAAACACAATCACATATGTCTCTAAAGAATACAATCACATATATTTATACAGATTACAGTCACATATTCTTTTATAGATTACAACCACGTATGCTCTGATGGAATACAAACAATACATATACACAAAAATGTAGATTTTTACCTTGTACTTTGTTATGCCCGAACCTCCGTCAACCACCGATGCCTACTATTCTCTACCACCACCTATCTTCGGCTTGTCGCTCTCCTCAAGGTTCAACAAACAAAAAGAATCTCAACTCAAGATTTTTTTACCATTTATATCTAAATTTTTAACAAATGAATCTTATTAGATAAAGTATTGCATTGGGATGACAAGATTATTTGAATAACGAGTACTTGTACCAGGGGTATTGGTGGTGCCGACAATACCCATGGTAATTTCATAAATAATTTTTGTTTGTATCCTAAGAATATTGGCGGTGCCGCCAATAGTCCTGGCGCTATTCTATATATTTTCAATATCGTACATAGGTGGTATTGGCAGCACCACCAATACCCTTAGACGCTATCAAATGTATAGTATTTCAAATTTTCCACCTAAAGGGTATTGGTGGTGCCGCCAATACCTTTGGGGCTCTCATACGTATTTCGAGTTTCATACCCGGTGGGGTATTAGTGGCATCGCCAATACCCATGGCGTTCTCATATGTATTTTTCATTTCGTACCCGGGGTATTTGCAATGCCGCCAATATCCCTAGCGTTTTTATATGTATTTTCAATTTTGTGCCCGGAGGATATTGGCGGCACCGCCAATATCCCTGCCACTTTCATACGTATTTTTAGTTTTATGCCCGGGGGATTTTGGTGGTGATGCCAATACCTCTATTGCTCTCATATGTATTACGAGTTCTGTACCCAGGGGTTATTGGAAGTGTTGCTAATATCCATGCTACTCTCATACGTATTTTTAGTTCCACACATGGGGGTATTGGCGGCACCGCCAATACCCCTACCACTTTCATCCATATTTTTAGTTCCGTACCCGGGGGTATTAGAAATGCCGCCAATACCCCTGTCGTTGTCATACATATTTTCCGTTGTTGGTAGCAACCCGGCTAGAAAAGACCATAGACCGTGAACAATTGAATATAAGTGTAACAAGAAGGGTTCAAGACATGCGCATGTAGATGTAAATAGTCTAAAAAAACTAATATTTTGATCTGCATTACACCATGTTGGAATCCGGTTGGTTACATTAACTAGCATTATCTCTTAAATGAGCCAGTGGTTAAACAAGACATAAAATAGGACGGATACATACAAAGCTTTCTTACGCATATGTGCGTAGATCCTTTTTAATTAATTTTTAGTGGGATTATTCATTTTGAACCAACCAAACTGCTTGCTTATCCATCCGGCTGACCATTGTTCTCATAAAAAAAAATCCATTTCATATCCTGAGGGTATTGGCGTTTCCGCCAATACTGTTTGCGTTTTTTCAAAGATTCCTATAAATTATGAATTGCTTAAAATATAAGAAGTATAAGGTCAGTACTCCGGCTTCATCTCCTTTGTTTTCGTGCAAGGAATTGTTTTCATATTCTTCATACGTCATATTGTATTTGTTTTCTTCTTCTTCATCCTCTTCTTGAACTTCAATCTGATTCATGATATTATTGGATAGATGCTCATTAACCTCTTCTCTTGCCTCCTCATTTTTTTCGTCCAAATCATTCAAATCTATATTCTTTTGTATTTCTGCTAAATCGTTTATACATTTTTGCACTACAATGTGGGATTTTTTCCTCATACTACTCGCTCGTTCTCGAATTTTTTTAGTAAAATACAATCATTTTTGTTTTTTCCTTCTTCCACTTAATTGTGTACTAGTGTCATGATGATCTGCCTCTTGCATCTGTGATAGTGAAATTTAAGCACTACATAATCCATTTTCTCTAACTTTTACATGAAGTTTGATGCATACTCCTATATATATGTATTGAATTTGATTAACATGTGGTTATATTATATTGATTATTATATTTATTTAAAAATATTGTGACAGCGTACACTTTCCTTGTTATTTTGGTGATGTATAATCCAAAAGCTAATTACCAGCAATAACTTATATATCAAATTCAAAATAACATGAATACTTGTAGCATTAAACTAGGTAGAATTAAGGTTAGGGTTTGTGAATTTCCTCCACTTTTTTTGAAAAAATTATTATAGTCTTTTTTTTTCACGCATACACTCTCTTATTGCTTTCTATTTTATTATTTGAAAGTGATTTCCTGCATAGTTGGTGGATATTTGGGTTGCTTCCTATTTTTGTCTTCTCATTTAGGGTTTGTTGAGTAAAGCCCAAAACTGCCAATACAAATAGTGTCTCATCCACATATTTCAATGTCTCTCATTTTTTCCCCTTACTATAATTAAAGCATATGGATCATTTGTGCCCTTCATTTTGCTTCTTGATGATGATCATCATGTGAAGGTCTTAGAGAATTTGTTTAATTTGAGATTCAATCTCCATATATGATGTATATACGTGAAGCAAGAGATGTATTATGTGGATGGTGATATCTTAGAAACGATCTTGATTCAGAAGAACATGTGTCTTTGGAGGTCGTCATGGATAAATTCAGTACTCTTGCCTCCCCAAATTGTCATAACTTTGTATCAGGCTCAAAACATTTTGTTTGTAGTGGAATGGGTACGATAGATAGTATCATGGCGCTCAAAGACCATTCAATCTTCAAGTACGTCCATGACAGTAGATTCCTAGGGCAATCTTCAAAATGTCAGTATATCTTCCGGGGAGTGGTGTGGATCTTGTGAAACGTATGCAGGTGGGAGGAGATATAGAGAATTCATGGATAATGTTTGATCATGTCAAACATGTAAAGGACTGGACCACGCTTGCATGTCATGTGTACGATACCAAGTACTATAAGGCGCTTACCATTGCGTGTTGTGACATGCAATCTGAAGATGGCGCAACTCGGACTTTCTTCTAGGAAAATTTGAATTCCGTCATGACGGAGAATGGAGCGTCGACTGTGAATTTCAAGAGTTTTATGGTGGACAATGCTCAGGCAAATTGGAATGCGGTCAGGAGGATATATTGTGGAGGTGACCCAAGTATGCCAATGGTGGGTCGTGAGCGCACTTGCCTTTTCCATTGGTCGCAAAGCTTGGATAAGGTGACGCAGAAGTATATCAAGGCATCTTTACAATTCAGCATAAGCATCTTTGCAGTTTCAGCATAAGCCAAAACTAAATATCATGTCATTCATTCATGGTGGTTGTCATCTGGAGCTACCACAGAAGAAAACATTCTCGGCTTATCCGAGTGGTTGGGGTTCTGGCACTTTAGTTACAGGCAATGGGGTGGTCATATGATTATTGTAAGTGCATTGTCACTATATATTTCTTATGTTCTTTTACTTTTGAATATCCATGATATATATGTACATATATAATGTACTATAATTTGTGTAATGTTTACATGATATAACTATGGATGAATGTGCAAAAAAATCAATGTGTAATTTTGCAGAGACAATGCACAACAAATGGCTCCAACAGTTTAGAAACAAGACGACTTGTTTGTATGAAGCAATAGTGGACGATTTGATCCGTGCATTCATGCATATTGCAAATTACAGATCGTGGTTGAGAGGTGGTCTACTGGTAAAGGCCCTGATTATGCGTCCTTGAAATTGAAGGTTGCTGCCAAGTGTGGAGATCCAAAACTAGTGCCATGAAGTCCTATCCGAGGGTGGAAGATCTCAATACCAGGGATTGTGGTTTGGAAGGGTTTGAGTTGTTTGGATCCACCAAACGAAAGCTTGATCTGCCACCGAGTGTGGATTGTGACTCATATCAACCCGATAAAGTGAATTATTTGATTCCTCATCCTAACACTAGGGTAAGAAGGGCATACATAGAGGAGTCTTTGAATTCTGCAGAGCATGGTATGGCACATACCACATCAATGTTAGAGACCGATTTTTTTCTTCTCATTGGCATATTGCAAGATTGCCACCCAACTCTACCAAAAGGTGTTGGGCAATGCAAGCCAATACAGGGACTTTGTGCAATGCCAAAGTCGGAACAAGCAAACTTGGCACACTAGCTCCCACATACAATGGATTGAAGAAGGAGTATTGCTCCACCAACAATGTGAAGTACGAGTTTTGGTTTTGCCGAGATGACATCAAACGTTGTGGAAGTGGCAACAAGAAGTATGTGCTAGACTGGCATGTAGTACCTAGCATATGGCCTGTGAAGATAGGTACCAGTCTCTCAAAACAAGAGGTATTGGCAATCAAAGACGTTGGGTTCCAATTGTAGTAGAGGGAGGCTCTGTCTCCTTGCTGTAGGCTTTCAACAATTACGATGCTCCCAATCCCTCATATGGATTTTCATGTGCCATTAAACCTGGATGCCCATCCAACTTCCAGGGTTGGAAGGTCAGTGCGCCGTAATCTAGCAACACCAATGGTAGATCATAAAAACAAATGGAAGAGTGTTGGGTTCATGGACGGTTATTATGTGGTTGGAATAACTGCCAATTTATATCTAGAATTTGGAGTGCTAATCAACATCATCTCCAAGGAGGACATCCCATATCGTGTCACAATTGGCGACATGCCACATTGCACATGCCCTGACTTCACTAAAATGTCATCTCAATCTTTGGGAAATAAAGGGAAATGGATGTATTGCAAACATCTTTATTATGTGTTTAGATTTTTGTGCAAGGTGGATTATGACAGTGAAAAGTTCATTCATGCTCCAACGTACTCCTACAACGAGGTCATGCGGCTACTTGAACTTGCAGGTGTTGTAGAATGTGAGTGACATTCCAAGTGTTGTATTCAACTATATGTTTGAGAATTTGAGTAAGTGATATGTATTAGTTTGGATTTTTATAATAAAACCAACAATGGACTGATGGTTTTGAAAGTATCCATGGTAATAGGCTCCCTACATTCTTCTTCAATCAGAATGCGAGTACTTTATATTTTCTAAAGTGCAAAAATATGAGTGCTAATTTAAAAATATATATCCTAAAATTGTGTCCAATGACTAAATTTGGCATCATTGCTCATGTGTTACCGCTCACGGCTCATTGCTCATGTGTTAGCTTCCCTCGGATGTTGCCATGGAGGAGGTAGAAGACATACATGCCCAACATCACAATGAATTTGCCGATGAGATGGAGACTTGCAATCTTGCAAATACAGAGATTGTGAGGGAGATGGGGGCCCTCAAACACTCATGAGGCATTAGGAGCTCTTGCGATGCCCCAAGTTGGATCATGATCCCCAGGGAGTGCTATTTTGTGAGCTGTGAGCAATGAGCGGTGAACGATGAGCGGTAACTTGTGAGCGGTGACGAAGGTGAAATATTTGGTAATAGGGCCACTAGTATCCTACAAGCGTGGAATTTTGGCCTAAAGAATTATGATTCCCGTAGAAACAAATGCACAAGTGATTATATAATGTAATACCATTTGAATTCATTGTGAAGGTATTACCATCAACTGAATGATCTAAAGGTTAAAAATTTATTTCATTGGAAAATAAATTCATAGAACAATGTCCCTTATGTGAATGAATCATTTTTAATTGTTGTGTTTTGAAAAAATCATGAAGAACTTTCTATGTACATCCTAGTAAATGGAGACAATTTTTTACAAACAAACAAGTATTTGAAATCCAATCATCCAATGAATCAAGAAATATATTATCAAAATGTGTCGCAAAACACAATGAAGGTCATTCAAATGAAAATGAATTGACTAATATAAATGCACTTCATGATTCATCACATCTAATAGATGTATCACTCTCTATAGCCTCAATATCTAAGTATTTGGAAATAATCATATTGTCTGAAATATTTGAATCGTGACCAGAATCATATGATGATTCTGGAGCATTAGCCATATGTATTGCTACTGCTTCTGCATAAGATGGCTAAGAGTAGGACTACGAAGAAATCCATGTAGTCCAAAGAAAGGAACAAATCTTGATTTCTTGATAGGTTTTCTGAATGCAAAACAACATGTAATATGGTTAATATAGTATATATCATATATGGTATACAATATGGTTAATATTGTATATATAAATATTAAAAATTCAAATAAAAATTTCAAAAATCCACACTATAACTTACTCACAAGCAAAAGACATCATCTCCTCATCTGGCAAAACATCATCATCAACAATTGTAGTGACACAAGTGATCGAGGCTATCAGACCTCTGATTCGAATGCTGCGATGAGAAGGAGAAACAACCAGCGAAGAGGATGGCAGTCAGAAGGAGAGGAGTTGCAGTCGAGACGAAGGAGGCGGCCAACAAAGAGAAGATGGAGACGAGGGCAAGAGGAGCTGCCACGTGGAAGGGGCGGCGAAAAGAAGGGAGGCCGGCGAAAGAAAAAGGTCCCCAGGAGGGGAACGCCACCGTGACCCGGGAACGAACTCGGGAACTCGTGAGAACGCCGCCACGACGCGGGAACGGGAACGCGGGAACGCGGGAACGCGAAAGGAACGCCAAGACCCGGACTTGGAGCGGGTAAAGGTCGCCGTTAAGACTTCCACCAAGACTTCAAGTTCAAGACCAGAGAACTAGGCTTCAAAGTAGTTAGAACAACCACCGCAACCGGCATATGTTCATTATAAGTAGATGTTAGAAGTGGTTAGGACTGAGATCTTCATAACTAGGAGAATTGACCCTGAATTTTGGCTGCAGAGACATTACAGTCCTATTTTTAGTAAATCCGCATAATTATACTAAAATTAGATTTCAGAGACTATTTAAAGAGGGGTACTTGAAGGCCCTATAGCACTTCATTTGGCCCCGAACGATCTTACGTGAAGTGACTCAATTGTTACCTTCGGATAATGTATATACTTACCATTTAGGGTGCATTACTTACCATCAGAGATCTAGTGAAGATGACTCGGACTCAAGTATTTAGGAATTATACTTAGGCCTTCCACGGAGGAAAGACAAGAATGCTCTAGGAGTATAATCAATTTAGAAACTAAGGAGCCCCTCAAGAAGCGTAGCATGTTGAAATATTTCAATATAGGATTTCAAAATTAGAGTTTTAAGGAGCTTCGCGGCGAGAAGAAATTTAGCCTCGGATTCCTTTGAACTTAAAGACCAAGGCTTTTAGAGGAGGCCGAAGATGAGTTTTGGAAAATAGAAAAATCACCTAGGCATTACGAAGGAATTCCAAATTACTAAACTCATATTATTATGGAATAAATTGCGAACTTCTACCACCTTGCAAAGAAGAGATTATACTCAAGCATTTAATGTAGAGAAAGATGCCGAGAGCAATTAAGAAAAAGGAATTAATGAAGAGATATTCAATCTAGTATAGGAATCTAGCCCATTGACTAGAAGATACCACGGGAGGCCTTGTCAAATAGTATAAAGAATAAATCATATAGGAGGATCTATCGGAGGACATTCCCCTATTAATCTTTACCCTCACTCATATAAAGGAATCCCCCACTCAAGTGAACATCCAAATCAAAACGGGAGTATGGAATAACCATAATGACCATAGAAACAATTCCATACAAGAGAAGAAGACCGCACATAAAGATTGCACCATCACATACTAACTCAGGACGGCATGAGATTCAAACGAGGGCTATCAAGATGTGCACCACCATAACACAAATAGAGACCTCGAGCTCTTCAACATCAGGATATAGAGACATTGACAATTGTAATATTAAAGATTACAAATGAAGTGATAAAAATATGTAAAATTACGTAGGGAAATTGCATTAGCGAAGGAGTATACTTGAATTTCCAAAGACCTTAGTACATATTCTTGAATTTGAAATGGAATAAGAATATTTTGCAAGACATTCAAACCATGAAAGGATTTAGGGGAACATAAACTTGAAAATCTAGGACACCTACTCTTTAGAGATTTATTCAAATATCTCTTGATTCGAACTCAAGGTTTTAGGGGAACATAAACTGATGAACTAGATCATCTATCCCTTAGGGATTCTTAAGGGTTCATACCAAAACTAACATACCAAAATTAAGAACTTGTGTGGAATACAACCACCTTCAAACATAATGGAAACCTAGAAAAATCTAATTTTGGTGGGAGTGACTTCCATGTCAACCGGTTCAGTAGCGGGTTATACCGTCTAAGGCTAAGGGTTGAAGGTGGCCCCAACAACAATTTCAATTCGGAGGCCTTCAACATTATATTTTGGAGTATTGTCAAGGATAGGTTTTAACACATAGTCGAATATTCCTTGATCTCCTTCAAGTGCAAGAAGGTGGCGACCACATGCACGAGACCCCAAAATTGGACCTCCTATAGAGCATGTGAGGTCGATAACACGATCACCTTTTGGAGACAACATTCCATAAAGATTTCGAAGAAACGAGGAGCCTTCTGCCATCCACCTTTCCATGTCCTTCCCATAGTTTTATCTTTCATGATAAGGTCATTATCTGTCACCATATTGATTGCTACATTCGTAGTGGATATGTCCATTTCGGGGCCTTCAAACTTTAGAAACTTAAAATTTTATTGACGTTTTGTAGGGTCATTCCATCTTCGGGCAATAATGTATACAAAAATACCTTATTTTGCCAAAAAATTAAAGATATGTTAGAAATAGATTCAAATTAAGATATACATTAAAGTTGAAAATTTCACAAATTTTGATTGGTAAGATATTACTGTTTGCCCTAGATTATCTGGATCGATAAGATGATCATTGGCATTGATGCAATAGATTATCTTTATGACCATTATTTGTGTTTGATTGAGGCATGCATTGAGTTTCCTCCGATTTTCAGGATGAACGTTACTGAAACTAACAATCGCACCATCATTTGAAAGATATACGTGTGCAACAGACATTGGTGTAAGAAATGTTTTATCCTACTTGACATTCCAAGATGTCACTGTATTGGATGTTCCAATTGTGAGAACCGGAAGCCCATTATAGATGTCAGAAAAAATGAAATCTACAATATTGGTCATTTTCGAACCTGCAATAGAATCTTCACAGTCATTGGAAATCTGAAAACATATAATACAAAAGATATCGGAATAAGTATAAGTTAGATTAAATTAATTAAAATCAATATAAAATAGAGCAAGTTCAAATGAAATAAAATAATAAATATAAAAATGTGAATACATGGTTGATGAATTCCATAGCTTGAATCCATTCATGTGGTCCCGAATCTTGATTGGAAAAAAGTCCAGTAGTAGGTTTGGATTTGTTTGCAGCTCGTTGATTGGCCAAAAACAAGAAACTCTTAAGAATGACCAATTCTCTACGTGTTGCAATGACCCCAACATCAATGGCATCATAATTAGAATTGAAAATCAGTTGTGTTTGAATTGATGTAGAAAGTTGAAAAATTGTTGATGTTGTAGGAAGACGAATATGCCAATTAAATGCAAAATAAAATTTGGAATGAGTAGTTTCTTGAGGAGAAGAAGAAGATGGTATTTCTTGGGAAGAAATTGGACATAACATAAAATGAGAAAATGGACGAGGAGAACGTGAAGAAAATAAAGATTCATGATCATGCTGCAAAAAAATTTCAAACATTACTTATGTTTGTGGTGCATCAACCTTCTTTGATTTCTTGGTGCGTTTGGATGGTAGAGGTAGTCCGGCATTTTGGTTGATTTTAAGTTTGTCAATCTGTAATTGAAGATCTATGTATTTCTTGGATCAATTTGTACAACATCATGAGCTTGTCGTGACAATAATTCTTCTGTGGGAGTATGGACCTTGGGACAATCGATGTACCATCCACAATCGTCAAAATGAGGCCTAGTCCATTCTTGAAGGATTTTTGCGGTGTACATGCAATGTTCAGAAGATATATCCTTCCAAATCTTCATGAAATTTGGGAACTCCGTGAGGCACTTGTTCGGAATCAATACAAATCAAAAATATCTATTGTCAATCAAAATACATCATATTAATAATCGATATGTACTTATTCACACAATGTAATAATAAATAAATATAATAATTTAAAATTTAAAAACATCAACAAAGAAGACCAACCTGAATATTATTCGTTTCGAAGTAAGTTCACCAAAAGGTTGTTCCTCCCACGAATTTCTTCTTTTGATAAACTTAGTTTGAAATTCATGATGAAAGAAAAACTTCATAGCAATATTCTTCTATTTGTTGATATATTTTGATAATGAATCAATTGCAGGCCAAGTTGAGGAGTCCACATCACATAATGCTGCCAGAATCTGAGTATTCTTGTAAAGCATGTTCTTGTAGTTGGGCCCAGAATGAAGCTTTGTGCAACCATTCATCAAATATCACATTAGAAAATGGTGATCTAGGGAAATACAAAGCATCCCTAGTATAGACGAAATTGTTCCACAATTTCAGCTAAAAAACCTTGTATTCAGGATTAACAACATAAATAGCAAGATGGTGTAATTTTTCTTGCGTCATTTCAATAGTAAGAGACTTGTCATAGTGAAGTTGAACTTGTCCAAGAAAATCAGGAGTAAGGGTAGGGTCAACAATTTGAAGTTGTTTGACAAAAGGTGTGTATAACTTGTGGCATTTCTCCTTAATAGCTTCATTGATAGCAATGCCAACAACTTTTGAAGTCCTTTGCTCGGGAGGTGTGATTTCGTTGTATTTTCGGAGTCCCAGGTTTCCAGCTTCTGCAAGTTCTTGTTAGAACATGCAACAAAAAATAATATGAATACATAAGAAGAATAAAATGACTGTACTAAAATTATAAAAAATTTATAATATATATATATAAGATAAGTAGTATACTTACACTGTAAATGTAGTCCAAGAAGTCGTTACGAGTAAGCGAATACCATGTGTCTTTGGGCTTCATAAGACATTTTTAATACTATGATCCCAAAATGGTTGCTCATATTTGTTTTATGTTTAGGATCTACTTAAAATTGCAATTGGAGTGTTATTGAAACAATCAAAAGTATAAAAAAAGTGAGGCTTAATGTGGATTTAGGTTTAAGCCTTAAGCCATTTTATGTGGTTAAGTAGAGGATTAGTGGCATTAGGGAGTGTTTTGATTAGAGGAGTAGTGTTTGATGAGGTAAGGGGAAGGGCCTTGGGTTTAAATGTTTGAATTAGAACATGCTCTTGTTGGTTTAGAGGGTGAGGAGTTAGTGGATAGGATAAGGTCCTACTAAGTAGGAGAAAGTTTAAAGGGTTGTGGTTGGATGCCCTCTCCTTCCCTTCTCTCCTATCCTCTTTCTCTCCTTCTCTCATATATCCTCCCTCTCTCTCTCTCTCTCTCCCTCCCCCGTTTGAATTAGGATCTATGTTGTTGGTTTAAGAGTTGAAGGCTTAAAGGATAGGATGAGAGCCTACAAAGTAGGAGAGGATCGAGGGGCTTATCTTGAGCTTTGAGGGGTGCTCACCCCTTCCCTCCACCGTTTGAATTAGGATCTATGTTGTTGGTTTAAGAGTTGAAGGCTTAAAGGATAGGATGAGAGCCTACAAAGTAGGAGAGGATCGAGGGGCTTATCTTGAGCTTTGAGGGGTGCTCACCCCTTCCCTCCCCCTATATATTCCTCTCTCTCACCTTCTTCACTCACTTGTGTTCCTATTCACTCTATCTTTTCTTTGTGCTCCTTGGCACCCCATGTGTTATAAGTGTGGGTGTGTGGGAAGCAAGAGAGGGGCACGTGTGTGTGCAAGGTTTCAAGGTGAAGAGCCAAGGTCAATTAGTCTTGAAGTTAGCTTTGCATTGTTAGATGTAGTGTTAGATTAAAAGCATTTAGAAACAAGTACATAACTCTAGTATTTAGACTTCTAGAATTTAGACTTCTAGTGTTGGGAATTATAGTATTTAGACTTATAGTACTTACTCTTATAGTATTTACTCTCATAGTATTTAGACTTGCGATATTTAGATTCATAGTTGCATTAAAGTGTGAACTTGGGAAGTTGTTGTGAGGGACTTGTTGAAGAGGAGGCGATGATAAGTTATATAAGTGTTTTTCAACACTTGTATTAAAGACTTATGTGCCTCATGGAATCAACAAGCCATAGCCTCAGCGAGGTGTCATGCACTAGTGAAGAATCGTCAGCCAGGACCAAGTTTGCAAGAGGGAAATTTTTGAGGGCATGCGTGGCAAAGGCAGTGGGGTGGACTCTTGAGAAAGCCAAGGATGTACCTATGCCAGATAGTCACACTAATAAAATGTCATGACTTGAAGTAAGTTGTAAGTCCATCAAGGTAGAACGTACATTCCATGTTACTACAAGTTTTTATGTTACACATGTGATCTCCAAACCCATTACCCGGACTAGGACGCTTAAGGGTGGTGGGTTTGGCCTCACAAATACACATCATCAGGAAGTTGTTTTTGAAAAATGAAAGGGACATGCTTCCAATATGTTGTATTTAAACAAGAGTGTGCATAAGATTGGTAAAGACATGAGAATTCTCGGTAGATCTAGAACAAATATGTAAAAATCAATATTAATTTTTAAACATATATCATAAAAGAAAATTTAGAATTCAATGAAAGTAAAAAAAACATACTTGTTTGTGTTGTGCATAACGCTCAAGAGACTTGGGACCTCATCCTTTGGATCCAAAATGATTGAATCAACATGCATATGTCTTGAATAATCATCTTGATGCACTTGATCGATATAAGGTTTCTATGCCAATAATCTATAATTTCTGTTCCAAACGAAGAACATTTTGTTTTTGAAGCAATGAAGGGCATGATCATATTAAAGCATATTTTTAAATATATCATTGGTCTTTATTCAATGAGCAGACCATAAGGAGAGAAGATCGGGAGTAACATCTTGAGAGAGACCCGTATCATTGGTTAGAGACAAATAAAATACACGATCTCCATCTCGGTAGCCATTCAAAAATTCGCCTTCAAGCTTGAGAATGTCAGTCTTCAAAGCAGGATGAACAACGGGCATTGCAACCATACGACAAAGAGACACATTAAAACGAGCTACACGTAACTCACTAATGATAGCGCTAGCATTTACTTTTTGTTTGGCCATAAGATCAAAAATCTTAGCCTGATAGGAAAGAGTATCATCATCTTCAGAAGCTTCGACAACCTCATTATGAAAATATGAAGAAACAACATCATCGTGAATTTTCTGTTTGTCAATCCTCTTCCTATGCCGAGTAGTCTTCCCAATCCTAGGTTGAGTGGGAATTGGAAGAGTTGTATTAGAAAGTTGCGGTTCATGATCATCAACATTTGTAGAAGAAGGAGAACGTTGGGTCTCCGAAATTTCCACATTTCCAATCTAGAAATGCAAAAAAAAAAATCAGTATATATAATAGATAATAAAAAATGAGTCCCAATATATAATAATAAAATAAAAATAAAAATAAAATAATAAAGATATATAAATATGACGGACTATAGTGGTAACAACCTATCCAATGAGATTGAATGTAAAGTTGGTATAATACAATAAAATTTAATAATACAATGCACCAAAAGAACATATGAAAGTTGAAAGGAAAGGAATATAGTGTTAACACCCTACCTAATGAGAGGCAATTGAAGGTGTATGTAACGCTAAAAACTAGAATGAAATAATTTTCAAAAACCAAAAAAACATATGAAAGTTGAAAGCGATTAGGTAGGGTGTTAACGCCCTACCTAATCAGAGGCAATTGAAGGTGTATGTACTAATAAAAACTAAAATGAAATCATTTTCAAAAAACCCAAAAAACACATGAAAGTTGAAAGCGATTAGGTAGGGCGTTGACGCCCTACCTAATCAGAGGCAATTTAAGGTGTATGTAATGCTAAAAACTAAAATGAAATCATTTTCAGAAACCCAAAAAAACATATGAAAGTTGAAAGAGATTAGGTCGGGCATTAACGCCCTACCTAATCAGAGACAATTGAAGGTCTATGTAATGATAAAAACTAAAATGAAATAATTTTCCAAAACCCAAAAAACATATGAAAGTTGAAAGTGATTAGGTAGGACATTAACACCCTACCTAATGAGAGGCAACTAAAGGGTTCTACAATGAAATAAGAAAATAAAATTAGTAATAAAGAAATTTTTTTGGACTATTTATGACATGTTTTGCAAATGAAGGATTTAAAAGCTAAAACCATCCTAGAATGAGTTACAGTCATGGAAAAAAAACGATTTTGGAAGTTTCTAAAATCTAGGCTATGGGTAGATTGTGTAGAAATCTATGATGTCGCCAATTTCAGTACTTTTGAAAATTTATCATAATTTTGGATTTGAAGAAAAAAATCTGAATTTTTTTATACAAGTACATAAGCTAATGATGTCTATGTACAAAAAATTGAAACAGTTTGAAGTTTGATAGGTGTGAGGTAGATTCCGTCAAAGAATTATCAAATCTATGAGTTTTTGCTTGCTTGCCTCTGCACTATGCACTTCAGTTGGGGTCGGGGGGGTAGGGCGTTAACGCCCTACCCCCTGAACATCAACTGATATCAATCGGTTCTCCTATCAATATCCTATCAATCTCAATATTTGGCCTTCACATTCAAGATCCGCCCTCCTTATATTCTCACATTCACACTCTACATCCAACCTTCTTTCCACCTAGACACGCCAGATTTGCCTCTCTTTCCACCTTCATATTTAAGATCCAGCCCTCTTTCCACCTAGACACGCCAGATTTGCCTCTCTTTCCACCTTCATATTTAAGATCCAGCCCTCTTTCCACCTCCACATTCAACATCCGCCCTCTTTCCAAGATCCGCGCTCCTTCCACCTCCATATTAAAGGTCCAACCCTCTTTCCACCTCCACACTTAAAGATCCGCATTCTTACCACCTTCACACTCAAGATCCGTCCTCCTTCCACCTCCACATTAAAGATCCAGCTCTCTTTGCACCTCCGCACTCAAAATCCGCCCTCCTTCCACCTCCACATTAAAGATCCAGCCCTCTTTCCACCTCCACACTTAAGATCCGTCCTCTTTCCACCTTCACACTAAACATCCGGTGCTTCCTCCACCTTCACACTTAAGATCCGGTCCTTTCTCCATCCCCACACTCAAAATCCGGTCCTTCCTCCATCCTCACACTATGTGATAAAAAAAAATGAGGACGAAAACTCAAAACTATATAGTGGGTGTGAGGGTGGCGGCTTAGGTTTTCGGTTTTCTAGTGGCCAATTACAACTCAAAACATGCTTACCCAATATTCTCACTTAAACATCTTCACATACAAATCATTTATGTAATAGAATTTTATGAATGCTTACATGTCTTTCTTCTTCCTCTTCTTCGTTGTCCGTAATCATATTGTTAATGATTGTGCGGTCATTTTTCCCTTTCTCTTCTTCACACTGATCTTCCATGTCTCTAGATGTCAATGTCTCTATTTCCCCATCGAAAATCATTGTTTTATTGGTCTCCACTATATCCTTCAACTCTTCCTTCTACACCTTTGCTTCTCTGATGTAAAATATAACAATTTCCTACGTTTTCTCTTTAATCTCTCAGGTGCTACAACAACAATGTCTTCCAACCTCATCAAACATACTCATGTGCTTCGTGCTTTTCAAATTCCTCTACATCTCTTTCTTTTATACCTCCATATGTTTCATTTATTTATACTCATGTATAATAAATATGGTTTTCCTATCTGTCATATTTTTACAACACATTCTCTGTATTATTTTAGTTTATTTTATTTCTACCTGCTCCGCATTGTCTTAGATGTATATCTTTTTATTGACCACATTCAAGTTATTATATTTTTATAAAGTTTTATATTACTATTGTTAAATATATTTCTTTTGTGTTACCATTATTTCTTACTTGTTTTCAATATAATGTTTTTAAACATCAATTTCCAATGTGTCTATCTCACATGAACATGATGTATATTACGATCATGCGTGTTGCAATTGGCATCTAATGACCGATTTATTTTTACGTGTCTTTCATTCTACTTTTATTTTTATTATACTCGCCAAATTTCTCTGACACCCCAACCTTCTACAACCACTTCGTTCTATTCATATTTGCCAATTATTTACCTTCCTGGCCATATCTAATGGTTTTTACATCTATATCCAACCTGCACCGCCACAATTCAAAAGTCTGCCAACGTCTTTTTTATTTAACACCGTTTTCTCCATGATATTTGTGCTCATATTTTTTCCGTGTTCTTATTTTTTATGATATGCATATTTTTTTAATCTTCATGTGATGGACTTATAATATATATCTCCCTTGTGGGTTGAAGTTCTCTATGGTTTACTTTTCAAATGAGATATTTTTTAGGATTTGGTTTAGGGTTCTATGCCTTGCCCACATAAAGTTTCTGATTATTATTGTGATCTATCTACTTCTGTATTATTAGATGCTATGGTGTCACACGTTTTGATCTCTATCCATTATTGTACTATACACCACTGAATACAAAAAGCTCCACCAATCCAATATTATTGTGATGTGATGTTCATCTATTACTTTATTTCTCCATGGCTACTATTAGAGCTCATGGATTTTTTGTTCATTTCATGTTGTCACTTCATGATGATGGTCATGTTGATGTTTCGAAATATTTGCTTAGTTTGAGGTTCAACCTCCAGATAGGAACCATGTATATAGAACATGAGATGTACTCTGCGGATAGAGAGGTGTATGAAACGATTTTGGTTCAAAAAACAGAACTAAGGTTGGTTTCATATGGATTTTAAGGCCTGGTTCATTTAGGGTGATAGATCTTTCTGAGTCTCAGATGCCAGCTTCAACTGTCATATTGACAAATGAATCTGGAACATCCACAGTTCAAATTCCATCTGTCGCAACTATTAAATTGGAGCCCATTGATGATAGTATATTTGTGCTATCAACTTCAAAAGATGACATTTGTGCATATGTTGATTTTCCAGACATGTCGTCATTTCCGTTTAGAAGTGTTAATTCCACTCATTCACAACTTTCTATGTATGCAGCCAAATTCCCATGCAGTCCCATGTACATGAGGTTGGTTCGCCATATCACACCTACTTAACGTCCTCCACTACATCCTTCACCTTCATCTATAGGATTGACTATCGTTGATGCTTTGAAGCTCACAAAGTCGAAAAAAAAGTCAAAGTCAAATCTTGTATCCATTAATTTTGACAATATAGATGTTCGTGATGTGAAGTACTTACCATCTTCTTTTAATGACAACATTTTGTTTATTTTTCCTATATGGCATATAGAATTTCAAGTATGTATGGCCGTTCAATGGACGACATGGATAAGATGTGCGACGGTTGCCATTGGTGCACCACCAAAACCACGAATATCCAAAATGATTTTGGACTGTCCTTCCGGCGCTCTACTTGTGCAGGACATCTCTAATGTCATAATGACTATTGTGATTACATGCATCGCAATGGGGGTCTGCGCAACAACACCGAATGGGCCGATTCAACTCCTCTCCCATTTGTTGTGGGTAATATTGCCCCTACTAGATCTACTATCGAATGTAAGGTATGTCGTTCCACACCTGTGTGCATTGCTTTGTGTCATGCTCGAATAATATACATCCACTCCACATCCGTTGGGATGTCTAGGGCTTGCATTCATCTTGGTGTACATAATCACCATGTGGCCAATGGCACATGCCATGAATCATTGGACATAGCATACCGATGCGTTGCAAATGAAGTATTAAAAACATCCACAACAAAAAATTCAACTATAATTATGGTAGCAATCAAACTATTTCTAGCCGATTATCTTCTTAAATTTCCCGCAAATGGTGAAGGCCATCACTTGGTTGGTTCATCCTTAGAGGTGGTCATGGACAAATTCAGCACTCTTGCGTCTCCAAATTATCGTAACTTTGTATCTGGATCAAAGCGTTTTTTGCGTAGTGGAATGGGAACTATGGATAGTATTATGGCACTCAAAGACCATTATGCTTTCAAGTTCGTCCATGGTAGTCGGTTCCCGGGGCAATCAAAAGACAAAGTGTTTGGTTTCAAGATGCATGTAGATCTTCCAGGTAGTGGTGTGGAGCTTGTAAAGAAAATGGAAGTCGGGGGGAAATATGGAGAATTCTTGAATTATGTTTGACCATGTCAAACGTTTGAAAGATTGGACGATAATGGTTTGTCATGTGTACAACAATCGATACTGTAAAATATTGACCATTACGTGTTGTGATATGCAATTTGAAAATGGTGCAGCACAAACTTTCTTTTGGGAAAATTTGAATGTTGTTATGGCGGAAAATAGTGCACCAAACGTAAACTTCAAAGGGTTCATGGTTGACGGTGCTCAAGCTAATTGGAATGCGGTGAGGATGATTTATAGGGACAGTGATCCAAATCTATCGATGGTCGCACATGACCATACATGTCTTTTCCATTGGTCTGCGAGCTTGGATAAGGTGACCTAAAAGTATATAAAACCATCCTTGCAATTTCAACACAAGTAAATATGCAAGGATTACAAGGACGCCAAAACAATGGACGATGCCGAGACTAAGTACTATGTCATTCGTTCTTGGTGGTTGTCATCTGGAGCTACCTCAGAAGAGGGCATCCTCGGTCTTTCAGAGTGGTTGGGTTTTTGGCACTTCCGTTATAGATAATGGGGTAGTCATATGTTTTTTGTAAGTACATGCCAAATTTTATTATTCAATGTCATTCATTTTTTTCCATTTATATATATATATAATATTTTTGCTATCCTCATATTTGTGTGTTGTTCGTAGGATATAACAATAGAAGAACGTGCGGAAATGCCAACATACAACCTTCCAGAGACTGTGTACAACAAATGGCTCCAACAATCCGGCAACAAGATGACTTGCTTATACAAAGCTATAGTGGACGACATGATCCGTGCCTTCATGCAAATCGCAAATTACCGGGCATGGTTGAAAGGGGGGTTTGATGGTAAAGGTCATGATTCGGCGTCCTTGAAACTCAAAACGGCTGCCAAGTATGAAGATCCAAAAATGTTGGCTGATGCCATGAAATCTTACCTAGGGGCAGAAGACGTCAACACCATAGATTATGCATTGGAAGGGTCCGAGCTCTTTGGTTCCACCAAACGCAAACTCAACCTACCACCAGGTGTTGATTGTGACTCTCATCGACCCGACAAAGTGAACTACTCCATTCCTCGCCCCCACCACCCGAGCAACTCGTCAACGCATAGAGGAATCCTTGAGTTCTGCAGAGCATGGTGTGGCTCATATTATTTTGTGTTAGAGACTAATTGGGTGTATTGCAAACATTTTTACTATGTGTTTAGATTTCTGTGCAAGGTGGATTACGAGAGTGACAAGTTCATTCATGCACCTACATATACCTACAACGAGGTCATGCGACTACTTGAACTTGCTGGTATTGTAGAGTCTTAGTAGTATTGCAAGTGTTCTATTAAGTCACATGTATAAAAATGTCAATAAATGACATGTATTGGTTTGAATTGTAATAATAAAAATCATCAATGGACCGAAAGTGTTCCAAATGATCCATGGTAATACGCCTCCTCCATTCTTGCTTCATTTAAAATGTTTCTATTTTACAATTGAAAATGTGCAATTAATGTAGTGCCAAATCTAGTTTATGGACCCTAAACCCGTACACCTTTACTAAATTTGGATTCATTACTCATGTGTTACCGCTCACTGCTCATCGCTCATAAGATAGCTTCCCTCCATGATCCCCTGATGACTCTCCACCTCATTCAATTTATGTTCCTCCCTATGAAGTTGCAATCACACCCACTCCCAACCTTGCATTTTCTATGCCCCCACCTCCACCGCAAATATGAGGAAGACGAGTTTTTGGAGGTTATTGCACCAACAATGGAATCTCTTCAGTCTGAGCATAACCCCCCTCAACCATATGCCCATTAGAAACTGAAGTCCCAAGTGATTGGGGTCTCCTTCCCGGGTTTAGTTCATGGTCATAAGGTACAAACACAAGGTCAACATGTGGCATCACTTCACCTCATAAAAATTTTACATTGATTGGGGGATTTACTTAGATGTTCGCGACAATTGATGCTAGAATCTGCACATTAAAGAAAATACTTAGAAACACGCATTGTTTTGTTTTGTTTGTATTCCAATACACAACCCAACCACCAAAAGGATGTAGACACATTTGAAGACCATTTGTTGGGCCAAGGGTGCCCTAAATATTAAGCAATGAAATTGGTATGGACAATGATGGGAGGTAGATGTACATGTCACCCTTTCAAATTTTACAAATTCTTACAAAACACTAAAAATCCAAATAAAACCAAAGGCAAATAACTTACAATTGGGAAATAACATCTATTAGATTCACCATGAAAATATAATGTACAATATAGTAACATATTAAACATATTTAGCAAATTGTATTTGATATTCTTAACATATTAAACATGTTTAGCAAATTGTATTTGTGTCTATTTTAAAATCCAAAATATACTAATTATTGCCCCCTTTTATACAATGTCAAAAAGACAAACTCCAAAAGATATTTGGAAATATAAATTTTCAATATACTTCAAGATATAATTATTTGTTTGAAAGTACGCGCGATTACCTAGGGAAAAAAAGGGCCATTTCACACACGAGACTGAGTGCCCGTGACCATTACACTTCAAGCACTCTCATTGGTGAGAAAGGTGGAGCCGGTCCAAGTTCACTTCACACTACGCTCGAGGGACCAACGGAGTATGTGAATACAAGATGGATGTAAAGTCTACATGGATTCCTACGTGGCACCAAATGGATCATGTTTCATGGTCACTTGGACTATTTTCAAAAACCACCTCTTGGAGGTAGGCCTATCACAAAACCGGAAGACCATGGCACTCCGAATGCTCACAACCGTGGGTTTATTCTATTTTATCATGACCACACTACATGATTGTGGAGGTGTGTGTCAGCCATAAACCCCCACCCTTTTGCGTCTGTAGTCCAGGCGGGAGTTTAGGGCTCACATGTTTTGCTAATTCTTTGGCCTCGGAAACCCCATACTCATGGCCCGATGAAGTTTTAAACATGAATCCACACTCTTTTTATTCCAACCACCGGGCATTAGCATTGAAAAACACTTACGCACCAGTGATGATCATTACACAACCCCACACTAACATGCTCTTACTCCTCTAACCTTTTATGTAATCTACCTAATATGCAATTGATTGATCTAACCCTTGGCATCCTAAGGTACTGCCTTTTATCTTTCAAGGTTCATTAACCTTAGTTAGCCTTACCTTCGCAAATTCCACTCCCTAATGCCTCTACTACTAATCATAGCGTTTAATGTGCTTCAGAATTGCTTGGCCTCAGTAGCCACCAGTCCAGCACTCCGAGCTCCCTCCCGAGGTCGCCTGGGTCGAATCCAGCAACTCGGTTCCCGCTTCAGGCTTCTTCCAGCCAAATCCTCAACCTCTGAATCAGCTCTCGAGGTTGCTCTCGGCTGCTGCTGCACTCTTAATCCAATCTCACCTGCACTGGCCTAACTCCCAACTTAGAATCTGGTCCCGAGTCTTCCTGGCCGGATCCTTGAAATTTGAATCCGTTCTCGAGGTCGCCCCTGGCTGAAGCCTAAACATCTGAATCCACTCCCCCGACCTCAAATCTGGTTCCCAATCGCTCTTAGCTGAATCCTCAATCCTCTAAGTCCATTCTCGAGGTCGCCCCTGGCTGAAGCCTCAAAATCTAAATCCGCTCTCTCAACTGTGAATCTGGGTTCCGGTCGTTCCTGGCCGAATCCTCGAAATTTGAATCTGTTCTCAAAGTCGCCCCTGACTGAAGTCTCAAAATCTGCATCCAATCTTACCTACATTTGGCCTACCTCTCGACTTCGGACCTGATTCCAAGTCGCTCCTGGCCGCTACCGAACTTTCCTACCGTGCCTCCTTCACACACACCTCGAACCAGCAACCAGAGAGAGCCCCGGCTCGGGGGTCTCCTGCCTCCTTAGCCATAGAGCTCCGAGATAACTCCTTAAAACCAGGCCTCTCCCCCAAAACAAACAATTTAACTGGTTCCAGCCTTCAAGAATTAAGTCCCACTAAACTAACACCCTAAAACTAATTCACTCATTTTATTTTGTTTTACTTTTATTTTTCTTTCTTCTAATGATCCCTAAGCTTGGAGCACTCCATACAATTCAATCTATACTTCAAGGCTTCACTCTTTGGGTGTCCTCTTCACTTAGCTCAATTAAATGCAAATTCAAGGGTTTTAGCATTCTTAAAGCTAAATTCACTTGTGGGCACATAATTGGGTTCACAGTGTGTTGGGACGGCCTTTGGACATTTTCTTTTGGGCTCTCACAATTGCATGGTGGCAGCTCTTGGCTCGTGTGTGAAGTGGCCCTAAGATATCAACACCATGAAAAGACCCAAGGGAAGACATGAGTGAAAGCTTTGGGTACAATCTTTGATATTATGCTCAGTCCAACCCACAAATTGTCATAAAATAAAGTGAGCATGGAGGGGTATGGAGTATGGAGCATGGAGTATGGTAGTAGCATATTAGGGTTTAAGGTAGACGAGGCTAATTCGGTTAGCTTCCTTAATTGGACACCTATTTTTGGTTTCTAATAAGTAGTACGGTCGCTCTAATTTAGTGAGGCGAGTAATACACGATGATTTAGCCACAACCTTGATGATATTTGGGTTAGTCACCTTCACAAAAAATAAACTGCACCCACCATTCTCCAATATTAGGAGTGCTATCCACTGAGCTATGACGCGCTTGATTTTTGTGGTGAAGTGGGCAAATGAGGAGGCGGAATGTGGTTGTGCGGTGCCAATCAACTTGTATTGTGGGTGGGTATTCTATATTGAAAAACCAGTTCATCAACATTTTATCTTCCCCATGGCCACTTTAGAGACATGGCACAACTGATATTGACATTAAACTTGGGTTTTCATTGGCAAACGACCCATGTAGAATCTGCTAGTGATGTCATCCACTTAAACAACATTGAATGATGGAAGGGTCCCCCTATAACACCAAACCAGGAAGCATAGAAGCTTTGATTTCTAGAGCCAATATCAACACCTTCCTCAACTATGATTTCAACGATTTCAAATTCTTTGGTCATGATTCGCATTTGCTAACATGCTCAAGCTCGTAATGCTTGGATCCATTGGCTGGTTGATTCCATAGGGCTGGAGGTGTCCACATTAGCCTCATGTAGCTTAGACAAAATGTATTCGGGGTTGTACATTCTCTTGGTCTAATATAGGGAAAACCAATGTGTTTCCATGTGCATAACATTATTTAGCTACATGGACATGTTCCATTCTATATTCAACATCTAACACGGGCCTCCACTGTCTTACCTTCATGAGAAGGAACTTAGCAAATAAAAAGAAATTGACACCAGTGTGAATGATGAATAGTAGCAATATTGTGAATAACGTCGGTATTTTCAATGAGAGTGTTGCAGACCTTGGACAGCTGACTAAGTGGGCAGCTATTTAGCTAGCTAAAAGCTCCAACTAGCTAAAGCTACGCAGGAATTCGGTGCCTCAAAATAATAGCTAGCTAAAACTAAGTGCCATAATCCGGGCGAGGAAAGTTAGCTAGCTGAAGTTAGCTAATAGCTAGCTGAAATCCAAATGCAATCTCGATGGAATAAATGATGTCATTGCACCCAAATGGTCATCTCTCAGACCCCAAACTTGTTGCAACAGTGATGTTTTTGAAATTGAACATGAGCCTAATTCCTAATAATCTAATAGATATCGTGGAATCTCCGATTTGGAACACCTTGATTCCATCTCGTCCTAAATTGCGAAATGACATAGACAATTCCGATGATAATGAAAATGAAGAAGATGATGACGAAGATGATGATCTATCACCGGTGCCAGTCGAAAGTGAGGAAACCGACTATACGTGGTGATTTTAAGCCTTTCAATTTCCTTGTGCAACAACATGAAAATATAGAGCCTACCAAGAGCAATACAATTAAATATATATTGTTTGGTTTTGTTTGAACGGATTTCTCTCTGGTTTAAAATGAATATGCATGTCACACAAATTTTTAGCTAGTCAAAGCTGAGTAAAAATGAGAGTTCCGGAAAAGTTAGCTAGCAAAAGCTAAGTAAGAATCTTAGGTTCGGTAAACCTAGCTAGCTCAAGCTAAGTGACAAATAGGGACCCATAAAATTTAGCTAGGTGATGCTAGTTGGCTAGCTATCCAAGGTCTGGAGTGTTGCTATGAATAGTATTTTCAGTGAATAATATAGGATTAATTGTGTTTCTTGTGAATATTGTTGGGATGAACAACGAATCAAGCGAATAGTGCCAGAGTTTAACTCCACCCGAATTTCCAAGTGTCAATTTGAATGTACGAATAGTAAGTGGATAATCTTACTTTGTTTGAGGGACACAAAATACAATTGACATATTCCAGGGTCATGAAACCAACCCACATGGTTGAATAATGTTATGTGAAGTTATGAAGGGGGCCATAACGGACTTGGCCACATGATTAGGATTGTTGATTCTTTACATGGAGTGTTAAATTGAGGATGTCGTTCGAAGGCACACTACGTGAATCGCATATTTAAGTCAGAGGAAATCTAGAGAGATAGTTAAAAATATATGAATCATCAAATGTGCTCCCATTCGGAGGCAAAGGACAACTTAACTTGTGACACATATTTGTACACATGTCATAATAATATAAAAACATAAATTTATTCGTAATGGCCAAAAAGGAAAGAAAGAAACAACAACTTCCGTATTGAAGTTTGTTATGAAAACCAACATCCTATGGAGGCCATACCAAATCCATGTGGCTCGAACCCATTGCACAGTTATTGTTATCCGCATGCAATAATCCAACCCTCAACTCCTAGGCCTCAACTTTGAGCTAAGCCCAACCCCTTTGGGATGTTGAGGCCAGGAATGGCCTCGAAGTTTTGTATTCTTCAATTTCGGGTATGAATTGAATGGTTTTTGCAAATATGGTAAAGGCAAAATCTGTTGGCATGGGGTAGGGGAGAATTATCATGATTTAAAAAAAATTAAGATCCACGGTGTAGAGTGCACATTCATCCGAAGTGAGGTTTCTACGTATTTTGGCCCCAGACTCGTCCTACGGTGACGAGGTACATGTTCAGATACGTGAACCCAAACCTAGACAACCATAGCCGGTCACACTTCCGGCGTGTGAACCTGTACCTCCCGGTGATGCACCGATTGTACAGTCGTCCTCGGATACATTCCCTACATATACTTGGCCCGTATAGAGCACTGAATACATCGGACCACCCCGCCGCACACCCTCCCCATTTTTGATTTGTGGTTTTTTTTACACAACAGACAATGCTCTCCGAACTTCTGCGTCGTCTTAAGCACTGCAGTATCCATCTACACTAATTTTCCGACGCCGAAACAACCTCCAGACCGTATGCTAAATCAAATATGTACTTCACATATTGCAAAAATACGCCTCACGACACAGCGTATCTCCAGAACCCAACATCTCAAAGGGGTTAAATTCCTAAAGCCAACGGGGTCTAAAGTACTCCCAGTCTGCTAAATTGGCGGGCCAAGCAGTCCATAGCATGTCTCTGCCATGCCGGCTAGGGCGAACCAACCCATACATTGGTACCTTACCGGATGTCTAGTGATGTCACATTCGAATGAATCGGCCCTCAACCCCATAGGGGGGCTTTTTTTTATTGAAGCCACTTCATCCACGATATCTAGGATGGATGATTTTAAGTGAGTGCCACGAATCCCCAGCCGTTCGCCCTCCCCGGTAAGGTACCAATATATGGGTTGGTTCGCCCCAGCCCTGCCATGCTCATAGCAACCTCAAATTAGACTCAAGCCAGGTTGAGATTCAGACATGGCATAGTTGTTCCATAATGTATAGCAGCAAATGTATGGGTCCTAAGTTACACAACACAACACTGCAATGAAGATGAGCAACGAGCCACTGGGGCCCAAGGCCCACGTAGGTGGGAGGGGAAGGCTCACGTATTGTAACTAATTTGAGCAAAAGCATAACCAAAGTTGAGGAGAACTTAGGACGTTTCTCCACAATGTAGTGTATGTCCATTTGAGACATCAAAAGAGCAAACGTTTCTGTCAAAATTCTAAATGGTTTTATGTGCATATCCTTTCACTTGCATAAATGAATATGCAATTAAGTTTTTGTCAAACTCTCACAGGGGGTGCACTTGATTTATGTATATACGTGCAAGAACCCCCTATTTAATGGATGGGGGGGTATTTACCTTCCTTCGTTGAATATTTTCCACCCTATAAGTAGCTAAATTTCTCCTAGATGATGTTTTCTAACACCCTATCGTTATATATGAATTTTAGAATCGCATAATTATAATCACCATATCTTATTTATAAGTAGTAGAAATTTCGTGTGAACAATCTACACATACATTACCCATACATTATACTATGCATACATTACATTGCACAAATATTACTCTGCACATTACACACATACAACCATTATACTATAAACTTTAGCATATTGCATATGGTTCTTGAATCCCCCAAGAAACCCTAAATAAGCTAGCCAACCCTTCCATCGCCGGATGACAGTACTTTTCATCCAAAGGCGACCGTTTCAACAAATCCATCCATATGTCCACATATATTTTGCCTATTTCTCATCCAATGCCACTAATGGCAAATGATTTATGTTGAACCTATAAATAAATAAATTTCAAACTTAATTTTATTTATTTTACATCTAAATAAAAAAAATACCACGACTTAAACCACATTGCACATTATATAAAGTTTCCAAATTCACATTTAGAGGATGCTATTGTATATCTAAAAGAAACGTAAAAATTATGTGTCTTGAATAAAATCCACCCTACATTTTCTCGCACGTGGTTTTCTACATTTTCGCTAGTGCCCGCCCCTAGCAAACTCTTTGCTGCTACAAACTCTATGTGAACATGATGGCTCAACCGGTTAATTTTAAAATAAATAAAAACCTACTCATGCAAAGAAATGTTGGTAGTGGGCCTTAAAATTTCAAAACAAGAAACAAAGGCATGAAATGGTGATGTTTGTTGCACTTCTACTAGATACTCTTTTCTTAGGAACATAGAAATTCTAGGTTGGGGGCTTTAGCTCACACAATGAGAGTATATTTACTTTTAGTGGATGCTCAATTATGGTCTGCTTAATCAATCAAAACACCGTCCAAAACATCGATAGCATGCTACAAAAATCCTCTTCTCTTTAAACCCGTTACACCCACTCTCCTCAAGCGCTCCAAATAGGAGGGACGCCAAAAATGACAATCTTGAACATGAGTAATTGAACAAACACCAATTGAAATGCAAGATTGCAAATCTAGGTACTCAATACGAGTTAAATTCAATTAATACAAATATAATTGAATCAAAGGCCATCCACAACAAACAAAACATGGCTTACTATTATGAATCACCACAAACCCAACAAATCCTCTAGTAAAAACCAATTCTACTCTCCACATCCACCCCAGGCCGCCCAAATGTGCAATTTCTATCCCTCTTGAGGCCGACCCAAATGCTCCAAGCATGTGTGAAGACAAAACTTACAAGGATAACTATGTTTTGTATATTGTCTTTTATTATATTATGTAGTTCCTTCCTAGGTAATAATTTGCTCTCCAACCTCAAAACCCCTCTTCACTTTGAATCCTTAACACCCACTTTCCTTGTGTACCCCAAACACGAGGCACCACAATCACAAGATCGAACATGGATAATTAAACAAACATTGATTGAATTAACACCAATTACAAGGCGTATAGTCAAATAGTTTCTAGGTCTACCAAGTAGATGGACCCTCTACTGAAAATTGAACCATGTACAATGATGTTGTTCATGTGATTGGCCCCTACATTGTCTTGGTGTCAATAATAATCTCCTTGTTTGATGGTCCTCAATTCGACTCGACTGCAATTGTAGATTGACACCTAGACCCATTTTGTAGAATACGCAACAAGGGTTTCCATGAGGTTTCAACATTTTCTAGGATAGAGAAAATTTGTTAAAAACCCAATAACCACCATGTCATCTAAAAACACATTGGTACACCAAACAAGAGTGAAAAATACGTACGAAAACTATGCAAGAAATTCACTCCTAATTGTATTCCTCAACAACCATCAAATGGTTGCCAATTGCTTTCACATAGGTATTGTGTTCTCTATAGAAACAAGTTTTTCTTTTAAGACTTTTGATAGGTGATGTGATTTACGTGGGTTGGAAAAAAAACAAAAACAAAACAAAAAAAAAACAAACAAATGAGAACATTGGGTTGGCATCATTCATCCTATGGGCATTGTCATGTCATGTAAATACACATCACTACACACAACACACAATGTGGGAAACAATCCAAACAAGAGAAGAAAAAACCGTATAAGAAATGTATGCAAGTAACTCACTCCTAATTGTATCAACTCAACAACCATCAAAGGATCAACAATGGCTTTCACATATGTATTCTCTACACATCAAATATGCCTTGATGCATTTTGATAGGTCATGTGATCCAAGGGGGTTGGAAGAAACAATTAAACACACACACACACACACACACACAAGAACCTAGGGTTGGGATCATTCATCCGTTGGTCATCATGTGGAGAACAATCTAAACAACTTAGAGCAAAAATACATACAAAAACTACGTAGGTAATTCAAAGCCTAATTGTATTCGTCAGCACCCATCAAGGGGTCACCAATTGCTTTCACATTGGTTTACATCACCAAAAAAAAATGCCCTTGATAGGTGAAATTAGTGACAGGTGATTGGAAAAACATACCAAACCAAACCAAACCAAACCAAAAACAAAAACAAAAATTAGAGCATTGGAGCTTAGGGTTGGGATCATCCATCCTCCGGCCATAAAAAAAACATATCAAACCTTGCAACAAAGGATTCTTGATGGAAAAAAAAGCATCAATTCAATCATGTAGTACGATATAGCTCCACATGGATTAAGCAATGACAATGATCCCAATCACGTGCATTTGAACAAAGACCCACAAATCGCATCCAAGATTAACCAAATTCACATAGGAAATTTTAACCAAATCCAAAATTTGAAATCTCAACAACATTCATTCATTCGTTGAAAGCTCATCCCAAAGCATACAAAAAGAAAATACAGTGACAGACGAAGAGATTGCACACACCTAGTTGCGCAAAAATCCATTGTTGTTCGTATCAATTGTTATCCTACCTCACCATTATAAACATAATGCACAAAAACCTGCAAATCGGTTAGAACGGGAATTGATAGGAATGATGAGAGACCGAGAAGAAATGAAGGCTTGGGTTGTATTCTAGCCTCCAAGTGCGAAAGTCTTGTCATAGATCGTGGGAGGGAGGCGCATAGTGTTGCAACATAGTAAGGAAGCTAACTTACGTGGGAACGCAAACACATGCTCTTGCATCAACAACCAGAGAGAAAAAAGGGCATCAATAAATGGCCCTATCAAGGCATGGTGACATGGTCACACTACATGAGATTATTCATGTAGTGCTATGAGAGCCTTCCCCTGGATGATATGGATGTCATTGCATCCAAAAATGCTATAAAATTTGATGAAACAAATCATTTGACTTTCCTAACACATTTTGATGCACTATGCTCTAGTAAAAATATTTTCAATATGAACGTTTGTGATGGGTAAGATTAAATGTCTTTATTCTTAGTCACATCACGATTCATATGTAAGCAGACCAATGTGATTATTTCTACACTCCCACTCTTATATTTGTGTGGTGTGTGGTTAGGTGTGCACCTAAGGACAAACACCAAAAAATACATATGTTTAAAAGACAGAGAACTACGTGCTCAAAATTTGTTTATCATTCTAGAATCAATAATCAATATAGTGGGGGTCTATATGATCCTTCAATAAAAGATTTTGAGTCACTTTGACAATGAATAAGATATTTATACAAGTTTCAAAAATAAAGAGAAAAATGCAGACATACACGAGTTGGATTTGATGATCAACTCGCATGTATCATGTGGTCCAAGATGACCCTAAACTACTGGGTGATAATGGAGAGGTACCCAACCAGATGGAGTGGTTGGGTGTCGATTCTCGGCCATGAAATCTTCTCTCTACTTGACATAAGAACTAACAAGGTGGCCACACGCCTCCCTTGTTCCAACCAAAAACAAAACAAACAAATAAATAAAACTCGCACAAACCATGTGTTCTAAATCCGACGAGAAGTGGGTGCAAGGCTAGAAGTGTCCATTTAAGGCCCACATTTATAGGACCCAAATTGCTTCACTTGCACTTCAATGAATTGGTCCAACAACTTTTATTAGGCCCAAAACCTTCAAAGTGTTTTGTCGGGAGTTTAAGCACAAACACTGAGTTTGTTATGAAAACTACACTATAGTCCATGTACAAATACCACAAGTAATTAGTATGCTACATAGGTAATGCACTTTTAGGATTTACAAACATTACTTGGGACATTATCTCATACATAAAGCATAAATATTAATGCATTCCGGAGTGTAATACATTGGTCCTAGTGCATTGCATACATAGAAATTGCTTTGGGGATCATGTCCTTGGGAATTGTGTACATTGAAAGGGCACTTGGGCTTGTATATCACCATACATGGTGTCACATTCCCACTAAGTTATTGGGCTTAAAGGTTCGCTAAAGCGCCAAGGCTTCATGGCATGCAAGTGAAATAAAGATGAAATAATCGAGAACCATTTAGGATAGTTTGACTTTTGGGGGAGAGATGAGTGTATCCTAAAGATGTCCCCATAGTTTTCATAGGAAGAGTTTATTTCATCCATGTTTACCTTGTATCCTCGTGTTTATTGGCAATCATTCATGAAGCAATATTGTAATTCCCATTCATCCCCATATATGCGATTATTACATTATTCTAAATTGTAGACTTTTTATTGGTTTTGTGTTGAGCATTGACATTTTAATGTGCATTTTTGCATGTGATGGTGTTTAATAAAAGGGTCATGCACGTACGTAGCTCCCGCTCTCAAAGAAAAGTGTCCCACCACTCTCTTCTCCAACTCCCCCCCCCCCGTGGTGTGCGCTTCAATAGCAGATCGTAGGCCTACATACACTTGTATTATATATGTAATGAATGGAGGCAAAATCATATTCTAGTTTCTCTCATAACAATATCCAACATGGGGATTGAGTTCACTTTCTTCTTTTAAATCATTGTCAGTAAATTGCCATGTGTCATACTCACATTGGTCAAGACTTTCTCAAATCCCATGTGGAAATTACCTTTCAACACTCAGAGTGTTGAACAAACATCACTCTACAAGTATATGGCCCCACATAAATCAACCCTTAAGATGAATATTGTTGTGTGTACAAAGGGGTATATTTCTTCACCATGTCTTTCAACATGGATTGCATGTGATGAATCACCTTCAACAAATGTGGACTGAAGTTGCAAATTTGACAAGATCTACAAAGGTAGGCACATGTCCCTTCAAATAGCCGGCACTTCCAACTCCACGTATAATGTTCACTATCGGGTTAATCATGGAGTTGACCTATCCAATTATTAATTGCAAACCATGTAAATGATCATTTCACATTAGTCCAATATATTATGAACACACATGTCCAACCACAACGCAATATGTGTATCTTTTGGTACCCATATTTTAACCAAAAAATTACCATATAGCACTCAATAATATGCCATTAATAAGCATGCCTTTAGATGTAAACACATATAAGACACAAAGACCCTCGGGGGGGGGGTCACTCAGCTTTGATGTTAGTATATACATGCCACCCGCGGGGGGGAGCTAATTACCTGCATATTGATTCCATTCCATTCCCTATGAGTTTAAAATAGTCTACTTCTAGGCATTTGAAGTTTGGTATTGACAAATACAAACACAATTATATTGATAAAGAAATAAACTATGCCCTGTAGTTTTAAAATATTCAATTTTCTCATTTATGTCGGTCATCAGGGCATTGTGAGGGGGTTAAACCCGGTCTTATAAAGACCTTGCCTTTTATGACAATTGTGAGGGAAAATATCTACAAACACTTGGACCCACTCACCATGTTCACATCAAATTGTAGTTTTAAAAACATTCATTACCAAATAAACCAAACCCTTAATTAGATATAATATCTACATGCTTGACCATTTTTTTTATGCAACCTTATGGTATTTATGTGAGTTTTTTGCAAATTCTCCCCATGATACCATACTCCTATGTATCTTGGAAATTCAGTCTTCATGGTCTAAAACCATGTTATCATTGATCTCATGTAGTTTATTACACACACCTTGGTAAATCTCCATGACAAGGACCATTCACATTCACTATATTTCACATAACATGTACATATAAATAGTAATCCCATAATGAGGCTAATCCACTCAAGTTTGTGGAATTTTGACATCATGTGATGTAGATAAGGTAAGGTTTTTTTGCAATCTACAATGGTTACAACCCCCGTCCCCTTCCCTCCAAATTGAATGGTGTTGAGCATTGATTTTTTTTAATCTCTCATAAGAAATGAGACGTATTTTGTTGTCCTTAGAAAAAATGTCATCGGAATTTATTTGGAAGCACGTAGCTAATTGTTTGGAACAAAAATGAGTGTTGAATTTGGGGCACAATGGGTTTTTTCTACCTTTGGTGATGTAGAGTCCATGTAAGAGGAACTAAGGGCCATTTCACACACAAGACTGAGGGCCCATGACCATTACACTTCAAGCACTCTCATTGGTGGACAAGGTGGAGCCGGTCCAAGTTCACTGCACACTATGCTTGAGGGACCAACGAAGTAAGCAACTGCACATTCAGATTGAATGTGCACTAGTTGCGGCATCCCATGGTTATATTATCAGGGTCCACATGAACGAACGCACACTGCTTAACAATGTTATTGAAGAAATAAACTCTCTTGTTGGCGGGAAACCTCTTACAACTCATGCTTGTTCACTCAAGTCCACATTATACTTGAACTTTCAAATTGAGAGTTTGAACTTTTTAACCATGATTACAATGCTTAGATGGTGGCTTGATGGACCCCGTACAAAGAGACTACAAAAAGCTCTTGGTCAAAATCTTAAACTACCTCATGGATGTCGTTTAGGAATGTCAACAGTTCAAGGTCATGTCCTGTGGTCCCCAAGCCAATGGGCTTCCAAACATGCTCTTGATTATCAGAAATTATCTTTTGTTTACCATAGATAATAACCATGTCTAGCACTTTGGAATTTTGCAGTGGCAAAAACCACATTTGGCACTTTGCTTAAGGTTTGAATTGCTTTTGAGTTGGATTTGCTTTTCACATATAGCTAGTCCAATCCCACCCTAGATATCCCACTTTGAACATAGCCAATATACAATTGCTTAAGCCATTGACATCTCTACATGAAAGCTTGTAAAATCCAAATATCAATCTCCCAATATGCAAATTTGAAATCTAGTGTGTAAGGTACATAACAATACTAAGCTCGTGCTCCTTTATCCCTTCCAAATAAAAGAGACGAGATGTTCCCAGGGGACCTTGTCATGGCCATAAGCCTAAAGCCATCATGTCTTGAGAATCACAACATGTTTATTCCTGACCATTAGCTAAATTATTCTATTGCCTAAGGAAAACGGCATGTGGAGGTTAGCATAATATGTAAGTGGGCCTAAACTAAATATTTTAAGATATGGCAACCACTTCGTATGAAAATGTAAATGCGCAATATATGGGCCATGTTCTTGGGCATTGGTTAAAAGAGGGGGAGTAGGTGGTATTTAGTTAAAAGGGCCAAAATGGGATTGGCTAGGAAGGGGGATGTTTTGTTTATAATGAGGTAGAGCTAGCGGGGAGTTGGATGCAACCACGTTTGATGATGGCATTGGATAGTTGGCAGTGTGTGACAACTGCCACCAGTTGGGTGATGCAACTTCCAAATCCCTCTGCGAATCTCAAGTGGCTCTGCAACTTGACTACAACACATATTGGGTCCTGACTACCTATGACGTCCTGCATGTTACAATCGACAACTTTGCGGTCTGTTGCCATGGAATTTGTGTCCACGTGCAGTTGTTTGAGATCTTGGTCCTGTGATGAACTCTACATGCTGCTTGAGCAATTTCATTCTTGATTGAGCCATGGCTCCAAGGATGTGAGCGTTTGTGCACTCTCAAGCGTAAGAGCATACACGATCTTCTCTCAAGTATTTTGAGGTGTCTATGACAATCGCAGTGGGTGGCATGCATATGACATCACTCTTCTTGTGCTCCATGGAGCGTGGTGGAGCGTTGACACACAAACATTTCAAAGAATTGTCGAGGGGAATTTTAGTAGCCTTTCGGTGTTGAAGAAGAAAATGAAGGTTTGTTTAGGGTGGAATGTGAGTTCTCTTGAGCACTGGTCACATTGTTTATGCAAGAGGTTGAGGGATGAGAGGTTGCATACCTTCTTGGGTATGGTTGGGTGTTGCATGAAAGATAATGACAATGAGCATTT
Source organism: Polytrichum formosum (assembly GCA_964035585.1). Lineage (NCBI taxonomy): Eukaryota > Viridiplantae > Streptophyta > Polytrichopsida > Polytrichales > Polytrichaceae > Polytrichum > Polytrichum formosum. The sequence continues at coordinate 11,619,463 of OZ037935.1, read as the reverse complement.
TAAAATTGTGCACCATAATGTTTCCGTGGATAACATGAATGAAGACACGATGGAATATTCAAAGTTTGTCAAGGTCGGTTTGAATAATCGTGTGAGTCTCTCTATAGCAATATTTTGCAAAGGGCTCGCCAATGGGTGAGGTATCATATGAAGAAGTGTTTGGGTGTTATGCTTGCTGGGACACCTTTTTGTATGTGCAAGAGTGGGCAATTTTACCTGAATCCAACGTTGGTCATTCCCATGCAATCCACGGGTATGATTATTTAGAGGGCAATTTCCATATGGAATATAACGATGAATCCGCATGACATTGAGATGGAAGACATCTCAAATGTCTTGTTTTATACCATGTCAGGAGTGTCGAACATGAGGCATTTTAAGCCCCAAGAGATTGCTCTTCGACATGGGGATGAGGAATGACGGATAAATGAGGCTTTTCGAGAAGATGTCGTACCTGATTTTGACTCGCAAACAAGGGATCTTCAAGACACATGGTTGCGGGAGGATTTTGTTGAAGGCTTCCTTGTTGTTGCAACTATTGCTACAACTACACTATTTTTTGCATTTAGTGTTGTGTTACATTTAATGTTGTTACTGGGTACATTCACAATAACACGACCCACAGAAACTGTAACCAGTGATTAATTTAACGGATTGTTAAGCAATAATCTTATCATATGAATTGATAATGCAATACAAAATAATAACTACATATAATATATGTCATTATACAATATACTAAAGTTTGACGATGTTTGGGAAGTTATTGGTACTCCAAAACGACTAAAATATGGTCGTAACCAGTCCTTAATAACGACTAAAATGTGCTAAAATGTTCAAAATATGTCGCAAAATGTTCTTAAATTTTTCTAACATCTACATAAATTGAAGATATTATTTTCTAAGCACTCATCAAGAGTCCTTATAACTCGGCGGGGTTGGCTCGTGTTATTGTGAATGTACCTTACTATTCATTTACCTGCAACACTATCTACCAACCACTTGACAAATAGTGTTCCCTGCGCTGTTATCATGCGGCAACAAAACACAAAACATGCAACCATGTGGCAACAAAACACAAAACATAAAAATATTATAACACTAATTGTGGAGATGTAAAAATTTGAACATGGTCAAATTTTACATTAGTTCACAATTAGTGTATAGGTTGGCATTTAGTGTATGCAACATTAAGGGCGTCACTGGCATTTAGTGTTGTGGTTCGTAATTATTGTTGCTAACACTAAATGCAAAAAACAGTGTAGTGGCGGATCCGTGGGAGTGCCAAGGCTGATGGCTCGGCCTCTGCCGTTTTTGGGGTTGCCGACCACAGCCACAACAGTGAGGCAATGTCGGCATCCACAACGGGTCTATTGAGGCCAGTGACAACATCTTTAGGGTGCCACTTTATATCCTTGTAGGCGATGATCGAAACTATTTTGTCGACGAGGTTTTTAAAAGCCTCCAATGTTCTTGCTATTGTTGGAAGAAAGCTCTTGTTCTTGCACTAAATCCACTAAACTCAAATGCAAACTCTAACAAGAACATACATGGTAGTCATTAAGGACTTTGACCATATGACAACAATGACCATATGTCCATATGCAGACATTAATTGGATGAAACTAACACATTTACTATCATTTTTCTCTAAACCTTAGGGCTCCCTTTTGTACATCTACCTTTACTTCAAAAAAATTAATAGTTTCTTTAGATGTAAGCACTGGAGAAAAGTAATACCTCTCCCTTATGTATACTATGTACAGTACCCACCAACAAGTTTACATTCATAGCAATCATTATGCAGAAACAAGGCACATATCTCCAATTTCAAATTACCACCATTTGCTCAAAAGTAATCCAAATCACAAACCACAAAGTGCGTTGGAGAGATAATGAAATCTACTTTACTAATATATTAGGCATTTACAAAAAAACTTATAAATTTATATGTAAATATAGCATTCTTTGACAAACTATCTACCATCTAGTGCTACCACCATTAGCTTTGATTGCAGCCTTCATACGGTGAGGCATGCTAGCAAGGAGAACTTCAATCATCTCTAAAGACACCTTTTCCCATGCCCTTTGAATGGTGTTGACGAATTCTTCTTTGTTTTGCGGTAGCTCTTCCTTTTGGATAGTATCTTTCACAATCTTCCATAGGTTTTCAATGGGGTTTAAGTCGGGAGAGTTTGCGGGCCATAAAAGCTTTCTTATGCCATGCGCTTGCCTCCACTCACTTGATTCCTTGCTACGATACACCGGGGCACCATCTTCCATAAGTATAAGTGTCTCATGGTGATCGTGGACGAAATAGAAGCCACTCAAGCGACTTTCATAAACTACATCAACAAAGTCCCTACCTTTCCGTCTGTCCGGTGGGATTATAACAAGTCAAGAGCATGTGAATTCAATCAAAAATATCTTAACTCAATATCATGACCATACCATTTGAATTAATCAATACAACATCACCATACCATCTCAATTCATCAACACAACATGACCACCAGACCATATCATCACATGAAGCTATCCAAGACCATTTGAATTGAGAACTGGAGCATCAACACTTACAAATTTGAGTGAATTCTTTTATTTCAATTGATGTTATGCCCACCAAAATCCTAAAGAAGCAATGAATCCTTCCAATTCTACTATTTGTGCAAAGTTGCAAGCTCAAGAAACAAAACCACTGGAATTGCAACTACTCACCAAAAACGCTAACACAATGTATCCACAAGCTACCACATTGCCTGAACGAAGTATGTTTTTTGTTGAAAGGTTGTTCGAGATCCATATAGGAAGCTCAAGCTCACAAAAATATGAAGTGTGTTGGCTCAAGAAGAATGGATGTTGTCTTCACGGTGTAGGAGCTACAAACACAACTTGGAGTGCAATTAATGCAATTTGATTTTTCTTAGACACATGGCTCAAATCTGCATACTAATGACACCTAGAATGTAGTTAATTTGTTTCTAAACAAACATGTGGCAGTTTCGTGAAGTTTGGAGTTGTAAATTGGGAGATATGATTTTTCAACGTTGCATTTTTTTTTCACTGGCACTTGGAGTTCAAAAATTTGAACGTAAACTTGTTGGTGGGTACTATACACTACTGCCTCAAATAATACCCCTTCTTACACTCATGTTAGTTTGTATATGTAAACACAATATTCATAATTTTAAGAGTTTTCCAGTGAATTGAGAGTACATAAAGCAAACTATTAATCCAAGAATGAAGTGAAAACCAATGGAGAGTTGTAGAGTTCAAGAAAAAGAAAGAACATTTGATTTCCCGCTGTAAATTGCGGAATGATGTGCTGCCTAAAATTGACCATTTAGGTCGACTCAACCTAAATTGATTAACACAATATCCTCATTTAGGTCGACTCAAGCTAAATTGATTAACATATTGCCCTCATTTAGGTCGACTCAACCTAAATTGACTAACATATTGTCCTCATTTAGGTCGACTCAACCTAATTGACTAACATATTTCCTCATTTAGGTTGACTCAACCTAAATGAGTCAATTCCCCAGCTCAACATACTCTCGTTTTAATGGAAACTACACATTTGAAGTATAATCTAGTATTTATCAACCTAATATGAATTTTAGGTTGACAAATGGACAATATTATTTTGAGAGGATCCCACTCTCTCAAAATTTTGAATATTGTGTTTGTACACCAATGGCTCAAATAATACCCCTTCTTACACTCGTGTTAGTTTGTATGTGATATGCCCCCCCCGCGGGATAAGAAGTTGTAACTTCATTTTGTAATTGTTGACTTAGGGCCGTTTTACACATGTGACCAAGGGCCGTGATAACAAAATGATATAGGAGTTCTTGTGGTCATATTGTTCTCCCTCTTTAGTATGACACGTTTGGGAAACGCAAAAAGGTCGTATTATCGAGGTGTCGTCTTCTCGTTAATATGACAAATGGCGTAAAATTGTCGTACTATCAAGGGAATACAAAAACATAAGCAATATTATAAGCTTAAAAACATATACAACGAGTTTAAGCAATATAGATTGTATGAAATAATAATTTATAACTCCAAACAAATACAAATACTCTCAAAAGCTCTTGAAATAAGAGTTCAAAGATCTTTGGTGTTGCCTACCTAAGTTAGCAACTGTCATCTTATCTAAATTCCCTACTAGCTTTTGAAAACTAATAATTTCATTAACACCAAAATGTAAAGAGTTGTCTAATAAGAAATTAGACAACAATGATGCATGACGTTTAGCATCACTAAGCTTTACTGTAGGTGGAGCAGCATCATCCACATCTACTGAATGCAAATCAACATTAAGATCAAAGCCTTTTGCATAATTGATTCCCAAAGCAACATCCACCAATTCATCAATACTCAATTCTAGCTCAATAATCTCTTCCCATACCATCTGAATGTAAGACTCGATTGACATCTCGTCATCATCCAATCGCAACTTTGAAATTAAAGCACCAAGTTCATCTGATTCTTCTCGCATTCTATTCTTCTCCCTTTCATCAACTAGGGCAAAATCAACATTCCATGTTGCAGGTAATATACGCACCATCCTCCAACAATTCCTGACTATCTGTGCATCCAACTCACTCCATACTTCATAACTCCACATGATAGCTTGTCTGATGTTGGGCACCACCTTCCTTAAGTCCTTCAATATAGCATCATCATACTGTGACAAAACCCACCGCAAAAGTTTCTTCTTGTATTGAATTCTGAAAGATGCTATTAAACCTTGATCTAAATGTTGAACTACGCTTGTAACATTGGGAGGAAGGAATACCAAAGTCATGTTGCTCAATTCCAAGGTTGAAAAACCACGAGACTTACCAACTTTGGCAGAGCTAACAACATGTGAAGATGCATTATCCAAAATCATAATCACCTTTCGATTTTGGCCTTTGAGCTGATTGTTGAGCTGCAAAATCCAAGCTTCAAATATACCCCCCTTCATCCAAGCTATTTTATTTGAGTGCCACCGAACATACTCATGAGGCTGCCACCTTCCAAAACATCGTGGTTGCTTAGACTTATAAATCACAAGCAACTACAACTTATTAGTCCTAGTTGAATTAACAGCAAGAGCAAGTGTTACATGCTCCTTCTGTAACTTCCGACCCTTCACCTTCCCTTGTGCTAATGTTTTATTAGGATATGCTTTAAAATACAATCCAATCTCATCCGTGTTGTAGACATCTTCGGGCTCATAATCTGACACAAGAATAGGAAGTTGGCTTATTGCTTGGGCAACTCCATCAGCATCAGCATCACCACTTTCACCATGTAGATACACTTTGTACAATAGTGTGAGGATAATTCAATACAATGTAATCAAGACATGAATACTTAGTGTGGCCTTCTAGAAATAAAATGAGGACTTGCATGATCAAATAATAAAAGTGAAACATATTCAATGTTTACCTTGCAATAATGTTCCTTTTCTTGAAATTTTCCAACCAACCATTTGAAATCTTGAAGTTTTTGTACTCTTCAACCTTGATTGGATCATTTGCAAGTTTTCCGAAGATTCCCAAAGATTCCCAAAGAATTACGGCCTTTCACATGAGCATCTCATCAGTCAGTGCCCCATCTTTCCTTCTCACCTTTTACAAAATTAAAAAGATCAAACTTACTTGAAATGAATACAATTCCACCAAACAAAAAACAAAAAAAACTTCAGGCTATGCTTAGGAGATGAAACATTCACCACATGGATCAAGAAGCGAGATTGGAGCGAGACTAGTCTGGAGTATTGCAAGATTGAATTGGAGATTGTAAGATTGTATTGGAGATTGTAGAAGATTGAATTGGAGACTGCAAGAATGCAAGAGAGTGCACAAAGATACTATCTCACCCATGTACAAGGCAACATACTAGGCAGGAGGCCACTCTAACCCTAACCATGTCCATTCTACACTAGTAACCCTAATTATTATTAAGTTCCCAATCGTAAGTGAAGTTCTCAAGTAGTTCCCAAGTGAAAATGGATGTATTCTAGATGTACATAACATGGATGAAAGGAATTTTAGCATTTATTCCCTCTTTAATATGACAAAATGGAGTTTCTAAATGTCGTATTATCGAGTGTCGTAGTCGTATAAAAGAGGGAGTTTTGAACTAAAAAGTTTGGTCGCGCAAAAATGTGTCATAATATCGAGGGTGTCATATAAACGAGTGTCGTACTAACGAGGTTAGACTGTAGTTAGCGGTTCAAAGACCATGACCAAGAGAAATCCACATCACTTTTCTAAAGACTTGGTCGCATGACATAGTGTAAAGCATGCTTAGACCATGACATGTTGCTTTAAATGAATTTAAATACTAAAAGAAATATGTACAACAAAATTAGATTGATACTATCAATTACTGGAAATGAATTTTAGCATAGTCACATTTTAGTTTTCTTTGTTGAGACAACCTGTTTAGGTGACCACCAACTTTTACCCATTTACGGAGATTTACGATTCCATGACACTTTCATGCCACTTCTCATTCATTTTATGACATGCTCACCCATGGTCACTTCTACTGTAGCTGTGTAAGCCAAAGTGGGACTGCCACACATTCCTCAATTAATGAGAGATTTTAGAAAGTGTTGGTCACAGTCATTGGTCATTGGTCACTACACTTAATATTGTATACAATGTCATATGGTATTTCACGTCACTATGGTAGCTTTTTTAACGATGCTTCTTATGAATAAATTTTATAAGTACAATCATCCCAACTTACATTTAATTCACCCACTTATAGTTTGGTATACTTTGCATCCTAGCACTTATGTAATGCAATATTGTCATAGATGATTGAAATTTGGATGAAAGAACACTTAGTAAGCAACAATCTATATTGCCCAAATTTTCATGTTACAAAAATGTTAAATGATATTAGATTTACATGTAGTATTTGTGAGACTACACGGGCGGTTTACGATTAGTGTTAGAGCAAAACAAATAGAACTGGTGACCCTAAATACAACGTTTAGGGTACTTTAAACGTGCCCAAAGTTACTATATATATATATAATCCTTGAATTGCAACAAGGTCATTGGAGGGAGTGGCCAAGGAGGGGTGAGATCTCCACTCCGGAGCTCTAGCATGGTTAAGAAAAGGAACAATAAGAAAAGACAATGAATTTTGGTGGCTTACACCGGCACGAATATTAGCCCTTTAGCACATGGCAGGCAAGCGGAATCTTTGCATACGAGCGTACCATTCATCCATTCATCCATCCAACATAAAAAGTTAGTCCCCTATATTCTTATTGTGGATTCATCTTAAATAACTTGGACCATACTAATTTGGGATAATTAAAGCTAATTATGGGTTTCACATCAACCGAGAAGATTAAACATGTGCATGTCATACTATTTAGAGAATTTTGAAAAACATTGGATGAATGAGAGGTATGCTTGTATGCAATGAGTCCCTCTCAACATGGCTATGAAATCCCTCTTGACACGACTATGAATTCCCACATAGCATGGCATGTGAAGTGGATCTCTCTATAGACATCAAACTTCATAGCCAAGGTGACAACTCATGACTATTTTGCATACTTTACCAAGGGTCACAAAAAAAACGATTCAAAACTTCTTGTAGTCATGGTTGGCGGTTTGAAGACCATGACCAAGAGAGATTCACATCACTTTTTAGAATCTATGGTCATGGGACATGGCACAAAGAGGAATTTGAATTAAACGTAGTGCGCTTCACGAAACTAAAATTACTTTATACTAAATTATTATTTTAAATAAATAACATATATTGTAAATAGATGTATTGAATCATACATCACGAGAAATGTGCTTTTTATAATGACAAAGTCATTTTCATTTTTGTTGAGACAACCTATTCGAGTTCCCTCATTAGAAGATCCGGTTGACCACTAAATATTATCCATTTTTGGACATGAAGGATGACATGTCACTTCCATGTCATTCTCTCTTCCATTTTTTGACATGCTCATTCCTATTTTTGGTGACCTTGTTTAAAATGGAGTGGACATGCCACTCATTTCTCAACCAATCAAAAAAATTAAAATTTGGAAAATAATAAAATCTTTAATTTGAGGGTGCAAGATTTGCTTGAGCATATGGAAATAAGCTCAAAAAATAAAAATAAAAGAAAAAGAGAAAGAAAAAGGAAGAAACATCATTGTGATACATTGACATGTGATGTATGTCCAACACCTTCCACGATTTGGGCGAACCAACCCATACACTCGTTCCTTGTTGGATGCCTAAACCCTTGCCTCCAAGAAACCAGTGTACGGGGTTGTTTCGCCCCAACCCACCTTCCACCCATGCTTGCACGAGGATGGGGCAACGCCAAAACGACTTACTACCCATTTTACTAATAGTGAACCGAAGGATATAAAAAACGAACTTGTCTAATGGGACCAAGACTTGTTTGTTTTCCGGCTCATGCAATAAAGTATAGGTTCAACAAGCTCGTTGAAATGAGATAAATTATCTTCCAAGTTTGTGGTGGCCCAAGGGGCTCCAAGAAAAGACTATGGATTACGTCACAGTCGCAGCGGCCAATCTTGGGAAATTTCTATCCGTTGAGTCGCAGAGTATGGACGGACACTATTTATTCATAGCTGGCAAAATCGGTATGCCTTTTGCAATAGGACTGAATTGGATGAGAAATGGAGGATGTGGTTACCAGGGGATGGGATGAATTATTACATGAGTACGTGGGAGAGACTCTGCTTTCCAGTCAATACACTGCTCTGAAAAAGTTCCCCAACTGAGCTCAACGAGACTTTATAAATACATTTATTCCATATGTCACCATATGGGCCGCTTGGCCTAATGGATAAGGCGCTCGCCTCCGGAGCGGGAGATTCTGGGTTCGAGTCCCAGAGTGGTCGTTTTGAATTTTGCTTTTGCCCTGCTTTTTATCACTGAACGACTGTAATTGTTGTGGGTTACACATTTGTAGTTACGTGTTGCTATAACATTTTACTGAGAGTATCATCTTTTACCCAAATAGCACAACTACACTAAATATGTTATTTAGTGTCATATGGTGTTTAGTGTGACTATGGTAACTTTTCGGATGACACCTCCTATGAATCAATGAACAAATATTGTCATGGATGATGGATGAGTTCATCCATTGGCCAAACCCTACCTTCTCTTGTCATCTGCTTCTGATGAAATATTGTCATGGATGATTGAAATTTGGATGTAAAATCACTTGGTAAGTGACAGTAATTGCGACCCTATAAATCTGTAATCCCCCCCCAAAAGTTTACAAGGAATGACAAATAATGTTGGGTTAATATTTAGTGGTGGTGACACTATACCTTGGTTTAGCAGACAATTAGAATTGGTGACACTAAATGTGATATTTAGTGTAGTTAGTATGCACAATGAAGAATATGATATAACTTAATGGGTAAAAAGTGATTATGTCGGTAACAAGTTATAGCAATGCATAACTCCAACTGGTAACCTACACTAATTACACAAAACATTGTACATTGATTATCCCAATCAGTGCATGTAACTATTCGGAGTTACGCAATGCAATAACCTCTTACTCAAGAGTTCAATTTTTACTAAAGACAATTCAATAGGTTGTTTGGACAATATAGAACATAAATGACTTTGCTTGGTAAAATATTGATTCCCATTGAATAGTTATAGCACTGCGTAACTCTGAATAGGGACAAGGATTTATTTGGAGAATCAATGTAGTCTCATTCTTTATGTTTATAAATGAGGCCACGTTTTAAAGTGTTATCACCTTCAATCAGGGCAAATGTCATGTAACAATGCATTGCATGGATATATGCATACCTTGGTTCTAGAATATCAAACATATTTGAGGATGTTGAATTTCATCAGTAAATGATCAGAGGTCTCAATAATGCACTCTTTGGCCATGCTTGAATCAATTGGCAAATTGCCACCAATTCATGAACTAGAAAAACAAATGAATTATTAATTTGCAATCAAAGGCTTCAAACAAATAAATAACAAACAAAGCACAAAACATATATAAAAACATTACATGGTAGGCTATGCAAATCTTCATTCTTCTTAACCTCAAGCATGAAATAAACCAACATATCCACTAACGGATGCAAGTCATTTCCCTCTTACAAGCCGCCAACAAACTCTCAATGCAAAATCCTTGAATCTTGCACCAATCGTTGAAGGACCTCATAGCTCACGTCTCAATACGCACGCTCCTCCGAATGCCTCTTTTGCACACAACCTCCATCATCGTCGTCAATGCTTTCAAGATCGGGACCGAAATAGGCACATACACATTGATCTCATCATTAGACCCCTCAAAATAATTTGGAGCATGTGCATCCAAAGTCTCATGAAAAAACAACAACAACAATAATAGCAAACTCTACATGGATAGGATGTGACTTTATCCGCAAACTTGGGACAACTTGAAGAAATCTATTGGGAGGCATTGTTTGTGCACAAGTGACAGTTGTGATTTGAACATGCATAGGCATGGGCTTATAGCCCACCCGCACTTACTGGTGTGGGCCACCAGTGAACGGTGAGTACCAACATTGGTTGCATCCAGTGGCTCTCATTGGCCAAACCAACTCTAAAAGTGGCCCCTGCTGGTAGGAACCGTTTACTGGTGATCCACACCAGTGAGTGTGGGTGGGCTATTAGCTTCCGACTCATTGGCATCAAGGGGGGGGGGAAAGAAAAAGAAAAAACAACACTTGCTCATAAATTAAAGTTGCGATCACCGGGTACCATACCACATGTGATGCTCCAATCGAACACATCATAGAAACAAACATCGCCATGCAAAATGTCTAATACTCCTATAGCTGCATCCGCAACCTCAAAAGGATCTCCACGTCCATCAAAAAACCTCAAAAATATTTGACATCTATGCTTATGTGAGTGTTGACTGAGAGGCCTCAAATGAGCATTATTTCTTGATTTCCACTCGGGTTGCGTTGTTTCAGCCAGGTTGGTTGTACTGTGGGTTCTTCTGCAATTGGATTTTCAATTTGTGCCAAAAAAAAGTAAGTGTTGATTGAGGACTCTTAGAGTTAACTCTAGTGCATGTCGGAAGTGAATCTCGCAAAGGAGACCCAATGATAGTTGCAAACTGAAGGTTGTGTATGTGTTGCACAAACAAACATTAGGCAAACTACACATTACACACGGGTGTCTCCATGCCATCAATTGTACCGGGCTTGGTTGCCCCATGGGGGTGGACTCTTCTTCATACCACGTATGAACTAACATGATTGTAAAAAGGGGCATTTTTCAAGGCATTAGTGTACATAGTATACATAAGGGAGAGGTATTCTTTTTCTCTAGTGTGTACATCCAAAAAAGCTATTAAGAAATTTGATGTAAAGGTAGATGTACAAGAGGGGGCCCTAAGCTTTAGAGAAAACTTTTGACAATAAATGTGTTAGTTTCATCCAATTCACGTTTTCATCCATTATTGCCATATGGTAATAGTCCTCAATGACTACCTTGTTCATCATTGTCAGGGTTAACATATTGGGTTCTAGGTGTTAGCAAATTGGAGGCTCTTGGAGTGCTCGCGGGCTTCATGGAGTTTTGCTCTCCAAATTGTGGCTAAGTTATTATGCTTTTGTCTTGGTTTGTTTGGCGTAATTGTTGAGTTACATGCTATGGATGAAAAAATGGTTTGATGATTTTCTCTTTGGAAAGTGAAAGTGGATTTCATATGTAATAAAGACGTATTTAATTCATGATTTATATCTTGTATACGTAGTGGAGGCATATATCACATTAACGTGGAAAAGCTTAGTATAAATACATGAGTTCATTTTCTAGTTTGCAGTGAGTACGTGTACATTTGTTTACATAGGGAGGTTAATTTCATAGCGACCTACACACGTCATCTAGGTTTTCAATTAAGAGTCCACCCCCGGGTCGTTGCCGCAACTAGAATTGAGGATTCCATAGTTGAAAAACAACCCCTTGGAAATGGTTTTGCCAAATTGCAATTGATGTTGATGTCATAAAAGATCGGCGCCTTGGGATCCACCATAATCAACAAAATTAATAAAATCTCCATCACTAGTCATGGAACAGTTCCGCATCCCAATGAGGCATTACCTTCCATCATAGAGCAAAGAAACTATCAAAAGGAATCTCAAAACTTGCACAGCAAGTCAATTAGCAACAACAATTACAATCTTTATGAAAGATAATGATAAGAAATTACCATGATTGTGAACATAGGAAAGCGCCATTGGAAAGAGCCACACCAAAAAAACATGTCACAATTAGTTTGTTGATAAACTCGAGGTCCGAGATGACCCTAAACTACCGGGTGATAGTGGAGAGGTACTTATTTCCAAATGGAGTGGTTGGCGGTTCGATTCCCACTGTGAAATCTTCTCTCTACTCGACGGAAAAAACTAGCTAGGTAGGTAGGCAACCAAGAGCCCACCCACCGTAAGGTAGGCAGTAAATACCACCCTGTACCAAGAGGATTCTTGAATAGGGTAGGGCCAACGGGCTCAAATTCACATTAGATTGCCTGACGTTGGATATTTATTTGTTTATTTGATGAACTTGCATTGATCCGAGCATGACATTATTAAGTAGCGTGTGTTCGGTCATGTGGACCCTAAGAATAAAACCATGGATACCGCAGCTAGTGCAAATTCAGTCTTCCAACCACATGTGAAGCATACAAATGTGTTTTGAAAATCCTTGCGAGTTATGTTGCTCAAATCTTAATCAAGGAGAATGAACAACGGAGAGAAACACAATAAGAGATATGAGTAAAAAGAAGGGAGAGGAGAAAGGAAATGAATACCATATATAGGTAACCGAAGGTGAACAAAAACATCTAGAAGCATCTGGATAAATAAGCAACAAGAAAGCTTATGGAAAGATTGAGGCAAACGTATAAAGAAAACCTTAAAAAGAAGATGGTCTAAATATTTAGGTCGAGTTGCACACTGGCTTGTGGCCGGGGATTCGTGGCACTCAAGTAAAATCATTCATGCGGATGAAAAAAACGCAGGAATCATCTAAATGACTATTTTTAGACAATTTGATTCCGGAAATAGAGTCAAAGGCCCCGAATTAGTCTAGTGATGTCACATTCGAATGAATCGGCCCTCAACCCCATAGGGGGGCTTTTTTTATTGGAGCCACTTCATCCACAATATCTTGGATGGATGTTCCTTAGTGAGTGCCATGAATCCCCAGCCCTGGCTTGTGGGCTGTAACATACAAGTAACCCCTTAGGCTAAGGTGTTGCCCTACACGTTAACCCGTAATTGATTTGCCCTCTTCAAGAAAAAAATTATGTATTCAAGTGCTATACTCTCATTGTGCCAAAGCTGGTCCTATCCTGAATGACATCAATCTTCAAGTGTATTTATATACAAGTTGAATATATGTTAATGAAGATTTCGGTTCATGTACATAGTTCGGGAGCCCTTGGGTATAAATACATGCTAGGTATTATGATCATCAATGTTGCATATGAGTGTTACTTCTTTTGACATTGAATATGGTACCCCCTCCCAATGAAGTCACGCCACATGTGCGGAACATTGTGCATGCATCATTTGTAAAATGATAATGTGGGGAATATTCAAGAATATTCACTGGAATATTGTTAGTCCCACAAAACATTGTTGTGGATTTGAATAATGTTATGTAGGTTTAAATTGTGGGCCCTCACTTTTTTAGCAAGATTAATATAGGGGTTTAATTATAAGATCATAGTGTTTATCTTTAGCATTATATGTTTGCAAGCATGTTGCATGTTGGATGGATAACAAACACGTTCGATGTGCGTGGAAAAATGGATGGGATGTATAACAAACGCGTTTGATGTACATGAAAAATTTGGATGAAACATTGGGATGTAGTCACTTAGTCAACCTCCCCGCCTTTTGTATGTGCACAATGGTATGTATTGACAAGGTTTTATGTATGGATATGGATTACTTAAAGGGAATATAGATTATAATAAATTGCATTGGCATGAGAAATATATATGATGGTAGCGTGCAAACAAATAGGTCGTTTTAGAAAATTAAGTATTATAAGGGCCCTTTAATTTCATGCCTTGGAAGTACATAGCCCCTAAACAAACACCCCTTTGTTGCATGTGGTGCACATAAATCCTATAGAGTGCCCCGCCCGAGAATTAGGGTATGAGTCCAAAAAAACTTGGAGTCCAAAAAGATCCTTGAACCCCTAAGTGCCGTTTGTTTTATCACCATGTTGTGAACCCTAATCCATGCTTCGCATGTGGAAAATTGTTGGTGGCATGGATCGGGTGCCACATGGCAATTAGCTATTCAAATTTCCTTCCTTATAGTATACAACCCCCAACAAATTTATCTAGCCTTCAATTGTTATTTAATTATATTTCGAAAAACCACTTGTCCAAAAATAATAAGGGATGTGCACTTGTGGAGACAAAAACATCAAAACAACAACAAAAGCAACAACATAACAATCACAACTTTGAATATATTGTATTCCATGTTCGCCAACTATCATATTTGTGTAGTTTTGCGATGTAGTATACATCATATTGGCAGTGGGAATTGTCCAAATTCATGCATAAATCCAAATATACTCTATTCTTAGTTCCTTGCAAATATGTATTTCCTTTCGGTGAAGGTCTCGTGTATTTATTGGTGCATTGGGCGAATTGTGAACCTTATTTCTCTTAGCTCAATGTATTTGACTGTTCAATCTTTAAAGTTTGGGCAAAAACATTTGTGCACCGTCCTTGGGTGTAGGGACGTCCATACCCAACTGAACCCCAAATTTTCACAAGCAACGAAGTTAATTTTTAGCCACTCATCCCTTGCTCTTCCACATTCATGATGCTTTGCTAGTCATGTATGTCATACAAATGGTGGTCATGTGCTTCTACCTCTCACTTGCCCCTACCTGTCCTGCCATCACCCTCCTATCCCTTCCACTTTGAGATCCACCCACCCTATTCTCTACACATGTTTGTCGATCATGCTTTGGCATCTTTTGTGGTCTCCTACTAATATTTCCTATTGTTGGAACATAAACTCATTCTCACATAGATTTATATATTCCATTATATTACAAATCAAATTAATCCTCAAACAAACGATTAGGCGGCCCAATGCCCACCCGCATCTTCTCTACTTCATCAATACAATTGTCATGGTTCTCAAAATTACATACAAAATAAACAACTATGAGTTGCCAAAAGACTAAAGGTATGTACATTGGGGCACATTCCTCGACCAATCCCCATATGCTCCCATGTTATGCTCAACAAATGTCAATGAACACCTACAACCTTTTTCATGCTTCGAATACTTCCATAGACACACCCAAACACACAATGCATTGTTATCCTCATTGATTGCAAAGGTACGCCATGTATTGAACCATTTTGTAGGCCCATTCACACCCCCCCAAATCTTGATATCCTCATGGATGCCCACCAACACAACCTGATTTCCCACCCCACTCAAATCAATATTATGCACACAATTCGATTATTGAGTGAGTTTTTAGGAAACATGACCTCCCGCACATGTATTGTCTATGTTCCTTTCAGGCAAACAACGCTTATTTTGTTGCTTTTCTTAATTGGAAGTCTATATTTGAGTGGTATGTGATTATGTGTACATCCAAGATTGGACACTGAAAAGACACATGCTCAATAAAAATTGAATTACATGCTCAAAATATGATGACTATTCAAAACTTAATTGTGAACATAGTTGGGGGGGACTTGTATGACCATTTGGCGATCACAAGAATATTCACTTAGATAATGAATGCGATATTCATATGAGCTCGGCTTAAATTATGAGGGAAGAGGTTACGACCTTGATTTGGATTTGCTAACCCATCTTGTACTAATCACATGTGTCACATCCTAAGAGAAGCAATCTAGTTGGAAAGAGCAACCATTTAAGACCCATCTACCTAAAGGAGAGGGGACCGCAAGAGAGCAAAGGAGAGGAGGAGGGTGGGAGAACAACCTCCCTTTGTTTTTCTTACATTTCCTTCCTTTTTCTTGCATTTATGACACACAAGCCTTTCAAGTCCAACTTCTAGAGGAAAAATTATCATGTAGATTCAATAAAATGTTGAAACGACATCTTAAAATCATAAATAATGTCATAATAATGTCTCTCTTTTACTTCTAAAATGTGCTACACTATGCTAATACAAAGCAACTAGGTACATAAGAATAATGCATATACTATGAGATAATTACATTAGACACCGCTTAGGTATAGTTTTAACATGGCAATTGGATAACACACCACCCTTTAGAAATTTGTAAGGAGAAGGGGCCAAAAGAGAGCCAAAGGAGAGGAGGAGGGTGAGGGGAAACAATCTCCCTTGCCTTTCCTTACCTTTCCTTCCCTTCTCTTGCATTTGTGACACACGAGCCTTTCAAGTCAAACTTCCAGAGACGAAACTATCATCTTTATCCAATTAAATGTCGAATTATCATCTCAAATTCATGAATAATGATGTCATAATAATTACACAATTCTCTTGTTTTCTATTCATATGTGCTACATCATGCTATAACAAAGAACAATGCATTTATTATGAGATATTTACATCATGCACCACTTACGTCTAGGTTTTTTTTTATAAATAAGAATTGTATAATACACCCACCCTTTGGAAATGTACGAGGAGAGGCGACCAAAAGGAATAAAGGCTAGGAGGACGGTAGGGAACAATCCTGTTGCCCTCTCCCTCCCTTTTCTTGCATTTGTGACACATGAACCTTCCAAGTCAAACTTCCGGAGGCAAAACTATCATGTAGATCTAGTAAAATACTAAAATAACATCTTCAATTCATGAATAATGTCATAATAATCACATGATTCTTTTGTTTTCTTTTCTAAAATGTGCTACACTTTGCTACTACGAAGAGTAATGCTTCTATGATGAGATGATTACATTATACACCACTTTGGTCCAATTTTGATGTAGTAATCATATAATACACCCACCCTTAGGAAGTTTGTAAGGAGAGGGTGCCAAAAGAGAGCAAAGGAGAGGAGGAGGACCGGGAGAACAATCTCCCTTCCCACTCCTTCCCTTCTCTTGCATGTGTGACACATGAACCTTCCAAGTCAAACTTCCAGAGGCAAAACTAACATGTAAATCCAGTAAAATGCTAAAATAACATCTTCAATTCATGAATAATGTCATAATAATCACATGATTCTCTTGTTTTCTTTCCCTAAAATGTGCTACACTTTGCTACTATGAAGAACAATGCTCATGTGATGAGAGGATTACATTATACACCACTTAGGTCTAGTTTTGATATAGTAATCATATAATTACACCCACCCTTTGGAAATTTGTAAGGAGATGGTGCCAAAAGAGAGCAAAAGAGAGGAGGAGGACCGGGAGAACAATCTCCCTTCCCTCTCCTTCCCTTCTCTTGCATGTGTGACACATGAACCTTCCAAGTCAAACTTCCGGAGGCAAAACTAACATGTAAATCTAGTAAAATACTAAAATAACATCTTCAATCCTTGAATAATGTCATAATAATCACATGATTCTCGTTTTTTCTAAAATGTGCTACACTTTGCTAGTATGAAGAATAATACTTATGTGATGAGAGGATTACATTATACACCACTTAGGTCTAGTTTTTAATGTAATATCCTTTGGAAACTTGTAGGGAGAGGGTGCCAAAAGGGAGCAAAGGAGAGGTGGGGGAAAATATTCTCCCTTCCCTCGCCTCCCCTTGCATTAGCTTAGCTTAACTCAGTGACTCATCACGAGACTTTCCTTTGGTCGTCTCCGTGGCTCTATCGCAAGAGAGAAGAAGCTCCTTATCCTGAGGAAGAAAGGAAAGCAGGCGACTCGTTGCAATCCCGATTGCAGCTATGGCGCCCCTCCTGTGCATGAAGAAGGAGGAGGAGGAGCAGCAGCAGCAGCAACAGCACACGACCATGGCCAAGCCACTATGGCTCATACCCGCGCAGCAAGCCTGCGAGGAGAATTTCCGCCACTTGCAAGCTCTCCACCAGCGAGCTGAGGCATGGCTCCACCACATTACCAACCAAATTTGTGTGGATGCCAACGTGCGCCGCTTGCTGGCCCCATTTGAGGAATTCAAGCTACGCGTCGAGCTCGACCGGGGTGCGTCGCAGAGATTGCAGAAAACCAGTTTTATGAGGAGCCGCAATTTCGCAGCGATTATCCCCGGCGACTCGGTAGCGGAGATGGTGGTCACGAGCTCGGTGTTCAACTTCCTCAATATCTACAACACGTTGCTCATCACTCGCTTGGTGCTCACGTGGTTCCCTAGCGCGCCTGAGGTCATTGTGAACCCGTTGAGTACGATTTGTGACCCTTACTTGAACGTGTTCCGGGGGATTATCCCGAACGCAGGAACGTTGGATTTGTCTCCCATCCTTGCCTTCCTCGTCTTGAATGTGTTTACTAATACTGCATCGGCTCTACCCGCGGAGATGAATTCGCAGCCCCGGGAGAAGAAGCTGACGTGGCGGCAAATGGCGCAGCGCAAGATGATGAACCAAAAGAAAATCATGGATGCACCATCAAAGTAACTTAGGTGATGCCATTTCGGATTGAGTTGTAGTGTAGATTTGATGAGTTTGGGGCTCTTCTTTCCGCTCCCTTCGAATGTCGGGGGTTTGTAACATTTCTAATTGTGACATTTCTCTCCATCATCAGAGAGTTACTGGCTTGGTTGGAGATGATGTTCATTGTTGCGGCAATGTGGGGGAATTTGAGGTCCTACAAATGCAGGCAGCCCATGGTGAATGTCAATGTCAAGGGTTTTGATTTGGTATGCCTCCGAATTGGACATTGAGCATGCTCAATTAGGAATGTGGTTCTTGATGAATTTGTACCGTGCTTAACCCTGCTTTGTAAACATATCTCTCAATCATTATTTCACTGGCTTGGTCAGAGCTTGTGTTAATCGTTATGGCAATGTGGGGGAATTTGAGGTCCCACGAATGCAGCCCATTGCTGCCGATTGTCAACCAAGGGTTTTGGTTGGGATGCATTCGAATTGGACATTGAGCAGCCTAACTAATTAGGAATGTGGTTCTTGAATTCGTATCGTGTGCTTAGCAATTTCCTACTACTGAAGGGTGTGTAAAGAACTTCTTGCTGCTTGTTTTCATTTGTTAAGTGTCATTTTACTCGTCAAGATCGTTGCTACGTCAACAATTGTCAGACGGGAGCTACGTTTGTGGCGCACTCTTCAGGGCTGAGGACCGATTTGTCCTTCTGGTGAATTCACAATGTGTGCACTGAATTGAATGAATGTCTCATGGAATAAGCATATGCTTGTCCTTAATTGTCCTTCACAATAAGCAATGCATGCCAGGTTCGGACAAGTACTACTTACATGGATGCCACATGGATTTTACATGGTGACAAAGTCGAATGGAATAGGCGATAAATAAGATGACAAGCAGGATTCCCTTCTATGAATTAAAGCCATACTTCGCAAGCGACTAAAACCAGTTTACCTACTGCAGACTACACTGTTTTGCTGCTAGGGTTTTACTTGACCTTAACGACAATCCACATCTCAGCTTGCCAATACATACAAACTTGTAGCTCTCTCTCGACTTGAGTTCCTGAACAAGGGAGCGGTGAGCCTGGTATGAATATGCTCAATTACAATTTGATTGGTAGGAAGAAGCCCATCTTTGTCAGAAACATGATAATCACATTTAAGTGCACTAATGAAATTTACTCAAACTGAGTAAACACCTGATTAAGAAAAATAGAACTCATTTGGTCCAGGTTATTATATGTCGCTGGAAAGTACAGGAAGGTTGCCGAGGTTCTGCACTTTGTATGGATGGCCTGGGTGGATCACACCGTCCTATAAGGACATATGGAAACAGTGTTGTGGGTTTCCACAAAGTGGGCACGTCAGGGCTTGTCTGGCACGCCATCTGGTGTCTCGTCAGCACAACCTTCACCACATACTTGGCAATGCGCTCTATCCATCCAAGTGCACTACAAAAGCTGCACCGGACGTGCGCCTTTAGGACACATACATATCAAATTTAAATGACCCGCCTGTTTTATGGAGAACAACAGCAAGAGAGTTGCTATCGGACTACCTCATCTTAACTGATTGTTATTGTGTTGCTTTCGATTCAAGCTCAACACTGTCAGCCGCTCCACAGTATCTTATCTTAGGTTTAATCGAGCTTTGATTTTCAGAAAGGTTAGTAGGTTCTCATTTCTTGTTGCAGCATGTTTTCTTGTTTGGAATTCCTTGCATGTGACTTGTGAGGCCAGATTTTCCGTTTCCTACTCCTGCAGATGTCTTCAAATTGTTTGGAACTTTCCTTGCACTTCATTGATCCGTGACAGACATGCTTGCATTTAGTATGCTTCAATGTCTTCCAACATAAGATTGTATGTCATGCTTATTCCATTTGAGGGTTTATGTCAGGAGTGGAATTACTATGCTTTGCTTCTGTCATAATTGGGTAGTGAAGCAAAGAAGAAGTCATCACTTTGTTTCTTTTTTGCTAGACTTGGAATATTTGATATCGGTTTATAAGTAGGTCTTTTGGTAAGTTAGCCTTTCCAGCCTTGCACATGAACAGATGAGAGCTGTGCCTATGGTACAATACCTATGGCACACCTCTGTTTCTGGGGAACCTGCAGATGGAAGACCTAAGTTACTGCATTTGATTGTCAAGTTAGTAGATGAGTTTCACGATGATGTGTTTGAGGGTTTAGCTCTAGAAGTATCTTATTGAATAAGTCGCCGCTGTCCAAGGTGTACTACGTGCACGGGAACAGGAACTGAAGGGAAGGTCAAAAGCCCCATACATGTTGAGGATCTTCTTTATGTTTTATTTCGATTTTCTGGGTTTATTAATTGACGATGTTACTGAACCTGACACCTAGTAGCAAAAGTATTTAAGGATTAGCTCTTGAAAAACACACAAGTTTACCCGCAGAGGATACGTTGATGAGGTATAGGTATTTGTCCTGAATGTGTGATTTAAACAGAACATGAGGAATGTTCGGGAACTTGGTTTATTTTATTTTATTTTTTAATTGATCCTACTGGACTTGACACGTACTCCTTGAAAACACTTAAGTTCTACCTGTGCAGTATCCGTTGATGAAGTATAGGATTTTATCCTGAATGTGTGGTTTAACAGTATATGAGAAATGTTGAGGATCTTGTTTTTTTTAATATTTTTATTGATTTTACTGATGTCGTAATCCCTCCTTGAAATCTAAATATTTTCAAGGGATTTTCCTTGAAAAACAACACTTCATCCGTGCAGGATACGATGATGAAGTATAGGTCTTTGTCCTGAATGTGTGGTCCAAACAGAGCATGAGAATTTGGGCCTCTCGTACTTTGTGCTTGTAAACCTTGTCATTTGTCCTCACTAAACAGATCATTTATGTCAGTTTATGACTATATATTACCTAGGTAAGCAGAAACTGTTGAAGCCACCTGTTAGAGCATCGCTTTCATGGAGCCATAAACTGGCCTCTATAAGCTTTTTAAACCTGTGAAGACAAGGTCACATGCGACTGTCCGTCCCACCCACAAGCCGTCACTATATATATACATATGTCCAAACTATCATTATGTTAGAGAGGACCTCTCTGAGAAGTCCTGCGGCTCACTAAAATGTATGGAGCTAAAACACTCTTGAGAGAGGCATTCTATAACATAAATGGTGGGCACTAAAAAAATTGAATGTATATGGCTTCGAGGACCTTGGTGGCTTTTGGGTTATGTTACAGCTGTAAACTCTATGCATATTAGAGTATATTTTGAGGTTTAGATAATAACTTGGTATACTGGGTAATTTCTCATCTTCATGTCTCCTGGTCTGAAGTTTATAGTCTTGTACTAACAATCAACCGAGCACTTGGGATTTAGAGAGCTTTGATGCAATTAAATTGATGATTCTCGGTCTTGTAACCTCTCTGAGTGCTTCTGACAGGTGAGGTGGGCATGTTTTTGCATGAATGCGTAATTTTTGCCTGACAGTAGTTCACATGTAATCATGCAGGACACGTTCCCAGTTAATCGGCCGTTGCTGAAAGCTTGTGCACAATGGGGATGATGCTTGGAAAAATCACGGTGGAAACACCTAAGTACAAGACCTTAGAGAAGAAGAATGAAATTGAAATTAGGGAGTATGAGCCTTCCGTGGTTTGTGAAGTCACATATGACCCCAAGGAAATGAAGAGGGGGAGGGATGGTGGGTTTATGATACTCGCGGGCTACATTGGTGCTGTTGGGACACCATGCAATAAGAAAGGATCAGAAGGTGGAGAAAAGATTGCCATGACTGCGCCAGTTATTACTCAAGAGCACAGTGAGCATCTAAAACCATCTTCTCACTCCATATGAATACTGCTGTTTAAAAAAGTCAAGATTGTAGAGGAGTATGTCTTCATCACTTAGGGTTTTTTTCTGCCATCTGCTCACAATTGCCATTATTGGAGAAGTGGCTCAAATAATTTTCAGATCTCTATGTTGCAATCTATTATACATTTTGGAACTTTGGAATGGTGAGGGCATATGGGCATCGACACAACTGCCATCCAAAGTTCCAAAACGGCTGGCTTTCAATGACCTGGGATGGCACGAGCTCCAACTAGTTCTATTTCATTGCAAGTTCTTTGTGGTGCCTAACTAATTTCATTCTGGATGAACAGGCTTTAGTAAAAACAAGTTCTCCATAGGTTGAGGACCAATTTATTCCAACTGGACCCCCTCAGACTAATTTGGGGTCTCTGATTTCATTTCCAAAGTGAAATCCTTTAAAAACATAAAAGTATGCAGGTGGATAAAATAGTTCACTGTATTTTCACCTTCTCAATGGATGAGTATACGGAGACACTATGAAGGTCGAGCTGGAAGTTCCGGGCTGGTTATATTGACTTCGTCTGAAAATCTTTGTGCAGGTGGCCCTGAAAAGATTGCAATGACAGCCCCTGTCATCACAAAGGAGGAATCAGCAGGTGCTCAGGAGAAGAGCCTGGTCACCATGCAATTTGTGTTGCCCTCTAAATACACAATGGAGAATGCGCCCACACCAACTGATGACCGTGTAAAGCTGAAGGAGGTTCCGGCAAAAAGGTATGGAGTCATCACATTTAGTGGCACTGCAGGTGACAAATTAACAGAGCAACAGCTGCAGACACTGAAAGCTGCTTTGCAAGCCGACGGTCACAAGATACTTGGGGAGCATCTGTTAGCACGATACAATCCCCCATGGACACCATGGTTCCTCAAGACCAACGAGGTTATGGTTCCCATTGAGTAAGTATGTAACTCCCAAATACGTCATTGTGACAAGGCATGAGATCTCTATGTTTAGTCAGTGAAGGAGAATATGTATAGGAGGTGAACTATCTTTTTTGATTGTACAGGAAGTAAAACTATTTTGATGTTTTAGGTGTTAGGTTTTGGAGGTTGTGTACCCGACTTTTTGTTATACAATCAAAAACCACGTGCTTTAGTGTCTGTGGGATGATTTTTGTCACCGTCGGTGTCTCTTCTCTGTTCTTTACTTGCTTTTGACACATTGGGTTATCAATCTACTTGTGGCTTCTTTGGTTTTATGGGCTTTGTAGAATGCTACTTTAATTTCTTTCGCAGCTTTTGAAAACTACATAGTTGAGAAATGTGGTTATGGTGCATAAGTTTACCTTCAAACGTGAGGATTGGAAACATTTAGTGGTCACAATTGGAGGTCTATCTTGAATACTTATGAGCTGAGGACATCTATCATTGCAATCCCTCCACTTGCTGATGTTGCTGTTTCTAATTAGGTTGAAGCTTATTAACCGGAACTGAATTAGTGGGTAGAAGTTGCAGTGTTGCGCACAAGAACATCATATGTCGTGCATGATGTTGCATATGAGGTCATATCTTAAACACCTGCAAAACGGGATCATGCACGACATAACCTGAAGCTATTTGTGGACATGTGAGCTTATGAAATATTACGGATACATGTGTGTTTAACTTTTGCACACATCAATCCCCATCATACTCCCCGTCATACTTCAAATGCATGTCAAAATTTATGAACAATCCATCCACAGAACCAGGAAGAATTAGATGAACCCATTCAAAAACTTGTCTGTATGTGAAATGGTTGTCATGGGACATGGACCTATCACCACACGATACCTACAGATGTTTACGCCATCGACACTATCTAGTGCCGAGCCTAGTTGGCAAATGATGTGGCATGGTTTAAAAGTGGAGGTTTTAAGCCTCAAGCACCGACCCTCCCATCAGTACCTAGAAATGAGGCAAGAATGTAGGACCTTCAAAAGTGTCGCCTCCCGCCCTTGTGATTGGTTGCTTTTAGTCTTAGCTATGAGGGCAAGAGAAGCTCCATCAACAAAAACCGATGGTAAGCTAAATGAGTAGTAAGGCATTTGGGGATGGGACAAAAACTATCAAACATTCATTGCTTGGTAGATAAAACAATGAACATGTGTGAAAGCTACTTAACTAAAACCTACTCAAAAATTTCTGAAGCAAGTTCTTGTAGGTGCATTGGGATAGCTGGATGTCTCCGCTACAACCAAGGGAGTTTTACCCAATTTTTAGGAAAGACTTTGGTTATTTGGTAAAGTCAGGTGGGGAGGGGGCATTAGTGTTAGTCCAATTGTTTTGTAACTAGATAGGAGAATTTCTAGTTCAACACAATGGTCAAAATTGTGACTAGGAGTTGGAGGTGCCAAAAATAAGGCCACATTATGGTACATCCGTTGCCTTTTAGCTTTTTTTATCTCTTCGATTTTGTATACTTTCTAAAATTGTTATAAAAGTGATGTTTGTAAGCTCGTTTTATGAAACTTTCATGAAGCAAAATTGTTGACTCAAAGTTGAACAACTCATCCATATAAGGTCATGATCTTGTGTAATTATTTTCTAAGCAAAACTTAAGAAACTTCATAAAATGGAGATGACATTAGCTTGTCTACATATTTTGTAAATATGTTCATCTTATGAAGACTTTTGATGTGTTTTAAAATACATTAAACAATTTGATCGTATGTATAGAGTATAAACAACATTTGTTAATGAAATGATCATAGATAATACGCATATCAAGTTTAAAATAATGAAATGATCATGAATGTTAATGAAACCTTCTCATTCAATATATCAAAGATGATGTTTTGGTTCTATCTTCTTATCAAACATACATAAATATCTTGGTTTTATGATTTGCAATTCTTATGAATGACTCCAGTTTAATGATTTTGAAAATTAACATTTAGATCATTTCAAATTTATAGTATTTAGATTTTGCTTCAATACATAAACATAAAGCCAAAAACCTTCTTTGGATTGAAAGGATTGAAAGTCAATACTCTTCATGGATATAATGATTCCGTTGGGAAAGCCGTTCATCAGTTGGGAGAGTTGGCTATGAGCTCATTGAAGAATCATAAATAATGCAAAAAAACCAAATCCACTTTTGAAAACGTCACTTTTGAAAAAAAGTGAATTGTGCTCGTTTTCTTCAATGGAGGGGGTATCATATTGTTGAAATGAATTGAATTATGTATACGAAGACCACATACGTGGCATATGGCGTAGACTCTCAGCGTATGGAGCATTGGCAACTATCTACTGGGACATGCACAATCCTAAACCCTTACAATTGGGGGGTGGGGGGCATGCAAGGTTTACAACCACTACATCCCTACATCCTACATCCCCACCCTACACCCTACATCCCCACCCAAGCGGCACATGCCGGACCTATATCATGTCAATTGCCGTTGTCAATCACATTGAGTGTAGTAAAAAATGAGGTGGTTGAACGTAAGCATTGGGAGGCCAAAAACCTCCACACCTTGCAAAGGGAAGGACATAGTGGCCTATCCGTCAACATTCAGGGGGTGTGTCACTTGTCATTTCAAGAATGTATATATAGAGAGTTATAGTTATAGTTATAGTGAGGTTTATCAATTTCAACACCAATGAAGTTTAATATTTTTTAAGTTAACTTTATAGACCGCTCATGTTTTTTGAGTTAGACAACTCCAACTAGGGATTAAACAATTCCCAATGAAAGATCTTTTTGTCAAAGTTAGGCAACTCATGGACGACTCCAACTAGAAGGTATGGATTTTTGCTCCAAATGCACCTGCATGATTTGTGGAGAGTATGAGCACATGTGAGCTTAAAGTTCTTGTTGCATCGAACTTGAATCATAAGTTGTGAAGTCTAGAAGCCGAGGTCAAGGAAATTGGCCTTGTTAGTTGCGAAGGTGGAGGATGTAGGTTATCACCTCGACATGGTGCATAAACAAATGGATCGCATTGAACGAAGGCTTGTAGGACAAAAATTGACATTTCATCTCTAAAGTCCGAGGTAGTGGCACCAAAGGATGAGGAGATTGCTTCGACGATAATCGTAAATGAAGGATTTGTTGTTTCTACTCAAGCATTTTCCGAATACATGATGGAAGATTTTTGTGCAGTGTCTGGGAAGGAAAAAAAATAGAGGTGCCTTAAGGGCCAAAGAGAGAAGAAACGTTGACCTTTGTAGGATCAGCGTGATTGAAATGCCCGTTCGACCCACCCTTGGTATTATGTCCACTGGACATAATATCAATGGTGCATGACTACTAACCCCTCTCAGGGTGGGCACTATAGTAACCAGGGTAACCAAAGTGATCATGGGAACTTAGTGACTAGATGATCTTTGTATTGGTGGGGTTAGTGTGGATGTGGTGTTGTAGGGGTATATGATCACTTTTCTTTGTGAGGTGGTTGTTGAGTGTCTTAGGGCCACTTCACATACGAGCCAAGAGCCATGACCATGAGATTGTGAGAGCCCAAAAGAAAGTGTCCAAGGCCGTTCCAAGACATCTCCAAAATCATGCAGTGTGATCACGGACCCTCAAGTGTGAAGACATATGTGACCGGGCCCTCAACCAAATGCTATTTCAATGAATTTCTATTCATGCGGGTCCTCACACATGATAAAATAGAATAAATCAACGGTTGTGAGCGTTCGGAGTGCCATGGTCTCCCGGTTTTGTGTTAGGCCTACCTCCAAGAGGTGGTTTTTGAAATAGTCCAAGTGACCATGAAACATGATGCACTCAATGCCATGTAGGAATCCATGTAGACTTTACATCCATCTTGCATTCACATACTTTGTTGGTCCCTCAAGCATAGTGTGAAGCAAACTTGGACCAACTCTGCCTTTTCCACCAATGAGAGTGCTTGAAGTGTAATGGTACAGGTCCTCAATGTCGTGTGTGAAGTGGCCCTTATTCAATTGCTTTTCTTTAATCAAACACATGTATTTGAGTGGTATGTGGTTAGGTGTGGCTCCAAGAACATATGCCCCAAAAGACATGTGTCAACAAACGATTGGATTATGTGTTCAAAATACGATAACAATTCCAGACTCAATGGTGAACATAATTGGGGGTGCCTACATGGCCACTTAATGAGCACGACAATCTTCACTTTGATAACAAATAAGACATTCCTACGAGCTCCATAAATTATGAGAAAAGTGGCTAAATCCTCAATTTGGATTTGCCAACCATCTCATACTAATTGCGTGTTTCATATTCTAAGAGAAGTGGGCTACATAGTCAAGAAAAAATACCCATTTAAGACCCATCTACCTTAGACCAGACCCATTCATCCAATCGCGGATGTTTTCAATTGGGAACGATTGAAAGTAGTGGACCCTAACCACCGGGGGGTCACTCCATTACCAAGTTGAACACCACGTGCGGCCAAAAAAAATCTACTTTTGGTAAGTTGCATCACCAAAATGGGTCAAAATTTTATCAATTTTTTTTCATGGGTAGATATACACGGTATCTATTACATAGTAAAAAATGGCAACCAAATTTGATGATCTGTTTTTTAAATAAAACATACCGTTTCTAACTAGAATGACACAGAATTGAACTAAAATAATTACTACAAAAATGAAGATGATTAATAATTTCAAAAATATATAAAAAAGATATTATCAATGGTTATGTATATGTAGAAAAAATATCATAATTTTTAAATTGATCTATTCCATGTAATATAGGGGTAGCAAACTTTGGCCGCACGTGGTGTTCAACTTGACATGGAGTGAACCCCCCGTGACCCTAACCGAATCTCAAGGCCCATGCAACCTCACCCGCACATATGTTTCACATGTCCTGAATGGCATAAAATAACCCAAAGGACCCTTGGTTAATAACTCCCTTTCATTGTTACCACATTAATTAACGGTTGAATGGGCACATCAGGGGGGTGCACATAACATTACTCAACGATGTGGCCCCTTGGAATATAACAGTGGGATGTTGGGAGCTCGGTTAAAATTTGAGTCTCTATGCACAACTTTTCGAGCATCTGACTATTATATTTTGAGGGTCCATTGAATGAGCACTAAGTGTTGAGTAACGTTATGAATATCATTACATGAGCTAAATCGCCCCTTTACTAAATGGATAACCCTAATATCTTTGGCAAAAACCTCGTGAGTGTTGTGTAGGTTCTTGAGGTTTATGATATAATTAATATTGCTCTTTGATAACTGTTTTATGTATGTAATGAGTTATTAGCTCAGCAAAATAGATTCCAGACAATGTTTTTTGGATTGTTGAAGCCTGACGAAGCATAATTCCATTATTTGTTATCCTTAACTTGTTGAGTTCTAGTATACACTTAGTATTTATTTATTTATTGGATTAAGTTTACATAATCCAAACATAGTTATAATTTGTTATTCATCCTTTTTTTGTTTTCGTTGTTCTAACTTTTCTGTTGTGTATCACTGGGTGGCTTTTTCTCTTTCAAACGATAGAAAAAAAATCAATTCTGAAATTGAATATGGCAAGATTTGATTGGTTTAATTTGATTTATAGAATAATTAGGATATAAGTATACTTGGATTTATGCATGGATTGTGGACAATTCCAACCGTTAATATGACGTACACGAGATTGCAAAACTACACAAATATGGTGGTTGGCAAACATGGAATACAAATATTCAAAGCTGTGATTGTTTTTTATTTTGAGACAGAAGGCCGACAGGCCAATGCCAAAGCACAAGAGGCAGTTGACCACCTAGCAAGTTTTCCGTCAGGTAGAGAGGAGATTTCACAGCCGGGATTTGAACTGCCAACCTCTTCCTTGAGATTTGGGTATCCCTCCACCATCATCCGGTAGTTTAGGGTTCAAAGCTGTGATTGTTGTGTTGTTGGTTTTGTCCCCACAATTGCACATCCCTTGTTTTTTTGGACAAGTGGTTTGTCCAAATATGCTTAAATGTCAAATGAATACAATATAACAATTATGATGATTTCTAAGTTTTTGAAATTTGAGATGGAATTATTGGTATTCTCCATATGATATTAGAGTTATCCTTTAACTCAACCGGAGTTTTAGTAGGGAGTTGGTTGTTTCGCATGCAAAACTTTCCATGTTCGGTAAGTTTAGGGTGCATGCTTGGAATCAATGCGGAGGCTTGAAAGAGGGACATTCCATATTGGTCCTTTGGGTACCAAACTCGTTTTGGCATGCCTTGGCTAAACAACCAACTCCCTACTAAAACTCCGGTTGAGTTAAAGGATAACTCTATTACTCTACTTGTTAAAAACTCATTGTAAAGAACATGTATGGTACACCAAAATGTTTCTAGAAACTTGTATTCCATATTCACTTAACTGTCAATTTGGAGGACTTCCTGTAAATTATATGCACTTAAAGCTAATCATAGGTTTCCAACAATGACTTGTCCACCCTACCCTTGAAGTTCTCTTTGGTTAGTCGATCAAGCAACCTCACTTTCCTGACACCTAGTTGTACAATAATTTGACACTTGACACAAAACCACAACCACTTGAAAGGCATCGTGGGATCTATTGCAATGGGAAGCCCACGACATCCCAACATCACCAAATATCACATTTGATACTTTGAATCAAGCATGTCTTGTTGAAGAGTGGAATTCTTTCCACCTCATTGGAAATAAATTAGAAACCCTTCACCTCACTGGAAATAAATTAGAAACCCTTCACCTCAAGGACCTTTTCAACTATGAGTGTGAATCGTACTTGAAGCAACCATTAACACCACCCCCAACGCAACATCATTGTTGCTTACCGCGCCTCAAATCATAGGCTCACCATTGACACTGGTAGGTGGTCACCTATCCAAATCCCTAGAGATAAATAATTTGTGTCACTTTTGCTTTGACAATGTAGTTGGAAACGAGGCACATTTCGTACCAGAGTGTCTCCTTTACAACTCTATCGGAGACTTGTTTCCTTCCCTATTTCTAAGTGCAGTCTGGGCAAACTCAAGTCTTTCTTCCAATTGGATCATCAAGTTGCTATAACCATAGTACATTTACCGTTTCAGCACAATTATTTATAGGGAAACTATAAAATATGGAAATTGCATTTTTTAAATGTCAATAATTAATCTAGGAAAAAATATTCTCCCTTTAAATCCGGTAATGTATAATCTACAAATAGAAATTACAATAATATATCATCTATAAATAACCAAAATGTTAAAGGTACTACACTTTGTTGCTTGAGGGAATTAGCCTATTTGTCACCATATTGGTGCACGTTTAGTCCCAAGAGAGGCGAAATTATTGTCTACGAGCATACCTCTCATTCATCCAGCATAATAACTTGACCCCGTGTACAAGTTTGTTGTTGATGCATCTCAATTGACCTCAAGTATACTAATTCGGGCCCCTTAAAACAAAGTCTAGTGTCAAATTAGGTTACAAAAAGTAACCTCCATACTACATATTGTTTCAAGGCTTTTATGTCGATGAATGAGAGGTATGCTCATATACAATAATTTCCTCTCTCCTTAGCCCCGTAAGCCTTTTGGCTTCCTAAACTTTAAAATCAATTTCACTTTTTTACTTTATTTCCATTATAATCTGACTTTACTAAAAAAAATGATTGAAGTTAAAGGTAGATCCAATTTACATTTCCAATGATAGGCATCCCCATTGAAACGGCCAATATATTTTTTCATTACAAGTGGTCTATATACTCTAAACTCCGTAGTATCACACCTGTGGCAACCAAAGTGCACGTGATATTACGGAGTTTTGTAGTGTTAACATGGATGTGTGATATTAGTGAATTAGTGTAGCGTGTGACACTATGGAATAACACAAAGTGCAACATATTAACTGCTCTGGTGTGGTCCACTCCACTTCGCCTTCCCGGGTGGCGGATGCATGCACCAACATTCAACAAGTGGCATAAGAAGAAGAAGAAGAAGAAGGTGACACTCCACATATTGACACATGACGCAATGCAAGGGTGTGGGTTGACTTCTTTGGTGGTTTGCATTAATGACAAATTTCGTGATATAAGGGAGAGAAAGGTGACAATAAGGAGTGGGATTTGAACTACGAACATCCGTTCCCTAGGGTTTCGGGATATTAGAGAGTGAGTGACATTATGGAGGTTGATATTACGGAGTTCAGGGTGTATTGGCTGGTTTTTTCCTTGTTTCTCATATATTCAGCTTTTTATTTATTATTGTTACGGGCCGACCGCGTGTCCCGGTTCGCCTGGTTCACAAATTAGGGTTTGGCGCGCGAGTTAGGGTTTAGTGGCGAATTTCGTAAACTCATGAGACCGAGATCAGACTTTCTTTTCGCAACGAGAACCAAGTCTCTCTGATCTTTGATAATGTTTATTCACAATTTTCAGGCATGTTTGGTTGCCATGAGGAGTTAGGTTTGATTTTGTGAGTCTGAATTTAATCTGGAGAGTAACAAGAATGATGATTACCTATGTCCTGTAACTCCTTGGCATTCTTCCTGAACCTGTGAGAAGGAGCTGTCGCCATGGCGGGCGGTAGAACGCAGAAGAACAAGTCTCACAAGACGCGGTTTGCGTCGAAGTCATCCCGCAATGCACACAAATTGTCAGGTTAGTACACTTGTTTTTCTAATTTTTGGACAGCGGGAATAATGGCTTCGCTTCTGCAAGTGTGGATTTTTGTGGAAGTTTCTGAAGTGATGAATTCGGATGTATTTTTTTCTAAGTTATTTTGCCATCGTTGACGTGTGTAGGCGAAAAAGTGGCGGGCAAGGGTCCTGCTCGTGTCATTCCAACAGGTCAAGCGGCCAGAGACATCCGTCATCAACGTAACAAAAATGTATGTGCTGTTATGCTCAATCTTGTCATGGGCGACACTTCTGTGTACATTTTGTTCTGTCCGTGTAATATCATTGAAGGAAAATGCATTTTTGGTGTTTGTGATGTATTGTCAGTTGAGAAGATTTTATTGACACTATTTAGTTGTGACGAGCAGATTCGCGAGCAGAAGAGAGCTGGGGTTTTAGCAGAGAAGCGAGCAAGCGGCAGCTCTTCTAGTGCTCCAAGGATTTTGGTTAGAATCACTCTGTTTACATCATTCTAGAGAACTAATTATTGTTCAATTTACCCTGAAGCAAATCAACAGTTAATGGACTTAATCAGAATGTGGGATGAAGACCCTCAAGTACTATTTTATCAATTACCTAGAGTCCCAATATTGTACTTTTCGCGACAGGAACCAAGTCTCTATCCTTGACAGGGTTTATTTTACATTTTTCACTCATGTTTGGTTGCCCATGAGGAATTAGGTTTCAGGTTATTTTTATGAAGTCTGACTTCAATCTGGAGGGTAAGAAGAATGATGATTGCCTATGTTATAAAATTCATACTTATGTCTGAGCTTCAACTAGATGTTGTTTTCTCCTTGTATTGTGTCTCTCTACATATTTAAGTGGTCCACACACCTTTCATGATGTCACTGAACCGATCCATTGCTCTCCAGGCACTTGTTGGCCTTTCATCGCAAGTAAGTGTTGAAGCTTTGAAGGATCGACTTCTTGCAGCATGCAATGCAGGAGAAATTAGTGCCACAAGTGGCCACAATGTCGATGCCATGGAGACAGAAGCTTCAGTAGTCCAAGAGAACAAGGAATTAGGATTACTTACAATAGTTATTCCTCGATTCAAGATTCGCCTTACAGTGAGTACTTACCCAAAGTGCTATCAAAGCAGCAACTTTTTATATTTTTGTCTAGCAAGTCTGCTGATTGCAAATATGCCTCTAACATCAGGTTCAGCATCTTAAGTATCAAAATGGCTTCAATTTAGTAGTATTTGAGGTCTTACATATCTTTGTTTTTATTAGGAGAATGTTGAGCTTCTTGCCCTGTCTTGCTATATAACCTTCTGATCTTGTCATGTATTTATTTTTTGTTGAAAAGATTATAGAAGCTCCGCGGGATGATCTCCAAGCATGTCTAGAAGTCGCCAAGGTATAGTCAACCTCCTACTCCCTCATGTGCAGTGACTTGGCATGCTAGAGGTCTTTGAGTGGGAAGAACTCTGGAAGATAACAAGATAAGAGGCTAGCTTTTGAATGGCATGGTGCATGGTTCTGGGAATGTCTGAAAATTGTATGTGATGAGCGGACTTCTGTGTGTTCATGTCAGGCTTGTATTTGACTTTACATAATTCTGAACCCTGTGCAGGTTGCAGATTTTGTAGCATTTGTAGGACCTGTGTCACCAGATGAGGATGGTTACATGGACAAAAGAGGGAAACAATGCTTATCTATGTTGAGGTCTTTAGGCTTGCCAGTTACAACTGGGCTCTTATTGGTAAGCAGACTTCTCTTCGTTTTGGGGTAATTTTTTTTTGGAATTTGAAGCATTCATGCTTGAGTGTGGGCTGATGGCAATCCTGCATGAGACAGTTATCGTTCTGCTCTTTTTTATTGTAATCAACACATGTTTTCTGGACAGGAGAAAAATTCTATAAGCATTTTGCATGTGCATATGTTGCATTGTCTGGAGCTTAAAACAAATCACTATGTAAATGTCACTGGAAAGTATGTTGCAAGTGGAAATATGGTCATGTGTAATGCTGGGTGATCAAATATCCAACATCCAGTGAGAGCATTAGTAACGAATTCAGGTATTTGATGCTGAGTGTCACTTGAATTAGAGCGATAGCAATAAATTTGTGCAATTTATTATGGGATTACAGCTGGTAGCTAGAGATACCTTGATTGACTTGGGAGGTCTGAAACTGGGTGTGTAAAGGTTAACCCTTGAGATTTGCAATGAAGGGTCAACAGAGGAAGCAATGCTATTGCTCCTGTAATATGTTCTTAAATGGACCTCAGCATGTTGTCTGCTCACCTCTATCAGCAATTAATGCTTGAATACTTACAAAAATGTTCTTTTAAGCAGGGGCTATCGGATGTTGCAGTCAAGAAAAAATCAGAGGTGAAGAAAACTGCATTTGCAGCCATGCAGACTGAGCTCCTAGAAGACACAAAATTATTTACTGCTGATTCTATGGAGGAGTGCCAGCAGGTGATCGAATTAGTTATGCCTGGTATTTAAGGTTATCATCAATGCTTGCAGGGAATGTGGGTCTTTAGTTTCTCAAACGTGGATATTGTTTGCTGATTGCCAAATTGGACACAGGTGTTGAGACATCTTGCAGAGCAACGACTTTCCAGTCCACTTTGGCGTACACAACGTCCATATGTTGTTGCACAACAGGTATTTTGGTGTTGATAGCCACATTTGGATCCTATTTCTCAAAGATTTCAGTTCTCAGAAATGTTTCTCATGAAACCTCTTTAGGCTCACTGCCTGAGTAACATGAATTGGGAGTTGTAGAGCCCTCTTCGTGTGATGAAGAGTAATGCTTGTTCATAGCTTGGGTGTAGAAATTGGAGGACATTTTACTATCCATTACCTGATTTGTTAAACCTGGAACTCTTGAGAAAGGCATGACTTTGTATGTTTATTATGTCTGTAGTTTTACTGAACTGCGAGGGACTAGTTATAATCACCATGTGTCTGAACTAGCTGCTTAGTGAGATTGATGTGGCCTTACCAGTAGTCCTTGTTGTCCTGCAGCTGGAGTTTGAGGTTGATGCAGATACTCCTGCAACAGGCACCTTGCGGATGTCTGGTTACATTCGCTCCCGTGTTTTGTCTGTTAATCAGCTGGTATGTAATCTTGTAGGTACTTGATGTCTGTAGTTTCTTTATACTTAGTGTTGAGACACACCAAATTCACGTGGAATTGTAGAAATGCAAGTTTGAATGGTCAGTGAAGGAAGGATTCTCCAAGTCTAGTAGACCTGAAGCATATTGTGGAGATCAAGGTTGATCTGCCATTTCTTGTTGTTTCTGCTGTGTAGCATGTTAGAGTAATTACTGCATAGCTGAAACTGGAAATTCTGTTTGTATGTGTTCCTGTCTTGAAAGGCTTGTAATGCTTGGATGCTATGTGCAGGTTCATTTGGCTGGTGTAGGTGACTTTCAGCTCAGTCAAATTGACATTATAGACGATCCTTGGCCTTTGCGCCAGAGGCAGCGGCAACAGGTCAAAGGAGATGGTATGCTTGTTGAGGAGGAGTCCACCAGCAACAAGGTTCGAATCAGAACTATAGGAACACAATTTTTAGATTAGGCTAATATTCAGTGATCCTTGTTTAAGTTGCTGGTTCTTGCCTTCATCCATGTAAGCTATCATATGTGCTTAATATAAAGGTGAGCTGTCACATAGTGGTAGCTATTATAGTTGAAATGGTAATCTGTTTTGTGCTTTTTAATGTAAAGGTTCAAATGTAGCATTCTTAATGAATACCATTGAACATGAGTAACAGGATTCATTATCTTCATGTTGTCAGTGTCATTCTTTGAAACTGTCTGCAGGAATAATCTTGGGTTTACATTCTCAGTCCTTATTGGGTTGGTTAACAAGATTAGTGGTTTTCTTTCTAACTCACCTCAATTCAATATTCAAACCTGCTAAATCCCTACTAATTGAGAGTTCTTTCTTGAGCTTCCTTAGATTGGGCTTCTTGCTACCAGTGAACTAGACTTTGATGTAAAATGTGATGTTCTCATAACCTTTGTATGTGGTGCTTTTCAGGGTACTATAGTTCCAAATCCTTCATTACAGGAATCTGTCATTGTTGAGAATGTACCTGATGAACTTGCTGGAGAGCAGGTATATTTCTTTATTATTTTCCATTTTTGGTATAATACTAGGGTGGTGTGGTGACAATATGCATCTAGATCAAGCACCGTGTGGCAATCGGCTGATACACTGATTTTCTTTACAAGTTTTTTGCTCTAGTCTCTCTTGGGTTTATGAGATGTTTTTAACATCTAATGGGGATGTCCTGATGTTGCAGACTTGGCCGACAGAAGAGGAGCTGGCACAGGCAACAAACGAACAGCGTCAAGCTCGGAAAAAGAAGAGGGTTCTCCCTCGGGGCACATCTGAATACCAGGTTCCTTTTTTTTGTGACCTTATCATGGGCATGAGATGTACTTTCAAATGCATGTTGGTCAGTATCTAGTGTACCTCTGTGTGCACTGTGTGTAAGAAGGTTATTATTGATGTGAGGAATTCTGTAGATTTTGGCATTGTATTGAGTAGAGTTCTTGATGGAGGGGCATGTATCTGCATTATAGTCTGAAGCAGCATTTTGTTCCTCTTGTGACTCTTGTGAATTTTATTATGTCTCTTACTCAGCTTCCTGTAACTTGATTGCTGAAAGTATGTGTATATTGTCTGGGTGTAGGCAGCATGGATTGTAGAAGACTCTGACCAAGAAGAGGGAGATGATGAGGAGGATGCTATGGAAGGTGTACACTTGGATGTGCAACGTATGGATGCTGACAAAGATGATGACAAAGAGGGTAGTGTGATAAGTGAAGATGAGGATGCAGGGCGAGGAGGGTTCTCCTCCAGAGCAACCTCAGTTTGGGATGGTGAGGATGACAATCGGAGTGAAATGATGGTGAGTATATGCATGGCTTTCGTGCATTTTAGGATCACCGAACTAGTGTTTTTGAGTTGGTTGCAAACATATTTTCATGCATGTAGTTTATTCCAGGAAGCTACTTGTATGGTGAACACTGGAAAGTATTGATCCATTTAGACATGAAATGGTCGAATCAGACAGGATAGCCATAACTTCTAGGTCATGGGCACTTGGCATTGTTGGTTGTCTTTCAGGACCTGAACTTGGGATATATGGACTTGGTTTCAGTGGTTACTCCCCAGTTTCATACTGATATTAGTGTCTTTGGAGCTGTTAGGATGAAGAAGAGTTGACACCTAATCAAAGGAAGGCTGAAATTGAGCGGCTCAAGGCTGCATATGCTGCTGATGAAGGTATGTCTTGATGTTTCTAACAATAGTAGAAGCAGTTCTGGTTTCTAATTAAGTCCACGTCTGAAACCATCTGCAATGATTTTCTACAAACCTCAGGGTTAAAGTATGCTAATTTTGTTTTGGTGTTATGGGTGCAGAGTTTCCTGATGAGGTGGATACCCCTACTGATGTTGTTGCTCGTCAACGTTTTGACAAGTACAGGGGATTGAAGTCTCTCCGTACTTCTCCTTGGGACCCAAAGGTATGAAACGTAATGTGCAAGGATTGCTCATGTAGAGTTGTCATGGGATGTAAATTGAGCTTACATGAATCAACAGAAGATTTTCTTGATTGGAATACTGTCCAGGTAAGATAGAATATATTTCAGAACAAGGCATACTCATCATCAAAAGTCAAAAGGCCACATGCAGGGGCCAAATTTTCTAAAATGAAAAATTACACTCTGCAATTTTGGTGATGAGGGGAAACTTGTAGTTGTAGCGGTCTTAATTCCCAACTGTTTCTTCACCTTCAAGCTTTTCAACTTGTCTTTGATTTGGGCTCAATACAACACCTATCTTTATTGTAGCTATTAATTAGTGCATATGCCTTATGCTCTCCAGAGGAAAATTCATATTGAGGATTATAATCTTCCATTTCTGTGAATTGTTTTCTGGTTCTAAGACCTGATTCATAAAATTGTTCATGTGAATTGCAGGAATCATTACCATCTGAATATGCCAAGATCTTTGCCTTTGACAATTTTGCCAGGACACAAAAGAGTGTGTTATCAAAAGCGAAAGAGAATGATTCTGGAATTCCAGAAGGGTGTGTAAACCTTGGGTGCTTTGTCAGGCTGCATGTTCTTCATGTCCCTGCTGCTTCAGTGGAACAATTATTGAGTTCGTACAAGAAGATTCCTGTTGTCATGTGTGGGCTTTTACAACATGAAACCAAGATGTCAGTACTGCATTTCAGGTATAGTTGTTTTCGTACTTTCAAGAGGGTGCTGAGCCCTTTTATCTGCTTTCATGTTTAGCAACTTCTGTTGTTGGCTTTGTTGGTTATGGCTTCTTTGCTTTTTTCTGTGTTGATTGTGATCCAAGTGCTTGATATTCTTCTCTTGAATTATATCCATAGAAACTTGCCAAGTTTGACATTTCTGGATTTCCTGCAACAGCATTAGGAAGAGTGAAGGCTACACTGAACCTGTCAAGTCAAAAGAAATGCTGATTTTTCATACTGGCTTTAGGCGGCATCATACAAGGTACATGAGCTCTGAGAAACTATCTTGTGTAATGTTTTTCTCATCTTAAAACATGCACTATATTCTGGGCAATAAATGATGTATACCCCAATGTGGATCATCTGCTAGTGTACAACTCACCTGAAAGTTCACCTTGTGAGTAATATTGCTTAACGAATATTGTATTGGTGCTCTTGTGGTAATGCTCACGCAGTGTGGATCTGTTGTTGCTTGCAGGCCCATTTTTTCTACAGACGATCTTAACATGGATAAACATAAGTTTGAACGGTTTCTCCATCCTGGCCGTTTTTCAGTAGCCTCAATATTTGCACCAATCTGTTTCCCACCCCTCCCACTGATAGTTTTCAAAGAAGCAGACCAACCAGAAGACACCAGCATGGTTGCTTCTGGCTCCCTACGTAGTGTGGATCCCGACAGAATAATCTTGAAGAAAATAACATTATCAGGGTATGTACACCATCTCTGTTTCCAAGTGACAACGATGACTTCCTGACTTCTTATATAGCTTAATACAGGAGCCTTGAAATTGGTCCAACATAATGTAAAGCTTCTGTTCATGTAGAAGTGTTACATTGTCTATAATTTTGACATGTTTTGGGCAGGGTGATAAGTACTGACAATTTCAAATAATGTACAGAGTCTATATTTTTAGGTGATTGCCACATCACAAGCATATATAGGTCTATTTAGATTTTTTGTTAACATGATGGTTCCACCACCCTCTATACTTGTGAGGATTTCTGTGCTCTGAGACATGGTTGTGAAACGTGTGTTGTGGCTTGTGATATAGGTATCCACAAAGGGTCCAAAAAAGGAAAGCTGTTGTTCGTTTTATGTTCCATAATCCAGAAGATGTGCGATGGTTCAAGGTACTCTAATTTTTTTGCCTGGTTCCCTCTTCTGAACTAAAATTTTTCTGGTCAATATAAAGTGCTTGTTCCTTTTAGTTCTTTGTCATTTGTAACCTCTTCGTCTTCAGAAGTAATTTGGAGCTCAGTTTTCATGTGCACATCAGTAAGAAGTACAATATATTGGCAATGTTGTTTGTGGCGTCCTTTCTTTTGAAAATACTCACGACAATGTGTAACCTTGCAGCCACTGGAGTTATGGACCAAGTATGGAAGACGGGGTAGAATCAAAGAGCCTGTAGGCACTCATGGTACATACAACTTCTTTCAACCACTTGCACTTGGTTCTGATCTATGCGTAGATTGGTCTTTGAAGAGAGAATGTGCATTTTGTTGTCAGTACAAGTTGACCATGCTAACTATGACCTCAAGGATGAACATCAGTGTATAAAAATGCAGAATATGCTTGGTACCACACATCAAGGCATTCTGAACATCAAGAACTCAAGAAATTAATGTCAAGACATTCTGAGCATGGGGCACCTAAAGTGTTTAAAATTGTTTCACTTTTAGGAAAGACAAATATTGCGGATATGAGATCCAGTGTACTTTGTAGACAGGATTGTCAAAGAGATTCGTATTTGTTTCAGTTTGTTGTTTCAAAGCAAACTTGAATTGTGTCTTCCCATTGTTGTATGCTTCTAGATCTCATCTTGCTGCATGCGAGTTGAGATCTATATGTTGGCTAATGTGGTTGGTTGAGATTCACTCATTAATATGTTTCTTAATGGGATCAACATTTTTGGAGTTTTCAGACTGATGTTTGGCTCTTTGTTGTGCAGGGTCAATGAAGTGTGTATTTGATGGAGTTGTGCAGCAGAGGGACGCAGTATGTGTGAGCCTGTACAAACGGGTTTACCCCAAGTGGCCACAACATTTGTTGAAGGGTTGACCCTAGATCAGTGATCATTGATCTCAATTTTGTGTATCCGTTAGCCTTTATTTTCCATGAGTGTTATATGTATGGTTCACTTCCATTATATGAAATTCACATAATTTGAGTGCACATATCCTTCTCCAATACTATTTGATTCACTGTTCCCATACTTATGAATCGTTTTAGGCATTATGACAAAGTCTAGGAAGCAGTCAGTCCAGACAGCTACATGTATTGATAGTCATAATGTCTTTGAATATTGAGTGTCAGACACTTGGGAGACTTTTGATACCTTATGTACACCTGCATGTTCATGAGGTGTCCTGAGGGGTTCAATTTAATTTTGATCGATTCATATCTATGCCTTAGATGAATACTTGTCTCTCTGCACTCACTTCTTGTAGGGTATGAAGCATGCAATTAGGGCAAGGTGGTTAGCAAATCCAAATTGTGCCCGTAGCCATTTGCTTCATGATTTTTGTAGCTCACATGATTATCTTACTCTTTGTCAAAGTGAAGATTTTTTAGCTCTATAATAGAGTTATCCTTTAACTCTAACCGGAGTTTTAGAAGGGAGTTAGTTGTTTCACATGCATAACTTTCCATGTTCGGTAAGTTTTGGGTGCATGCATGGAATCAATGTGGAGGTTTGAACGAAGGACATTCCATATTGGTTCATTGGGTACCAAACTCTTGACATGCCAAAATGAGTTTGGTACCCAATGAACCAATATGGAATGTCCTTCGTTCAAGCCTCCACATTGATTCCATGCATGCACCCAAAACTTACCGAACATGGAAAGTTATGCATGCGAAACAACCAACTCCCTTCTAAAACTCCGGTTGAGTTAAAGGATAACTCTATTATCTACATTTAACTGGTCATATGGATCTCCCAATGATGATCATTGAGCCTAGAATGGTTAGCATGCTTTGAGCATGTACAGTCCACCCTTGATATGTGTTACCCCGATAAGTATTAAAATCACCTGTGTGTTAAGGAAAATTTTGCTCCCCCCCCAAAAAAAAATCCAAAAAGTACACTAGTAAGTGTTAATTGTTAACTGTGAAGAGACTTTATAAAAATTGTGCTCCCCTCTTCAAGGAATACACCTTGGTAAGTGTTAAATTGGATGAAAGCGAGGCTATGAAGTTTTATGACCGGGATGAAATTGAATTAGGTCCATCATGTATTTGACTTATGGAATGAGTGAAATTGGACCCACTATGAATGTAAACGAATTCATCAATTATGAATTGGACTAAACAACCCCTACATACCTATTGAGGAGGAAATTATAGGTTTGTTTGATGAAAGAGACGATGCAACTAATAATGTACCCATTGAAAAGTTGTCAATGTGCAAATTGGTGATGTGGTGGTAGATAAGAGTAGGATCCAAGGATGCTGAAAGTGCATTGGCGACCTTGAAAAAAAGATTGGAACAAATACCTACTAATGTTACACCTCTCATCAAACACTTCCAAAGGAAATAAGATCTTGGCATGCAAAAGAATCTCATCAGATTACTTTAGACTCGTTTTTTTCATTACGCTTAGATGTATAACAACATTTATATCTCGTACATTTGCATCCTTTATTTATATAAGTGTTATTGTTTTTGATTCCAAAATCACATAAGTGTTATTCATGTAAGCGTTTACAAATTGTCTATGCTATCCCCGACAAGTGTTGAAGTATTAACACCACATAAATGTTACAAGTTTCCTTGCTCCGGAGTGGTTATAGATATCGAGGGTGAACTGTAGTCCAATCTCTTTTAAACACACATGCTTTTGGGGCTAGTTCTTAGATCCGCACCTAATCACATACCACTCAAATGTAGGTGCCCAGATTATTGTTGTGTCCATTTAGAGAAAGTTGCAATGACCAGATATAACTTGAAAAGGATGAAGGTAGACTTAAAAAGGATGACTTGTAGAAGTGTCAAATGATGTTGGTATGTAATGAGCTTGGACCACAGGGCAAGTTGTAATTTTGTGTGGAAGTCGAAGAGCAGTCAAGTGTCTGAATACTTCTGAAAGCAGAATGATTAATTATGCGGAGTCCCTGTTTGCTCCATTCTGATGAACGCAAACGCACAATTTTCAATCAACACACTTCAACCATGTGGGATTTTGTCTATTCTAAGGAATTGTCGCTTGTGGAAAGTCTGAACTAGCTAGCTGCATGGAACTAACTGCCTTTGCAGTATGAAGCTTCAGTCATAACATCACAAATGGCAAACAAAATAATGATAACTCTCCGACTATGTTTGACTGTCAACGGCTGGACTTTAAAGTTCAGGTACCCAAATTTGAGAACTCTAAGAAGTTAGAACTTAGAAGTTAGAACCAAGGCATTATGAGTTTGACCAAAAACATTGCGGATTTGCTGACGACCTTTTAGCTAAACACTTTACAAAAACAGAAAGTAAAAACCGGCCA
The DNA here is from genome assembly GCA_964035585.1 of Polytrichum formosum. NCBI lineage: Eukaryota > Viridiplantae > Streptophyta > Polytrichopsida > Polytrichales > Polytrichaceae > Polytrichum > Polytrichum formosum. The sequence goes on along the minus strand of OZ037935.1, from coordinate 11,576,719 downwards.
CACAGGAGCAGCCAGCCAAGAAAGCCTTTAAGCCTCTTTTGAAACATGGTGACAGTCAGCGTGCTCTCAGCCAGAGAAAGATTGTGGTCCAGAACACAAAAGATGGGCAAAATAGCTACATTCATTTCACATGGGCTGCTCCAATGCACACTTGCAGCAACCCGTGTTCGAGTACCAAAGAGAGAGAGCATAAATAATGGGTCTTAAATTGTTACTTTTTCCTGGCTAGCTCATTTCTCCAGGATATAAAACGTGGAATTATTACACGATGGTTAGAAAATCCACATCGAGGTCATTGCCGCTTTCCTCATAATTATTGGAGCTCATATGAATATTTGATCCATTATCAAAGTGAAGATTGTCGTGCTCATTGAGTGGTCATATAGGTTCCTCAATTATGTAGACCAATGAGCCTAGAATGGTTATCATCTTTTGAGCACGTAATTCAATCTCTTTAGAACACATGTCCTTTTGGAATTTATTCTTGGAGCCACACTTAACCACATACCACTCAAATATAGGTGTCCGATTAAGAAAAGTAACCAAATAAGGGTCGTCTACCTTACCTCTCATTCATCCAGCATAAAAGCCTTGAAATATTATGCAGTCCGAGGCTGTTATTTTTAGTTGATTTGATACCATAATTAGTTTAAAAGACCTTGAATTACTCTAGTTTAAGTCATTTGAGATGAATTGGCCACAAACTTATAGGGGTTCCGGTTTTTTTTACGTTGAATGGATGAGAGGTACACTTGTATGCGTTGATTCCCTCTCTCACATTGAAGAGGAGGTGGTTGGTTTTGGGGACTACATATGACACAATAAAGTGAATCGTATTGGGCATGATGTAGTTACTCTTCTTAATTGGAAACCTATATTTGGGTGGTATATGGCAAGGTTTGTAGTTAAGAATGGACGCTAAAAAGACATATGTTACAATAAGATTGGAGTAGGTGCTCATAATATAATAACTACTCTAGGTTTACTTGTTAACACAATTGGAAGGGCCAACATCATCACTTCAAAAGAACAAAAACCTCCACGTTGACCTTCTATAACTTTTGCACCTCAACTCCGAATCTGAAACTTGAAATGACAAATCTACATGATTCACAATTGCTAAATGGATGAGAAAGTTTTTGGTTCAATCCAACAGTCTATATCATTTTGGAGTTGGAAGTGCCCACAATAGGGCCACACACCTTACCACCCTCTAAGGTGCATGAGAGAGAGAGAGAGCGCATAATAAAGTGAACGGGAATTATCACATACGAACGTACCTCTCATCTGTCCGACCGAAAATTTTGACCCCTTGTTGGTTTGTGGCCGATTCATCTAAAGTGAATTGGACTAGGCTAATTGGGGCTAACTCCAGCTGGGGCGAAACAACCCGTACACTGGTTCCTTGGAGGCAAGGGTTTAGGCATCCAACAAGGAACGAGTGTATGGGTTGGTTCGCCCAAATCGGCTAATTCCGGTGTCAAATAAAGTTCAAAAAAACCTGACGTCTGCAACGCCAAATACCATTTCAGGACTTTTATGTTGGATGAATGAGAGAGGTACACTCGATCGCATGCGATAAGAGCTGTTGCCCACACTTGGCAGTTCCAAAATACTCCATGGACTTACAGAGTAGTTGTTGGCATTGAAGTCAGAGAGCGAGTGTTGTGCCTTAAATTGAGCCCAAAGGTAGGCGTCGTGGTAGCGCAATGATTTACGCGAATACCGAAAGCAGCCTTCGAATGCACTCGACATTCCAAACACATGCACGATAGATAAGTGTATATTGTCCCTCCAAAGGCTTCTTCTTCTACAGTCGTGTACTCTGACGCTGCAGATCTCTCATGACAGCTCTGAGACCAACGATGACGCAACTGCCATTCTGCCCAAAAGTGTTTTTATAAGAAGAAAATAAAAACTAAAATTACAACCAAAAACCAGCAGCTCCATGCAACTTCGCTACAAGAATCTCTAAACTCATCCACGGGGGCATTCAGGACACTTGCAGGCAGCCACTGACGTCACCGGGAAATTAAACCGAGGACCTCTTCAAACAAAAGGTTAAAAAAATAACAGCAACTTAATTACCTCCCTGGAAGTTTCTGCTGACAGTCGGCGGAATGGGCAACCACCATTTCACCTGTCCTGCTTCCAGTGAGCATCTCGTAATTCACCACCGAGTCAGGAAGATAGACCACACTTATTTATTTACCCTGTTCACCTCATTTATTCATTCCTCTCCTCTCCTCCCTCTGGTGGGCCGAGATCATCATAATGTCAAGATTTGCATGGCCCAAGGCCCGAGGGAAACAACGAATATTGTGCGTGCTAACTACACTAATTAATATTGTATTTAGTGTCACTTACTATTTGGAGTTACACAATGCTGTATGTTTTTTACAATTCATCGAAGCTTTACCAAGTAAAGATGCTATTGTTCCTTAATGTCCAAACAACCAATTTGACATGTGTTGGGAAAAAAATGAGATATACAGTAAGTAGTTACAGCATCGTGTAATTCCAAATAGTAAGTGACAGTATATACAATATTTAGTGTACTAATTTGATTATTTATTTATAGGCCACTTGTAGTTGAGTGGTGTCATGGGGTGGTTAGTTGGGGGTCTAAGAACGGACACCCAAAAAGCTTGTGTTCAAATGAGGTTGGATTACATGCTCAAAGCTTCGTTAGCTCTTCTATGTAGGTTTGATAGTCAACTTTCTAATTTACTGATCTCAATGATGTCATTGAGTGCAAAACTCTGAAACGGCAAGAAAAACATAAGTTAAGAAAAACTCACATGCTTGGAAGTTTTCGACAGTCGGTGGAACAGACAACCGCCATCTCACATGTCCTGCTTCCAGTGAGCATCTTAATTCACCACAGAATCAGGAAGACCTGATAGACAAACATTTTGCAGGCTAGGGCGAACCGACCCATACATTGGTACCTTACTGGATGTCTAGTGATGTCACATTCGAATGAATCGGCCCTCAACCTCATAGGGGGTCTTTTTGTATTGGAGCCACTTCATCCACAATATGTAGGATGGTTGATTTTAAGTGAGTGCCACGAATCCCCAGCCGTTCGCCCTCCCCGGTAAGGTACGGATATATGGGTTGGTTCGCCCCAACCCATTTTGCATTGTTCACCTCATTATTCCTCCCCTCACTCCAGTCAAGACTTCCATGGCCCAAGGCCCAAGAGCAAAATAATAATGTTATGTGCTAACTAAGTTAAGTGGGCCTAGTTTGGTTCTTTATCTTAAACGGACACCTATATAGTGCATAACATTATTCAGATCCATAACATTGTTCTGTGGGACTAACAATATTATGCAAAATGTTCCTCACATTCAAACTAAATGTGAGGAATATTCTGCATAATACTGTCAGTCCCACAGAACAATGTTATGGATCTGAATAATGTCCAGTGGAGTCGCAGTGTGGTCAGTTGTGGATCTAAGAACATACACCAAACAAACTTTTCCTCAAAAGGGATTGAATTAACTTAGTACGTGCGCATAGCTTCGTTAACTCTTCTAGGTTTGATAGCAGGGTTCGGGAGACTTTTGAGCTCAACCAGCTAAAATCCGCCCTTTCACAACTTCTACCGGTTTTTTCAGGATTTGACTGGTTGCAAACTTGTTGCCATTAATTTGGACATGCCAATATCCTATATATTTTTTCAAGTACCAGCTAATTTCCTCTTCATTGTAATAACAACCGGCCAAAAACTTGGGCATTCATAAGTAAGCTGGTTTTCCAATGTAGCAAAATTATATCTACAAACAACATACACCATTCAACAACAATGTCCAAAGAACATATCAACATACAACAATAATATGTAATCTGCCTCCCGATCACAACACCTCTTGTTCGATGACTTTGATCACAGCGCCTCCCGATCGGTCGCAGAGCCTCCCGATTGCAGTGCCTCTTGTTCAATGACTTTGATCGCAACGCCTCCGTGTCTGATCTAAGAAGCACGCATGACATCAACTCTATTCAAGGCTTCAAGCTTCGTATCCGATCTAAGAAGCACACATGACATCGACTTCCTAGCTTTGCAATCGATGAGCAAATTGCTCGCAAAGAGATTTCCGCAAGCAAGTGAGAAATTGAAGAAATCGCTTGAGCTACAAAAGGGAATGTAGAACCGAAATGTGACAAAAGCAGGAAAGACATGCGGCAACGAATTAGCGAAATAAGCAAGAATGAGGAGGTAGCAGCGTCCGCCGTAGCCAGCCGTCAACAATGAAATGCAATAATGAAGCAAAAGCTTCGCTTGTTCGCCATTCACCAAATCGCTACAAGCCTACAATAGATAGAATGGAGACAATGAATGTGGCGTAGTGGCACACTTTCAGAATTCAGACTCACTGACGCGCTTGCTAATGAAAGAAAGGTGGCAGCACAACTAACCCAATCCCTAGACGTCGCTTTTTCCAATTTCATGAGGACAGGCCAGGGTGTCCTACATGCACTACTTTGCATCTATTCTAAAATCCGCCATGTCATCAATAGAACCGGATGATATCCGGCCCTAGATGACTCAAACAAGATGAAATCCGCCTATTTCACAATTCATCCGGGTAAAAATCCTCCTCCTCAAAATGGTTGCCAGTTGAAATCCGTTTTTTTAGAAGCACTGGTTTCACATCCTCCACTTTCCCAATTCAACCGGACTTTTCACAAAATCAACCGGCCGCCATTACACTAAATACCGGTTCTCCCCGGACATTGTTTTACAGTCAACATTATTGGAGACCGCAAGGGGTTGCAATGTGGCTCTCTCTATACTTGTATGTCTGCAAAGCTCAATGACGTTATCAAGTACAAAAACATGAAACGACATGACATGTTAATTCTTCCTTTCTGTGCATTAGAGAGAGTCTAATGTTTGTCTACTAGAATTTGTTTTGATGACTCATACCATTATTTGGCTTTAGCTGGAAGTTTCATTTCCAAAAATGGATGGACTCCCAACCGATGCAACATTTATTTATTTAATTATGATTTAGGCTACTAGCTGCACGATGTTGAGGGTAGTGGTGGGGTCGACCCCTGGCAAAAGGTCGGTATAAACACGTCACTAATAGGTAGGAAACCCTAGTATTTGGAAGCCACATCGTTAGTCATTGCCCAAAATCGGCAGGTTGCTGCCACACCTCTGGTAGGTTGCTCCCTGAGTTTTGCAGGTCATTAGCAGGCCTTGGTAGATCACAGCACCATGGTTTGTAGGTCGTTAGTATGCGTGGGTAGGTTGCAAGCCCGAAATGAGGTAGGTCGATGGTAGTGAGGCAACTACTCAAGCTTGCATCCATCCAAGCTTAAATATGAAGTAGAATCACTCTTAATTTATCTTTAATCCATGAACAATACCGCTTGAGCTGCCATAATTGCCAAATTCAAATCGTAATTGCCTTTCTATCTATGGGGAACTTCAATTCTGGTGGATCGAGTATGGGAGAAGGAAGCTATTTCCAAATTTTGAAGGCATAAATTCTAATGTTAGTTTCAATCTAAGGTTTCTTGTAAATTTGGTTCTCCTTTGTTTTGGTCGTCGTTGCTAGGGTCATTTCAGTTGCACAATTGAATTGAAGTTGCATTGGTTGAGTTCCTAAAAAATTGAGTGCATTGGCCTGCTTTCGGGTTGAATATACTCTAGTGGTTTTGAAATGTTGTGTTTTTGATTCCCGGCGCCATTGTGTGCTTGGATTGTAGGATACTCTCTATGTTTTGGGTTTAGGCCACTAAGCATCCACAATGAAGCCCCCCTGCGGGTCGATCCTTGCACAATTTTGGATGTTCATTTGTTTTCTTCTGCTAGTTTAGTTGTGTGTCTTGAAACTAAGGGGGGGGGGTGTGCGGCTCATGTAGAGATTTGAGTTCATTGGAATTATGTGTTTGACATGGTCTCTATACATGCATGGTTGATTTCTTGCCCCCAGTTTTGTTTGGGTGGCAAGGTCCCGGATTTAGGAAAAGCTTCCACAATGAAGTTCTCCTCAACGATTTCATTTAGCACGTTCGGACGCCTCCTTCACCTACTCCACACTTACCAAGTTAATCTAACTTTTACAATCTAATAAAGACATTCTTTGATTGTAATTGGAGGACACACATTGCTATAATTTGTATTTATGGCATGCATTTGGTACAGAAAAGTTTGTTGGGTTCCCTAATGCAAGTCCAAAGCATGTACGGTGAACGATTATGTCCCCACTAGTCCTCCTGCAAGCGATGGATTGGGGGGGGGGATGCTTCTCATGATGACACTAAACCGACCCTTACTGTAATGTTTTTTATTGGCCATGTGGAACCCAATGTGCGAACGCCTCCCCAGATTGTGGATTTGTCGTCTTCAAAATCCGTCACGGAATATGCATCTCCCCCTACCTGTGCCATTCCACTACCATCGAAGAAATCACCTAGTCCACGCGCAATGGGTTTAGTAGGGAATGTTCACATTTGAAGTTTGGGAGGACGAACTCCATTGAAGTGGACCAACCAATGCCCATTGTGATCACCCCCCCCTCCCCTGCCGCCTATGGTACGCACGGCTAGGTGGGATATCTACATGATCCTTGGTAGGTGTCCACATCCCCACACCCCCCACCATATCCCACTTAGTAAAAACTTTATTAAGGACGAACCATAGCAATGGATCCAATTCCCTCAAAGGTGGTTCCTTGGTACATTGGCACCACCTGGCTTTCATTGCGAGGATGGCGACCCCTCGTATCCTTTGTGTCTTTATGCTTATGCCTATTCCAAGGCATGCCTAGTTGGCGGCTCCAAGGAATGAAATATTAAAAGTATGTACTAGATTTTGGGAGCTAGCTTTACAGTACTATCTTTGCACACGGTTATGTATATTGGCGGTCAGTTGAGGTCGCCCAATTTTGAAATAAAATATTATTCTTATTTTTGTTTGGTTTCAAGATTTCCATACCAATGTTATCATGTGATATTGAATACACTATTAGTACAAGGTGGTTGGCAAATGTTGCCCTAGAGTTTTCCCACTTACCTTGCGTTATTCGTACCTCTGCCCAATAACTTTCTCCACAGCAATCTAAACGTTCCCATTCTTTTTGTATGCTCTTCAAGGTCATACCAACTACACTCCATAGTGGGCTACAATGGTTTATAGGTTTTTAGCAAGTTCTCATGTCTATTCTATACATGTGTCTTTATGGTATTAGTTCTTGAAGGCGCACCCAAACCAACGAAAAAAAAACATTTGGTTTGAAAGAAATGCAATTGACTTTATTGGGTCCATCCTTTGTCATAAAGGGCCTAAGTTCACCACCCTCCACTATTCTTGTTGCCCCCCCATTTCAATCATGTAAAGAAAAAATGTCAAACATTGCAGATCTTGAGATTTTTTTTTGGGCATTTCACAATGGTATCTGCATCTAGTACCCAAGATTATTATAAAAATCCTCGGTTGACTTCTAGTGGCCACAAACCAAGGGCCTCCACTCATCATAGACAAATGCAGTGATGCACACCAAATATGTCCATGCTTTTTTTTGCGATTGGGAATATGGATACATGGGTGTGAGGCCAAACCCTCCACCCTTAAGCGTCCTAGTCCGGGTGTGGGTTTGAGAATCACATGTCTTATGTCAACAAAGGTAGAAGCTTGAAACTTAATTCAACTCTCCACCAATGCAGTAGTCGTGCTAATCTTTATTAATTCCTTCTAAGAGTTTACATGCACCCTTCCTCCTACTCACCCTTGAGAGCTTGTCCCACTCTCCGTGTGAGAGCGACTAACTCACTACTTCCACCCCTTTAATGATTTACACTTATTTGGGAGTTTGCTTAGCTTCACACGTTGCTTGAGACAACGATGCCTCGATGCCACTAGCATCGTGCACAGTCGCGTCCTTAACCGACTCAAGCTCCCAAGTCATGGCCCTTGCCACACATGCCCTTGCCGATATTCCTCTTGAGCTTTTAGTCTTGATCCCCCGCGTCTCAACATCGTGAGAATCCATTACATTTTCCATCAACCATTACACCCAATTTATTCCATGGCGAGGATACAAGCGTTAAAAACGCTATTCTCCGTTATCACAATCATAACACACTCTATTGCAACCCCCACCTTACTCACATCCACTTCCAACTGCTAATCCTACCATTCAATGCCTCGTGCCTTCCTAGCTTGCTAATGAACTAATTGTCTAAATTAATACTAAGTAACAACCTAATTAACTAAGCATCACCAAGCCTAATCTTCTAATCACCTAAGCTTCAGTAGCTGCAACCAGCAGCCTCGGCCGTTAGACCCAGCAGCATGTAGCTGCGGCAGCAGTCCCCGTCGTAACCCAGCAGCCTGTAGTTGCGGCAGCAGTCTCAGTAATAACCCAACAGCCTGTAACTGCGGCAGCAGTCTCCGTCGTAACCCAGCAGCCTGTAGTTGCGGCAACAGTCTCAGTCAGGGATTACACGTCACGTCGCGTCACGTCGCGTCACGTCCTGTGACAGCGACGTGACGGCAGACCTGAAAACGTCACGTCCGTTTGGGGGGGGTAAAACAGTTTACCCTGTCGTCACACAGGGTAAACTGTTGTCAACAGTGTCGACTGCTAGTGGGCAGTCGACGAGTTACAGCGACTGCTACTAGGCAGTCGACACACTGAATCGACTGCTAAAGGGCAGTCGTATAGGTGTGTCGACTGCTGACGGCAGTCGAATTTCCATGTCGACTGCTCAAGAGCAGTCGACTACCATAACTAGTCTACTGCTAATAGTAGTCGATTTGGGTTGTCGACGGCTCTTGGGCAGTCGACATGGAAATTCGACTGCTATTAGCAGTCGACGACAGGCGGGCGACTGCTTGTGAGCAGTCGTCTGCCCTTCAAGTCGACTGCTATTAGCAGTCGACTGCCCAACTGCAGTCGACAAAGTGCGGACGACTGCTGGTGGGCAGTCGCACCCCTTCGTCGACTGCTATTAGCAATTGACGAAGAAGGGCAGACGACTGCTGGTGGGCAGTCGCACCCCTTCGTCGACTGCTATTAGCAGTTGACGAAGAAGGGCAGACGACTGCTGGTGGGCAGTCGCACCCCTTCGTCGACTGCTAATAGCAGTCGTCTGCCCTTCAAGTCGACTGCTATTAGCAGTCGACGAAGACAGTCGACTGCCCAACTGCAGTCGACAACCCAAGTCGACTGCTAATAGCAGTCGACAAAGTGCGGACGACTGTTGGTGGGCAGTCGCACCCTATGGTCGACTGCTATCAGCAGTCGACTTGAATGGGTTGCGACTGCTCGTGAGCAGTCGCACCCCATGGTCGACTGCTAATAGCAGTCGACGAAGGGGTGCGACTGCTCACGAGCAGTCGCGTAGAGACACCCATGGGCACGTGGCGTCCATGGGTTGGTCCAGGGGGCGTCTAATCGAAAGGACGCCTCCTTGGGGTATATATGGACCCCACTTCCCTCATTCCCTCACTCCCACCTCCCTCCATTTGGGCCTAGGTTGTTAATCAGCCCTTGCCATTTGGAGATAGAGGTGAGCTGGAGGGCTACAGGTGGACATACGTACTGAAATACGTATACGGGACAAACGGTATACTATATCTGCCTACTATCTGTATTGTACTGCAACCCAGCTACATACGGTATACATTGTACCCCATTGCGGTTAGTTTGAACCATACCGGAAATTGTTATATGTGAACACTTATTTTGAAAGTGGTTTACATCTAATTATGTAGTTTGAACTTTGAACGGCCTTAATTTGGATTTAGTGGATTGGAAAAAAAATTGTGGGTGGTGGCGCTTATTTTGGAAGTGCTACCATATTAGGTTTAATTTATAGTAGGCATACAAAGCTAGGGGTTAGGGGCAACGATGGCAGACGAAGATAACTTGCCGCCGGAACCTCCACGTGGCGGGGATTTGGATCCGGGGGGGACTCCGCAAGCGACACCGGGGTCGGCAGGCGCTAGAAGACGCGGCAATGCGCCGAGGGGCAGGCCGCAACCAATCAATTTGGAGGTGGCGCGGGACCCGAACATTCTCGCCAATCCCGGCTAGCAGAATGAGAGGGGCATGTGGTTGTATAGCACGGTCCGAAGGTACGTAGAGTGGACCCATTTGACGAGGATGTTCGTTCCTAGCGCGAATGCTAAACGGATGTCTAGACAACGCTATGGCATATGGAGGGAGGTGAGCCATCAAATATTTGGAGAACGGTGCAAGGAGGTGTGGGATTTCTTGTGGGGTGCACCGAGGGAATTTGATCGCGGGCATATGCTAATGTGGTTATGCCAAATGGTCTACGCGGAGGTAATTTTGGGAGTGGATATCGACTGGTCCACCATACCCCGCACGAGCCCGGACTTGAGGCAGGCACGCCGGGTCACGGTCATACCAAGTGCCGTGCTAGGACGGAACGCTGGCCGTCCGATTCCATTGGCATGGCAAACTCCAATGAATCCTTTGAGGGTCCGATCTTATTTTGATTTCCTTGCGGGACCAGATCATCAAATTGTGGGGACTCCACCGGCCGCCGAGTCAAACATGGACGAGCACAACATTGTCATAGGGTTGCCGGTTGAACCACCTAGCCGGCGACAAAGGGTCCACGTGACACCGCCACATGGTTCCCGGTTGGTTTGTCCTCCATCTTCGCCCGTTGATGTGGAGATGGCATCGGCGGTGCCATCCCCACCACTGGTAGTTGCCGACAACGACGTTGTGGAGGCGTTGAGGGCGGAGTTGGCAAAATGCAAATCTGACCACGAACGGGAATTGGAGATGGTCCGACGTGCACACGCCGAGGAGGTCCAAGGGTTGAAGGCCGAGATTGCACGTTTGACCAACCTTGAACTTGCGAGGGCTGATGCGCCACAACTGCCGCAAGCAATGTCTGGTAGTGATGGACAAGGGCGGGAGCCGTCGCCCACAACAAACTTGGAGGCAATGAGGGTTGATTACGACCGGGTCATTAGGAGGAACCGGTTGTTGGAGGACGACTACATGGGCATGGTCACAGCCACTATCATGTTCGCCACGCGTGAGAGGGCATTGATGGACGAGCTGACCCACTATAGGGACCACGGCGAACAATGGCCCGAACGACGGCTTCTTTTTACCTCGTGGCCGCCATTGGATTTCATGTATCCTGAGAACCTCCCGGTCGATGACGACCATTACCCCAGTATTGCGTGGACCAAGAGGCCCGAGGATGAATTCCAATGGGATACCGCAGTATCATCCCGCATCGTGATACCCCCGGCCAGACCAGCCTTGTTGTGGCCATGCGTCCCCGATTGGATCAAGGACGGGAGCATGTGCCCCATTTGTTCCAATCCTTGGGGACCCGAAGGCGCATGGATCGTTGGGTCATGCGGTCACATGGTCCACCCGAATTGTTTGTTGCCACACATGTTGCAAACACGCCGTTGTCCTACGTGCCAAGCCCCTCTGCATCGAAGGTTGTACGAGCAATTCGGAGTGCAATGGGGAATGCCTCCCGATTTTGAATACACAATAATCCATGGTGTGCCGCCCGCAGAATACGGCGATCCTCCTGCTTATAGCTGGCGTGCACGGAGGTATTTGAAGGACCTGCGAGGCTACCCGACAAACTTCACGCCTGAAATGTACACAAGGGTTGCTCATGAGTTTTACCCCGGCTCCTCTCCTCAGGCCGTAGGTTTGAGGGCATTTTTGTACCGTGTTGTGGGTGGGCATGCCGAAGAGACGGGTGAATACGTCCCAGGTCCTCACCCCCACGGATACGTGTATGACTCCAACGGCAATGTGACAGTGGGGGTATTACCACGGGAACCGGTCCCGGGCGAGGAAACAACTTGGGATGTGGAACACGTGTTGGACACAACAAGTTTTGAGGCCGATCTGGAGAGGCAGGAGGCCGTTACACAAGAGGGTAGCTTCAATGAGGTGGACGTCCAAATCCGGATGAATGAGTGGAAATACGTCAACGGCCTTTTGGACATCCGTGACGGGGCCTCTAGCCCCACCATGCAAGACGTCCTGCGCCATCCGAATGCCGCGAGGGGGTTGCACATTGGAGACCGTGCGCGCGCTCGTGCACAAGCTGACCGGGAGACTGCGGCGCAAGAACTATGGGCCATCACCGAGAGCAGGCGTGAGGCGAGGCGCCGGACACTACGGCCACCAAATCTGAACGGTGCAAGCTCAAGCCGCGGACCCCCCATTGCATTGGATAGTGATTCGGAGCCGGATTAGGAATGTTGGCTAGTGTTTGTGAGATAGGCGTTGGACTAGGAGGCATTAGGGTTACTCAATTGTACACAATGCGGGAAAAACCATGATTTTGGAAATGTTTATAAGTGAATTATTGTTCACTATCAATTTTGGGAGTAATAAACAAGTGTCGCACAATGATCATTTCTTATGTTTGCCCACACAATCGGTTGCCACAAACATCCAATTAAACCATGGACTTTGCATCTACATGCATTTGCACTTGAATCAAACACGTATCGATGCAAATAACTGTGACAATGATTCCATGTGGCATGATTATAAGTTCACACCAAGCGGAAAACATCACTGCAATATTGCTGGGAATTCATATATTGCGCATTTCCAACTTACCAACATACGTAAGTATACGTGCAAGTACAAACTTGATACTACGCTCTCAACATATTCGTGGGCAAATCTTACATTGACGACCTAAGTGTGTACTCTCTATACACCCGGTATTCCTTTTGGTGCGCGGTGCACCGGTTGAACCCCCAATGAATTGCGTCATGCACCGAGTGTTTTATGGTTTGGTAGAACCTCCACAAGGTCCCATAGTTTTTTCGAAAATACAATTGATTTTTCCCCTTCGTGAGAACGTCGCTAAGGTCCTGAAACAAGTGCCATGGGAAAAGTTTTTCCTTGTAACCGATGCGGCATGCGGGCCTTTCTTGGGCGTCCAAGTATCCGCGGTGGTGACGATCAACTTGTCTCCTAGGCAGTCGAACCCAATAGAATTCAGTGAACCCTTGAATCGGACGTAAAACACTGCGCAAATCGTCCTCATTTCGAGTGTTCTCTGCAACCACCTCGGGTGTAAATTCGTCCGGTTCGTCCGGCAAGCCCCATGCGTGTCGGGGATTGTAATACATACTTCTTGACGAACCACCCGCATCCCGTATCTTGCCACTCCCAGCCATCGCAATCCTATGGATTGCCCACACCGTAGTTGATCTTGGGCAATGTATGCGACGCATACAAGGTCCTCAAAATCACTACGAGGCAAGGTGGCCTCATGGTGGGTAGCACACTTGATTTTATAGGGATATCGCAGTGTGGGCCCTCGGGTGGCATCCAATGAGTTGGCAGGTTGGGTTACGGGTGTGTCTAATTAGTTGTCTAAATTAAGCTGCAAGGCGGTCGACTGTTGTGTAGCAGTCGACCATCCACAGTCGACTGCCTTGTAGCAGTCGATTTGCATAGTCGACTGTTGCACAGCAGTCGACTGTGGATGGTCGACTGCTACACAGCAGCCGACTATGCAAATCGACTGCTTCATAGCAGTCGACTATGTAAATCGACTGCTTCATAGCAGTCGATTGATAAATGCCCAGCAGTCGACTGTGGCTGGTCGACTGCTACACAGCAGTCGACTGATAAAATCGACTGCTTCCTAGCAGTCGACTAAGATGGTCGACTGCTGGAAGGCAGTCATTCATCCACAGTCGATTGCCTTCCAGCAGTCGATTTTATCAGTCGACTGCTGTGTAGCAGTCGACCATCCACAGTCGACTGCTGCCCAGCAGTAGAAATTAGGCGTTAGGGTTTGGGAAGAGCGTTAGCTTAGTCAAATCATGCATTAAATGCATACAATCATGACAAAGGATGCATATATATAGCAATCCAACCTCCCATTTCCCTCATTCCCAAGTTCTCCATTGGCCATAGCCTGTTTTAGCAAGCTTTGCAAACGGAGAACAAAGGGAGAAGGAGCGGAGAAGCTGCTATTTCAGGGTTGTGCCAAACATGGCACCGTCGACCATTTTACCCGGATTGACCGCGGAAATTGTGGGGGAGCACATATTGCCGAAGGTCCTAGAGCCTATTTTGGAGCCATATCACCGAGGAGAGTATGGGCGGGGGTGTGAAGTGAGGGCGAATTTTTTAACTCTCATATGTATTTTTAAATACATGGGAGTTAACAAAGCTTGGCGGGAACATTTTGGTATGGGAGAAGTCTACAATGCGTTGCGTATGTCGATTTGGGACGTAGACATACCAATGGGGCATCGATTTAGGGGCGTGACAGGGACTTCGGAGCTCGCCGAATTGTTGCGAGCGTTCCGAGTGAACCTCTTCATGTTCAGCCATACGCAACGCATTGCCATCCCAATTCGATGGCAAGTTCAGCATGCTCGGCTCAACGATATTTTCATAATGGAACTTGAATACTTGCGGGATATGCTTGTGGAGAATGGAGAATATTGGCTTCAAGTCGACAAACGTTCTGCCGAATATCGTCGATGCACCAACTTTTGGATTTGTCCTTCGGAGCGACTATTGACATTATAATTTTTCTATGTAGATGTAGCGGTTCATGTTCTATATAGTTCGCCGATTTAATCCTAGCAAACACATTGTATATGTGTTTAGGCCTAGTGGATATAATCGCACTATGTAAAAGATATGATCCGTAATGTGAAATAAAAGTGGATAGCTATTTAAACAAATGATAACTTCCTTATTAGCTACACCCGTGTGCAATATGTATGTCTAACATGTATGGGTGTACGTGCAAATTGCAATATGTATGTGTATGTGCAATATATATGTGGGTTCCCGGTATACCGTATGTTCTATATGTATGCGCTATATATATGGATGTATGTGCAATATATATATATATATATATATATATATATATATATATATATATTTGGGGGTATTTGCAATATATATATATATGTGTGTGTGTGTGGACATTAATTCCATCCTCGCCCATGACATAGGGCCTATTGGCATTACAAATCAATTCCATATGTCCTACTCCTAACCTTAGTGCACATTGGACATTCATTTCATCCTCCCACATGACATAGGGCTAGAGGTGCATTTATTTTTACTTTATCTTAAAATACACATTTAAAATGCATTTTAAAATCCTCGACAAATTTCTACGGCATTTTTAAATGTTTTTTATTATAAGTTCACGACTATAGCCAATCCATGGCAATAGGGCAAATATAGACACGCTCAACTTTGACAATTGTTCCATATTACCATATAGCATTAGTACATTCAAACTCAATGGCAATGTTTGAGCCTTGAGCATTGCCAATTTGCCACACAAATTGGCAAATATTGGAATACATAACGCCCCACATGGCACATCGGACAAGTCGTGAATGGTGGTCTGCATTTACAATGTCATCATTCTTGGATCAATATTTGGGCGGAGAAGAGCTCGATGACCTAATCCTAGAAGAGGGGAATGTTTTCGACAATGATTTGCCATAAAGGACCTCACGGATTGATGTCTTCGATGATTTTCAATAATAAAAACATAAAAATAGTCTTAAATATTCTTAAAACTATTTTATAATGCCGCCTCCGACCTATAGAATAAAAAATGCAACACTACATAGGGCCTATTGGCATTACAAATCAATTCCATGTGTCCTACTCCTGAGTCCTAACCTTAGTGCACATTGGACATTCATTTCCTAAACCCTACATCATACATGCAGGCTCAATTTCTAGTCAACATCCAACATACAAATTTGAAATTCACATTATTTTTTCAACAAACATACCCAAAAATAGTTATTACAAAAATTGATCACCAATACAACTAAACCCATTGAACACCATAGGACATTTGACATTACTATAAATATTCATTCATGAAGGGGCATTATCGTTGTCTTGAGGAATAGAATTCCTTGTCCTGCGTGGCCCTCCCACAGCTACCCTTGGGGGCGGTGTGTTAAAGGAGGTTAGTAAACAGTAATTTTTAGCAATATCAGGTTGAAGTGGCTTTTAAGTTACTTTTGGTAGTAGTATCAGAAATAGCAATTAGGGATAAGATGGTGCCGTAGTTGCAGATAAGGAGTAGAAGAGTAGTGGATAGGGTAATCCCAGTGAGTGGTTAGTATGGATTTAAAGTGATGAGGAGAAAGTACTTAAGGGAGAGTTGTCTTTCTCTCTCTCTCTCTCTCATTCTTAAGGAATGTGTACTAGGATTCATATAGATAAGAGTATTGGATTGCTTGAGTAAGATACTGTTGAGTCTGAGACAAGGAACTTGTGGTTTTCTTGTAATGGTAGTTGCCTTACTGCTGGTAATTATTGTGGTGTGGAAGAGAAGTTGGCAATGGACTACTTATGTTACCAAAAGAGTCGTGTACAAGTAGCTAACGCATGGAGGGGGGTGTCTTTAGAGAAGTCTTGTGGGATAGTAGTACCAGATGTATACACTGAATGAAGGGAATGGTATTCTCTTAGTTGAGTTTTCATACTACAACATGGAGTCCTGGTAAAGAGTGGATTGTACATGGACTATGAGAGTGGTAGTATAAAAGAGAAACAGTCAGGAGTGCTAAGAAGGGAGTTCGGTAGGATGTATCATCTATCTTAGTAGTAGGGTAAGTAATACGCTAACAGTAATACGGTTATAAAAACGGTTAAACCCAGTTGTGAAGTTGGGTAAAGGGAAAACTCGTGGTAGGATGTTAGAACTCTTGTAACCACGGTATTGGAGGTAGTACGGCTAAACCGGTAGATCTCAGGAAACCCGGTTAGGAACCGGTAGTGGAACCGGTAGATTTCTAGGGGACTTGGTTAGGAACCCGGTAGTGGAACCGGTAGACCCCCAAGGAACCTGGTCACGAATCCGGCAGAGAAACCGGTAGATTCCCTAGGAAAACCGGTTGAGAACCAGGTAGGGAACTTGGTCGATCCTCCGAGAATTCGGTAGGAGAATCCGGTAGGGATACTGGTCGACTCTACTGGCATAAGAGGTGTACCAACCTTAAGACCAGTAGAAGCGTGGGATACCCCAAGGAGAGGCATGGAGACTAAGATGGATGCATGGAGTGAGACATCCAACAAAAGCGGTAGCGGGCAGTACCTTAGGATGCCGGTAAGGAAAACTGGACTAAGTCTGTTCGCGTACCGGTAAGGTACTACCGGTAAGGTACTACCTGTAAGGTACTACCGGAAGTAGGGTGGTACCGATTGAACGTAGAGGGGAACCCCCTTTTAACATTTGGCGACCATGCAGTGGTTTGACAATGACCCACGGACTGGGTTCCGGTAATCGTTCCTCGTCATGACATACGCTCTGTTTCACTTACAAGATCCTTCTGGACCGACACCAACCTGCAGCCCTTATATCATTCATCCCCATTATCGCCATCGGAGAGAACGGTTGCCGTTGGGTATTGGCAAATACCTCTTATACCGGCTGGGTTCGGTACTCTGTGAGTAAACCCTTCATAGAAGGAAAACTTTGCAGTTAACAACTGGCACTCCACGGCTACGATCAGCGATCAAATGGCGGTGATGACAAGGGGGCTACGGCAGCGTTTGGCTACGGTCTTGGAAACTGATCTCGTATTTGAAACAGAACAAACTCATCCGCACTCGGGACAACCGGACAAAGAAACATACTGGCGTCACGTTGACGGACCAACTCCCTCAACAGACAGCGATCGGAATTCTACACACCCATGGAAGGAATGGAACTTCAACGCACCTATCCCAGCGGCAACAACAACGGACTCTCCTCTTCTGTACATGCTTGACAAATCAAGCCACATGGAGGAAAGACGCATCAGGAAGGAGAAGAACATAAATGACATCCACGATAACGACGAGGTCAGCATCGTCAATTCTCTTGGAGGCAGCATCGGTCAGGGTCGACCAGTAGATTCAGCTCACCCCGACCCAGTGATGCATGCTACAACACCCTTCATCACAATTTCATCAACATACGACCATACCAGCACTCCCGAGGTCAGTATGAGTTTTAGTAGTGAAGAGGATGATCATCAGATAGCTTCACAGCATTCCGGTCAACAACCTATACACCCTACACGGCATCCTCCACCACCTTGGTTTACTATGGAAGACCTGTCTACTCAGGAACCCTCTCGTGGCGTTTCTTCCAGAGTTCAACAACTTCGGCAACTTCACGAATTCCAAACGATGGTGCAGCCTACGGCGACCATTCCAACACAGCAACGCCATGTAAGATTTTCTAATCTTCCAAATCTATGGGACGATGAATTTGGTTCTCACCATGCCCCCCCATATTGCACATACTGCAATCTTCCGGGTCATCGAGATACTGAGTGTTATTTTGTCAGATCCCTCATAAATGATCATCAACTAGGTTCCAAGTCGTTTCCTCACAACGACTCTTCAAAAATCCCTACTACAATTGTTCCAACTACCTCCATTATTCAAAACCCACCGATCATTCATTTCTCTAATCCTTATTATACACCACCTGTGATCCCATACAGTTCCCCACATTCTCTCCCAGGTGGTAGATACGGTTTTCAAGGGGGGATGGATAGGTCGTCATACTATCCGAATGAGAGTTATATGGGAACCATAGCTTCTCACCAAAGGGGAGAATACAATGTCCAAGGGGACAATCCAGAAGTAGCACGAAAAACGGAAAAAAAGAAGAACACCTATGGTAAGGACACCGTGCCATCACAATCACATGGATATGAATCGATGGGCGTAGAAGGAGTAAAACATTATCCAAACAGGGGACAAAACGAGGATCAGCGAAGTTTTCCAGGATTGGAGAGGAACATGGAACAACAATATACAAGAAACAAAACGGTAACAGACACAGGAGGCGGTAGAAGAGGACCACCTATCGAACCACCAGGAAAAGGACCACCAGAAGGAGGATCGGATGATGATCAAAAGGATATGGGAAGAAGAGGAGCCCAACGGAAGGAGAAGGGGAATTCGCGAGATCGAGAGGACGAATTCAGACGAGGCCAAGGAAGACCCCCTGCTGGACCACCGGGAGGAGAACCACCGGACCGAGGAACGGGAGGTGATGACGGGGAAGAAGAGGACGACAACAAGAATGACACACCACCTTGGATGCGAACCGGTTACTTTCCACCATGGTACACCACAATGCCACCACCTGTTCCGGTAACACCTACGCCCTTACCATCTCGTAAATCATTGCCATATCCATTGTATCAGTCGGGTGCAGACCCAGACGCTCATATTAGAGTGTTTAGGAAAGCTATCAAAGCGAATCGTGAAACAGAAGATGAAGAGATGATAAATCTGTTCTGTTATACATTGAGAGACAAAGAGTCAGAATGGGGAGAGAATTTTTTGAACAATTACCCAGATAGTAATTTCGAATTATTGACAAAAGCGTTTTGTAAACGCTATAGGAAAGTGCAAACAGATGAACAAGTCTATATGGCTCTCCGAAACATCAAACAAGGGGAGACAGAAACGGTAGAGTCTTATTTTGAAAGGTTAGTCAAATTGGCAAACTGTTTGCAAGACCCGCCACAGGACGCATTCCTAACTACCTTTTTCAGAACGGGTTTAAAATCATACTTACGGCTACTTACAGCTAGGGAAAAGGGCTCGTTAGTAACCTTGAAAGAAGCGGCAGTATTATGCGAAGAAAATACTGCAGATTCGGATGGGCATAAAATCATTAGTGCCTTCCAACCGGAGGAGAAGAGAAAACAAATCTTAAAACCCAATGAGGAGGTGTGTGCTTGCTGCAAACGGAAGGGACACGCCATGGAAAAATGTTTTTTTAATCCAGAGAATCCGTTAAATAGACTAAAGGAGAAAACCACGGTAGCGGTTAATGAGGTAGCGGCACAGTATAATCGAGGGATACCGGCAAGACCTCCATTTAGGCAGAACGACAGGCCTTTACCTTGCTACATTTGTGGTAGGACAGAACATAAGGCGTATTTTTGCCCTTACAAGGACGAGGCTCAGGCCATGTTCAGAAATAGGCAAACCCAACCACCGCAGCAGGAACCTAGGAATCCGCCTAGAGTGGAAGAGGCAAATGTCAACATGGTTCTAGCGGTAACCACTCGAAGCAAAGTGAACGAGGAGGTAGCATTCAAGGAGAAGGAACCCTTGAAGACAAAATCCCCGGAAGATTGGAAAAAGGAAGAGCAATTGAAGAATGATTTCATTCAAACTATTCATCAACTTCAGGACACACCAGTAGTCAGCCAATCCACGGAATGGATAGGGCTTCCTAAGATGGAATCACCCAAGGTAATCTTACAAGCCCCGTCTACTGAACTAAAGGAGGTATTGATGGATTTGGGATCCCAGGTCTTGGATAGTAAGTATACGCTGACATTGAAGCAATTGATGCAATTAGCTCCCGCACTGCGTGAATACTTAACAGCCCCAGGTACGTCACGTCAACAAAATGCAGACCAACTTCCTGAAAGTATTGTAGCTGCGGTAGCCATTGATCATCAAATGGCAGTCATACCGGTTCAAGTTGGGAGAAACACTGTGGAGGATGTTCTTCTGGATGGAGGATCAGGTGTGAACATTATCACGGAGGATTTACGAAAGCGGTTGGGATTACCAGCCCCAAAACCTGCACCTTACAATTTAAGAATGGCAGATCAAACTACCACTAAACCGGTAGGATTGATTAGAGATGTTCGCATAGGTATCCATGGCATACCTTACACGGTGACATTTACCGTCATGAATAGTAGTGTGGTGGATGATTCCTATTCAATGTTGTTAGGAAGGCCATGGCTACGGAATGCTAAGGTTTTCCATGATTGGGGTAACAACATGGTGACCATTGAAGGGAATGGCACTACTCGGGTGATCCCAGTAACCAAGAAATTAGGACTTAATACCAGGAGACCGGAGGTGCTCATTTGCTATGACTTCCAGGAAGGGGTGACGGACGAGGAAGAAGATACCCTGTTTGAAACCGAACCTCAATTGTTTTCGATTGGCACTGTTACTCTACCCTGCTTACTGGATCAGGAATCATCGAAAAACTACCCAAGCCATTTTTCACAACCAATCCTTGGGGACATTGATGTGGATGATACACCAGCACACGAAAGGGTTAAAAACCTGAAGATTGCAGGCTGGACGTTACCGGAAACAGAGCAGATTCGGCAAATCAACTTGGGAACAGAAGAAGAGCCCAAGTGTGTCAAATTGAATGCAGCTCTGGAACCAAGGTACGCAAAAGAGGCTGAGGAATTATTAAGAGAATTCAAAGACGTTTTTGCATGGTCTTATCAGGAACTCAAGGGCATTCCATCTTACATTGCGGAACATCGGATCGAGTTGGATACCTCGATGCCACCAGCTCATCAAGCACGCTACAGAATGAACCCCAATTATGCAGCCATAGTCAAACAGGACATTGACAAACTATTGGCAGCAGGATTCATTGAGCCAATAAAGGAAGCCACGTGGTTGTCCCCCATTGTGGTAGTTCCAAAGAAGAATGGGAAACTACGAATATGTGTTGATTTCCGGAAATTGAATGCCGCGACTAAGAAGGATCCTTATCCTCTTCCGTTCACCGATGAAGTCTTGGACCAGGTAGCTGGACACGATGCAATTTCCATTTGCGATGGATACTCAGGATACTACCAGATCAAAATCAGGAAGCAAGATCGTCGCCATACAGCGTTCATAACCGAATGGGGAGCCTTTTCGTGGATCAATATGCCATTTGGCTTAACTGGAGCACCATCAACATACCAACGCGCTGTGGACACCGTCTTCAAAGAATTTCTCAACAAATTCATGAAAATCTTTTTAGACGACTTCAGCATCTACAGCGACATGGATTCCCATTTGGAGAAACTGAGGCAATGTTTCGTAGCATGCCGACAGTCAGGTATCAGCCTCAATCCGGAGAAAAGTTTATTTTTTGTATTCTCTGGTATTGTGTTGGGATACATCGTCTCGAAGGAAGGAAAAATGCCCGATCCAAAAAAGGTGGAAGCATTAGTATCGATGCCCGCACCTAAAAACCCTCATGATATTCAAGTTTTTAACGGAATTGCTCAATTCTACCGTTGTTTCATCAAGAACTTCGCGTTCATCATGGCTCCAATTACCAAGCTGATGCGGCAGGCCGAAGAGTTCAAGTGGACCGAAGAATGTCAGACGGCTTTCGATCACATCAAATCCCGGTATGTCAATGCCCCAATACTAATAGTACCGCATTGGGAATTAGAGTTCCACGTTCATACGGATGCTTCTAATTTAGCAGTAGGAGCTATGCTAGCACAAAATGTTAGTGGAAAATGTGATCAGCCCATAGCTTACGCCTCTAGACTGTTGAATAAGGCAGAACGAAACTACACAACTACCGAGAGGGAAGCTTTAGCTATGGTTTATGCGTTGCATAAATTTCGCCATTACCTACTGGCAAACAAGTTTGTATTTTATGTAGACCACATGGCCTTGGTACACCTTGTCAACAAACCACAGGTCTCCGGACGAATTGCTAGATGGTTACTTCTCTTTCTAGAGTACGACTTTACGGTCGTATACAAACCCGGTAGAACCCACACGGTAGCTGACGGTTTAACACGCTTAGCAAAGTCTGAACCTCCAATAGGCGTTCCGGATCAACCTACGGATGCCACACTTTTCACGATATCCGTTCCATGGGACACAGATCTCAGAACGTACTTAGCTACCGGAGAGTACCCACCTCATTTATCAGAAGAGCAAAAACGTCGATTAACACTTCAAAGTTTCCGTTTCTTTCTGAAGGACGGGGTTTTGTTCAAACAAGGGCAAGATCTGATACCAAGGCGAGTTCTTGATCCAAGGGAAGCTAGAGCGATACTGGAACTGCTACACAAGGGGGTAGGTGGAGGACATTTGGCATCCCACATCTCGATACGAAAAATTTTGGATGCCGGCTACTGGTGGCCTACCTTACACAAAGATACTATGGAATACTGCCGTAGCTGTGACGAATGTCAAAAAATGGGAGGCCTGAATACTCGATCGATGGCCCAGTTAATTACGAACTTGCCAGTGGAACCATTCATGAAATGGGGTTTGGATTTTGTGGGACCAATTAAACCGGTAGGCAGATATACAAGCAATAAGTATATCCTGGTAGCAACAGATTACGCGACCAAGTGGGTTGAGGCCAAGGCATTACGAACAAACACGGCGGTGGTCACCGCCCGCTTCATTTACGAAAACATTCTGACCCGTTTCGGTTGTCCTCTGTATCTGGTAAGTGATCAAGGGACTCATTTCATCAACGAGGCAATTCATTACCTCACGGACCATTACCTGATAAAACACCGTACATCAACAACTTACTATCCTCAAGGTAATGGCCAAGCAGAATCGTCCAACAAGTTTATTGGCACATTGCTCACTAAACTTATTAGTGACCTTCGCAACGACTGGGACGAACACTTGTCCACGGTACTGTTTGCATACCGAACTTCTTTCAAGGTAGCTACCGGTTTCTCCCCCTTCCAGCTGGTCTATGGGATGACTCCGTTAATGCCTACCGAGTACATTCTGCCTACAGTGGACAGGAATCGGGAGGAACAACCAGTACGAATCATACAAGCAAGGCACCGACAATTGGAACTGCTGGACGAATCAAGAGAACAAGCTCGACAAACTCAGACTCATCGCCAGTGGGAGCGAGCACTTTGGAGTCAGGATCACTACCGGCCTAAACAATTTCAACTCGGAGATAGAGTCCTGTGGTTCCCCAAAGGCGCCAAGGACCATCCTGGTAAGTTTAAACAACGATGGCATGGTCCATTTCGTGTGCAGTATGTCTTACCAAATAATACTGTACTGCTGGTGAATGAACAGACTTTTGACCCTAAACCGGTGCTGGTAAACATTAACAAACTGAAACCCTATAGGGTCTTGGAGACATCATCCAACGGAGTGGATGAGCAGTACCCGGTAGACAAAGGAGGTACCGGTAATCTAAGTGAAACCAGTAGCAAAACCAGTAGCAAGGTTAACCTCGAACCGGTTACCCGGGACCTAGAAAGAGGTAGTAGGGGTAGCAATGGTAATAATGACGACACCATTACCCTAGACCTAGCAAGAGGTAGTGGGGGTAACAATCATAACAAAGACGGCTTCCCAGACGTGGCCAGCATGGGTGATAGGCAAGAAAAAATAGATAATATACACGTCAGAAACCTAAAAAACTTTTGCCGTCATAATAGCACGGAATATGAAGAGGCAACCCACAACGGCGGCGGAACTAATTCTGAAGCGACGTCAGTTAGTTGTCTCATTATCACGGCAGTTATGACGAGATATGAGGGGGAAAGACCCTCAGACGATCTATTTAAACCGTTCATTTTTGCAAGCACACAACGCAAGAAGTGTAAGGAAAAGGCGAAGCGCTGCAAAAATTTCAAACGCCATTCAAACCTTCAGATTTTAGCAACAGAAGCAGCAAGAAAAATGGCGAGGGAGGATGAAAGAATTATAGTCAGCGGAAGTGAGCAGAGCGGAGAGGAAGTGGTGTTGGATAGGCGGTTGAGAAGGCCGCAGAGGCAAACCAACACACCGCCGCAACCGCTACAAATGATAAGGCCAGCAACGCCGAAGAACTACGTTATTCCGGAGGAGTTCGAGATAAGGATGATGCGGAAGTTTCATCAGTGGGCAGCGATGGCAGAGGAGGATGAGTGGGCCAAGAAGGTAGGATTAGATGGGTTCAAGCATATCAGGTGGGGAAACCTGAGGAGGGATTTGGTTATGGATTTTATTAAAGGATTAGACTTATCGTTCGATAAGAAATCTATTACGTCAATAGTGAAGGGGAAGGTAATCACGATCAACCAGGAGTTGATAGTAGAATTTTTGGGATTACCGCACAATTTTAGCAGCACGCAGATTCCAGGGTTTGCAGCAGATGAATGGGGCGAACAGGTATCGCACATTTCGGGAGCAAACTCGCTGACCAGGGAGGGATGGTCAGTTATCAAGTTCGCGGGACCTTACATTCCGAGGATCTACGCTATTTTACAGGCGATAGTATTCAAGAAGAAGCTCACATATGCAGCTCATAATTTAGTGAAGTGCGTATGTTTAGCAGAAGGGATGGGTAGGGAATTCAATTGGGCGGCGATTCTCTACCGGAATTTAGCGAAGGAATTAGAAAGGTTGTGCACACCGGTAAGAGTTAGGACCGGAGCGGAAACAGGACAACCCGTGTTGGTGGCCGCCCAGGTGATTGATGTGCTCCTGCGAAAATGGTTTCCGGTTACCATTTCAACACCACCCTTGTCAATCAGTGGACCAGGGCAGAGTTCGAGAGCCATCCAGGCCACGGAAGGACCGGCAGACGATGATGAAGAAACGGAGGAGGAATCGGAAGGTGAGAAGAAAAGAAGGAGAGAAGCTGCTAGGATAGCATTACGGGGGAAGAGGAAGACAACCGAAGGCGAGAGCTCGAGGGGACAGAGGAAGAAGAAGAAAGCAAGCCCCGCTCCCATCGCGCAGATGCCACCCTCAACCACTCCGGTGAAGGAAAGCCCGGGGAAGGGGAAGCAGATGGTGGTTCACAAGACACCACCTTCGGGGACGAGGAAACCGCTATTCGAATCACCGGGATCGAATAGAGCAGCATTCCATTTGGAGCCGCCAAGCGAGTTGATACCAGAAGCAGCCCTAGAACAACTGGACAAGGTCTTAGGGTCGTTAAACCAGTATCAGAAGGTGGTCCAAAATGTGAGCACGGCCACAAGGGAACTTAGGGAGAAGCTGGAATTGGAGACAGCCCTAAGAATGTCGGCCGAGGAAGCTCGGGATCGTTTTCGCAACGATCAGAAGGAAGCAATCGACAATGCCTGCCAAGATATCAAGAAAAGGGCGGATCGGAATATGGCAGGGATGAGTAAGGAGGTCGTGAAGCTGCAGCAACAATTGGCCCATCGAGATAGGTTGCTGGAACAAGCTCGTGGATCCGAAGAGCAACTCAAAAGGGTCATCAATGCACGAGAAGCGGAGAAGAGGACGCTGGTAGGGCAAATGGCTGCATTAAACAGGGATGCAGACCTTGCGGAAGCAACAAGATTGGCGGTGGAAAGGGAGAAGGATTATTGGAGGTCGCAAACGGAAAGTCTCCAAACAGCGTTGCAGGCGGCGAATCAGCAAGCTGCAACTCGGGAGGCTCAATTAGGCAACCTCGAAACCGCCAATCAGAACCAGCAGCGGGCAATTCAACTGCTGAACACTCGATTGACGGAGAATGAAGCTGCATTAGCGGAAGCGGTGGGCAATACAGATGGATTCCGAGCGCGTATCGCGGAGCTGGAGGAAGAATTACGAGCAAGCGCGAGGCGACGTTCGAAATCGCCAGCGGAAGGGCAGACCCAGCTCGAGATGCAAAGGGAGATCGACTGTCTGCGGGATAGGATTAGTCAGTTGGAGGAACTTGAGAGCGTGAGGGTATTGTGCAAAAACCGCTTAGAGGAATTCCACGAAGTAGTTCAGAATTATACTACTTTGTTGGCCAGGCAATTAGCGGTAGAAATGAGTGGGGAAAGGAAGAAGAAAGCTCGGGAGATTGAAGATAGTTACACTGAAATTTACCGGGAGCTTTTTGATTCCTTTAGAAGGGATGAAGCGGAATATGTTCGGCAGCTAAGAGAGTACCGCTTAGCATTTCCGGGGTTCGAAATGCCTGAAGCACCTCTTTCCGACCAGGAAGAATCAGATGACGAAGAAGCAGGTGACGAAGCTGGTCCATCGAATTCCGCACAAACCGCCCCCACTAATCCCACACCTTCTTCACCACCGGTTCGACCTCGAAGCAGAAGTCGAAGTCAACAAATGAGCTCTCCTCGTTCTCCTAGAGCAGACCGTCGCAGTCGGAGCAAGACAAAATCTCCTCCTCCTCGACCAACAGAAATTCGGAGCCCCAGCCAGCCCCGAAGCCCGAGACCACCTTCTCAAGGTAGAAGTCAAGAGCGGCTATCAAGTCCGGTAGCAGCCGGGGAAGAAGACAATTCACTCGATCCGGAAGAAGACCCAGCAATTCGACCTCCGGTGGGTGATAGGACGTCACGATCACGATCAGGGACGCCGGGACCTCGACATGGGTCACCATCTCACTATGGCAGGAGACCCACCGTGGTATCAACCGTAGATCAGGGCACATCAACAATTCCCAGACAATGAGAGGGCTGCAGAGTCTTCCGGAGCGCCTCCAAGACTGCCTTCCCAGCATAAGCCTTAGGTACCCGGTAGCAAGAACTTAGAAATTCCGAGGGCGGAATTTAGATTAGAGGGGGGGCAATGTTAAAGGAGGTTAGTAAACAGTAATTTTTAGCAATATCAGGTTGAAGTGGCTTTTAAGTTACTTTTGGTAGTAGTATCAGAAATAGCAATTAGGGATAAGATGGTGCCGTAGTTGCAGATAAGGAGTAGAAGAGTAGTGGATAGGGTAATCCCAGTGAGTGGTTAGTATGGATTTAAAGTGATGAGGAGAAAGTACTTAAGGGAGAGTTGTCTTTCTCTCTCTCTCTCTCTCATTCTTAAGGAATGTGTACTAGGATTCATATAGATAAGAGTATTGGATTGCTTGAGTAAGATACTGTTGAGTCTGAGACAAGGAACTTGTGGTTTTCTTGTAATGGTAGTTGCCTTACTGCTGGTAATTATTGTGGTGTGGAAGAGAAGTTGGCAATGGACTACTTATGTTACCAAAAGAGTCGTGTACAAGTAGCTAACGCA
Source organism: Polytrichum formosum (assembly GCA_964035585.1). Taxonomy (NCBI): domain Eukaryota; kingdom Viridiplantae; phylum Streptophyta; class Polytrichopsida; order Polytrichales; family Polytrichaceae; genus Polytrichum; species Polytrichum formosum. The sequence goes on along the minus strand of OZ037935.1, from coordinate 11,548,955 downwards.
TGGAGGGGGGTGTCTTTAGAGAAGTCTTGTGGGATAGTAGTACCAGATGTATACACTGAATGAAGGGAATGGTATTCTCTTAGTTGAGTTTTCATACTACAACATGGAGTCCTGGTAAAGAGTGGATTGTACATGGACTATGAGAGTGGTAGTATAAAAGAGAAACAGTCAGGAGTGCTAAGAAGGGAGTTCGGTAGGATGTATCATCTATCTTAGTAGTAGGGTAAGTAATACGCTAACAGTAATACGGTTATAAAAACGGTTAAACCCAGTTGTGAAGTTGGGTAAAGGGAAAACTCGTGGTAGGATGTTAGAACTCTTGTAACCACGGTATTGGAGGTAGTACGGCTAAACCGGTAGATCTCAGGAAACCCGGTTAGGAACCGGTAGTGGAACCGGTAGATTTCTAGGGGACTTGGTTAGGAACCCGGTAGTGGAACCGGTAGACCCCCAAGGAACCTGGTCACGAATCCGGCAGAGAAACCGGTAGATTCCCTAGGAAAACCGGTTGAGAACCAGGTAGGGAACTTGGTCGATCCTCCGAGAATTCGGTAGGAGAATCCGGTAGGGATACTGGTCGACTCTACTGGCATAAGAGGTGTACCAACCTTAAGACCAGTAGAAGCGTGGGATACCCCAAGGAGAGGCATGGAGACTAAGATGGATGCATGGAGTGAGACATCCAACAAAAGCGGTAGCGGGCAGTACCTTAGGATGCCGGTAAGGAAAACTGGACTAAGTCTGTTCGCGTACCGGTAAGGTACTACCGGTAAGGTACTACCTGTAAGGTACTACCTGTAAGGTACTACCGGAAGTAGGGTGGTACCGATTGAACGTAGAGGGGAACCCCCTTTTAACATTTGGCGACCATGCAGTGGTTTGACAATGACCCACGGACTGGGTTCCGGTAATCGTTCCTCGTCATGACATACGCTCTGTTTCACTTACAAGATCCTTCTGGACCGACACCAACCTGCAGCCCTTATATCATTCATCCCCATTATCGCCATCGGAGAGAACGGTTGCCGTTGGGTATTGGCAAATACCTCTTATACCGGCTGGGTTCGGTACTCTGTGAGTAAACCCTTCATAGAAGGAAAACTTTGCAGTTAACAACTGGCACTCCACGGCTACGATCAGCGATCAAATGGCGGTGATGACAAGGGGGCTACGGCAGCGTTTGGCTACGGTCTTGGAAACTGATCTCGTATTTGAAACAGAACAAACTCATCCGCACTCGGGACAACCGGACAAAGAAACATACTGGCGTCACGTTGACGGACCAACTCCCTCAACAGACAGCGATCGGAATTCTACACACCCATGGAAGGAATGGAACTTCAACGCACCTATCCCAGCGGCAACAACAACGGACTCTCCTCTTCTGTACATGCTTGACAAATCAAGCCACATGGAGGAAAGACGCATCAGGAAGGAGAAGAACATAAATGACATCCACGATAACGACGAGGTCAGCATCGTCAATTCTCTTGGAGGCAGCATCGGTCAGGGTCGACCAGTAGATTCAGCTCACCCCGACCCAGTGATGCATGCTACAACACCCTTCATCACAATTTCATCAACATACGACCATACCAGCACTCCCGAGGTCAGTATGAGTTTTAGTAGTGAAGAGGATGATCATCAGATAGCTTCACAGCATTCCGGTCAACAACCTATACACCCTACACGGCATCCTCCACCACCTTGGTTTACTATGGAAGACCTGTCTACTCAGGAACCCTCTCGTGGCGTTTCTTCCAGAGTTCAACAACTTCGGCAACTTCACGAATTCCAAACGATGGTGCAGCCTACGGCGACCATTCCAACACAGCAACGCCATGTAAGATTTTCTAATCTTCCAAATCTATGGGACGATGAATTTGGTTCTCACCATGCCCCCCCATATTGCACATACTGCAATCTTCCGGGTCATCGAGATACTGAGTGTTATTTTGTCAGATCCCTCATAAATGATCATCAACTAGGTTCCAAGTCGTTTCCTCACAACGACTCTTCAAAAATCCCTACTACAATTGTTCCAACTACCTCCATTATTCAAAACCCACCGATCATTCATTTCTCTAATCCTTATTATACACCACCTGTGATCCCATACAGTTCCCCACATTCTCTCCCAGGTGGTAGATACGGTTTTCAAGGGGGGATGGATAGGTCGTCATACTATCCGAATGAGAGTTATATGGGAACCATAGCTTCTCACCAAAGGGGAGAATACAATGTCCAAGGGGACAATCCAGAAGTAGCACGAAAAACGGAAAAAAAGAAGAACACCTATGGTAAGGACACCGTGCCATCACAATCACATGGATATGAATCGATGGGCGTAGAAGGAGTAAAACATTATCCAAACAGGGGACAAAACGAGGATCAGCGAAGTTTTCCAGGATTGGAGAGGAACATGGAACAACAATATACAAGAAACAAAACGGTAACAGACACAGGAGGCGGTAGAAGAGGACCACCTATCGAACCACCAGGAAAAGGACCACCAGAAGGAGGATCGGATGATGATCAAAAGGATATGGGAAGAAGAGGAGCCCAACGGAAGGAGAAGGGGAATTCGCGAGATCGAGAGGACGAATTCAGACGAGGCCAAGGAAGACCCCCTGCTGGACCACCGGGAGGAGAACCACCGGACCGAGGAACGGGAGGTGATGACGGGGAAGAAGAGGACGACAACAAGAATGACACACCACCTTGGATGCGAACCGGTTACTTTCCACCATGGTACACCACAATGCCACCACCTGTTCCGGTAACACCTACGCCCTTACCATCTCGTAAATCATTGCCATATCCATTGTATCAGTCGGGTGCAGACCCAGACGCTCATATTAGAGTGTTTAGGAAAGCTATCAAAGCGAATCGTGAAACAGAAGATGAAGAGATGATAAATCTGTTCTGTTATACATTGAGAGACAAAGAGTCAGAATGGGGAGAGAATTTTTTGAACAATTACCCAGATAGTAATTTCGAATTATTGACAAAAGCGTTTTGTAAACGCTATAGGAAAGTGCAAACAGATGAACAAGTCTATATGGCTCTCCGAAACATCAAACAAGGGGAGACAGAAACGGTAGAGTCTTATTTTGAAAGGTTAGTCAAATTGGCAAACTGTTTGCAAGACCCGCCACAGGACGCATTCCTAACTACCTTTTTCAGAACGGGTTTAAAATCATACTTACGGCTACTTACAGCTAGGGAAAAGGGCTCGTTAGTAACCTTGAAAGAAGCGGCAGTATTATGCGAAGAAAATACTGCAGATTCGGATGGGCATAAAATCATTAGTGCCTTCCAACCGGAGGAGAAGAGAAAACAAATCTTAAAACCCAATGAGGAGGTGTGTGCTTGCTGCAAACGGAAGGGACACGCCATGGAAAAATGTTTTTTTAATCCAGAGAATCCGTTAAATAGACTAAAGGAGAAAACCACGGTAGCGGTTAATGAGGTAGCGGCACAGTATAATCGAGGGATACCGGCAAGACCTCCATTTAGGCAGAACGACAGGCCTTTACCTTGCTACATTTGTGGTAGGACAGAACATAAGGCGTATTTTTGCCCTTACAAGGACGAGGCTCAGGCCATGTTCAGAAATAGGCAAACCCAACCACCGCAGCAGGAACCTAGGAATCCGCCTAGAGTGGAAGAGGCAAATGTCAACATGGTTCTAGCGGTAACCACTCGAAGCAAAGTGAACGAGGAGGTAGCATTCAAGGAGAAGGAACCCTTGAAGACAAAATCCCCGGAAGATTGGAAAAAGGAAGAGCAATTGAAGAATGATTTCATTCAAACTATTCATCAACTTCAGGACACACCAGTAGTCAGCCAATCCACGGAATGGATAGGGCTTCCTAAGATGGAATCACCCAAGGTAATCTTACAAGCCCCGTCTACTGAACTAAAGGAGGTATTGATGGATTTGGGATCCCAGGTCTTGGATAGTAAGTATACGCTGACATTGAAGCAATTGATGCAATTAGCTCCCGCACTGCGTGAATACTTAACAGCCCCAGGTACGTCACGTCAACAAAATGCAGACCAACTTCCTGAAAGTATTGTAGCTGCGGTAGCCATTGATCATCAAATGGCAGTCATACCGGTTCAAGTTGGGAGAAACACTGTGGAGGATGTTCTTCTGGATGGAGGATCAGGTGTGAACATTATCACGGAGGATTTACGAAAGCGGTTGGGATTACCAGCCCCAAAACCTGCACCTTACAATTTAAGAATGGCAGATCAAACTACCACTAAACCGGTAGGATTGATTAGAGATGTTCGCATAGGTATCCATGGCATACCTTACACGGTGACATTTACCGTCATGAATAGTAGTGTGGTGGATGATTCCTATTCAATGTTGTTAGGAAGGCCATGGCTACGGAATGCTAAGGTTTTCCATGATTGGGGTAACAACATGGTGACCATTGAAGGGAATGGCACTACTCGGGTGATCCCAGTAACCAAGAAATTAGGACTTAATACCAGGAGACCGGAGGTGCTCATTTGCTATGACTTCCAGGAAGGGGTGACGGACGAGGAAGAAGATACCCTGTTTGAAACCGAACCTCAATTGTTTTCGATTGGCACTGTTACTCTACCCTGCTTACTGGATCAGGAATCATCGAAAAACTACCCAAGCCATTTTTCACAACCAATCCTTGGGGACATTGATGTGGATGATACACCAGCACACGAAAGGGTTAAAAACCTGAAGATTGCAGGCTGGACGTTACCGGAAACAGAGCAGATTCGGCAAATCAACTTGGGAACAGAAGAAGAGCCCAAGTGTGTCAAATTGAATGCAGCTCTGGAACCAAGGTACGCAAAAGAGGCTGAGGAATTATTAAGAGAATTCAAAGACGTTTTTGCATGGTCTTATCAGGAACTCAAGGGCATTCCATCTTACATTGCGGAACATCGGATCGAGTTGGATACCTCGATGCCACCAGCTCATCAAGCACGCTACAGAATGAACCCCAATTATGCAGCCATAGTCAAACAGGACATTGACAAACTATTGGCAGCAGGATTCATTGAGCCAATAAAGGAAGCCACGTGGTTGTCCCCCATTGTGGTAGTTCCAAAGAAGAATGGGAAACTACGAATATGTGTTGATTTCCGGAAATTGAATGCCGCGACTAAGAAGGATCCTTATCCTCTTCCGTTCACCGATGAAGTCTTGGACCAGGTAGCTGGACACGATGCAATTTCCATTTGCGATGGATACTCAGGATACTACCAGATCAAAATCAGGAAGCAAGATCGTCGCCATACAGCGTTCATAACCGAATGGGGAGCCTTTTCGTGGATCAATATGCCATTTGGCTTAACTGGAGCACCATCAACATACCAACGCGCTGTGGACACCGTCTTCAAAGAATTTCTCAACAAATTCATGAAAATCTTTTTAGACGACTTCAGCATCTACAGCGACATGGATTCCCATTTGGAGAAACTGAGGCAATGTTTCGTAGCATGCCGACAGTCAGGTATCAGCCTCAATCCGGAGAAAAGTTTATTTTTTGTATTCTCTGGTATTGTGTTGGGATACATCGTCTCGAAGGAAGGAAAAATGCCCGATCCAAAAAAGGTGGAAGCATTAGTATCGATGCCCGCACCTAAAAACCCTCATGATATTCAAGTTTTTAACGGAATTGCTCAATTCTACCGTTGTTTCATCAAGAACTTCGCGTTCATCATGGCTCCAATTACCAAGCTGATGCGGCAGGCCGAAGAGTTCAAGTGGACCGAAGAATGTCAGACGGCTTTCGATCACATCAAATCCCGGTATGTCAATGCCCCAATACTAATAGTACCGCATTGGGAATTAGAGTTCCACGTTCATACGGATGCTTCTAATTTAGCAGTAGGAGCTATGCTAGCACAAAATGTTAGTGGAAAATGTGATCAGCCCATAGCTTACGCCTCTAGACTGTTGAATAAGGCAGAACGAAACTACACAACTACCGAGAGGGAAGCTTTAGCTATGGTTTATGCGTTGCATAAATTTCGCCATTACCTACTGGCAAACAAGTTTGTATTTTATGTAGACCACATGGCCTTGGTACACCTTGTCAACAAACCACAGGTCTCCGGACGAATTGCTAGATGGTTACTTCTCTTTCTAGAGTACGACTTTACGGTCGTATACAAACCCGGTAGAACCCACACGGTAGCTGACGGTTTAACACGCTTAGCAAAGTCTGAACCTCCAATAGGCGTTCCGGATCAACCTACGGATGCCACACTTTTCACGATATCCGTTCCATGGGACACAGATCTCAGAACGTACTTAGCTACCGGAGAGTACCCACCTCATTTATCAGAAGAGCAAAAACGTCGATTAACACTTCAAAGTTTCCGTTTCTTTCTGAAGGACGGGGTTTTGTTCAAACAAGGGCAAGATCTGATACCAAGGCGAGTTCTTGATCCAAGGGAAGCTAGAGCGATACTGGAACTGCTACACAAGGGGGTAGGTGGAGGACATTTGGCATCCCACATCTCGATACGAAAAATTTTGGATGCCGGCTACTGGTGGCCTACCTTACACAAAGATACTATGGAATACTGCCGTAGCTGTGACGAATGTCAAAAAATGGGAGGCCTGAATACTCGATCGATGGCCCAGTTAATTACGAACTTGCCAGTGGAACCATTCATGAAATGGGGTTTGGATTTTGTGGGACCAATTAAACCGGTAGGCAGATATACAAGCAATAAGTATATCCTGGTAGCAACAGATTACGCGACCAAGTGGGTTGAGGCCAAGGCATTACGAACAAACACGGCGGTGGTCACCGCCCGCTTCATTTACGAAAACATTCTGACCCGTTTCGGTTGTCCTCTGTATCTGGTAAGTGATCAAGGGACTCATTTCATCAACGAGGCAATTCATTACCTCACGGACCATTACCTGATAAAACACCGTACATCAACAACTTACTATCCTCAAGGTAATGGCCAAGCAGAATCGTCCAACAAGTTTATTGGCACATTGCTCACTAAACTTATTAGTGACCTTCGCAACGACTGGGACGAACACTTGTCCACGGTACTGTTTGCATACCGAACTTCTTTCAAGGTAGCTACCGGTTTCTCCCCCTTCCAGCTGGTCTATGGGATGACTCCGTTAATGCCTACCGAGTACATTCTGCCTACAGTGGACAGGAATCGGGAGGAACAACCAGTACGAATCATACAAGCAAGGCACCGACAATTGGAACTGCTGGACGAATCAAGAGAACAAGCTCGACAAACTCAGACTCATCGCCAGTGGGAGCGAGCACTTTGGAGTCAGGATCACTACCGGCCTAAACAATTTCAACTCGGAGATAGAGTCCTGTGGTTCCCCAAAGGCGCCAAGGACCATCCTGGTAAGTTTAAACAACGATGGCATGGTCCATTTCGTGTGCAGTATGTCTTACCAAATAATACTGTACTGCTGGTGAATGAACAGACTTTTGACCCTAAACCGGTGCTGGTAAACATTAACAAACTGAAACCCTATAGGGTCTTGGAGACATCATCCAACGGAGTGGATGAGCAGTACCCGGTAGACAAAGGAGGTACCGGTAATCTAAGTGAAACCAGTAGCAAAACCAGTAGCAAGGTTAACCTCGAACCGGTTACCCGGGACCTAGAAAGAGGTAGTAGGGGTAGCAATGGTAATAATGACGACACCATTACCCTAGACCTAGCAAGAGGTAGTGGGGGTAACAATCATAACAAAGACGGCTTCCCAGACGTGGCCAGCATGGGTGATAGGCAAGAAAAAATAGATAATATACACGTCAGAAACCTAAAAAACTTTTGCCGTCATAATAGCACGGAATATGAAGAGGCAACCCACAACGGCGGCGGAACTAATTCTGAAGCGACGTCAGTTAGTTGTCTCATTATCACGGCAGTTATGACGAGATATGAGGGGGAAAGACCCTCAGACGATCTATTTAAACCGTTCATTTTTGCAAGCACACAACGCAAGAAGTGTAAGGAAAAGGCGAAGCGCTGCAAAAATTTCAAACGCCATTCAAACCTTCAGATTTTAGCAACAGAAGCAGCAAGAAAAATGGCGAGGGAGGATGAAAGAATTATAGTCAGCGGAAGTGAGCAGAGCGGAGAGGAAGTGGTGTTGGATAGGCGGTTGAGAAGGCCGCAGAGGCAAACCAACACACCGCCGCAACCGCTACAAATGATAAGGCCAGCAACGCCGAAGAACTACGTTATTCCGGAGGAGTTCGAGATAAGGATGATGCGGAAGTTTCATCAGTGGGCAGCGATGGCAGAGGAGGATGAGTGGGCCAAGAAGGTAGGATTAGATGGGTTCAAGCATATCAGGTGGGGAAACCTGAGGAGGGATTTGGTTATGGATTTTATTAAAGGATTAGACTTATCGTTCGATAAGAAATCTATTACGTCAATAGTGAAGGGGAAGGTAATCACGATCAACCAGGAGTTGATAGTAGAATTTTTGGGATTACCGCACAATTTTAGCAGCACGCAGATTCCAGGGTTTGCAGCAGATGAATGGGGCGAACAGGTATCGCACATTTCGGGAGCAAACTCGCTGACCAGGGAGGGATGGTCAGTTATCAAGTTCGCGGGACCTTACATTCCGAGGATCTACGCTATTTTACAGGCGATAGTATTCAAGAAGAAGCTCACATATGCAGCTCATAATTTAGTGAAGTGCGTATGTTTAGCAGAAGGGATGGGTAGGGAATTCAATTGGGCGGCGATTCTCTACCGGAATTTAGCGAAGGAATTAGAAAGGTTGTGCACACCGGTAAGAGTTAGGACCGGAGCGGAAACAGGACAACCCGTGTTGGTGGCCGCCCAGGTGATTGATGTGCTCCTGCGAAAATGGTTTCCGGTTACCATTTCAACACCACCCTTGTCAATCAGTGGACCAGGGCAGAGTTCGAGAGCCATCCAGGCCACGGAAGGACCGGCAGACGATGATGAAGAAACGGAGGAGGAATCGGAAGGTGAGAAGAAAAGAAGGAGAGAAGCTGCTAGGATAGCATTACGGGGGAAGAGGAAGACAACCGAAGGCGAGAGCTCGAGGGGACAGAGGAAGAAGAAGAAAGCAAGCCCCGCTCCCATCGCGCAGATGCCACCCTCAACCACTCCGGTGAAGGAAAGCCCGGGGAAGGGGAAGCAGATGGTGGTTCACAAGACACCACCTTCGGGGACGAGGAAACCGCTATTCGAATCACCGGGATCGAATAGAGCAGCATTCCATTTGGAGCCGCCAAGCGAGTTGATACCAGAAGCAGCCCTAGAACAACTGGACAAGGTCTTAGGGTCGTTAAACCAGTATCAGAAGGTGGTCCAAAATGTGAGCACGGCCACAAGGGAACTTAGGGAGAAGCTGGAATTGGAGACAGCCCTAAGAATGTCGGCCGAGGAAGCTCGGGATCGTTTTCGCAACGATCAGAAGGAAGCAATCGACAATGCCTGCCAAGATATCAAGAAAAGGGCGGATCGGAATATGGCAGGGATGAGTAAGGAGGTCGTGAAGCTGCAGCAACAATTGGCCCATCGAGATAGGTTGCTGGAACAAGCTCGTGGATCCGAAGAGCAACTCAAAAGGGTCATCAATGCACGAGAAGCGGAGAAGAGGACGCTGGTAGGGCAAATGGCTGCATTAAACAGGGATGCAGACCTTGCGGAAGCAACAAGATTGGCGGTGGAAAGGGAGAAGGATTATTGGAGGTCGCAAACGGAAAGTCTCCAAACAGCGTTGCAGGCGGCGAATCAGCAAGCTGCAACTCGGGAGGCTCAATTAGGCAACCTCGAAACCGCCAATCAGAACCAGCAGCGGGCAATTCAACTGCTGAACACTCGATTGACGGAGAATGAAGCTGCATTAGCGGAAGCGGTGGGCAATACAGATGGATTCCGAGCGCGTATCGCGGAGCTGGAGGAAGAATTACGAGCAAGCGCGAGGCGACGTTCGAAATCGCCAGCGGAAGGGCAGACCCAGCTCGAGATGCAAAGGGAGATCGACTGTCTGCGGGATAGGATTAGTCAGTTGGAGGAACTTGAGAGCGTGAGGGTATTGTGCAAAAACCGCTTAGAGGAATTCCACGAAGTAGTTCAGAATTATACTACTTTGTTGGCCAGGCAATTAGCGGTAGAAATGAGTGGGGAAAGGAAGAAGAAAGCTCGGGAGATTGAAGATAGTTACACTGAAATTTACCGGGAGCTTTTTGATTCCTTTAGAAGGGATGAAGCGGAATATGTTCGGCAGCTAAGAGAGTACCGCTTAGCATTTCCGGGGTTCGAAATGCCTGAAGCACCTCTTTCCGACCAGGAAGAATCAGATGACGAAGAAGCAGGTGACGAAGCTGGTCCATCGAATTCCGCACAAACCGCCCCCACTAATCCCACACCTTCTTCACCACCGGTTCGACCTCGAAGCAGAAGTCGAAGTCAACAAATGAGCTCTCCTCGTTCTCCTAGAGCAGACCGTCGCAGTCGGAGCAAGACAAAATCTCCTCCTCCTCGACCAACAGAAATTCGGAGCCCCAGCCAGCCCCGAAGCCCGAGACCACCTTCTCAAGGTAGAAGTCAAGAGCGGCTATCAAGTCCGGTAGCAGCCGGGGAAGAAGACAATTCACTCGATCCGGAAGAAGACCCAGCAATTCGACCTCCGGTGGGTGATAGGACGTCACGATCACGATCAGGGACGCCGGGACCTCGACATGGGTCACCATCTCACTATGGCAGGAGACCCACCGTGGTATCAACCGTAGATCAGGGCACATCAACAATTCCCAGACAATGAGAGGGCTGCAGAGTCTTCCGGAGCGCCTCCAAGACTGCCTTCCCAGCATAAGCCTTAGGTACCCGGTAGCAAGAACTTAGAAATTCCGAGGGCGGAATTTAGATTAGAGGGGGGGCAATGTTAAAGGAGGTTAGTAAACAGTAATTTTTAGCAATATCAGGTTGAAGTGGCTTTTAAGTTACTTTTGGTAGTAGTATCAGAAATAGCAATTAGGGATAAGATGGTGCCGTAGTTGCAGATAAGGAGTAGAAGAGTAGTGGATAGGGTAATCCCAGTGAGTGGTTAGTATGGATTTAAAGTGATGAGGAGAAAGTACTTAAGGGAGAGTTGTCTTTCTCTCTCTCTCTCTCTCATTCTTAAGGAATGTGTACTAGGATTCATATAGATAAGAGTATTGGATTGCTTGAGTAAGATACTGTTGAGTCTGAGACAAGGAACTTGTGGTTTTCTTGTAATGGTAGTTGCCTTACTGCTGGTAATTATTGTGGTGTGGAAGAGAAGTTGGCAATGGACTACTTATGTTACCAAAAGAGTCGTGTACAAGTAGCTAACGCATGGAGGGGGGTGTCTTTAGAGAAGTCTTGTGGGATAGTAGTACCAGATGTATACACTGAATGAAGGGAATGGTATTCTCTTAGTTGAGTTTTCATACTACAACATGGAGTCCTGGTAAAGAGTGGATTGTACATGGACTATGAGAGTGGTAGTATAAAAGAGAAACAGTCAGGAGTGCTAAGAAGGGAGTTCGGTAGGATGTATCATCTATCTTAGTAGTAGGGTAAGTAATACGCTAACAGTAATACGGTTATAAAAACGGTTAAACCCAGTTGTGAAGTTGGGTAAAGGGAAAACTCGTGGTAGGATGTTAGAACTCTTGTAACCACGGTATTGGAGGTAGTACGGCTAAACCGGTAGATCTCAGGAAACCCGGTTAGGAACCGGTAGTGGAACCGGTAGATTTCTAGGGGACTTGGTTAGGAACCCGGTAGTGGAACCGGTAGACCCCCAAGGAACCTGGTCACGAATCCGGCAGAGAAACCGGTAGATTCCCTAGGAAAACCGGTTGAGAACCAGGTAGGGAACTTGGTCGATCCTCCGAGAATTCGGTAGGAGAATCCGGTAGGGATACTGGTCGACTCTACTGGCATAAGAGGTGTACCAACCTTAAGACCAGTAGAAGCGTGGGATACCCCAAGGAGAGGCATGGAGACTAAGATGGATGCATGGAGTGAGACATCCAACAAAAGCGGTAGCGGGCAGTACCTTAGGATGCCGGTAAGGAAAACTGGACTAAGTCTGTTCGCGTACCGGTAAGGTACTACCGGTAAGGTACTACCTGTAAGGTACTACCTGTAAGGTACTACCGGAAGTAGGGTGGTACCGATTGAACGTAGAGGGGAACCCCCTTTTAACATTTGGCGACCATGCAGTGGTTTGACAATGACCCACGGACTGGGTTCCGGTAATCGTTCCTCGTCATGACATACGCTCTGTTTCACTTACAAGATCCTTCTGGACCGACACCAACCTGCAGCCCTTATATCATTCATCCCCATTATCGCCATCGGAGAGAACGGTTGCCGTTGGGTATTGGCAAATACCTCTTATACCGGCTGGGTTCGGTACTCTGTGAGTAAACCCTTCATAGAAGGAAAACTTTGCAGTTAACAACTGGCACTCCACGGCTACGATCAGCGATCAAATGGCGGTGATGACAAGGGGGCTACGGCAGCGTTTGGCTACGGTCTTGGAAACTGATCTCGTATTTGAAACAGAACAAACTCATCCGCACTCGGGACAACCGGACAAAGAAACATACTGGCGTCACGTTGACGGACCAACTCCCTCAACAGACAGCGATCGGAATTCTACACACCCATGGAAGGAATGGAACTTCAACGCACCTATCCCAGCGGCAACAACAACGGACTCTCCTCTTCTGTACATGCTTGACAAATCAAGCCACATGGAGGAAAGACGCATCAGGAAGGAGAAGAACATAAATGACATCCACGATAACGACGAGGTCAGCATCGTCAATTCTCTTGGAGGCAGCATCGGTCAGGGTCGACCAGTAGATTCAGCTCACCCCGACCCAGTGATGCATGCTACAACACCCTTCATCACAATTTCATCAACATACGACCATACCAGCACTCCCGAGGTCAGTATGAGTTTTAGTAGTGAAGAGGATGATCATCAGATAGCTTCACAGCATTCCGGTCAACAACCTATACACCCTACACGGCATCCTCCACCACCTTGGTTTACTATGGAAGACCTGTCTACTCAGGAACCCTCTCGTGGCGTTTCTTCCAGAGTTCAACAACTTCGGCAACTTCACGAATTCCAAACGATGGTGCAGCCTACGGCGACCATTCCAACACAGCAACGCCATGTAAGATTTTCTAATCTTCCAAATCTATGGGACGATGAATTTGGTTCTCACCATGCCCCCCCATATTGCACATACTGCAATCTTCCGGGTCATCGAGATACTGAGTGTTATTTTGTCAGATCCCTCATAAATGATCATCAACTAGGTTCCAAGTCGTTTCCTCACAACGACTCTTCAAAAATCCCTACTACAATTGTTCCAACTACCTCCATTATTCAAAACCCACCGATCATTCATTTCTCTAATCCTTATTATACACCACCTGTGATCCCATACAGTTCCCCACATTCTCTCCCAGGTGGTAGATACGGTTTTCAAGGGGGGATGGATAGGTCGTCATACTATCCGAATGAGAGTTATATGGGAACCATAGCTTCTCACCAAAGGGGAGAATACAATGTCCAAGGGGACAATCCAGAAGTAGCACGAAAAACGGAAAAAAAGAAGAACACCTATGGTAAGGACACCGTGCCATCACAATCACATGGATATGAATCGATGGGCGTAGAAGGAGTAAAACATTATCCAAACAGGGGACAAAACGAGGATCAGCGAAGTTTTCCAGGATTGGAGAGGAACATGGAACAACAATATACAAGAAACAAAACGGTAACAGACACAGGAGGCGGTAGAAGAGGACCACCTATCGAACCACCAGGAAAAGGACCACCAGAAGGAGGATCGGATGATGATCAAAAGGATATGGGAAGAAGAGGAGCCCAACGGAAGGAGAAGGGGAATTCGCGAGATCGAGAGGACGAATTCAGACGAGGCCAAGGAAGACCCCCTGCTGGACCACCGGGAGGAGAACCACCGGACCGAGGAACGGGAGGTGATGACGGGGAAGAAGAGGACGACAACAAGAATGACACACCACCTTGGATGCGAACCGGTTACTTTCCACCATGGTACACCACAATGCCACCACCTGTTCCGGTAACACCTACGCCCTTACCATCTCGTAAATCATTGCCATATCCATTGTATCAGTCGGGTGCAGACCCAGACGCTCATATTAGAGTGTTTAGGAAAGCTATCAAAGCGAATCGTGAAACAGAAGATGAAGAGATGATAAATCTGTTCTGTTATACATTGAGAGACAAAGAGTCAGAATGGGGAGAGAATTTTTTGAACAATTACCCAGATAGTAATTTCGAATTATTGACAAAAGCGTTTTGTAAACGCTATAGGAAAGTGCAAACAGATGAACAAGTCTATATGGCTCTCCGAAACATCAAACAAGGGGAGACAGAAACGGTAGAGTCTTATTTTGAAAGGTTAGTCAAATTGGCAAACTGTTTGCAAGACCCGCCACAGGACGCATTCCTAACTACCTTTTTCAGAACGGGTTTAAAATCATACTTACGGCTACTTACAGCTAGGGAAAAGGGCTCGTTAGTAACCTTGAAAGAAGCGGCAGTATTATGCGAAGAAAATACTGCAGATTCGGATGGGCATAAAATCATTAGTGCCTTCCAACCGGAGGAGAAGAGAAAACAAATCTTAAAACCCAATGAGGAGGTGTGTGCTTGCTGCAAACGGAAGGGACACGCCATGGAAAAATGTTTTTTTAATCCAGAGAATCCGTTAAATAGACTAAAGGAGAAAACCACGGTAGCGGTTAATGAGGTAGCGGCACAGTATAATCGAGGGATACCGGCAAGACCTCCATTTAGGCAGAACGACAGGCCTTTACCTTGCTACATTTGTGGTAGGACAGAACATAAGGCGTATTTTTGCCCTTACAAGGACGAGGCTCAGGCCATGTTCAGAAATAGGCAAACCCAACCACCGCAGCAGGAACCTAGGAATCCGCCTAGAGTGGAAGAGGCAAATGTCAACATGGTTCTAGCGGTAACCACTCGAAGCAAAGTGAACGAGGAGGTAGCATTCAAGGAGAAGGAACCCTTGAAGACAAAATCCCCGGAAGATTGGAAAAAGGAAGAGCAATTGAAGAATGATTTCATTCAAACTATTCATCAACTTCAGGACACACCAGTAGTCAGCCAATCCACGGAATGGATAGGGCTTCCTAAGATGGAATCACCCAAGGTAATCTTACAAGCCCCGTCTACTGAACTAAAGGAGGTATTGATGGATTTGGGATCCCAGGTCTTGGATAGTAAGTATACGCTGACATTGAAGCAATTGATGCAATTAGCTCCCGCACTGCGTGAATACTTAACAGCCCCAGGTACGTCACGTCAACAAAATGCAGACCAACTTCCTGAAAGTATTGTAGCTGCGGTAGCCATTGATCATCAAATGGCAGTCATACCGGTTCAAGTTGGGAGAAACACTGTGGAGGATGTTCTTCTGGATGGAGGATCAGGTGTGAACATTATCACGGAGGATTTACGAAAGCGGTTGGGATTACCAGCCCCAAAACCTGCACCTTACAATTTAAGAATGGCAGATCAAACTACCACTAAACCGGTAGGATTGATTAGAGATGTTCGCATAGGTATCCATGGCATACCTTACACGGTGACATTTACCGTCATGAATAGTAGTGTGGTGGATGATTCCTATTCAATGTTGTTAGGAAGGCCATGGCTACGGAATGCTAAGGTTTTCCATGATTGGGGTAACAACATGGTGACCATTGAAGGGAATGGCACTACTCGGGTGATCCCAGTAACCAAGAAATTAGGACTTAATACCAGGAGACCGGAGGTGCTCATTTGCTATGACTTCCAGGAAGGGGTGACGGACGAGGAAGAAGATACCCTGTTTGAAACCGAACCTCAATTGTTTTCGATTGGCACTGTTACTCTACCCTGCTTACTGGATCAGGAATCATCGAAAAACTACCCAAGCCATTTTTCACAACCAATCCTTGGGGACATTGATGTGGATGATACACCAGCACACGAAAGGGTTAAAAACCTGAAGATTGCAGGCTGGACGTTACCGGAAACAGAGCAGATTCGGCAAATCAACTTGGGAACAGAAGAAGAGCCCAAGTGTGTCAAATTGAATGCAGCTCTGGAACCAAGGTACGCAAAAGAGGCTGAGGAATTATTAAGAGAATTCAAAGACGTTTTTGCATGGTCTTATCAGGAACTCAAGGGCATTCCATCTTACATTGCGGAACATCGGATCGAGTTGGATACCTCGATGCCACCAGCTCATCAAGCACGCTACAGAATGAACCCCAATTATGCAGCCATAGTCAAACAGGACATTGACAAACTATTGGCAGCAGGATTCATTGAGCCAATAAAGGAAGCCACGTGGTTGTCCCCCATTGTGGTAGTTCCAAAGAAGAATGGGAAACTACGAATATGTGTTGATTTCCGGAAATTGAATGCCGCGACTAAGAAGGATCCTTATCCTCTTCCGTTCACCGATGAAGTCTTGGACCAGGTAGCTGGACACGATGCAATTTCCATTTGCGATGGATACTCAGGATACTACCAGATCAAAATCAGGAAGCAAGATCGTCGCCATACAGCGTTCATAACCGAATGGGGAGCCTTTTCGTGGATCAATATGCCATTTGGCTTAACTGGAGCACCATCAACATACCAACGCGCTGTGGACACCGTCTTCAAAGAATTTCTCAACAAATTCATGAAAATCTTTTTAGACGACTTCAGCATCTACAGCGACATGGATTCCCATTTGGAGAAACTGAGGCAATGTTTCGTAGCATGCCGACAGTCAGGTATCAGCCTCAATCCGGAGAAAAGTTTATTTTTTGTATTCTCTGGTATTGTGTTGGGATACATCGTCTCGAAGGAAGGAAAAATGCCCGATCCAAAAAAGGTGGAAGCATTAGTATCGATGCCCGCACCTAAAAACCCTCATGATATTCAAGTTTTTAACGGAATTGCTCAATTCTACCGTTGTTTCATCAAGAACTTCGCGTTCATCATGGCTCCAATTACCAAGCTGATGCGGCAGGCCGAAGAGTTCAAGTGGACCGAAGAATGTCAGACGGCTTTCGATCACATCAAATCCCGGTATGTCAATGCCCCAATACTAATAGTACCGCATTGGGAATTAGAGTTCCACGTTCATACGGATGCTTCTAATTTAGCAGTAGGAGCTATGCTAGCACAAAATGTTAGTGGAAAATGTGATCAGCCCATAGCTTACGCCTCTAGACTGTTGAATAAGGCAGAACGAAACTACACAACTACCGAGAGGGAAGCTTTAGCTATGGTTTATGCGTTGCATAAATTTCGCCATTACCTACTGGCAAACAAGTTTGTATTTTATGTAGACCACATGGCCTTGGTACACCTTGTCAACAAACCACAGGTCTCCGGACGAATTGCTAGATGGTTACTTCTCTTTCTAGAGTACGACTTTACGGTCGTATACAAACCCGGTAGAACCCACACGGTAGCTGACGGTTTAACACGCTTAGCAAAGTCTGAACCTCCAATAGGCGTTCCGGATCAACCTACGGATGCCACACTTTTCACGATATCCGTTCCATGGGACACAGATCTCAGAACGTACTTAGCTACCGGAGAGTACCCACCTCATTTATCAGAAGAGCAAAAACGTCGATTAACACTTCAAAGTTTCCGTTTCTTTCTGAAGGACGGGGTTTTGTTCAAACAAGGGCAAGATCTGATACCAAGGCGAGTTCTTGATCCAAGGGAAGCTAGAGCGATACTGGAACTGCTACACAAGGGGGTAGGTGGAGGACATTTGGCATCCCACATCTCGATACGAAAAATTTTGGATGCCGGCTACTGGTGGCCTACCTTACACAAAGATACTATGGAATACTGCCGTAGCTGTGACGAATGTCAAAAAATGGGAGGCCTGAATACTCGATCGATGGCCCAGTTAATTACGAACTTGCCAGTGGAACCATTCATGAAATGGGGTTTGGATTTTGTGGGACCAATTAAACCGGTAGGCAGATATACAAGCAATAAGTATATCCTGGTAGCAACAGATTACGCGACCAAGTGGGTTGAGGCCAAGGCATTACGAACAAACACGGCGGTGGTCACCGCCCGCTTCATTTACGAAAACATTCTGACCCGTTTCGGTTGTCCTCTGTATCTGGTAAGTGATCAAGGGACTCATTTCATCAACGAGGCAATTCATTACCTCACGGACCATTACCTGATAAAACACCGTACATCAACAACTTACTATCCTCAAGGTAATGGCCAAGCAGAATCGTCCAACAAGTTTATTGGCACATTGCTCACTAAACTTATTAGTGACCTTCGCAACGACTGGGACGAACACTTGTCCACGGTACTGTTTGCATACCGAACTTCTTTCAAGGTAGCTACCGGTTTCTCCCCCTTCCAGCTGGTCTATGGGATGACTCCGTTAATGCCTACCGAGTACATTCTGCCTACAGTGGACAGGAATCGGGAGGAACAACCAGTACGAATCATACAAGCAAGGCACCGACAATTGGAACTGCTGGACGAATCAAGAGAACAAGCTCGACAAACTCAGACTCATCGCCAGTGGGAGCGAGCACTTTGGAGTCAGGATCACTACCGGCCTAAACAATTTCAACTCGGAGATAGAGTCCTGTGGTTCCCCAAAGGCGCCAAGGACCATCCTGGTAAGTTTAAACAACGATGGCATGGTCCATTTCGTGTGCAGTATGTCTTACCAAATAATACTGTACTGCTGGTGAATGAACAGACTTTTGACCCTAAACCGGTGCTGGTAAACATTAACAAACTGAAACCCTATAGGGTCTTGGAGACATCATCCAACGGAGTGGATGAGCAGTACCCGGTAGACAAAGGAGGTACCGGTAATCTAAGTGAAACCAGTAGCAAAACCAGTAGCAAGGTTAACCTCGAACCGGTTACCCGGGACCTAGAAAGAGGTAGTAGGGGTAGCAATGGTAATAATGACGACACCATTACCCTAGACCTAGCAAGAGGTAGTGGGGGTAACAATCATAACAAAGACGGCTTCCCAGACGTGGCCAGCATGGGTGATAGGCAAGAAAAAATAGATAATATACACGTCAGAAACCTAAAAAACTTTTGCCGTCATAATAGCACGGAATATGAAGAGGCAACCCACAACGGCGGCGGAACTAATTCTGAAGCGACGTCAGTTAGTTGTCTCATTATCACGGCAGTTATGACGAGATATGAGGGGGAAAGACCCTCAGACGATCTATTTAAACCGTTCATTTTTGCAAGCACACAACGCAAGAAGTGTAAGGAAAAGGCGAAGCGCTGCAAAAATTTCAAACGCCATTCAAACCTTCAGATTTTAGCAACAGAAGCAGCAAGAAAAATGGCGAGGGAGGATGAAAGAATTATAGTCAGCGGAAGTGAGCAGAGCGGAGAGGAAGTGGTGTTGGATAGGCGGTTGAGAAGGCCGCAGAGGCAAACCAACACACCGCCGCAACCGCTACAAATGATAAGGCCAGCAACGCCGAAGAACTACGTTATTCCGGAGGAGTTCGAGATAAGGATGATGCGGAAGTTTCATCAGTGGGCAGCGATGGCAGAGGAGGATGAGTGGGCCAAGAAGGTAGGATTAGATGGGTTCAAGCATATCAGGTGGGGAAACCTGAGGAGGGATTTGGTTATGGATTTTATTAAAGGATTAGACTTATCGTTCGATAAGAAATCTATTACGTCAATAGTGAAGGGGAAGGTAATCACGATCAACCAGGAGTTGATAGTAGAATTTTTGGGATTACCGCACAATTTTAGCAGCACGCAGATTCCAGGGTTTGCAGCAGATGAATGGGGCGAACAGGTATCGCACATTTCGGGAGCAAACTCGCTGACCAGGGAGGGATGGTCAGTTATCAAGTTCGCGGGACCTTACATTCCGAGGATCTACGCTATTTTACAGGCGATAGTATTCAAGAAGAAGCTCACATATGCAGCTCATAATTTAGTGAAGTGCGTATGTTTAGCAGAAGGGATGGGTAGGGAATTCAATTGGGCGGCGATTCTCTACCGGAATTTAGCGAAGGAATTAGAAAGGTTGTGCACACCGGTAAGAGTTAGGACCGGAGCGGAAACAGGACAACCCGTGTTGGTGGCCGCCCAGGTGATTGATGTGCTCCTGCGAAAATGGTTTCCGGTTACCATTTCAACACCACCCTTGTCAATCAGTGGACCAGGGCAGAGTTCGAGAGCCATCCAGGCCACGGAAGGACCGGCAGACGATGATGAAGAAACGGAGGAGGAATCGGAAGGTGAGAAGAAAAGAAGGAGAGAAGCTGCTAGGATAGCATTACGGGGGAAGAGGAAGACAACCGAAGGCGAGAGCTCGAGGGGACAGAGGAAGAAGAAGAAAGCAAGCCCCGCTCCCATCGCGCAGATGCCACCCTCAACCACTCCGGTGAAGGAAAGCCCGGGGAAGGGGAAGCAGATGGTGGTTCACAAGACACCACCTTCGGGGACGAGGAAACCGCTATTCGAATCACCGGGATCGAATAGAGCAGCATTCCATTTGGAGCCGCCAAGCGAGTTGATACCAGAAGCAGCCCTAGAACAACTGGACAAGGTCTTAGGGTCGTTAAACCAGTATCAGAAGGTGGTCCAAAATGTGAGCACGGCCACAAGGGAACTTAGGGAGAAGCTGGAATTGGAGACAGCCCTAAGAATGTCGGCCGAGGAAGCTCGGGATCGTTTTCGCAACGATCAGAAGGAAGCAATCGACAATGCCTGCCAAGATATCAAGAAAAGGGCGGATCGGAATATGGCAGGGATGAGTAAGGAGGTCGTGAAGCTGCAGCAACAATTGGCCCATCGAGATAGGTTGCTGGAACAAGCTCGTGGATCCGAAGAGCAACTCAAAAGGGTCATCAATGCACGAGAAGCGGAGAAGAGGACGCTGGTAGGGCAAATGGCTGCATTAAACAGGGATGCAGACCTTGCGGAAGCAACAAGATTGGCGGTGGAAAGGGAGAAGGATTATTGGAGGTCGCAAACGGAAAGTCTCCAAACAGCGTTGCAGGCGGCGAATCAGCAAGCTGCAACTCGGGAGGCTCAATTAGGCAACCTCGAAACCGCCAATCAGAACCAGCAGCGGGCAATTCAACTGCTGAACACTCGATTGACGGAGAATGAAGCTGCATTAGCGGAAGCGGTGGGCAATACAGATGGATTCCGAGCGCGTATCGCGGAGCTGGAGGAAGAATTACGAGCAAGCGCGAGGCGACGTTCGAAATCGCCAGCGGAAGGGCAGACCCAGCTCGAGATGCAAAGGGAGATCGACTGTCTGCGGGATAGGATTAGTCAGTTGGAGGAACTTGAGAGCGTGAGGGTATTGTGCAAAAACCGCTTAGAGGAATTCCACGAAGTAGTTCAGAATTATACTACTTTGTTGGCCAGGCAATTAGCGGTAGAAATGAGTGGGGAAAGGAAGAAGAAAGCTCGGGAGATTGAAGATAGTTACACTGAAATTTACCGGGAGCTTTTTGATTCCTTTAGAAGGGATGAAGCGGAATATGTTCGGCAGCTAAGAGAGTACCGCTTAGCATTTCCGGGGTTCGAAATGCCTGAAGCACCTCTTTCCGACCAGGAAGAATCAGATGACGAAGAAGCAGGTGACGAAGCTGGTCCATCGAATTCCGCACAAACCGCCCCCACTAATCCCACACCTTCTTCACCACCGGTTCGACCTCGAAGCAGAAGTCGAAGTCAACAAATGAGCTCTCCTCGTTCTCCTAGAGCAGACCGTCGCAGTCGGAGCAAGACAAAATCTCCTCCTCCTCGACCAACAGAAATTCGGAGCCCCAGCCAGCCCCGAAGCCCGAGACCACCTTCTCAAGGTAGAAGTCAAGAGCGGCTATCAAGTCCGGTAGCAGCCGGGGAAGAAGACAATTCACTCGATCCGGAAGAAGACCCAGCAATTCGACCTCCGGTGGGTGATAGGACGTCACGATCACGATCAGGGACGCCGGGACCTCGACATGGGTCACCATCTCACTATGGCAGGAGACCCACCGTGGTATCAACCGTAGATCAGGGCACATCAACAATTCCCAGACAATGAGAGGGCTGCAGAGTCTTCCGGAGCGCCTCCAAGACTGCCTTCCCAGCATAAGCCTTAGGTACCCGGTAGCAAGAACTTAGAAATTCCGAGGGCGGAATTTAGATTAGAGGGGGGGCAATGTTAAAGGAGGTTAGTAAACAGTAATTTTTAGCAATATCAGGTTGAAGTGGCTTTTAAGTTACTTTTGGTAGTAGTATCAGAAATAGCAATTAGGGATAAGATGGTGCCGTAGTTGCAGATAAGGAGTAGAAGAGTAGTGGATAGGGTAATCCCAGTGAGTGGTTAGTATGGATTTAAAGTGATGAGGAGAAAGTACTTAAGGGAGAGTTGTCTTTCTCTCTCTCTCTCTCTCATTCTTAAGGAATGTGTACTAGGATTCATATAGATAAGAGTATTGGATTGCTTGAGTAAGATACTGTTGAGTCTGAGACAAGGAACTTGTGGTTTTCTTGTAATGGTAGTTGCCTTACTGCTGGTAATTATTGTGGTGTGGAAGAGAAGTTGGCAATGGACTACTTATGTTACCAAAAGAGTCGTGTACAAGTAGCTAACGCATGGAGGGGGGTGTCTTTAGAGAAGTCTTGTGGGATAGTAGTACCAGATGTATACACTGAATGAAGGGAATGGTATTCTCTTAGTTGAGTTTTCATACTACAACATGGAGTCCTGGTAAAGAGTGGATTGTACATGGACTATGAGAGTGGTAGTATAAAAGAGAAACAGTCAGGAGTGCTAAGAAGGGAGTTCGGTAGGATGTATCATCTATCTTAGTAGTAGGGTAAGTAATACGCTAACAGTAATACGGTTATAAAAACGGTTAAACCCAGTTGTGAAGTTGGGTAAAGGGAAAACTCGTGGTAGGATGTTAGAACTCTTGTAACCACGGTATTGGAGGTAGTACGGCTAAACCGGTAGATCTCAGGAAACCCGGTTAGGAACCGGTAGTGGAACCGGTAGATTTCTAGGGGACTTGGTTAGGAACCCGGTAGTGGAACCGGTAGACCCCCAAGGAACCTGGTCACGAATCCGGCAGAGAAACCGGTAGATTCCCTAGGAAAACCGGTTGAGAACCAGGTAGGGAACTTGGTCGATCCTCCGAGAATTCGGTAGGAGAATCCGGTAGGGATACTGGTCGACTCTACTGGCATAAGAGGTGTACCAACCTTAAGACCAGTAGAAGCGTGGGATACCCCAAGGAGAGGCATGGAGACTAAGATGGATGCATGGAGTGAGACATCCAACAAAAGCGGTAGCGGGCAGTACCTTAGGATGCCGGTAAGGAAAACTGGACTAAGTCTGTTCGCGTACCGGTAAGGTACTACCGGTAAGGTACTACCTGTAAGGTACTACCGGAAGTAGGGTGGTACCGATTGAACGTAGAGGGGAACCCCCTTTTAACACGGTGCTTGGTAATCACTATCATCGGGAGCTTCGCCTACGCCGGATTCATCGTCCGTGTTGGCATTGTCATCTGTTCGGGCGTCGGACTCGTGGCCATCAATTGCCGGGCCGGGAATTCGACTAAGCCGTGTGCCAGCCCTTGGCATTCTAATCGATACCATTGGTCTTGAACCCGTTGCATCCATAACGACGTCAGTTTGTGGACGTGCAAGTGGGGTGGCCCCGGTAGTCCTCCATTCTCGCACATCCCTTTGTCGTTTTCTTTTTTGACCTCTCGTGGTCCGACCAAAGTTTGTCAATGCAATATTAGGGGGTGGCCTAGCCGGTGTGGGGCATGGGGCGCGCATGCCGATGGTGGCACCAACCAACCGGGAGCCCATGCGTGGTATTGTTGGGGCCCGACGCGCAATGTGTTGCGCCAATGTGTCATCCGAGTCGGATTCCGGTGCTCGCGCAACGGCCGGACATTGCCCAATACCTCGCAATGGACTAGTGTTAAGGACAACATTGGACGTGCCCTCTCCGTGGGGCTCGGGAAAGGGTGGTGTAGTTTGCATGGGTTGTGCATATGTTGTCGGCACAATAGGAGTGGGCACAACATCCGTCGGTGGATGAATGGGGGAAGCATGTGGTAGGACTTCGTCCATGTCCATCCGGTTCGGAGCCGCTTCAAGAGCTTCATCCACATGTGGTTCGGCCACTACATCTTCATCCACTACGGGTTGAATGTCTACCGGTACATCGGGTATTGTAGTTGTCGGCGTAGCGGGACGCACATGCGTAGTGGAGAGAAACTCCCGACCGGCTATGTTGGCCCACATGTGAAGATCACCATCGTCCTCGGCGTCAAGTCCATCGTATGCAAACGGATCATTGTGGTTGTCAAGGCCCAAATTCCCTCCACCATGTCCCCCATCGCTCTCGTTGTCTGAAGGCCCCGAGGAATCCCCGCCGGGTCCCGCGGGGGGGTCACCATTTATATCCTCGTCGGCCGAATAGTCGGAGTCTTCGGACATCATGTTCACTAGATACCATGCGGCCGAGTCCCGATCAACCCTCTCCCGTGCCAACCGTGAATTGGTATAAATGTACACCAAATTTCGGCCCTCGCCGAACTCAACCGGTTCCTAGTCTTGTTGTGCACAAACGAATAACTACTCCAATTCCTTTCGCAAGACGAAGAGGAGCATACTAGGCCAATATTCGTTTTGCCAAAGGGGCCAAGTGGGTGCCACCTTCGCCCACGAGGTCCCACCACTCGTGGGGTGGGATGTTGGCTTCCATGGCTAGGGGCATATTGGCGAACGGGCCCCTACGCTCTTTGAATGCTTGAAATTCGGCCACAACCCGACCGTAATGACCGTCCTTGCCCGTGGTCAACCTCCTCATGGCGTCCAAGAATCCGGATTTAACGGCCGCGTCTTCGTGGACGACGTTGTCGTCCAATAAATAAGGATTCAATATTGCACCGGCATGGTGTAGGTCCGTGGTCATCATACGCCACCGGCTGTAGAAATCTTCTTCGGCCAAGGTAGCGAGGTTGTGTGCTAGGTTGAAAGGAGGATTCCTTAGGCTAAGCACATGTTTCTCCAAGTTCTTCATGGTCAACCAAGCCTTGCCCATTGCCGGTTCAACGCCATCAAACACTCTCAATGCTTTCAACACCTCCTCCGACATGTGGCGGTAATTATCGCAACTTGTCCAAAAATTGTCGTCATTAACCGTTGTCTTGATTTGACGTGCCTCCATTGCACTTCTCCTTCGATCATCGCCTCCTCTATTTAATTTGTTCACGTAGGCGGTCTAATCGGGATGAATAACCGTTTGTTCCAAAGCATGTCTCACCTTTAGAAGCCGGTCAAACATGAGGAAGTTGGTAGCAAATCGTGTGGACCCGGACATCTTCAAGCCCAAATTGGGCGAGTAGGTGAAGAAGACCGCTGTCGGACATTGGTGGGCCCGGATGTATTTGACAATGTCCTTCGCCTTGTCTACGACGTCCTTCGCCCATCGTTGTTTACCCCAATCCTTCAACAACAAGTTCAAACAATACGCCGCACACCCTTGCCAATATATGTGTGGCCATTCCCGGCTAATATTGCTCGCCGCGGTTTTCATGGCCGCCGCATTATCGAAGCAAACTTGAACAACCTTTGTGGGGTCCACTCCAACGATGTAGCGTTTGACCTCGGTGGCCACGTAGGTGGCATCCTTTGTGCTACCGGTGGTGTCGATGGAACCAAGGAACAAGTCGCCCGCCGGACAAATTTGCATGACGTTCATCAAAGGGCGGTGGACAACATTTTCCCATCCGTCCGAACAAATAGTGCACCCATATTTGTGGATGGATGATGTTGTCTTCAACTCCACGATTTTTTGTGTATTGAACCGTGCATCATCAAGTAAACTCTTGCGCATTGCATGGTATGTTGGGGGTTTGTACATAATTCTAGCCTCGGCGGTTGCCTTAACGGCCTGGATGAACGCGGGATGGCGGACAATACTAATGGGGATATTAGCCTCATAAAAGGCTTGCGACCATTTTGTATCCAAGTCTCGTTTTGTCGAATTTTGCAACCCTTCTTTTAGTCCCATTTGCCGTTGGGAACGTCGGTGGGGTTCGGGAGTCGTCCCGGACACCAACTCCCTTGCCACTGACGGTGCGGGCGATGGTGGAGCGGTTTGGCTTCCGTTCGCGTTCGACAATGCACCGCATGACGCTTGTTGTTGGGACCCGACCACAGCTTCTCCCCGTCCTCAACGCACTCGTCCACAAAGTCATCCGGAATTAGCGGCCACGATCCGCCGCACCTCGAAAATAAAGACTTTACAATCGGCCCTTGACGTTGACACAATGCCACCCCCCGCATCTTGCCGTCATTTTTTTGGTATCCCAAATGGGCAACCATGCGGTCCTTCCTATAAACTAATTCCAACGCGCAAAATTTGCACTCGACCTTCTTGGACGTTGGAGTCTACTCCTTGGGCACAAACCAAGGCTTCCATTCGTTTCGCGTGCCCATCCCAATATAACCTACTACCTCTCTCCACTTGCAACGAATGCCAAAAGGCAATCAAGGCCAACTAGAGCGAGGGGAAATGATGAATGCTAATGAGCGGTGAACCCTTTATAGTCCCGACGCTTGAACGTGCACTAAATATAAAAGATGCTATGATATTAAAAGTGTTTAGAGTAATCTGCTATAGGATCCATTGCAAAAGCAATTTGTTTATGTTTGGAGGGGGGGAGGTCCAATGTCTGCCATTCGCAGCGGACTTCGGGGGTCGACTGCTGCTTGGCAGTCGACGTGGCAGTCGACTTCCGGGGTCGATTGCAAACTAGCAGTCGACATGGCGGTCGACTGCCATTCACAGTCGACATAGGGGGTCGACTGCTGCTTGGCAGTCGACGTGGCAATCGACTTCCGGGGTCGACTGCAAACTAGCAGTCGACATGGCGGTCGACTGCCACGTCGACTACCATTCGCAGTCAACATAGGGGGTCGACTGCTGCTTAGCAGTCGACGTGGCAGTCGAATTCCAGGGTCGACTGCAAACTAGCAGTCGACCGCCACGTCGACTGCCACTCGCAGTCGACATAGGGGGTCGACTGCTGCTTGGCAGTCGACGTGGCAGTCGAATTCCAGGGTCAACTGCCACTCGCAGTCGACATCGGGGGTCGACTGCTGCTTGGCAGTCGACGTGGCAGTCGAATTCCAGGGTCGACTGCAAACTAGCAGTCGACCGCCACGTCGACTGCCACTCGCAGTCGACATAGGGGGTCGACTGCTGCTTGGCAGTCGACGTGGCAGTCGAATTCCAGGGTCAACTGCCACTCGCAGTCGACATCGGGGGTCGACTGCTGCTTGGCAGTCGACGTGGCAGTCGACTTCCAGGGTCGACTGCAAACTAGCAGTCGACATGGCAGTCGACCCCCGCAGTCGACCGCTAGTTTGCAGCCGATGTGGCGGTCGACTGCCACGTCGACTGCCATTCGCAGTCAACATCGGGGGTCGACTGCTGCTTGGCAGTCGACGTGGCAGTCGACCCCCGCAGTCGATTGCTAAATGCAGTCGGCCCACACGTCGACTGCCACATAGCAGTCGACGCCGCGGTCGACTGCTAATTGTCGACTGCCTTATCCAGAGTCGACTGCTATCTGGCAGTCGACTGCATGGTCGACTGCCGTATAGCAGTCGACCAATCGTCGCATCCATCCTGGCCGTTGGATGATGCACGGTCCAACGGTCAGGATCCAGGGGCGCGGCGTCCGGTCGTACCGTCGGTGTGAGGCCCACCCAACCTATATATATAAGTGGGGAGGCCTCATTGACATCATTTTTCAACCACCCCTCCTCAAGCGGGACATTGGGACTAAGCATGCCTAGCATCCTTTGCCTAATGTTTTGAGAGGGCCTAGGGGGCGGTTGGAAGATTGGTTTAGGGTGCAAACTCTTGCCAATTTTGGATCCGATTTTTTGCGGTGGAGCGGTGTGAATACGGCCGTGTTTGTGAACACATTTGAGTTGTGTTTGTGAACACAATAATAGCGTGTTTTTAAACACGATGGAGGATCGAAGTTGGAGGATGCCGGAGGACGAGCCGGATACACCCGGCAGGGTGCACAAACGGCCCCCTAAGCGGCAACGACATTCCGATGTGGGATCAGGAAGTGCTTCGGGAACGGGAGCCAATATTACCCCCCGTTCAGATACTACCGTTCCCGTCCGCCCAGATGCCGGTGCCCCTACGAGCAGCCAAGGAGGGGCTTCCGCGGCCTCAAGGTCGTCGAGTAGGAGCGGGAAACCAAGGGTAAAATTCTCGGATGCGATAACGGCAAAGGTCCACCAAGCCATAGTTGACTGGTATTTGAGGAATGGGGAGGCCGGCATCAAATTCCGTTTTTTGGAGCAGCCGAAACACAAAAGGGTTGAGATAATTAAAAGGGACATGGAGGTTGCTATTCGACAGGAAGTGGATGGCCCCGAGTTTAGCGGTGATAGGAATCTTGCGGGGTTCGATTCATGGGTGAAGAATAAGGCCCAAAATGGTATTTCAACCTCAAGCAATTGGTTGAAAACATGTTCCCGGAGGGCGAAACAGGCGAGGTGTTGAGCCCTCGAGCTGTAAGAATCCGGGAAATATTTTTGTGGTGGGATCCCGTGGCCAAAGGATTGTCCAAGACGGCCTCCAAAATAATTCCTTGGAAGGCGGAGAAATTGGAGAAGTGGCTAAGGGTGTCGGGCCCATGCCAACTATTGTGGATTCCCGATACGGCAAATGTCGTGAGTTTGAAGAGCATAAAGAAGGTGGGGGGTTACGGGGAGGTGAGGAAGGTGAGGATCGAGGGCGACGATCGTCTCCCACCGGAGATTACGTGGGCTGAAAAGACCCCAAAGACGTCGGATAGGCAAAAAGCTCGTATCCAAGTAAGTGCGGAGGCATGCGTTTTAAAGAGCACGCATCCAGGTTTCATCAAGTTTTGGTTAATCGTGTGTCCAATGCGGGCTATACACTATGGTGGAACGGGGGCACTCTACGAGAGATGTTCATCCGAGATAGAGCCCACCGCCCAAATACCAACATTTTGACAATGGACGCAACCGAATGGCAACTCTATGACCAAGTCCAAAAGTTCCGGGCGAAGAGGGTAAAGTTGGCTTGGGCATTGCTATGGATCATGGAGGCTTTGCACGCTGCAAATGTGCAACACAACGATCTATCCATTGACAACATTATGTTGCATTGGGAATCGGACGGGAGCCTCAAGATTGGGGTGTGCGATTGGGGATGTGCAACGCATTCGGGTGAGGATGTCCTATCGCTATGGCATGCGGAAACCGTAGAAGCGAAGGAAAATTTGAGGAAGGAGAAGTTTTGGGTGGCGCCGGAACTGTTTTACATCCAAAACAGGAGATACCATGATCCCGATGTATATTACACCGCGGAGGCTGAGTGTTATGCGGTCGGCATGATTGCTCGACAACTTTGCAACGATGGTGATGACCGAATTCTCTTTGCCAATGAAGGAAGGAAAATTTGGGATGTCACTTTGAGTGCATTGACATGCGAGAACGTGTCCAACCGCATTTCATTGACCATCGCCAAACTACGGATGCAGATGCCGTTTGTGGGGTGGGATGAGCCCATAGACTGCTGGAGAACTGAGGTTAAGGATAGTGTTTAGTCTGTTTAGTTCTTTAGGCAACATCGTAGGGGTTAAGGTAGTATGCGTGTATCATTGATATGGACAACCTTGTATATTTTTTATATCTTTACGATATACTTGTTTTAATACAACGCGGTTTTTTTTCTTCTACATATCATTGTTGGCTTTAATCACATTTTTCCTAAACTACTTCCATCCATCCATATTCCACTATACCCAAACCATTAAAATTTAACCCAACAAACATATGATGTTGACTGCATTTGTTTGTTAATAGTATCAGTCGACGGCAATGGTCGACTGCTACATTGGCAGTCGACTACCATGGTCGACTGCTACATTAGCAGTCGACCATTGTAGTCGACTGCTACATTAGTAGTCGACCATTGTAGTCGACTGCTAACTTAGCAGTCGATTAAGTGGTCGACTGCCTATATAGCAGTCGACCACTTAGTCGACTGCTACATTAGCAGTCGACCATTGTAGTCGACTGCTAAGTTAGCAGTCGATTAAGTGGTCGACTGCCTATATAGCAGTCGACCACTTAGTCGACTGCTACATTAGCAGTCGACCATTGTAGTCGACTGCTGAATTAGCAGTCGATTAAGTGGTCGACTGCCTATATAGCAGTCGACCATGGTAGACGACTGCCTGTATTGATGTCGAAATAATTACTTATCTGAAAAAAAATCCCATTGGTAATTTTTTTTTACTACAGTAACGTCCGTTTGGCGTCACACCCTGGACGTGACGCGACGTGACGCGTTTAGGCCGCGTCACGTCCATTTGTACATCCCTGGTCTCAGTAGTAACCCAGCAGCCTGTAGCTGCGGCAACAGTCTCAGTAGTAACCCAGCAGCCTATAGCTGCGGCAGCAGTCTCAGTAGTAACAACAAGGTTCAACTAACACTAGGGAAAGGGGGAGAGAGCCAAGAGAGGGAGAGGAGAGGGAAGATATATGAGAGAAGAAGGAGAGAAAGAGGATAGGAGAGAAGGGGAGGAGAGGGCATCCAACCACAACCCTTTAAACTTTCTCCTACTTAGTAGGACCTTATCCTATCCACTAAACCCTCACCCCTTAAACCAACAAGATAGAACCCAATTCAAACATTTAAACCCAAGGCTCTTCCCTTTGCTTCTTCAAACTTTACTCACCTACCCAAGCACTCTCTAATGCCACTACGCTTCTAGTTAACCACACAAAATAAGCCTAAGGCCTGAAACATAACTCCACACCAAGCCTCTACTACATTGTCATTCTAAAACTAGGGTTTCACTCTTTTTATATTTTTGAGAAACAACATAAAGCCTAAAAGTCTAACTCCTAATGGCTTCAAAGGGTTAAGAACACATGTGGGCACTCTTTTGGGCTCACAATGGGTTACTCCATATGCAACCACTTCTCGTGGATTACAAAACACAAAAACAATGATTCATGATTGTCAATTTCAAATTGTGCTTGCAACCATTTTTCACATGGTTGTTGGAGCTTTTTTTTTGCCATTTCGTCATTTACTTCACAATTATCTTATTTATTTGATGTTCCTATGGGGTCCCTTATGTTGTTCATTTTTTGAGCCTCACATGGTTCAAATATCTTGAATTTGTTGTCTGGTTTCTTTTAAACAATCTTTTCATTTGTTAGTAGCTCCAAGACCCCCCCCCCCACCTTTTAGCCCCAATGCCAAACATCATGATAGTTGTGGATACTTTAGCATTCACACCCGGCGTAGTAAACCATAGCCATGTCATTCTTGTTTTCTCATATCATAGAGATGTCTTTTAAATTTTAGGGTTTACAATGCACAAGAAGTTTGAGATTGAATGTTGGGGGTGTGTGTTGCAATTCTACGTGTCTCAATATATTTGCATGTATATCATGTTTCCTTGCATGGGATCTGATTCATGATCAAACATGGGTCCGCACCGTTCACATTATTTGTGGATCTAAGATTTGGATTATTATATTTTAGTCATTTGGACCTTCCACTCATGGTGTTCATTGAGATGTGAATATGTTGGTTTTGTGGGTCCCCTTCTTAACCAAATGTCCGTGTCTGGTGAAGAAGCCACCACACAGAACATCTCATACTATATTGTGGTTGCCATATTGGAAGACCTTGCCTCGAGTTGTTTGATTTTTGGACTCATCCATCATTTTCCATCATTTTCTGTCAATTTCTCTTCATGATGAGTTTGTCCTTAGCGAGCTTCATGTTACGTCCACCTTGGGGACTTATAGGGATTCCTGTGTGCCACCTTGGGGATTTAGCACGTTATGCGTTGTGTCCACTGTGATGGAATTGAATGTGGTACAATCCACTCTCGATTTTGATCTCCCCCATAGTCGCACAACTCAAATCTCCCACTGTTGAGTGGATTTTGTGGTCCCCCATTGGATTATATTGGGCCTTATGTGGGGTCACCCTGCAATGTGTTCCCTTTTTTTACCTATGGTGTTGTGAATGTTGCATGGTATGGAGGCAAAATATTTTGTACTGTTTCGGAGCACATGGTTTTGCCTCAATGGCACACATTCATCATTTGCGTTGGAACATATGTGATCTTGGATATTCCTGATGCATTTCCTCGTGTTGTGGATGCCATTGTTTGTTTGATGGATGTTGAGACTAGATGTCATTTTGTTCTCGGTAAAACTTTCCTTTCGGCACCATGACATGGAGGTCTTAGGGTATGAAGTGTCCATGGAGGCCCACTATTTCCGGGAAGGGAGGCGTCGATGTTTAAGGTAGGAGATATTTTACATGACCCATTCAATTTTGTTTCTTATTTTGACCGTTCATGGTATGTATTCCTTCTCATGTTCATGTTGTTCTGTCACGCTTTATTTTTCCTTTGCATAAGGTGTCAACTTGTGTTTCTCACTTGTTGTTCCTTTTACATGTTATTGACGTCTTCTTCACACAACCGATTTATCGACTCTGATATGGACAAGTGTAGTTGCACAAGGCATACTTATGCGAATTCATGGTTGTTTGCATAAGATAATATCCGTTTGGTGAGTTTTAGATACCACAAGCACCTCCAAGGTCGCCGCATGTCGTTTGGATGCTAGTTGTGTTCTATGTGCCAGCCATATTTTGTAAGCTAGGAGAGGGGTGCACCGCAGGTATGTGCCTGTCATTGTATTGTTGGCATCCATGGCGAGAATAGTGTATGACCACCTTGGTAGTAGAAGACACCATATTGTTTCAACAACCGGTTATTTCATCAATGTGGTGTGTGACAACGACGCATGGTCAACAATTTTTGAGACCTTTTTGCTCGTGGCTGAAATCACCTTCAAATCATTGTCAATTACATTTATTGTATATGGTTTTGACATATTTTGGCGACATTGTTTTATTGTTTGATCCACGTTCCCAAACATGTTGCTATGACTGGTTTTGCCTGCCCATCTTCATCCTCCTTGTGCACGTGTTGATCCCACAATTCATTTTTCATTTTACCCACTCTTGACACGAGCCCCACATGTGTGGCTACATTTCACTTGGAACATATACATATGGAACCTAGCAAACTTGTGTTATGTTTCTATAGGCCCTATTTTATGTTTTTCATGTTGACGTTCAATATAAACAATTTGTTGCCAAATAATTTTGGGTTCAAAGTAGTGTAACGTTTAGGTTGTAGGGTACTATATGTGGCATATTTTAGTGTGACCTGTTTTTTTTTGTTTGAGTTTTTTTGATACCAAATTATATACACAATGGAGATCCTTTGGTATTTATGTGTTTGCTCACAATTGAATGCTATCAATTTTGTTGCTCATGGGTATTGGAACATAGTTTTGTATACCAAATTGTGAAGCCAATTTTTAGGATTTTTTGTTGCAAATAAAGAAACAATGGGAAAGGGTCTAAATATAGCTGGATAAGTAATTTACATGTGCTAAATCAAGGACCATAGCTTAGGAGATAGGAAAGGGGAGATTTACTAAGACTATGGTCTAATAGGGAAGGTTGCTAGGATGCAACCCTAGGAAGTTATACATAGTCTAGACATCAGAAGGAAGAGGGGGACATTAATTTTTAGAACTTCAGGCCATAGTTGTGAGAAGTAAATTTTTCTGATATTGCCGAGAGGGCAATTGTTTGGAGTTCTTGGCATTGTCTCTTGACATTAGACTCTATTGAAATATCTGGTTCTTGAGATTAATTTAAACTTGAATGAACAAAGTACATATATTGTCTTATTGCATCTATGTGTGAGATATATACTTGCAAGTCAATTGTCTACTGTTCTGAGTAGTTTGGTGTAACTAGGGTGATTGTATTGGTTTGCCAATTGTTGTGTTGGAAGTTAGATTGTGAAGTAAATGGTGAAATATGTTAGGGGTAATTCCTTGACTGTTATTGCGCAACGATGTGTTGAATCCTTTGATATGAAGCTATATTCTTTGTAATTATGAATTGACTAAGTTCTTTGGTGTGTCAAACTATGGTCTAGAACTGAGTAAAATATGATAAGTTTGAGTGTCTATGAGGTAAATCAAAGAGATTATGTTGATCAACCGTGATTGATTTTAATCCATAATGATTACCTCACTTGAATTGATATATCATCTAGTGATAATTAAATATGCCAGTGTTACCTTTTAAACCATAGTCCAGTGGATTCCAATTCATGTTGTAAACGTGGATCTCTTGAAACCAAGATTTGTTGGTGATTAATTTGCTAAGGGCATGGCCACCGTTGGCGCCAACAGTGGCCCCAACGGTAGCTTCGCCGAGGCTACCCCCGGCAACCCCCCCCCCCGGCCGGCCCTGCAAGTTGCAGTGAGCTCTTCCTCACTACAACCTCCTTGGTTTTTGCGACCTTTTGGATGTGCCGTGTTGTTTTGTCTTCTTCCTAGGAGTTTCTATCATGGTGGGAGGGAGGAAGCAAGCTACCGCAAGGGTGGCAAATGAGGGAGGCCCGGCAAGGCCTGGTGTGAAGGGGAAGAATTTCAACATGCTCGAGGAGGAGCACTTGTGCAGA
Source organism: Polytrichum formosum (assembly GCA_964035585.1). Taxonomy (NCBI): domain Eukaryota; kingdom Viridiplantae; phylum Streptophyta; class Polytrichopsida; order Polytrichales; family Polytrichaceae; genus Polytrichum; species Polytrichum formosum. Next base: position 11,514,197 of record OZ037935.1, on the reverse strand, counting down.
TCTATGTTTTTTGTATTGCAGGATCGAATCGTGGGAAATCAGGAGAGAACTGATGTTTTTTGGGAGCAGATTTGCGAACATTACGATGACCATAGGCCAGATGCACTGCGGCCGCAACGGAGTTTGGAAACAAAGTGGGGTTTGATAAAGCATGGCGTTTCCAGGTTTTGTGGTATCTACGCACAGGTGCTCAAACTAAACAAGTTTGGGACAAGTGTTGCGGACACCTTGCGGAGGTCGCGGGAGCTGTACCGCCAGAAAAATGCGAAGAAGGCCAACTTTGCCTTCGAGCACTGCTAGCTTTTGCTTAAGGACCACCCCAAGTGGGCTGATGGGTGGTCGCAGCCCAAGGCCCCCATGACAATGCGCAAGCCTGCGCCATCTGACAACGAGGCAAACAACCCCATTGACGTCGCCCCAAGCTCTAGGGGAGGATTACAGTCGGAGGGCGGGTTCGGTGGATCCCAACCCGGCGTGAAGGGCCACCCGGGTGGGTCGAAGGCGGCCAGAGAAGAGGCCAAGATCGTGAGTGTGAGGGAGGGTGCTATCTATGCCCAGGCCGATGCGACCAGGAGCATGGCTACGGCCCAGATGAAGAAGGCGGCACTCCTGGAGGATCAAAATATGCTTTTGCTAATGACAATGCCTAATGATAAAATTACAACGGTGGAGACGAGGGAGTATCTGCGCTTGCGCAGGGGAGAGGAGATGAAGAACCTCAGTTGGAAATTCGTTACCGAGGAGGACCGAGAACGCACTGAGGCAGCTCAGGTGGATGTTGTCGGCACTTCCTCGGCCTTGAAATGGCAGCGCAAAGAGGACGGGCACCGTGAGTTGGATGGGGCGAGGTCGTAGCAGGGCTACGGAGGGGCGGGGTCGCAGCGCAACTATGAAGGGGGGGGGAGCACGACGAGGAGGGGGCGAGGTCGCAGTAGGGCGACGAGGATAGGGATGGCGATAACAACATGGCGCTTACACAAGGCATCGACGAAGACAGGGATCGGGAGGAGGTCGGGGCGAGGTCACAACCCTGCAATGACGATTGGCAGCGGTAGGACGTCAACGCCCTTGGTGCCTCAAGTGATGGCTAGGGCGTTTGGGAGGCAACCTAGGTTGCATGCACAACCTAGGTTTGGCACACTTCGGTTGCCAACTAGGAGGTGGACGAAGGCCACATTGTGCATGGTTTAGGGATGTGGCCACAAACAAATTTTGTTGATTGGTGTGTGGGTGGGTTGAATGCAGATGGCGGTGGGAGCTTCAATCGCAGTTGGTTGGACATGGATCATGTGGATCCATGCCACCCCACACAGAGCTGCAATGTGGGTGCCGTAGCAATGCAAGGGAGCAATGTGCATTGGAACGGGACACCTAGTGGTAGCTTGCAGCCAATTCATGCAGATGGTGATGAGTATGTTGAAGTAGGACAACACAATGTGAATGTAGGATTAACCCTAAAAGGGCAATTTGATTGACAATACAAATCAACCATGCATATTGGCACCTTTCAAAGCCCACAAATCTTCAATAAGATCACCTCTCAAAGCATAGTGTGTGTCTTCATTCTCTATGTCCTCTGTGTGTGCTGTGAATTGGTCTAACGACATGCCTCAATGCAATGACACATTGTCCACTATTGCAACCCTGAGGACATTCTCTAGGCTAGGCACATCACGCTCATCTTCGATAATCATGTTGTGAAGAATACAACAAATAAACATAATGTCAGCTATTGTGTCCATACTCCATTGCCGGCACAGATTGCGGACGATTGCAAAGCGGGCTTGCAACGCCCCAAAGCAATGCTCCACATCTTTGCGGCATGCCTCCTGTCTAGATGCAAAATGTTTCATTTTTTCATCGTCAGGTGGTGAATGCTTTGCACAAAGCAACTCCAAGGTGGATAAATACCAATTGCCAATAAGTAGTACCGGTTGCACTCTTGGCCATTAACCTCAAATGTCATGCCACCCGCTTCTCCCATGAGCATATCATGGATCAAGGGCGATCGATCCAACATGTTGAGGTCATTGTTTGAACCTGGCAAACCAAAACAAATGTGCCATATGTGCAGGCCCTGATCCGCAACCGCTTCCAATATTATGGACCGCTTGCCTTCCCTATCTCCATAATCGCCTTGCCAAGCAACTGGACAAATTTTCCACTCATAATGCATACAATCCAAAGAGGCAAACATACTGGGGAATCCACGAGCCGAATTTATTTCCAACTATTGAAGAAAGTTTGCCCGGGTGGGTTGCCTCAAGTGGTACTCCCCAAACTCCGCATGCACTGTGCCACAAAACCGTTTCATGCACTCCATGGCTGTGGACTCACTAGTCCGGCAAAAATCATCCATGGCATTTGCGCAGACATCTAGTGCAAGCATATGCAAGGCGGCAGTGATTTTTTGGCGTGAAGACAGCCCCACCAAGCCACAAGCATCCATTTTCTACAAAAAAAAATAGCTATTGCGTGCACAAACCTTATCTAAGATTGTGAGAAACAATGACCTCCTCATGCGATAGCAACGATGAAAGAAAGTGGGACCCTGTCACCAAAAATCCTCCACCCTTCGATTTCGTCCTAGCCCGAGTGGAAAAGTTTATAATGACATGTAGAGACTTCTCTCTTTGTAACCCAATATATAATTCCAATCTACCCTTGGAATATACACAACTTGATTAACACCACACTATGTAGTTTTACATTCCTTAATGTCGGGCAAGGTTATATCCTTAGCCTTTTCTAATGTCCACCCGGCCGCTTTGGCCACGCATGCCTTCAAATATATCCCTCTTGTGAATCGAGTCCTTGCCGTCGACTCCACACTACTACATGAGTTCTCGCTTATTGATTCCGTGCTATCACATGTCATCGTGGTTGATTCCGTATTGGTACATGACACTTCGTTTGTGGATTCCATGAGCACATAGGCTTTAAATACAAGTATTAAAAAATACTTATATACTTATCCTTGCCCTTCTTTCTCTAAGTTCTTCTTGATGTAAATCTCTATCAATGTCTTCCTACTAAACTTCAGAATAGTATAACTCCCACCCAACTTATGTTCTTCAAGTGAAATTTGGTACACTTGTTAAGTACCTTATCAAAAATCTCCACACCAAATTTTGGCACAAACAAAGTTCATATGCAAAAGTTATGCATGAAATTCTAACTCTAACTACTTAGTATGAATGCTGTGATAAAGCATCCGGTCATTAAAACTCTAATAACTTCCAACTCCTACGTCCAATCAATCTAAAATTTTTACACAAGATAGATATATAAGTTCAGAAGGTAATGTCAAATTTTGGTATCCATATCTATAACCCTCTAAGAGATACATATTTTCAAACCTTGCTGCTTTGTTCCTAGACACCCTCCCTTTCAACTTTTAATAACTCTTTCATCCCAATGACTGAAGCTCTCAAATTTTTACCACAACTCCCATACTTTATAATAAACAATCCCTCAAATTTTCATACCCATTGAACACTCTGATCATCCATAATTGACAAATCTCTCACTATAAAGTTCTGCTCAAGTTCATAACTAATAAAACACTACAAGTAATGCACCTAGTACAATCTAGTCACTCTAAATGCCACAAGTTTAAACAAGTTTGAACTCTCTCACTTCAATATGAATCTCAATGCAACAAGTTGAAGTTTACAATCAAACTCCAAATTCCTTAAACCCAATCTACTTCTAACAAGAGGTCAATCCCTCTTCAAGGCTAAATAGCCTTGGCTCTTCTCCTAAGAACTAAGCACACACATGTGCTCCTATCTTGCTTCCCACACACCCACACTTATAACCCGTGGGGTGCTTAAGGAGCACGAAGGAAAGAGAGGATGAGTGAGGGAAGAATGAGGGATTATATAGTGAGTTGAGAGGGAGAGAGGGCATGAGGTAAGGATAGGGTGAGAGGATTAGAGCCTCCAATCACAACCCCTTAACCTTCTCCTTCTAACTAGGGACTCATCCCATCCACAAGGCTCACGATAAGCCCTCGAACTCTCCTCCTACTTTGTAGGCTCTCATCTTATCTCCTAAGCCTTCCTCCCTCAATTGATCAACAAAGATCCTAATTCAAACATTTAACTAACATTGGCTTTCTACCTACCACACTTTACCAAGGTATGTCCTCATACTACTTAAATCCACTCCACACAAGCCTAATGCTTCAAACTTAGCTTTCTTCAAGCTTCACTCTTTTTATATTTTTGTGAATAATCATAAATCAACAAAACACCACTTGTAATGTTTTACAAGTGTTAACAACACATGTGAGCATCAATTTGGGCTCACAGACCCCAGACTTGAGCCTCAACAATATAGTCCAAGTGCATGCACTTGTCCATAAGCACCCTAGCCCTCTCAATGTTCACTCTCTTCCCTTCACACGAACCACCAGCAACACCATGTCAAGGCGGAGCCGCGTCCATGAGGTTTTGCAGTTGATCAAACACCATCCCCATGTTCGCCTCATCATCTTTGTCACCATCCAAAAAAGCATGACGGGCCTCCCTTAATCTTGCCATCCATGCATTCATTTTTATAAGCTCCACGACAACAAAGCTCAAAATAAAAAGCCCAAAAAAACCACCTTCCAACATAGCAGCATAGTTGTTGGTCTGCACAGTCCAGCAACAGGGGTAGGTCAGAGGGAAGTGGAGGGGAAGATCCCCAGAGCGCGTGGCGGGCTGGTGGTGGGGCAGGTGGCCCGAAATCCGCCCTGTGCCGAGCAGTGGCCACCTCCCGGTGGGGCAATTGTCGGGCCAACTCCCTGCTGGCCCATTGGGGGGGCCTGTACCCACACCCTTGGCGGCCACGTTGGCGCCAAGGGGTGGAGATGCCCTAAGTTAATATTGAGAGGTAGATCAGAGAGAATGTGCTGATCTCATCATTGGATATTAATGAGAAGATTTGACTCCTTAACGTACTGCGAAGTCGATTGCCTGGTCATGAAATCTAAATTGTAGGCCATAAGCCTTCAAGGCAGGATAACCATGAATGCGGGTGCGAATACCCATCAAAGTTTAAATACCTTTAAAAATAAACCAAGTCAGCGAACTACTTTAAGGTTGTTTGTAAATTACCTACTCTGTAATAGCCTTCCCTCTGTGGTTAATTCTTCCAGTGTCATTGTAATATGTGGAGAGTTGTCTGCATTAAAGAAGAGGGGGATTGAAATATAAGTTTTTTGGAATGGGAAGAGGCTATTGACTCAACTGGCTCGTGCCATAGAGGTTCTTTGTTTCTAACCTTTGGCAAACCTCAAGATAAAGCCGAAGGGGCAATGCGCCATGACCATTGACTGCGAGGAGTAAAGCTAAAAGGTCCTGGATTATTTCCCATCTATTGCATCGTGATTGAGGAGACATCGAACATGCCGACATTTGGATAGCCTACCCATTAGTTGGACGATGGACTAGTGATGGATTGTGTAACTAAATTCATGATTAATCAAAGAATTATGCAAGATACTGACATGATGCTTGTACTGACATTTGAAGTTAAATTAAATGGGTTTAATTAACACAAGATCATAGACAACACCAAAGTGCCCTTAGCTTTGGTAAAGAGACAAAAATGGGATATTTTATGCAAGACAATTGACTATGGTTGTGCCTATGCTTGTGCACCGCACTTGGTCCAATTAAAATAAACTCACTGTCGGACTATTGCCTAGGAAATGAGAGAGAGGTAAGAGACTGTCACAAATGCATGTATTGACATTGAGAGATTTTGAAACCTTTATTCCCTAAATCTTCACTTAATGGTCATGTGAGGCCAAACCGCCCACCCTTAAGCGTCCTAGTCCGGGTGAGGGAATGGATGTCACATTCGTTTTGCATAGCTCCCTCTTACCAACTTCATTGGAAGTCATTACATTTCTCATTAATTCGTACACACCAATTTATTCCAAACAAGGTTACAAGTGTTTAAAAACACTCTGCTATTAGTGCTCTCTTAACAACCCCTATCACTTCCCACACAAATGCACACCAGCTTATATGAATATCTAATTATCTAACCAAACCATCCCTCTCAACTTGGGGTAATAGACATAGCTAGCCCACCATCCGAGCTCCCTAAGCCTCAGCTGCAGTCGCAGCTGCCTAACCCAATTCAGTCACGACCGGGCCCATCAGGGGTCCATACCCGGCTCCTAACTCGGCCACAATCTTCAATTCCCAGCAGCCTAAGCTGCCACAATCATCAAATCCCAACAGCCTAAGCTCAGCAGCTTCAAATTCCAGCAGCCTAAGCCCCACAATCTCAAATCCTAGCAGCCTAAGCTCGGCAGCTTCAAATCCCAGCAGCCTAAGCCCACAGTCTTAAATCCTAGTAGCCTAAGCTCGGCAGCTTCAAATTCCAGCAGCCTAAGCCCACAGCTTCAAATTCCAGCAGCCTAAGCCCGGCAGCTTCAAATCCCAGTAGCCTAAGCTCCACAGTCTCAAATCCTAGCAGCCTAAGCTCGGCAGCTTCAAATTCCAGCAGCCTAAGCCCCACAGTCTCAAATCCTAGCAGCCTAAGCTCGGCAGCTTCAAATTCCAGCAGCCTAAGCCCCACAATCTCAAATCCTAGCAGCCTAAGCTCGGCAGCTTCAAATCCCAGCAGCCTAAGCCCACAGTCTTAAATCCTAGCAGCCTAAGCTCGGCAGCTTCAAATTCCAGCAGCCTAAGCCCACAGCTTCAAATTCCAGCAGCCTAAGCCCGGCAGCTTCAAATCCCAGCAGCCTAAGCTCCACAGTCTCAAATCCTAGCAGCCTCACTAACTATCTACCTAATTCTACCAAGCTCCCTACCTAATTACCCTAACCAAACCCACTAATTCCACTAAACCCCTACATAATTCCCACATTTTTTCTAGCTCTAAGAGTTCAAATTCCTAGAGAAGAGGGAGAGAGAGCAAGAGGAGAGGGAGAGGAGAGAATGAAGAGAGAGAAAAAAGAGGAGGAGGGGAGGGCACCCAAGACCACAAGTCCCTCAACCTTCTCCTACTTAGTAGGACCTTATCCTATCCACTAACTCCTTACCCCCTAAACCAACAAGAACACGTTCTAATTCAAACATTTAAATCCAAGGACCTTCCTCTTGCTTCATCAAACACTACTCACTTGACCACCACACTCCCTAATATCACTAAGCTTCTAATGAGCCACACAAAATGGCTTAAGGCCTAAACATAAATCCACACCAAGCCTCACTCTTTTTATACTTTTGATTGTTTCAATAACACTCCAATTGTAATTCTAATTAAATTCTAAACATAAAACAAATATGAGCACTCATTTTGGGCTCATAGGTCAGTTCAAACCTGGAATAATATGAAATAACCATGTGTTTCCCCTAATAAAACTTATATGAGACACCTAGATGATACACAAGTCACATTTTAAGTCTTCCCTAAGTGTTTCCTTGGGTTTGTTTGTAGCCAAAAACTAGACTACACAAATTATGTATGCATACCAAAATTGTGTGTACAAGTATGTATACAATTTGTATTTAAATACACAATTGGATACATACATGCAACATTAGAACACGGCTAGTCAACACCAATCACAAACTTTGTTTAGTTTTTACACATTCAAATTTGAAGCAGTTTTTGTCATTGTTCAAGTTCAAGTGGTTAAAACCACTCAATGTACAACATCCAACTTTTTGTGCTCAAGATTGAAAGTCCAATCCCTAACTCAAACCCCAACACTCCAAACTATACAATTTGCCAAAAACATTACCACAACCTCTGCCTAAAATCCCACCCAAAACATTTCAATGAGTAGTTGGAGGGTTTGTACTCTTGCATTTCCTCATACAATTTTTTTTGCAATTCACATCCACATCATAGTAAGAATCACATAGGGCATCCCTAAGAACCTTCAACTCAATGAAATTCGAGTGAGCTAATGGCTCATACAACAACCGCAAAGTTGAGTCGCTTTAATAAGTGGCGGCTCACCTTGAACCAACCCATGTTTTGCACATATTGGTTGCTCACGTACTCACTTGTTATCACCCCAATGCCCCTCGATTGTCTATCAAATCCCCAACATGACATGGTTTACTTCGAAAGGATCCCCAACTAGAGCAAAAGGTTTTATTTCTCATCAATAATAGTTTCATTCACTACACTCAATATCTAAATCCCTGCAGCCACTAATGTTTGATGGTCAGCTACGGTAAAGAAAATTGACTTCCCTTTAGAGGCTTGTGATTGGGGATGATCACTAAACTAAACTCCCTTTATTTGGCACCAACTTTGGATATGTATGTTAGACATGAGGCGATTCAATTTTTTTAGGGGCAAAGAGGTTGTGGATTGTGTTCTTGGAATGATCTCCAGTGGTAGATCCACACTCTTTACAATGCTTCACATGTTACATCTGTACTACCCCACAGAATTTTTGTCTGAAGACCTCAAATGTCATTGGTGATCCTCTAGGGTTCTTAATTCAGAACTTTCCTAAGTTTATCTTTTGCCAATAAATGTCTAGCCATAACCTCGGCACTCACCAATGTGGACTTCATGTCACATACCTCTCCATAAGGATTGCCCGAAACACCTTGGGCACAAGGGGGACCCCGGAGTGACACCCGGGACTTGTGGCACCGTTGGTGAGAGGGCCCAAGTGATCCTAGTGTGGGTGAGGGCCCCGAACGTTGGGAACGCCTCCCACCCACGGAGACTAGGAGGCATGAGGGTGAGGCCATAAGCTATGCGTAGCTTATGGCGTGACAATTCTAGAATGCTCAAGAACACCTCAGTTGGAGGTGTGAGCTAGAAGATATGGCAATTTGAGTGGGGCGCTGTCTTGGGACAGCACCCTGGAACAGCAGTGGCCTGGGAGTGGCTCCCGGGACTGCGAAGCTTTAAACTAGCATAACTTCATCAATACTTGCCCAAATGGGGCAAGTGAATAGTCCATCGGCATCTACATGAAACGTAGATGACAATGGAGTGGTTGAATGTTAGAATCAAAGATCATATGAGAAAGTTATGGGGTTCTGAAGCTGCTAGGGGCTTCCAGCCCCAACGGCTAAGGGAAAATGTCTACTTGGCCCCAAGTGTTGGGAGAGAGACAAAAGGTTACTTGACGGTGGGGTAGGGGTCCTGCCTAGAGTCCTAGAGGCTTATATGGGTGAGGTGGTGTGGCCTCACCCACCCGAGGCCGAACGGCAAGGCCTCCATGGGCATTGGTCCAATGTGAGGGCATAGTTGCCTAGTATGGCTCGGGTTGTTGTAGTGTTGCTCCGGCAACACGATGATCAACATAAGATTGGACTTCCATGGATGGAAGTTCATATCTAAGAATTGGTTACTGATTAAGGGGTGAGTCCCGAAAACCAAGTTGGAGGTTTGGTCCCCCTCCTATGAACTAATGGGTCCGCGGTATGGGGAGCTAACCGTTCGCATGGCAGAATGCGAAGGGTTAGCGCTCGTAATCCTTGCTAGAGTTGGAAATGGACCAAGTTTGTTAAAGGGGAGCTAACAAGGGTTGCGACACTTCAGGTCATATGCTAGTGGTCAATGTTTTTACTAGTAACTCTAGAACTTGCAGGTGGAGGCAATGGCTAGTCAAAGTCACCAAGAGCGATAAGGTCCTGCATTTTAGTCTCCTTTGTTGTGCACTCTAGAGTTTGTTGGGAGTCAGCAAAAAATAATAGGTCAACCAAACGCATGCGCTTTATGGATTCATCTTGGGATCAACTAATGGTAGATCATATACATCCGTAGAAAATTTGTTGAGCCCCTCAAGCTTATAGTCAATCTTTTATCTATTCTCAATATCAAAGAATTGAAAAGGCCAATCTATGACATGAATACCTTCAAGTAGTGGTATGAGTTTCTCATATGTGCTGCCCTTAACACACTCACAGGATCCAATAAAGTTATGGACTAGCATAGGCATCAAGAACTGAGAACAATTTCAACTTCAAAGACATTGCAATCCTAGTTTGTGACCAACATCCTCATTAGAATCGAGTACCTTGAGTCGCAGTTGGTATCACTCATACGAACGCCTTCTGCTAATGTTGGCCCTTCCTATGTGTCGACAATGATCCTAAAAAAATGTATAAAATCACAACAAGAATTCAAAACATTAAACCCTATCCATATACCAAGTGAGAAAAAAAATCAAAAGCAGGAAAGATGAAGCTTGGTATGAGCACAACTATGTGCATGCACCTACTATCCAACCTTCAACAATCAACCAACATTCACTAAGTTCGCAAGATGGTGGGAGTTTGCACAAGTAAGGACACTTTGAAGAGCACTCGCAAACCATAATTAGGAATTCACAAAGCCAAACAAAATGAGCAAACCCTTCGGGAGCCTTTCCCTCATCTAACCCGACAAATTACATCCAACTATCAAGAGACATCCATGAGATGTCATTCAATGGTGCTCATCCATAGTGTGGGGCCCTAATATATATTATTTAATTCCCCGCCCTAACTGAACCCTATCGTAGATTAGTTTTAAAACTTCTCTACCATGATCAATTTGTAAACACCCTAATTTATTTATACCATGGAGTTCATTATATAACTTGAGTTTTGTTACAAATACAATTTTTATAATTTGTACGTCGCAACTTTAAAGTGGACCCTATATTTGTTCTCACGTGGTTTTCTAAAACACGGGAGTGATCCCCCTTGGGCTATTTGCATACAAACACCCTTGGTTCATCCTCAAAGATCACCCATGGTTTGCTAGTATTTTTAGGCCCATGGGGTCAAAGCACAAGGATGCATGCGTCAATGCAATGGATCTGCCCATTGAACATAAGGGATGTTAACTTACCAAATCGCAGCTGCAGGGTCAGAGCATCGTAGGCAATGTCAACCTTGAGGCCACCCAAAGGGAAGTTGGTAAGGTGGATCACAAGGATATGAAGGTAATCGAAGCAACCCTTGAGAGTTAACGCAAAGGCGACAATTGAGTTCATACAAGCAACACTTAAAAAGGTTGAGCACATTGCTTAGCAAAATGCTTTCAACCTCTCCACATTAGAGGATTAGTTTATTACTTACAACGTGGTGCAACGATGGCTTCGTCCCTGCTAGAAAAGGAGATGGCAACATATGAACAAATTGTTAGGGTGATTAAAGATGAGGCTACTACACCGAGTATTGGTATGTGAGTACACACACTGACCATCCAAGTATGTGCTATGGCACCAACTGCTTTTACCTCTTACTCCCTTCTCCTTCAACCATGCTGCACTTAGTTGTTAATGAGGGGGCTAACATAGATCTCTCCAATGAGGAAAACCTCAAAGACAAAGACAATTCACAAAGAGGGGTCCAATATCAATGCAACCCATCGCTATCGCTACCATGACTCATCCCAATATTTGCAAACAAAGAGCGCTTGAGAATGCTAAAGTATGATAGGCATGGGGTCACTTTGATATCTTTGCAAAGGATCAAAGTGACAACCATGTGGTTTTTGAAATGCACGGGGAAAATTTGTTTCTGCTCCCCTTTCACAACATCGCCACACTGGCATGCATCTTAACCCTAACACAGAAAACCTTTGCAACGTCGTAGCAAGTCCTTTGGAATGAGACTCCAAATAACAAATCATGCTCCAAATAATTCTCATGTTGCTATCCCTCCTTCCATCACTTTCTCTCCCCCATTGGCAGTCATTATGCACATATGCCTTAGGTAGCTCAAACGCCTTGGCTCTAGGGCACAAGAATCCTTTTGGTTTTTGGGTTTGCCTTCAAAAACATTGCATACAAAACTTTGCCGTGAGTGCATGTACCTACAACAACATGATTCCTTTCAAGAATTGCCTTGCTCCGTTTCCATATTGTCTCATCATTGCTTGATGTCCTTCATACCTTGCCACCCATGTCTCATATGTCCTTGTGGCTTGAGGGTTAAGGTTTCATGTTGCTAGACTTAAGGTTTGCAAATTCAAGTTTCTGTGCAACTTTGGGTTTAGGTACAAATGTTTGTTAAATTGCAACTTCAAGTTTGGGTAAGAGCTCAAGATTTTATTGCAACTTGATGTTAAAGATGCATCTCAAGGTTTTATTCCAACTTTAGGTTTATCTTGTTTGCAGCTCGTGGGCGTAGCTTCATTTGCTTTAAATTTTTGTTGGCACATACCACACCATCAAACATCTCAAACCCTACATACAAAAGGAATACACATGCCAAGTCATGACCATTATACTCCCCAATACCTAATATGTAGCAAAATGCTTAAGAACCCATCAATTCACTCCTCCCTCTCCAACCACTTCTAGTCAACATTCCATTGTACAAATGCCCATACCACACAAACCCTCAAACTATGAGACGGTCAATACATGGGCAATCAAAGAAAACACACCATTTGGCCCATCCAATTCCCCTCCCCCCCTATGCAACCTATGTCCACTACAAGAAACTAACACATGCCTACGCCTACTCTTCTTGTGTATGAACACCAACCTCAATGACATCTGAACAACCAAACACAACAAAGTTGTATGGAAAATACACAAACTACTCCTCTCCCATTCCTCAACAAGATACACATTCCTAATGATACAAGTTAAATTGGTTGTCTATATAGTGAACTTGATCCATATTACCAACGAAATTGGTAGAACCTATTGCTAAATTGGTTTGTAAAGTCATGAAATTGAGTTTGCACACTTCAAACATATGAGTCCTAGGCAATTGACCTATGTCACTTGAAACTTGTCTCCTATAACCCCGGGGGGTGCACCTTTCATAACACGTATGAGTATATGTGAGTGCACAAAAGGGGTACTAATTTGAACTTTTTCGTACTACGTGTACACATGCTACACAAATTATAACTCGTAGATATGTACATGTATGGAGGACCTCTAGAAAAGATATAACATTTGTACTTGTATGGTAGGGTCACTAGACATTATGGAATAAGTATTTAATATTGTATGAAACTATGATGAAGAATTTTCTCATTTCCTTATCTCATCCATGTATGTATGGAAGAGGATGTATTAGGGTTTTGGAAGGGGTAGTTGAGTTGAGAACGAGGCCACTTCTTGCTTAGGGTTGCAAGAGGAACGGCCAATGCTTCTTTGTGGTTGATGTGGGTGGTTGATGCCTTCGTTAGATCATGGGTGGCATCGAAATTGCAAAGGTATTGATTCCTAGGTGGGTTTTCTCTCAATCACTTTCGCATCATTAGTAAACCTCTGATGTGTGCAACAATTTGGATCAAGCATTTAGGAATCACAATTGTTGCAAGTTCTAGGATCAAGCATGGAGATTGGTTTATGTTGGTATCAAAAAGGAACCAACAATAAGTAAACTAATGATCTTACAGATCATTTGATGGCAGATTTAGAAATAATAATTGCATTAGCTTCTATGATATATATTGTAAACTTAAATGGTTATGAGTTACATTCAAGGGATGAACAAGTTATTTATGAATGCTAGGGTTTTACATTATACATATGATAGGAGTTCATTATTATTCAAAAGTAAATTTGTATACAGTATACTTATGTTAATGACTACATATGAATTTAATTTTTTTAATTTGTTGTACATATTATCACTTATATTTTTATCATTGAAATTGTACATATATTGCTTGATTTTACAACAACAACAACAACAACAACAAAACTTGTAGATAGGGGGTTTTTAGAGTTTGTTGCAAACGCGCGTGGTTCTTGGAATTTTAATGAAAGGAGTACCCCCAGACATGTAACTGTAAGATTTGCGAATCTAGCACAGTGAAAGATTTACAAATCTAGCACAGTGGAAGATTTGCATTATTCTTTCACCGACATGGGACGATTGCGTAGGACTCGCAGGATAACATTACCCAACCCAAACGTCTTAACTCCGGCGCGGAGTTCGATGCGGCTCTGATGCGGCTCCGGGGAGGTTCGGATGCCAGCTCCGGTGGGTTCGGGTGGGTTGGGGCAAAAATTGCCCCCTATTTTTTTGATTGGGTGGGGCCTTACTTGATCTCATAAGGGGCCTCCTAGAGAAATTTGGGGCCGTAGAACCCAAATTTAGCAAAAAAAAACCAAAAAAAGTCATCAAGGGGCCAAAACGGGGAGGGCCAGAAAAATGGACCCACCGGAGCTGGCATCCGAACCTCCCCGGAGCCGCATCGGAGTTGCATCGAACTCCGCGCCGGAGTTAAGACGTTTGGGTTGGGTAATGTTAGGGGGACTCGCATGCTAGCAGTGCACACTTTTGTGAATTCACAAAAGTGTGCACTTTTGCTCATGCTTTTTACCTATTTTATGTTTTATGTATTTCACCAAAGGAGTAAGTTACGGAGTCCCAAGTCAAGATAATCTAGACTACAGGGCCACTCATAAATTTCTGTACATACCACACTCCTTCTACAATTATGGGCCACATATATATCTACCAATTTCAAACTCCCCCCATGCAGGTGTCGAATTTACTCCGTGCGTTGCGGGGCCGTGAATGATGATCCTTCAACCACAATTTTGTTATGTGACGGTTCTAGGCAGTTGCTCGAGACCTTCGAGTAGGGGTAAAGTCCGAGACACCTACCGAGGGGGAGGGTGAAAACGTTGATTGATTGCTATGTAGAGGGCTGGGGTGAAACAACCCGTACACTGGTTCCTTGGAGGCAAGGATTTAGGCATCCAACAAGGAACGAGTGTATGGGTTGGTTCACCCAAATCCTATGTAGAGCCTAAGGAGAGGGACTTGTTGCATACAAAGCGTACATAAAAGTCATAAAAGAGGCAGTACGCAACTCGGAGGTTTTTATTTTGTTTAGTTTAGTTGACACCAAAATTAGCTTTCAAAATTTTGAATCAGTCTATTCCAAGTCATTTGAGATTATTCGGCCAAAAATTTATAGGGGTTCGAGTTTTAATGTTGGATGGATGAGAGGCATGCTCCAATGTTGGTTTGGTATATAGGTGAATGCATGGTATCAACAATGAACATCAATAGTGATATCATTGAACCAACCCACATGCACCAGAAATTACAATACGAGTCAAATATTGATATTTGGTGGGTATGTCCATTGAAAGATTCTTTGTATACCATGGTTATTATTTGGGTTGATACAAGTCTAAACCACATTGATACTAGGATGATATTACCTAGGCTTGAAGATTCTAGCATGGCATATAGATCTGAATGGTAAGAAAAAACTTTA
The DNA here is from genome assembly GCA_964035585.1 of Polytrichum formosum. Lineage (NCBI taxonomy): Eukaryota > Viridiplantae > Streptophyta > Polytrichopsida > Polytrichales > Polytrichaceae > Polytrichum > Polytrichum formosum. The sequence goes on along the minus strand of OZ037935.1, from coordinate 11,499,017 downwards.
AAAATTCATCAAATACCCATACCCTACTAGTAGTATCAAAAGATACGAAATCCTCATTATCGATACCCAAATGGTATAAAACAAAACACGATACTAGTCCAACATTGGCATGCTTTGTATGTGATAACTTTCTCTTGGCCAAGGATTCAAGACACCTATGTTAACTCATCCATTAGGAAAGTGAAAACGCAATAAAGTCTTGTAAAGCCTGAAAATAATAATTTGTAGAGAATTTGACTCCCAAAATAGCATAAGAAATCTTGAATTAGTCTGGTGATATCAAGTTGGAGTAACTCGGCCATCATCTAGGGGACTTCACTCCATAGCCCTTTCATCTGCAACGGATGAGTTAATATAGATGCCATGAACCCCAAGCCATTCCCTCTCTCCCATTTACCTCACCTCACCTTACCTTACCTCACCTTTCTCCAAGAAGGAAGGGAAAAGCCAAATTCCGTTTCCTAACACCTACCATTGGGGGTGCAATAAAAACATGCCCCAATACAAGTTTATTGTTCGTTCGTACTAAATTAACCCCTAATAAACTAATTTGGGGCTTCTGATCTTCATTTAGGTGTTAAATTCTCTTTTAAAAAAAAAAACCTCTGGGCTCTACATAGGAAATCAACATCATTGCCCTCCCCCGATGGTAGGTGTTGTGAACATCAATGTCCCGGGAGATTGTTGGCCATTGATCGGTGAAGATCCTAGTGTTACCAAGTCCAACCGATTACATGTTGTCATCTTACATGTTTTTCTTTATTAATTTGAAGGTATATTCCATAGATTCCTCTAAAATCGCCAGTAAGGTTCATGAAGTCTTGAGCTTCAACCAACCAGTTCACCTGTAAGTACATTGTTTAGTCTGATTAGTGTGGGTGGGAAATTCATGTGTTGGAATTTAGTTGGAATTTAGTGTGGTCCACATTAATTTCACAGTACTTGCCTTGGTTTACATTAGCGATTTTAGAACACTTACCTTGCCTTGAATTTTCATCTAAATATGCAGACAATCGGAAGTTACAGTGGGCCACTTCAAACTATAATCATAATAATAAAATAGTGTGGGTAATTGGGAATTAGATAATTAGACAAAACAGTGGTAGCGGTCGGTTCTCATCGGCTTGGAGATGGAGAGCAATGATCAGGGAGAACCGACAGTTAGTTACAGATGAACCGGTTGAGTTTGAGAAATAACCGGTTGAAGTTCAAGACTTCAGGAGAATTACCAATCACTTTAGAGGAATTTATGGAATATGCCTCAAATTAGTATAGAAAAACCGAAGGATGTCAACATGTAACCGGTTGGACTTGCAAACACTAGGATCTCAACCGATTATGCCCAAAAATCTCCCCGATCAGTGCCCGGGAAGTTTTTGGGCATAGTCGGTCAAGATCCTAGTGATTCCAAATCCAACTGGTTCCATGTTGACATCTTCCAGTTTGGCTTTCATTCATTTGAGGTATGGTATCCTAGCCTATGACCGAGAGCTACACATTGGTGAATTTTCACAATGACCTCTTCTATGGTAATGAACAATTTAAAATTTTTCATGCAAGGTAAAATGAAATATTTGTCTATTTCAAAAATTTGAATTTTTTAAAATTAATTTTGAATTAAATATGATTTTTTAAAGATTTTCCCTAGGGTATCTTATGATAGACCTAAAGAAGTTTGACATCAATGCTAATACAACTTATGAGCATTCTATAATTATCTTTTATGAACATGTTCGAGAACCGTAGACTGACTTTGACCTTACTATGTCAAGAGACATCCTAAACAAACAACTAATCTCATCCAACACGTTGTGGCAAGGTCTCATGTGCCTTGAACCGAGACCTATGGGCCTCCTCCTCCTTCTTCCTCCTTCCCCCTCTCTCTCCTCCCCTCTCTCTCTCTCCCTCCACGTCATTAAATGCATTAATGTGAGGTTAGTTGAGCTAGGGACATGTCATCCACCTAGGGAACATTATTTCTAATTTGTTCCCTAGAGCTCGGTTTAAGGTCACATATCGGTAATAGGCTAGGATACCATATATTCTATCGATTCCTCTAAAATGATCAGTTTTTCTTCGGAAGTCTCGAACTTCAACCGGTTATTTCTGAAACTCAACCGGTTCATCTGTAACTAATCGCCGGTTCTCCCCAATCGCAGAGAGAGAGAGAGAGAGAGAGAGAGAGAGAGAGAGAGAGAGAGAGAGCTGGATTCCGGGCTCTCCCTGGTTGACTCAGCAGGGGTGGGCTGGGGCGGGGGGATTGCATGGCAGAGTGAATGTAAGTAGTAGTACTGGGGCGAAGTCAGTGAGTGAGGTTCTCATCATCATCATCACCATCACTGGCCACTCGTCGTCAGCTTTCATTCAATTATAAGCCCCGCCGGAAGAAGGAAGGGCGGGGGGGGGGGCTTCAGCAGATCATGGGGGCCTTGTGACTGGTTAAAGTCTTGCAACACGGGATGGGATGGCCTGGCCCGGCCTGGCCCTGAGGCCCATGAGTAGCCCTCCTCCTCAGCGGCCACACCTAGGTTGCCTACACTACACTACACTACACAACACATCACTGGAGCTGCTCCTCTCTCTTACATTCACTTGCCTTAACTTACTTCAAACTTACAAATGCACGGCCGATGCATTTGTAAGTTTGATACACACAGTGCATATTATTATAATGGGCGAGTGAGAAGCCACCCCAGGCGGCCTTCTAGAGAGAGTGACATTATAAAGGCCAGCCGCCCGGCCGGGCGGGGTTGGGTGATGATCCCCCTTCACGTGATGGCCCATGACCTCCCCCGTGTGGTGGCCACGGGATGGGCCGGGACGGACTCCCGTTCGTTCTTGGCCGCCACGACGGCCAATCATTTTGCATCATTCATACCGACACACACACACTCCTCTGTTGAGTAAGTTAAAAAGCTCCTTCGAATCGGTCGGTTGGCCCGCATCTCCCAGCTTATTACCTTACTAGCTAGCTGGGCATCTCCAACATCCGGTAGGTATCACAACTCCCTCCAATTCCTACTTCAAATGCGGCGGTAGGTCATAGAGGATTTGGGCGGATCAACCCATACACTTGTTCCTTGTTGGATGCCTAAACCCTTGCCTCCAAGGAACCAATGTACGGGTTGTTTCGCCCCAGCCTATACCTACCACCTCATTTGGTTGTTTACCGAGTGAAGGGTTTAAGTATAAGCTCATGTATTGATATTCATAACATTACTCAACACTTAGTGCTCGTTTAGTGATTTGGGCGAACCAACCCATACACTCGTTCCTTGTTGGATGCCTAAACCCTTGCCTCCAAGGAACCAATGTACTGGTTGTTTTGCCCCAGCCTACACTTACCACCTCATTTGGTTGTTTACCGAGTGAAGGGTTTAAGTATAAGCTCGTGTACTGATATTCATAACATTACTCAACACTTAGTGCTCGTTTAGTAATTTGGGCGAACCAACCCATACACTCGTTCCTTGTTGGATGCCTAAACCCTTGCCTCCAATGAACCAATGTACGGGTTGTTTCACCCCAGCCGTCGTAGAGGGGCTTGTGGAGTATTACTACCATGGGAGAGGTCTTCATGTCATAGTGGTAGAGCAACATCGCCACAATATCGATTGGTGGTAATATTGTTCTATGGACACACACATATACACTCATCGGTTGAGTGAGTTAAGCTCTTTCAAATAAGTTGACATCTCAAACTTACCTTAGGGCATCTCCAATGTTGGTACCACAAATCTCTCTCCAACTCCTACTCCAAAGTGGTGGCAGAAGACCCAAAAATGAGATCAAAACACTTATGAAACATCTACACCAAATCGCCATCAAATATCTCACATACTTAATACTAAACAAAAGGAAAATAGATAATAAACAACCCCCCGTAGACCCCCCGTAGGGCCCCCCCCCCCCACAAACCTCCTCTACACCCCCCATATACTCCCCCTAGATGTTAGGTACTGCGGTTTTTTTTTGAAAACTAAAGGAGCCCATCTCCCGAGAGGGAGGAAGTACTCTTACGGTGACGCTTGGTCAAACATGAACACGGTATAGAGGAACGGGCTCCCATTCACGTCGGTGTACAAACACCCCGACGTTATATTTATTTATTTATGGTGGCAGAGGAGTTTGTGGAATACTACATGGAGAGGTTGTGAACTTATAGTGGCATAGGCAACACCGTTATAGTATCAATTGTTGCTCTATATGTCATTTTATAATCCCAATACGAGCAAGATAATAATGGGCATGTGTTAGTATCAAGAAAAAAATACCCATTGAAAGTTCAAGAGAACATATGAAGTGTTATGAAGAGGGAAATCTCTAGCGTTAAAAGAGGTTCGATCAAAGTAGAGGAGCCACTATATTTGTGCAAAATAAAATAAAATAGAGTCCTTCTTCATTTTGGTGGCTCTAAATATACGTTGACCAATGTAGAGGGAGATGTGGGGAGATATGGGGTGATAGCATTGCATCCGCTCCCTCTACAACAATGTTGGAGGGAGATGTGATGGTAGCAATGGAGATGCTCTTATTAAGGTAGGAGTACCCAAAATCAACACTACGGACCAAGGTCATACATTTGACGCCCCCTGATATGTATGATTGTGGTACATGATTGTGTCAATTTTGGGTATGCATTATGTCTTGTGGGACGTATTGAAGCATTTCAATGGAGCTTCAAGAGATCTACACCCAGGTGGCATAAAATCAAGGTATGTGGGGGGTATGTGTACATATTGTGGGCACTCCCAACTCCAATATCAATTCGACCATTGGATCATGGAGCTGAAGAACTTATACTGCTAGCAATTCTCAACGAGGAGAAGTGTAGGTGAGAATTTTGTAGTCATAATACGTATTATCCTAGGATCTCTCATCAAATTGAAGGGTCCATGATTCATAAAATGATCATGTAAGTGAGTTATAAGGGGCCCATTTCAAAGTTAACATGTGCTTTGAACAAAAAATGTTCTGTGCCTATTCAAGTGTAAGGCAATGTGTGATTTTTGTGTAATAGAATAATCCAGCACATCCAAACAAATATGTCATGTGTGTTGATGCTTTGCATATGAGACACCTATTATACATATGGAAATGGTATCAAACTAGTACCAAACAATACTTTTTTCCCTTCTTCAATTGAAAGTGGTCCCAAAGCGGCTATGTTCCTTCTATGACTAATGCCATACAAGTCCCATGCAACACGTCTTGTGTCACTAATTTTTTTGCAAATCTATGGCAATGGTGTGGGACTTTTGTATGGTGGTAGTGATTTCCTACTCTAAATTGTTGTGCATGGAGCCTATACAGTACTAGGTGGGAGGGACCTGCAAACCATAATGGCATATCCACCATCAATACAACTAATTTACCACACTGTGCATGCCACTATAATAAAAATTGCATAAGAAATTAATATGTGCCTCTGGATATCAATAAAATTAACAAGCATACAATGATTAATGCAAATCTTGAATTGTTAAGTTGAGAGCACACTCTAACATTAAAAGATATTAATAAACTTGGAGTTTTTGAGACATATAAAAAAAAAAGCCTCCAATGCACAATAAAATTATTTTCTTCCCTATAATATGTCATACCTAGTGAAATTTAGTTTGACAAACAACCCAAATTACAACACCGGTGGAGATGCTCATAGAAGTTGCCCCCCCCTCCACATACATGCTACTTTAGTTAGTACTCTTTATTGAGACAGTCGGAGTGCTTAATGCGGGATGTACCTAGTAGTTATCTTATCCTAAGAACACTTGAAATCTAGCAATAATAAAACGATGGATCTAGTTTGTACAAGTTTGCCCTAAGTTTATTATCATGGGGAAGAGTGAAAGGAGCGATGGACTAACACTAGGTACCACGATTTATATACATTTGCACTATTTCGAGTACAGGCTACATCAATATCGAGCCATAAATTGCATGAATTTCATAAATCACATAACTCCGCTTGGATGCAGTACCACTGCACTCCGAAAACTAAAGAGACTTGCAAGGACTAGTTTGGCATGTGGGAATTTCCATCAAATCTTGTTCAGTATCTCATGCCTGGGCACTGGAGGATAGACGTCAAGTTTTGTACCCGTGGTTGCACCAAACCGAAGTGTAATTAGTGTGGATTATGTTGCTATTTTCATCCAAGTGGCACCAAACGCTTCCTTCTACCAACACATTATATCTGTCTATCCGGTCCGAGATGACCTTAAACTACCGGGTGATAGCGGAGAGGTACCCGTTTCCGAATGGAGAGGTTGGCGGTTCGATTCCTGCTGTGAAATCTTCTCTCTACTTGACGGAATAAAGTAGGTAGGTAGGTAGGTAGGAAGCCAAGAGCCCACCCACTGCAGGTAGGTAATAAACCTCATCCTTCACCAAGAGGATTCTTGAGCAAGGGTAGGGCCAACGGGCTCGAATTCACGTCGGAATGCCTGACATTTCTATTTATTTATTTATTTTGTCTATCTATCTATCATCTCTACTTGGGTTTCAAAACTGCATTAAACTTGCCATTTGGTTCGATGAATGGGCATGACTACCAACCTATGAGTTGTTGGCAATTGTCATGTGTCACTGGAAGAGATATGCAAATCTACCATTGTGATACAGGCACCAAGCATTTAGAAAAGATGAAGACACGTGTCTTGATAAGATTGGACTATGGACTCAACATATAATTATTGAATGGTACCAAACACATCCTACCATCACATTTTTATATGTAATTTTTACTTAGGTTGTGGAACTCCATTAAACTTGCCATTCGATTCAATACATGGACATGTAGAATATGTGGGCGTTATGTGGTCACTCTTCTCGATAGGACTCTTGTATTTGAGTGGCATATGACAAGACTTGTAGTTGGGAACAAACACCAAAAACAGACCTGTCGCAATGAGATTGGACTATGTGCAATAGGTACCATTCTAGACTCAATAATCAACCCAATTGGGGAGGGGTGTATATGATCAGTTAGAATTAAGCAAGAGAATCATCACTTTGACTTTTCATAATTCCTTTATCTCAACTATGATTCTGGAACTTAAAATGCACAATCTTCAAGATTCACAGTTGCTAACGGGATGAGGCAACTCCCAATCCAATCCAATCCAACAACCAAACACATGCAGGGAGTTGAAAGTGTCCACAATAGAACCATATACCCACTAAGGTAGGCAGTGCTAATTACACCAACGCCCCCACCCAAAATCAGAACCCTCAAATCTCGCAACAAGCGCGAATTGCGTTCCACCACCTCGACATCAAGTTTCCGTGTTGATTATGGATCATCTATCTATCAAAGAAAACTTCGAACCGTGATAACTTTTGCATACGGGATTCAAATAAGACTTCCTTTGGTGCATTGGAATCCCCTGTCAACAGTTGCAATCGGGAATCACTTGTTTTCTGAAATATAATCAAAAAAATTGAGCAAATTTTTTAAAGGGACTGTTTTAGCACTGTTTACCTTACTGCACAATTCCACACGAGTTCACTGGCAAGGGAAAATATGTACACAGGTACACAGGGCATGGAAGGGCATTGTAACTGCTCTGGTCACCCGTCTCCTTTCATTTTAACCACTTCCGTCACTGAGCTCCTAACTTACTTCTACGCCTTCTTCTCTGCAACTTCCGAGTTTGTCAGAGATTAGGCGAGGACACTCATGACCTTATTGCATAAGTAGTACGTACCTTAGGACCCGACCGAGTCCTCCGTGCTTATTATTATTATTATTATTATTGCTTATTTATTTTATTTTATTTTTATTGTTGTTATGATGTCTATTTGGCTTGTCTCTGATTAAACGACAAGTGTTACATTACACGTGTAGAAGGGTAAAGGTAAAGACTGGCAGTGCACCCAAGTTGGTGGGAAGATCCTAAGGCTCTTGTGACGCCCATGACCTGACAAATGGCAATGATCATTGGAGAGGACACCGTCCCGTGGGCTCGGTCAACGATAGTAAGAAGAAGGTCTTCAAATTTATGTAAGTAAGGTGTGTGGGTGTGTTATTCGGAGTTATACATGTTCTCCAACTTTTGGCCTCCGGTTCATTAAATTCACATTTTCCCAAGATCGTAACCCCATCACTGTCACCCAATAGGTATATTTATTTATTTATTTTAAAAACTCAAATATCAATGATACATGCATACAAGTCGCTGAAAGGCTTCATGCAAATTGCTGATCTTTTTAGAGGAATATGTAGAATAGGCCTTTAAATTATTATTTAAAAAAAACCGAAAGAAATATCAACATATAATTGGTTGGACTTGGAAAACACTTGGATCTTGACACGGGGGGGGGGGGTCACTCCATTGTCGAGTGAATACCACGTGCGAAACAATTTTGCTACCCTATATTATATGCCATAGACAATTTTTAAAATTATGATTTTTTTCTACATATACATAACCATTGATAATATCTTTTGTATATTTTTTGAATTTTTTAGTCATCTTCATTTTTGTAGTAATTGTTTTAGTTCAATTCTGTGTCATTCTAGTTAGAAATGGTATGTTTTATTAAAAAAAACAGATCATCAAATTTGGTTACCATTTTTTACTATGTAATAGATACCGTGTATATCTACACATGAAAAAAATTGATAAAATTTTGACCCATTTTGGTGATGTTTTTAGAAAAAAGTAGATTTTTTTGTCTCGCACGTGGTATTCTACTTGACAATGGAGCGACCCCCGTGGATCTTGACCAATTTGTGCCCAAAATCTTTTTTGCTCTCTCCCTCCTGACATGAGTGAGTTTCATGCGTTCTTGCTCCGTTCAGTCACAACACGAAATACCGACAAATTGATCCGGAAGATAAGTCGATTACAATTTGAATCCAACTCCGTGTTTATGAGAGCCTGTAATAGTCGTTACAGGGTTACAATATTCTGATCCGCCCAGTTTTCCTTCACATTTGACCTCAATACAAGGCAGAGATTGAGGGGTTAAAGCAATGAGCCACCAATAACGCAACTTAACTCGATCAGCAAATTCCGAGCTTCTTCTTCATGCCATGCTGTACCAGTGCATGTAAGCAATCAACTTTTTTTAGGATTCTAATCTCTACACCTTTAATAAGACAAGTTCGTTCAAGCGAGATTCTCAGTAAGGTAGAGGGTGCTAAATCCAACACCCCATCCAAAACCAACACCTATAAACGCCTCCCAATTGCCAACACTCTACAACCTTGAACCGTTACCCGGCGGTGTAGGAGTGTTTGGGCCCACGGAGTGACGGTTTTGGGTGCCATTAGTCGTGCCACCTCATAGCGGCCTCCACTACTTCCACGTAGGGTAGGTAACGGGCTCCACTCTATCTCGGGTTGGTTCAAGGTGGGATTAGGGTGGCTTGTCAATGCCTATTCTAGCCATTCTATTCACAACACCAAGGAGGTAGGCTCACAAAGCACAAAAGGGTCATTCCCCGGGATGCAAGGGGGTCGGTTCCCAGGATGCAAGGTGATGGTTTTGCAAGCGAACCGGGTGGGATCATGGAGGTAGCCATGTGGCTTTGCATACCATTACTACTTGGGCTTTGATGTAGTTTGGGTCTAGTACCCAACTATGTTGTGTTGGTTCTAGGCAATGAAGGTGGGGGTCCTCAACATATGCAAGGTTGCCATACACGGGGCCTATGGATTGGTTTAAGGAAGCTAGTAGTTTTGACTTTGAATATTCATCAAATATTCAATTGAGGCTAAAAATATTTTTTCTTTCTTGATACCTATGTTTAGCCCAAAGGCTAATATGAATATATATTTTTTATATCAACCACGTACCCATATGTATGTGCAATAGCCTAAAGTGTTGGTTTAAGCACCCTCTACCTTAATATGACATTTTGGCCTCAAATGTCGCACTATCGATGTTTTTCGACATAATGGCCTATTTCGTTGTAGAATGTCATTTTTACATACATAATGAAGATATATAAGAGTCGCTTCACACTATGGCCGTCCAAGTCGAGAGGCCATGGGGATTGAATGGCCAAACTTTGTTGGGAGTCCAAAGAAATGGGTTGAAATTAGCCAATACAATATAGGAAATGGAGCCTTTGGCCGGGCATAGTGTGAAGCCTCCAAAGGCCAAGCCCAAAGTCCAAAGGAAGAAGGAGCATCCCACTTTATTCCCTGCCCAAAACAACCCCTCCAATCTAACGGTCAAGATCTTGTCAATTTTATTTTCATTTTTATGGAAAAAAATCGACGGCCTCTCGACCATAGTTTGGGTTTCCATTCCTGTCCGACCCAAACTTCCTTCGAGAGTCCGTCGCCTTGGTCAAAAAGTACTGCCATGTAGGCATTTTGGAGAGTGACGGCCTTTGGACTTTGGCCTCTAGTGTGAAGGGTCGAGAGGCCGAATCCTTGGTTTCTTGCAGTCTGATTGGTGGAAATCGATGGCCTCTCAACCTTCGGCCATAGCGTGAAGCGGCCCTAAGTATGAAAGAACATTTGTATCAAAGAAATATGCTCACACCATTTTCCAAGGTTCCCCTACATGTTCCAAAGTACTAACCACATGTGCATCTTGAAATACATGCGATTCCATCGCTTTTGTACATTAATTACCTTTATCAGTGATGAATTGGGCCTAAAAATGTTGTTACGAGCATTGTGGTCACACTATGCATGTAAATTAGCACTAGAGAGTTTGGTTGACAGGAAATGCGTCGTATAATATGGAGGGTAGACCATAATTATTTTGTGACGAGGAGACAACACAAGTATTTTGCAATGGTAGATGCTCAAATACATATTGGATCGAGTGATAACTAATACGGGTATATATTGAATGATGTGATATAAGACATGTCGGGTGTTCTCATACCCCTTGGATAGTGGGGAGTCGAGACAGTTTGGATTGTGCATTTCAACTATTGAGGTGTAAATCTTCAAAACACCTACCAGGGGGAGGGCGAGCCTAGTGAGAATATTGATTAATAGGGTTGTACAACCTAGAGATTTATATTTTAAGAAAAAAATAACCCTCAAATCAAATCAAAGACACAAATAAGTCTAGTGAGTTTGAATTGGGATGAAGAATAAGCAACAAACCTGTAGGAAATGTGATTAAAAAAAATGTTCCCTATATAGGTTTGTTGTTTGTTCATCCCATTTAAACTTGCTAGATTGAATTGGGGTCTTTGACCCCAATTTAGGTGTTAGTTTGGTTTGAAATATTGATTTTCGGGCTCTACATAGGAGTTTGCATTTTCACCCTCCCCATTGGTAGATGTTGTGAGCATTTACCCAAGTTGTAAGGGGGCAAGTTTTCATGAGAAGTTCTCCCTCAATAAATGTTGCGAAGCAAAAATTTGGGATGTGGTTTTATAACACCTACCCAAAGAGGTAATAGTAAAAACATGCCCCCTATAAGTCGGTGCTTGCTCATCCCAATCAAAAATCACTAGACTAATTCGGGATTTCTAACCTTGATTTAGGAATTAATTTGGCTAAAAACAATAATCAATGAACTCTACAACAATAATCAACAATGTCACACCCTTTCCCCCTCCCCCTCCCCCTCCTCGGTATATAGGTGCTCCGAATATTCACCTGAAATCTGGCAACATGGCTGGGAAGCCCATTAGGGTTCGCTTAATCCGTATGATAAGTTAAGTGTGGCGTAGCTACTTAGATCTGTTTTCTAGCTAGTCACAATGGAGTCAAGAGAGATTTTGTTCGACCCCAAATCTTGGGGAACCCTTGTGGAAATAGACTAAGTACTGTTCTACTTGGTTTAGGGATAGCCTAAGATTAAGTGAGGTTCGAATCAGCCCGCATGTTCACACTGCACTCCGATCCAAATGTACCCACCAAACTCCCTGCCTGCAATTAAAGTAAAGTAGTACAACAGTTGAAACGGCACCAAATCTGGCTCCCGAATTTCTTAGAGATCTAGGCAGCATTAAGCAAGACGACGTCATCCAATGCTAATCAGCAACATGTGGGCGTGAGAGCAACATTACGCATGCACTGCTATTTGAAATATTGAAAGGTCCGAAACTTCAAGGAAGAGGTTGGCGGTTCGATTCCCCGTTGTGAAATCTCCTCTCTACCCGACAAAAACTTGTCAGGTGATCAATTGCCTCCTATGCTTCTCTCTCTCTCTCTCTCTCTCTCTCTCTCTCTCTCTCTCTCGCGGAGAACTGGGTGCTAGTTACAGATGAGCCGGTTGAGTTTCTTTTCTTTCTTTTTTTGAGACAGAAGGCCGACATGCTAGCGCCAAAGCACAAAAGGTAGTTGACCACCTGGCAAGTTTATGTCAAGTAGAGAGGAGATTTCATAGTTGGGAATCGAACCGCCAACCTCTTCCTTGAGATCTGGGTATCTCTCCACCATTATCCAATAGTTTAGGGTCGTCTCGGACCATGAACCGGTTGAGTTTCAAGACTTCAGGAAAATTACCCATCATTTTAGAGGAGTTTATAGAATATATCCCAATCTAATAAAGAAAACCTAAAAGATGTCCATAACATTATTCAACTAAGCTTGTACGTTAGGAGGGGCCAAGAATAAGCCAGACTCTACTCGGATTATGCTTTGTTCGTTCTCTCAACAGAGCATTGCATTAGCAGATCCAGCCTGATAAACTTAGGTAAAGCAATGTCACTGTTATTATCAGAATGGAACGGTTGATAACAATTGAATAATGTTATGTCGACATGTAATTGGCTGAACTTGGAAACGCTAGGATCTCGACCGATTAGAATTTGACGTGTAGTGTGACTTGTGAAGAAAAAAGGACGCACATCAATTGACATGTATCATACTACTAGACATGTGACATTGAGATGACATTTAAGGGGAAAAGCCGTAAATGTCAATTGACATTCATTTTTGTCTTCAAAATTGTCACGTGACACTTTAAAGTTGTAGTTGAACGTCAAATTAAATTTGTCAAACATACACACTGTGCGGCATGCAAAATACTCTGTTTCTCTTTCTTCCAGCTTTGCATTGATGGATGCCGGAAAGGTTGACATTACTATCTCGGTCTGCACTAGGGGAGGGATGAATCAATGAGGTGTACGGGATAAATAAGGCTTGTCTATATTCCTGACTCGGTGGTAAATTAACAGATGCTCACTTGGAAGCACAACACGTGAAATGCCGGTTGTCCGTTTCATAACATTATTCATACCCATGACAATGTTCTCTAGGACTGACTTATTCACAATTCATATTTAGACTGAATGTGAAAAATTTCAAGAATATTCCTTGGAATACTGTCAGTCCCAGAGAACACTGTCATGGGTCTGAATAATGTTATGTTTGCCGGGAGAAGAGGGGAAATTATTGTATACAAGTGTACCTCTCATTCAACCAACATGAAAGCTCTAATATTAGTGAAATCTCCTCTCTACTTGACAAAAACTTACCAGGTGGTCAATTGCCTCATGTGCTTTGGCATTGGCCTGTCGGTCTTCTGTCTCAAAAAGAGAAAAAGAAAAAGAATGCCCTGAAATTAGTATGCAACTTTGAGGTTATCTCTTCATCTTTATTTGACGCCATAATTTATTGATTTTAAAGACCTTGAATTAGTTTCTTCGAAGTCATGTGAGATGAACTTATAGGCAACAAGCCTAGTAAGGTAGATGAGGCTAATGTGGACATCTCTAGCCCTTTGGAATCATCCATATGATGGATTCGATCATTAGAAGCTTGAGCATGTTAGCAATTGTGAATAAGGACCAAAGAATTTGAAATCGTTGAAATCGGAGTTGAGGAAGGTGTTGGTCTAGGCTCCGGAATCCAAGATTCTCTACTGGTGCATTCACAATAACACGACCCACGGAAACTGTAACCAGTGGTTAATTTAACGGATTGTTAAGCAATAATCTTATCATATGAATTGATAATGCAATACAAATTAGTAACTACATATAATATATGTCATTATACAATATACTAAAGTTTGACGATGTTTGGGAAGTTATTGGTACTCCAAAAGGACTAAAATATGGTCGTAACCAGTCCTTAATAACGACTAAAATGTGCTAAAATGTTCAAAATATGTCGCAAAATGTCCTTAAATTTTTCTAATATCTACATAAATTGAAGATATTTTTTTCTAAGCACTCATCAAGAGTCGTTATAACTTGGCGGGGTTGGCTCGTGTTATTGTGAATTCACCCCTACTTCCCAATGTGGTGTTATTAGAGGGGGGGACTCTTTTATCGTTCAATGTTCTGTAAGTGGACAACATCATTAGCAGATTCTACATGGGTCATTTGCCAATGAAAACCAAGTTTAATACCAATAGTGGTTGTGTCAGGTCTTTAAAGTGGTGACGGGGAAGATAAAATGTTGGTGAATTGGCTTTTCATTATAGAATACCCACAATACAAGTTGGTCGGCACCTCACAGCCACACGTTGCCTCCTACTTTGCCCACCTCGGGCACAAAAATCAAGCATGTCATAGCTCAATGGATAGCACTCCTCATTATGGAGGATGTTGAGTGTAGTTTGACTTCTGCCATGGTGACTAACCCAAATATCATAAAGACAACAACTAAATCACCATATATTACTCACCCTCCGAATTAAATTGATTGTACCGCCAATTAGGAGCCAAAATAGGTGTCCAATTAAGGAAGTTAACCAAATTAGCCTCATCTATCTTAAGGGGTCAAGTTTTTGTGTTGGATGAACGAGAGGTATGCTTGTATACAATAATTCCCTCTAGGGTTGGGCACATGGCTTTGGGTGGGCCTTGATGGACCTGGGCCGCAACAATAAAAAGTAAAAAATCCAAACGCAACAATACAAAATTGTGATGAAAACACATTTTTTTATTGTTGGGTAGAACACATGCAATGTGTTTATTGTGTTGGGGTAAAATGCAGGTTGCATTTTTACTACATTCTACAACATGCGCAGTGGCTTGCCTTGGCGGCAACCACTTTTTTGTTGTGTTGTACCGCCACTTGCTCGGCTGCCCAACCTCCCCAACAACTAACAATAGTTGCAAGGCAACACACATGGGCCATGCGCCCAACCCTTCTCTCTCCTTCCACTGATTGTAAGTAGAAACTTCCAAGCAGGCATGTGAGTGGTATTCTTTTTTGCTTAAAAATAAAAACTTAGTATGTTTGAAGCAATGAACGGGGAGAACCAACTACCACACTAAATAGTCCTATTAGTGTGGGTGGGAAATTAGCGTGGGCCACACTAATTTTCTAGTCAAGGTAGAATTAACGTGGGTCCAAGACCTCAGGTCTTTCCCTAAGTCTTCAAGAAGATTGCCTACCAACACATTGAATATTAGTTATAGGACAAGCGTAGCATAATATGAAATAATCACCCACACTACTTTCTAGAAAAACAATTAATGTGGCCCACGCTAATTTTCTACTAGAAACTTAGTGTGGGTTGGAAGTTAATGCGACCCACGTTAATTCTCATTTGAGAATAGATGTGCGCTCTAGAAAATTACTATGACCCACAATAATATGATTGTTTAATATAGTTAAAAGATAAACTGATTGAATTTGAGAAATAATCGGTTGGAGTTCAAGACTTCATGAGAATCACCAATCATTTTAGAGGAATCTATGGAATACACTTCAAAAATTAATAAAGAACGACCGAAAGATCACAACATGCAACCGGTTGGACTTGGAAACACCATGATTTTGACCGATCATGCCCAAAAGTCTCCACGGACACTGGTTTGAAGATGTCCTCGTTTCAATTTTGTCAATGACGTCAGCAACTGCCAAGTCTCAGGCTGAAATGCCCCAACGGATGAGTATGAGGGCCACTTCACACACGAGCCAAGAGCTGTGACCATGAAATTGTGAGAGCCCAAAAGAAAGTGTCCAAAGGCCCTCCCAACACACCTCCAAAATCATGTAGTGTGGTCACGAATCCTCAGGTGTAGTGTGAAGTCATATGTGACCGGGCCCTCAACCAAATGCTATTTCAATGAATTTTTATTCATGCGGGTCCTCACGCATGATAAAATAGAATAAATCAACGGTTGTGAGTGTTCAGAGTGCCATGGTCTCCCGGTTTTGTGTTAGGCCTACCTCCAAGAGGTGGTTTTTGGAAATAGTCCAAGTGACCATGAAACATGATCCATTTGATGCCATGTAGGAATCCATGTAGACTTTACAATCCATCTTGCATTCACATACTCCGTTGGTCCCTCAAGCGTAGTGTGAAGCGAACTTGGACCGGCTCCGCCTTTTCCACCAATGAGAGTGCTTGAAGCATACTTAGTCACAGGCTCTCAGTCTTGTGTGTGAAGTGGCCCTAAGAGACACTTTTGGCGAAGTTGCATGCACTGGACGGTTTTTCCTTCGGTTAGTTTTGGGCAGAAAGCCCACGCATAGTTTCCGCATGCGTCATGTTTGGTCTCATGCCCCAATCACACCAAACTTTCCGTCCGGTTCCGGCCGTGAAATTGCTGGGGATTATGTTGAGAATTAGATGGTGGCCCACCACTTTCCACACTATTACAGCCGGAGATGCCGACGGATGGTGTCAGAACTGGCCGGTGTGATCAACCCCTCAGCAGCTGTTGCTGATGAGAGTCGAGTGTCACATAAATAAGTGAGACACAATTGTATAAGCTATATAACAGTCGACAAGCCTTTGGAAAGTCGAGTGCATTCAAAGCTTCCTTCGGTATTCCAGCGAGATCATTGACTACTTTTGTGCTCAATTCAAGCCATGAGACATATATATAGCCCGTGGAGAATTTTGGAGCTGCCAAGTGTGGGGTGCTTCGAGCAACTCCATACACAATTTTGACCGCGGGAGTGGATTGGGAATTGTCCAGTCACTCGGTTGGAAATCGTGAATCACGGAAATTGTCATTTTCGGTTTCCCAATCGCAGTTGAGATGCGAATGTTGTGAGATGCAAATGTTGTAAGAGTAGAAAGAAATTATTCTCTTTCTCTTTAAGTCATCCGATAAGCCCTCCCAATGTTGTTAACAATTGAACCCAAAATGCTTAACAACTTCTCAACCACGGAGTCCAACCTCATCGTAACACATGTAAATTTTGATGTCCGTACTTGGATACAAGCCTTGCCAAATACCAACTCTAATCGCCACAAGGATCATGAGTTCTTAGCACCGGTTTTCGGCCACTCGAGGTATATTTTAGGTACCCGCATCTATTACATCAATAGATTTGGCTACCTAAAAGCTACCTCAAGCGATTGCAAACCAGTGCTAACAACCCATGATCCTTGTAGTGAATGTAGGTTGTCCAATTATGAGGAAGTGATATATATATTGTGTATATGTGTGTGTCTCTCTCAGTTCTGTAAGGTTATTATGAAGAGTGACCACATAAAGGCCCAATACCTCTTTTTGGTTAATTCACCTTTATTGTGTCATATGTAGTCCTCAAAACTGGGGTCGGGGATTCACAACATCTATGTAAGCTCATTCGGTAACAAATTCTGGATGAGTTCATCGGGTGCGTGGGATGGAGATTGTTTTAGAGGGTGTGTAGCAAGTTGGTGGATAGGCCCTCCTGTCCCCTCTTTACAAAAAAAAACATGTGTACCTGAGCTTGGATTGCTATTTTCTAAAATTATTGAGGCGGGATGGGAAATGTATGCATGATGTGACTTTAGATATTTTCTCTTAAATTTGGCAATCAATAAACATTGTTTGTTCATTTAGCGATTTTTATTGACAATCTACCTCGTATGTTGGATTGATCATAACTTTATCAAAAAAAAATTGGTTTTTATCTTCTTCTTCTTTTTGGTAAAAATTGGGCACATAATGTCATGTAGAGTATTATTGTATGAAATCATGGACTCACATTTCAGTGGTTAAGTAGCTTTAAATGCCATAGTTTAGGTATCCACCGAGAGCATGTGTTAAGGTCGATACCTGAACCCCAAACCCACCGCTCCATACCCTAACCTAATCTTCATAACATGGTTGCTCTCTATTTCAATATATAGTGCAATGCTAATATGCTAACCAAGTACTATATGGTATTGATACCCTAACCTGACATTTTTTTGCATTATTTATTTTTCATTTATTACCAATAAATGAGCCAATGCCTCTAACACTAATTTATAAGTCCTATACAACCAAAAAAACTAGATCCATCAATACTTATTACCCGCCTCAAATTATAATAATAAGAACAAGATATTTTTTACAACCAACTACTACGTATATCACATGCATTTCATGTATCATAATGAACAAGCAAAATTTTAGGTTGGAGGGTTTAGGGTTGCATTTATAGGTCACAAACATAACTCTATAGAAATTTCTCTTATATATGAACTATGATATCCTAAAGCTCAAAACCTTCTAATTCTAATATTTGTTTTACAATTATAAATACACTTAGACAAATTAAAAAAACAAAGCAACTTCATAATTCACGCTAGTGACAACATCATAATCTTCTTCCATTGTATATGTAGTCAATACCCTAACATATGGTGAATATTAGCCTTACATTTCATTTGAAGAAGGGACCTATGGTTAGGGTATCAACCGAGAGTGGGTATATAGTCGATAGCCTAACATTTTTTAGATATTAGCCGTAACTTTAGGTTAAGGTATCAACAAAAAGTGTTTAAACAATCAATACCTTAACGTATGGTTTTAAACATACATATTGTTGAAAAAACATAAGTTAGAGTATCAATTTTAATAATATGGTGTAATATTATGGACACAAATTTAGGTATTAGGAGAAAATAAAGAACTAGGAGAAATTCATCAACAATACTTTGAATAGCGTTGATGGAAAAATTTACTTACATATAATGGAGTTGTCAACAATTAGTTCATATTTTGTTTGTTTTGTTTTTTGACAATGTGTTGTGTTGTGTTGGTTCTTTTTTGGTAATATGTTATTTTGTGTTGTATTGTGTTGTATTGTGTTGTTTAGTTTTTAGAACTAAGAGATGTTCAAGATCAAAATATATGTTTATGAGAAAATTATATCCAAGAGAAAATTGAAAGACTAAGAGAAATATGATTTTGATTCAAAGTTAAGAAACTAAGGGAGAAATCTAAAACTCTAAGGAGATCTGAGAGAGATAAAAGACTAAGAGAGATCCGATAATGAATCAAAGCTAGGGAAACTAAAAAAGATCCAATAATGTTTCATAGTTAGAAGACTAAGAGAGATCCAATAATAATTTAAAGTGTAGAAACTAAGAGTAAAATCTAAAATTTAAGATAGACCTAAGAGAGATGAAAGATCAACAAAGATTCAAGAATAGTTTTAGGCTAATAGATTAAAAGAGATCACTAAGGTTCTAAAACTAAATACAAAAGCTTCGAGAATGCAAATGAAGGACCACATCTACTAAGAACACAAACCAAAAACTCCTCAAAGCATAATCCAATAGCCACAAACAACTCCCATACAAACCAAGGGTTACAAACACATATGCTAGAAGCCCAGAGCCACAACCACCAAGAGCCTCAAGAGGATAGAAAAAAGAGGAAGAGGAGAGTGTCACAAAGGCCTTTATGAAGTCCATTATGTGGGTGGGTGGAACCGGAAGTGCTCATGGCTGCCCTTATTAAGACTTGAGGCATGTTAGTTGTGGGTAACTAAGGGTGAGTTCCCATGTTGCCGCTTGCCCACCATATTTTAGTGTGAATAAGGAGAAACCCACCCAAATGTAGAGGGGATCTAGTTGGGTAGGGTTCATATGTGCCAACTAGCTACTCCCATCTTCTCATATCCAAGACCACCTACTAACCTCCTCCTCCAGGTTAAAACCTCCTCCTAAGACTGGTATTCAATCCTTTAGTGATCGGCACTTGTAAAATGAAGATTCTTTAGTGGACGCATGGAAGTCTAGTGGCCCGTGCCCTCCACACTCTAGCGAATTGTAAGAATCTGGTTGGATACCGGCTTGTGCTTAACTACATGCAAACACCTCTGACCACTATTTTCTAGAATGCAGTGAGCAAGCGGCCTAGATGGAAACTCACCCTAAATATATGGATACCAAGTCAACAACCACTACTAGCATACGAGTCCTACGCAATCGTCCCACGTCGATGAAAGAACAATGCAAATCTACCACTATGCTAGATTTGTGAATTTTCTAGTTACATAGGACAAATTTCCAGTGACGTAGGTCAATTGCCTAGGACTCATATGCTTGTAGTGAACCTATTAGTCCATACTTTAGTCATGACAAAAATAAGAGCCATTAGACAAGTGACTATCTTACACCAAATGATATTCTTAGAACCACATAAATAGGCTCCGTTTCACAAAGATGAAAGTCCGTTGCCTTGTGCTTCGAGATGAGAATACGTAGACCTTGTGAAACCCAAGCCCAAAACTGGCCGACTCCTCTATATTCAGTACTCAAACACGGATTGCTGCATGTGCCTATTCACGGGGCCCATGTGGAATGTGTGTGGTTTTTTCACATATCTTTTGTGTTTTGGAGCAAAATCTTTTAGAGAGCACGTCCACTGTCACCAAGGGACTTTATGTGACAGAATGTTTTGAAAGAGACTTAAAGGCTTTCTTGGCTGGATGGCTGGCTGGCTGGCTGCTCGTGTGTGGCCACTTTTACTTTGTGTGTTCGCAAAGTGCTCCATGAAAAAGGTTGCTTGATCAATCAGATATGAATATAGGATTGCACGTCAGGCAGTCCTCAAATTTCCTGTGAAGTTCACATTGTCTTGGTTCTAAGACATCACGAATCTTGATGCCAGGCATTCCTTCTTTCTTACTTGCAATTGACATTATCAATTTCTTGGACCAATTTTTTGATTTTAAATTTGGGTTTCTGAGGCCTGTTTACAGCCGAAGATAGTCTGAAGTAGCTGTGATGTTATTACTGAAGCTTCACACTGCAAAGGCAGTTCCATATTGCTGGGTCAGGCTTTCCACAAGCAATGACTCATTTAGAAGAGGCAAATTTTCCACATGGTTGAAGTCATTTGATTGAAATGACACATTTGCATTCGGAAAATATGCAGCTAACATGGGAATCTATATAATTAATCATTCTGCTTTCAGAGGTAATCAGACACTTGGACTGCTCTTCGACTTTGCCCATCACCCCTAATAATCATTACTGACATCATTTGACTCTACTACAAGCCAACATAACATTCATCATTTATTAGTTAAATCTGTTTATTGCACCTTTCTCTTGCATCTTCTCTATTCGTTAAGAAAGGCGACACAGTGAGTTATTCTCAGCCAGCCACATAAGATGAAATATAGATCCCAACTGGCATGCAGCAAGTTGAGATTTAGAAGCATGCAGGTGCCCTTCAGTAACAATGAAAAGACACAATTGATATTTGCTGTGAAGTAACAAACTGAAATCAACACATATCTCTTTGGATAATCCTTTCTACAAAGTACACTGGATCTCAGGATTATGGCCAAAATATTTGTGTCTTTCCTAAAAATGAAACATTCCTGAAACAGTTCAGGTACACAAGTTCACATTAACTCAGATGACACTGGTGAATGTCTTCTTATTGTGGGCCACTTGTGTGTGATACCAAGAATATCCTGCAATTTCTAAACTGATGTTGATTGTCAAGAATCCATAGTGAGCGTGGTGAACTAGCACTGAAACAACTATACGCATTCCCTCTTATCGTAAACCAATGAACTACCAAGTGCAAGTGGTCAAAATAAGGAATTCGTACCATGAGTGCCTATTTGTGCCTTTGACCCTGGCTTCCGTTGGTCCATGACTTTAGTGGCTGCAAGATTACACAAAGCATTTTCAAAGGAAAAGATGCCACAAATGCACATTACCAGTATATTGTACTGCAGGAGAACTTGTTCTGAGTAGTGTGCAGATCAAAATTGAAATCCAGAATAGTTAATTACAAATGGCATAAAATTCAGGAAAACAGAGGTTAATTACAAATGGCATGAAACCCTACAAAAGAACCAGAAGAAGGAAATGTGCACCTTGAGAAACAAGGACAAAGAAGAACAAGCACTCCTAAACTGCTCTGCAGAGAAATCCTATTGCTGCCTGAAGACTATCAACATGTAGACATGCATGCAAGGAAAAGACAAGGACTTATCGACAATTCATCGTGAATACTACTACACATGTAATTGACCAATAATATTGTAGTTCAGAAGAGGGAACCAGATGACGTAAATTAGAGTACCTTAAACTATCACACATCTTCTGGATTATGAAACATGTAACGACCAACAGCTTGTCCTTATTTTGAACCCTCTGTGAATATCTATGCCACAAGCCACGATACACATCTTACAACCATTCCTGGTGCATATAAAATACTCTTTTAAGTATAGAGGGTGATGGTAGTACTCTCCACCTATGTTGTGAAGTGGCAATCACCTACAGATATTGTAACTTATCAGCCTTCCCGGAACATGTCAAAACTAAGACATGTCTACACGACCAGAAGCATTATATCTTGATACATACTGATCTGACATAGGCAAATGGAACAATCTTCTCTGAAGACAAATTTCAAGGCTTATCATGTATTGAGCTATATTGAAAGTCAACAATAAGTCATTGGCACTTGGAGAAAGAGATCATGTACATACCCTGATAATGTTATTTTCTTCAAGATTATTCTCTTATCAGGATCCACACTTTGCAGGGTTAGCCAGCTGCAACCATGCTGGTATCTTCTGTTTGGTATGCTTCTTTGAAAACTCACTATGGGAGGGGTGTGAAACACAGATTCGTGCAAATACTGAAGCTGCTGATATCGATCAGGCTGTAAAAACGTTGAAATTTATGTTCATTCATGTTAAGATCATATGTAGAAATATAAGGGCCTGCAAGCTGCAACAGATTCAACTGGGGTGATCAATACCACAATAGCACCAATCCAACATTTGAAATACTAGCAGATTGTGAACAAGTCAATTCATCTACATTGGAGAACTTGTGATTTATGGGCAGAGAATGTTGCAGATGAATTTAGATAGGAAAAACATTGCACAATATGGTTGTCGGAGCTCATGTACCTTGTATGATGCCCCCCAAAAGCCATAATGAAAAATCAGCATGTGTTTTGACCTGGCGTGTTCAGTGTATCCTTCACTGTTCCTCATGCTGAGGCAGAAAACCTAGAAATGTCAACTTTGCAAGTTTCTAAGGAAATCATTCAAGACAAGAGTATCAAGCACTTGGTTCACAATCATCAAAACGGGAAGGGAAAAGGGAAAGAAAGATACAACCGACACAACGGAACATTGAAAACCTGGAAATGAGTGAAAACCCCGATGCAAGCACCAGACAGTATAGACAAGGAAAATTGTCTTTCATTATTTTTTTGAATCAGTAGACTTCCATACAGGTCTTTTTTGGCGATGGAAGCCAGCAAGTACACTCCAACTCAACTCAGAGTCCACTTATGCGGCTCGTGAAAGAATCCAATACCGTGAGTGGAAAAACCCACTCGTAAAGGGGATTATAGAACAAAACTACTTTCAAAACGCAACACAAAACTTTTCTTCGATGTGCTTCCCGGCAAAACTCCCACCAATAATTCGCTACATGAGGCGGTGACCATCGAGATCCATCCATGCACTCTTCCTCTAGTCTTATTCTGCAGCTAGGGACGGTCTATTTTTCTCTTCAACTCAAGGGTTTGAATCGCCCCAGCACTTCTACTAATCACAGAAGTCAAAGCGCATGCTCGCTAAAATTTTCGATTTTTCATTATCTAAACCTACAGTTCTCGCACAATCTATTTTCTCTCAAAATGGGCGTTGGTGTCGCCTTCATCCTTGGCAATGGAGAAGTAAAATTTTGTCGCAAGAATATATAAAAAGGCGACATCATCTATGCACACATCGATATTGCAAAAATATATCACACGTATATGTTACAGATCATCATCGGCATGGGCACCAACGTTGCTTTTACTGTAGCTCTTGGGTTTGCTTATACCGCCATCGCCATGCCTCTGCTGCGACCACCAAGCGCTTGCTCTTGATGATGGGTCAAGCTGGTCTTGAATGATGCCGTGAGACCAGCTTCTCGCAAGATCGACGCAAGACCAGCCGGACCGGGACGCTGAAATGTCCTCGCCTTCAAAGACGGAGGCTGCCAGTCGCTATTCTCGACAGCACTGTAGGCTGCCACATTCTGCTCAACTCGTTTACTGCTAACCTTCATGACCCTGTTGCCAATGACATTACTCTCCATCTGCTTCATGGCCTGTCGGGCCTCAGCTCTCTCGTAATCCACTTCCATTTCATCTGTGAACCTCGCATCCCATCCATTTCCTCGCACAGCAATCCTGGCGATGTCAATCATAGCCTCATCATCATCATCATCATCCTTGGCATGTAAAACACCGTTAGTTGTCCGTCTGTAAGACGAGAACCATTTCGCACGAATGTACTCGGGCTTCCTCCAGGGTGGCAAATGCATGCCACGCTTCTTAAGCGAAAGTTTCACCGCATCCGACATGACGTTCACGATCTGCTGCAGCCGGTCCGCCTTACCCACGAAAATGGTGGGTAAAACTTGCACAACAGCATTATACCTCGCAGTAGGTCGCGCAATCTCGAACTGGGCTTTGAATTCCACGTCAATAACAATCCTCTCGCTCTTCCCAGTTGCACCTCCGAACACCACATCGATGTACTCATAATCTCCTCCGGGAAACCCACCCGCGTGGTCCCAGCGCGACTTACAAATCGCAGCGTTATAACCTGCCGATCGAAGATGCTTCATCACTTGACGTCTCAAAAAGTTCGAAACTCCAGCTTCCTTGGCAAGCGCTTTGCTAACCTCGCTGAGCAAGATTCTCTCGGTGGCATTAGCGCAAGGAACCAGACCTTGGAGAATCTCGGAAAGCTCTCCTCCAAGAGACGACTTGGAGTCGTCGTCGTCATCGTCGTTGCCGCGAGAGCGTCCGAAATTGTTGCTATTCTCTGTTGTCTCGTGCTCCATGAACTCGTCCACCATGGCTGCTAAGCAGATGGAGCTCGGCTCGTGCTCGCTTCCGCTGCTGCTGTACTCGTTGTTGCCTGATTTGTCCAGCTGACCAGCTCCTCCAGTTGTGCCGAGGAGTTTGATTTTAATGTTCTCCGTCACCGAGTCCTTCTTGCTTCTCGCTCCTCCTGCTGGCCCGTTGGTTTGCAGCTGTGAGGATGTGAATCCGGAAGTGGTCAACGACGGCACACGCACAAGCGTCGTTGGAGGTGCAGGACCTTTCTCCTCCCATGTCGCCTTCTCTGGCTTCGGCCTCGCTAATCCTCGAGAGCTGCGAGTCGCCTTCGAGGCCGTCCCTACCGGTCTCATTGTTAATAGTCCAGGCATCTTTTCTCTCTCTCTCTCTGTCGGAACTCTCTAGAACTCCCTGTTAACTCTCGGGAACTCTTCTGTTATACTCCCAAACTCCTCACTCAAAAACTCCTCTACTCACCAACACCGTGTTCAGCCAATGCTATAGAGTATTGTCGGCCTCCGACGTAGTAGCCACGTCCATTGACACAAACAAAACCCAACCGAATTACTTTCTTCAGTCAATCAAATCAATCACCCCTTGCCCCTGAAAACTTGAACAACTCCTCCTTACACACTAAGGCTCCACTCCACAATTTGTTTTTCTGTTCTTTCCTTTTTTTTCTTTTCTCACAACCTGCTGCTCCGAAACCTTTTCTGCCCCGAAACACCAACGTACTCGCCCCTCTTCTTATATTGCTAACTTTTAGCCTTGCGTCACCATAACCTGTTCGTGCACGCCACTCCCTTTATGTCTGTCCGCAAAATCCTATCAATCGAGGAAGAACCAATTTCTGAACAAGATGATACTCCTCCTCCTTCCAACACTGTATTGCAATGAACCTGCCCCTCCTCAACAGAAAACCTCAATTCTGTACGCTGCACTCTCAAAGAAGAGAAGAGAAGAGAAGTGAAGAGATACTGTATGATGCAATCGCTCGCAACTCTTCTTAACTCTGTCAACTCCCTCCGAGCACGCTTCAATGGGAAGCTAACTTGCTTGAAACCAAATATGGAGTCCCCAGACACGGTTCCGCACCAAATGCAGCGTGGAAACACACTACGGGAAGCTTCAGACTCAAGAAATAAGAGGAGGCTTGTCCGGGGTTGGATGCAATGCTATATTTACAGATTGCTGTTGGAGTGCAATGCTCAGGGAAGGAATAGATATTGAGAGGAGAATGGGAGAGAAGGCCGAGGGAAGTGACCGATGAGCAAGTGTAGCGAGAGTGCAGGGGAGGGGGCGACCTATAAGAGGCGACCCCAATCTCGGGTCGGGCCATGCCACCCGGCTGTTCGCCGGGTGTGATGTGCCGGGCCCGTCATCGGATATGCGTTGGGGCCACGTGGCCCCCTCTTCAGGATGCGGTAACCCAGCCGGTGCTTCCGGTATATTCCCAAACGGTATATTGCCTTGTGCCATTCCCCGTTCCCCAAGATAAATTTCTGAAATCTACAACTGCTGTGGATTCTGGGGTTCGTGCTTTTGTGAAAGCTGGACTGGAGACCCAGTGTGTGCACACGTCACTATAGAGTCCTGGTTTTTATTTACCCCTACTACATCTATATTGGAGTAAAATAAGTGGTGTGTTTTTTCGCACAAGTTTCGCAGTAGTAATCAATGTGTGTTACGAAGCGAGTATGCTATGTAGCATATTCCCAAACGGCATATTGGCTTATGCCATGCTCCATCCTCCTGTATTATTTCTAGAATCTACGAGTGCTCTAGATCCTAAGACTCCTAACACACACGTCACTTTACTCCTGGTTTGTTTGTTTGTTTTCGGAAATCTAGATCGGAGTACACAAGAGAATGTCACAGTAATTGATGTATTACAAAGCCCGAGAATAGGATATGCCTAAAACGGTATATTGGATTATGCCCTCCCCCACTCTCCCTAGATTATCTCCTAAACCTACAAACGATGTAGATTGTAAGATTTGTAATTCCGTGCTTCACATATATAGTGGGGTTGGAGACCCAAATGCATGCACAAAGTCACTATAATCCAGCTGTATTTGTTTTCTGAAATTCATATGTTTTTCAAAGCAAGAGCGAAGTAATTAAAAGGTTTTCGCAGTAATTGACGAGTTTTACTAAGCCAGTAATAGAATATTCCCAAACGGCATATGGGATTATGCCCTTCCCTGTCCTCCTACACTCTTTCTGAATCTACGCCTGCTGTAGATTCTGGGACTTGTACACTCATAATGGAGCGGAGAGAGACCCAGTGTGTATACACCAGCCACTGGTTTTGTGGGTTTTCTGAAATGTACATAACGTAATGATTGGAGTAATTAATAAAGAGAATTTCGCAGTAATTGACTTGGAGTTTCAATACAAAGCATGTACTGTACCTACTAGGATATTCCTGAACGGTATATTGGCTTATACCCTTCCCCATTCTCCTGGATTCTCTTGGAAATCTACGGAGGCTTGGATTCTGTGGTCTGTAAATTCGTAGTTTCATCCTGGGATGAAACTACTAAGTCTGTACTCACACCCATAAGTTTCGGATGTCTAGATGAAGGTAGATGGGCCTTATTTGGTTCCTCGCTTTGTTATGTGCATAACATTATTCAGATCCATAACAATGTTCTGTGGGACTAACAATATTCCACGGAATATTCTTTATAATCAGACCGAATGTGGGGAACATTCTGTGGAATATTGTCAGTCCCACATAACATTGTTATGGATCTGAATAATGTTATGAGTGTTGAGGCATCTATAGTCGATAAGATAAGAGAGTTTGCATCTATTTAGGAGGAATAATAGTGGGGGTATTGTTTTTCTTGCAAAGAGAAACAAATTCTGAGGAGAATGCCAAATAATAATAATTGATGAAAATGAAAATTGCTACAGATTTTGAAGCGGTAAAGTTAGGGTAACACATAGTCGGATTTATAGGTTTACCCATAACCACTCATCTAAATGCTAATGCTTGGCTACGACAATTGTCAAAACTTTTACGAGGGTAATCAATCACTAGTTGCCACCACATAAACTTTAATTGTGTTCGCCTAAAACTATGTCATCCATAGATGTCATCCATGTCTGCATTACATGACCCACCCTAGTGAGCGGTTAAATGGACTTGATCGACAATGGATGCCTCAGCCTTACCTCACACTACTTGGATTCAAAAGGATGAAGTTTCTATGCGTCCACACATGTATGCCATAACATTACTCAACTCCAACCCTCTACTTTGTGGGTCATGAAAGGGTCCAAGAATGCATAACCACCCACCCACCCACCCCCCCCCCTTTATGTTGGGAATTCCAGCTTCACTAGTTGGCTCAAGTTGAAAACAATAGCAAATTAGTGAACTCCTTACCCTTTATAATTATTAAAAATGTGCAAATTAGTAATCTATGACAGTTGGGCATGGACTATTTGGCTTGATTTAAGGGCCTCCCCTTTATAGAAAAAAGACCAACCCTAACCAACTTTCTAATGTTATGCAAACAAAGTCATGATCAATCCCATAAAGTTTTGGAGTTATTTGTGAATTATTATGAATGATCAAAGTCCACTAACAATGAGCCATAAGAAGGCGACATAGTCCCCCCCACTCAATTATGTTGACTATTTGAACCCATAATGGTTAGCATATTTTGATCATGTACTCTAGTCTCTTTTAAACGCATGTCTTTATTGCGTATGTTCTTAGATCAACACTTACCACCCAACACTCAAATATATCCACTTATACCAAGATTGGGGTAATTAAGTAAAATTCACATTATTTAATGAGTTTTACAAAGGCAATGCTAGAATATTCTTCAACGGAGTATTGGCTCATGCCTACCCCTTCTGATAGTTGTTGTTGAGAATATATGGGTGACATAGATACTTGGAATTGTAGAATAATTTGATAATGGAGTGAAAACTTGGTGTATACACTAGCCACTATAGTAGTGGTTGTTTTTTGTCTATTAGGATATATAGTATACACTAGGAGTCACACTGCAACCCGTGGCAGGGTGACATGTATATGATATTGGGTGTAGAGTTGATCATGTCGTGAGGGTTGCTTGCTACAATCGGTATTTGTTGTGCTTGTGTCCAATGAAGATGCGACACGTGAGCAGTATCTAAGATGGTCAACACTCCATTGTATCATTATTGGAGGAATTGAGCAATTTTCTTAGGAATTGATGAGTTCTACAAAGCTCTACATATGTGCCACAATAGTCCCAAATGGAATATTGGGATATACTCCCTCCTTCCTTTTAGATTTGGATACCGCTCTTAAGCTCATACTTTTGAGAGTGAGGGATGTTTTTCAAATATACTGGGAATCTAAATTGGAGTAGTAATTTGTGAAGCAATTTACCAAAGGCAGTGGGAGAATATTCCCAATGGCTTATACTCCCTCCCCTCCTGGTAGATGAAGCTGAGCAAAATGCAATCTAAGAAATGCATAGATCTGTGGTGCATGAAATGAAAAGAAATTGATAACAAAGTCCAGGAAGCCAAAAGGCAATTGGGCTAAGAGTACATCATGGTGGTTTCAAACCGGCTAGGAGTATGGTAGCCTCTGTGACATAGAGACTAATGTCAACTTGATGGAAAGACACGAGGCTCCCTAATACTGCATTCTCAAACAATGATGGAAACTTATGTATAATGAGATTACATAGGGACTTTCCCACACAAAGTGGACCTCATTTTCAACTGCAATGTAGTAAGAGCAAAAGTGACAAAACTTGTTATCACTAGAGATAGGGATAGTCGACCATCACACAGTAAGAGTGTGGATTGGTTGTTGGATGGATGCAGGTCTTGCATTGCTAAATGTGAATGATTTTACTACATTCATTTGTGACGCATGTTACATCCATGTTCTGGCATAACATTATTTAGTTGCTATCGACCATTCCATTCTAACAATATCAATGACAGTGCTTCACCCGAGCTTATCAGGTTGGACCTGTTGGTAAGAGAGAATAAACACGGTCTAGTTCTGAATAGTATAAGACTTATACCCAACCCACCCAACCTATACTCGTAGCTGGATAATGTTATGGGAAGTGTTACATTTAAGAAGTGTCATAGACTTTTGGGAGATTATCCTTTTTAAATGGCATTCATTTCAACAAAGGGGAGATAATTTTCTTCAATTTCAAAGTCACTGAGCAAGTTTGGATGCAATAGAAAGGAGAAGAAAAATTACTAATCGGGAGGACAAACAATCTGCCACCAAATCCGTGCTATTCGGAGACTTGTTGCAAATAAAATTAATTATTGGGCTCCGATCGATGATTGCCAGTCTCATTAAAATAAGTATATGTATCTAATCGAAAAATGCTAGTCAGACCCGTCGTCACTGCATTGACGTAAGCTTAGTGAATGATTGCAGACAATTTTCAAGTTCAAAGCTGAGACCAGATTACATGTGTGTTTATAAGCAGACAGAACTTGTGCCGATGACTCATGAGCGGATGCGAGAGCATTGTATAAAACTTATTGAAGGCACCCGTGTCAAAGACCTCACTCAGCATTCAAACTAAGTTCACAATGGGTTGGTTTGTAAGCATCAATGAGGGCCACTTCACACACGAAGGCTGAAGGCCCGTGACCATTGCATTCTAAGATCTTCCATTGGTCCAAAAGGCTAGGACCGTCCAAGTCCACTTCACACTAGAAGGTGAAGGTCCAAGGGCCCAAAGAAAGTTATCATGGGCGGAAAGTCTAGTACATGGATTCCTATGTGGTAGACTATGGACAATGTTTTATGGTTGTTGGAATTTACATCAAGTCCACCCTCCAAGAGGTAAGCCTAATGCAATTCTGACAAACCATGTCAGTTACATGTATGGTGCGGGTCCTCCCGACTACATGGTCACGGTCCTTGGCTCATGTGTGAAGTGGCCCTAAGATGTGACTTCATTCACATGCAATTATCTCCAACGTCTCATATGCATTCAAAGCAATGTTTCTATGTGTCGCTCTCCTTACGTGGCGGTGTGTGGCACTTGAGCCCCACCCCCCAACCTCCATCTACCTTTCAACCAGGTACATTGGTCTTTTATCTAGTTTATTCTTGGCGTTGGCTAATCGGCCTTCTATTTATTAAAAACACAATTAGTGTGTTTCATTCACTTGTGTGTGTTTTCATCATCAAAATTCATACAACTCCTTCAACTTTGAAATCATAGTATTTTGAGCAACGAATCGTAGGAAATTCACAAAATCAAAAGAGGGGCACAACTTAGTTTGGTTCCCTTGGGAGGGACCCTTCCGGGTTGAAAAGAGGGGGGGGGGCGCACCTTCCAATGAAGGTGAGTGAAATCCTTTGTATAAAGCACCTCCTTGATCCACCAAGTCCTGCCAATTAGCCTCAAGAATCGCTTGATCTCTTCTTGATATGCACTCCTAAATTTTGCATATATGGTGATATGGTTTCTATGAGTCATATCGGAGTGGATGGTTTCACTCAAAAACATGTGACTAGTTTGAGTTGCATTCATGTCTCCATTTGAGAGCACCTTCATGTTGTCGTTGTTGCTAGTACATCTTGGACATTTTAGTAATGTGCCTCCCAATTAGAATGGGCAAAAGTGCTCATTTTGAGATCATGCATGCACTCTTCCTCTCCTATTGACCATGAAGTCTTGGCCAAGCCCCCATAGCTCACAACTAGGAAACATGGTCTCCAAAAACATGCTTCTAAAATTGACAAAACCAAAATCAAACTATATATGAAGCACTTCAAGAAAAAATAGGATAGATGACGTTCCCAAACAACAAGAGTCGTAGAAAGAAAAAATGCTACAACGATTTTAAAGATAAAAATAAATGCTATTCAACAACATGTCTCCTATAACTCCTCTCATCTGCGAAGTGTCATTTAATACCCCTTTTGTGTTTACACAAGGGTCTAGATTGGACACATTGGTTAAACAAAATAGTCATTTAGTATGTGTTGTTTGGGACCATATTTTTTGCTACTAATGTTGTGCCAGGTTATAAGTTACAATTGGGTTGACCTCATAAGATTGAAATCAGGAACATGATCTCCTCATAGATCCCAACAGGCACCCCAATTATTACATGGTTGTCATTTCATAAGCATATGATATGAAGTCCCCATCGTCAACTTGATACTTACATAGTGTCACATCTCCTTTAATTGTTCTCAATTGGGGAGCATCATCTAGTCCCCCTTCCTTTCTTTTGTTGTGGAGGGTCTCGATTGGACACGTTAATTAAACAAAACAATTATTTGAAACGTGTTTGTTTAGGACCATGTTATCTATTGGGTAAATTATATTTGGGGCCATTGTTCCTACTAGGTAAATTACATGGTAGCAGTCTATAAGTTACAACGGGGTTCACCTCAGAAGATTGAAACGAACAACAATATTGCCACTGCAAAATGATCTCCCCATACACCACCAAGCACCCCAACTACAAGGTTGTCAATTGACAAGCATACGACATGAAGCTCCCCATCATCAACTTGATACTTACAAAGCAACATGTCTCCTGTAACTCTTCTCAATTAGGAAGTATCATCTAGTCCCCCCCCCTTCTCTCTTTCCTTGTAGTGAAGGGTCTAGATTGGACACGTGGAGTAAATACAACAATTATTTGATGCATGTTGTTTGAGACCATGTTTTCTACTAGGTAAATTACATTGTAGCAAATTATAAATGACAACGGGCTTCACCTCAGAAGATTGAAATTGACAACAACATTGCCACCGCAAAACGATCTCCCTATAGAC
Source organism: Polytrichum formosum (assembly GCA_964035585.1). NCBI lineage: Eukaryota > Viridiplantae > Streptophyta > Polytrichopsida > Polytrichales > Polytrichaceae > Polytrichum > Polytrichum formosum. The sequence continues at coordinate 11,466,292 of OZ037935.1, read as the reverse complement.
CCCACCAGGCACCCCCAATTACTACATGGTTGTCGTTTCATAAGCATACGACACGAAGCTCCCCATCATACTTACATAGTGACACATCTCCAGTAACTCTTCTCAATTGGGAAGTACCATATAGTCTCCCTCCTATCCTTCGAAGTGGAAGGTCTCGATTGGACACGACGATTAAACAAAACAATCATTTGAAACGTGTCGTTTCAGGCCATGTTATCTACTGGGTAAATTGTGTTTGGGATTGTATTACCTACTGGGTAAAATTGTGTGGTGGCGGTTTATAAGTTACAACGACGGGATTCACCTCACAAGATTGAAATGAACAACAATATTACCATCGCAAAATGATCTTCCCGTAGACCCCACCATGCGGCCCACCACAATCACTACGGGCTTGTCATTTGACAAGCATACGACACGAAGCTCTAATATCATCAACTTGATCATAGTACTGACATATGGAGTCCCTTGACCCCACCGCCAATGAAACAAAAGGGCCCCCAATTGCACAAAAGGCTGCCAAATTGACGATATTATTCCCGTCCCTAGTCCGAATTCGCTACAGTTGCCCGATGCCTTGGGCCGGAGTTTCGTAGCACAAGCCGGGCACAAATCCCCATGCGAAACGCATCATCATACTATGAGGCCTAGCCCGTACATGCATTAATCTACTAACTAAAATTTTGGGTCCCGAGTGCCCGTAATATGCACCCGGGTGGTTCTTTTGGGGGTTGCCATCGGGGAAAATCCATAACCAATTGTCATTTATAACATGGTTTGCATATGTTGTCCATGAGTTCATCCATTGTGTTTGATAACCAACTTAAATAGGTGGATGTTTCATCTTTCCTGCAGCTCATCGTCCACTCTTGTCTGATTGGTTTATCTAGGCCATAAGTGTTAACCCTTGAAGGTTCAAGAGGTCCCTTGTGGGATTCAAGACATGATATGAAGATGTTTAGAATCGATTATTGTTGGTTTTTGGTTTTAAATGTCAAATGTGGTCCCACCAATCGATAACTTGTTTGTTAATCGGATTCTTCCAATGAAGGATAGTTGCCATAGGGGACTCTACATTTTGACAAAATAATCGTTCCTCCACCAATTTTTTTTATTACAAGTGCCATGTTTCAGTTTATTATTGGATGATGCCCACATAAATCCCACGCGAGAACTACATTCCGTCACTAATAAAAGTGGAATAGAGTGCCTTCTACAAGATGTGTAAACCAAAAAATACCGAGAGATTTGGAGTTGTATAAACGGCCCGTATCAAAAAAATACATACAGCGTGTATGTTAACACCATTACTTGAAGCACGAAGTTGTCTTCAATATAGTGTCGATCTCATAGACCAAGTAGAATTTGACTTTATATTTGTTGGGGACTCATACAAATGACTGTTGGATCTTTCAAAACACATACCAACACCTTTCAAGGTTAAGTTGCCAAAGTTTTTAGAGGCTCCAAGACGTCGGTTGAGCAGACCGCACTACTGGTACATGTAAATTTTGCCTTCTACGGTATATTAGCATCATTTTTTCTTAATGAAATAGAAAATTGCCTTCAACATAGTTTCAGCCCCATAGACCAAGTAAAATTTGACTTCACCTGTTGGGGACACGTACACATATTATTGTGTTGGGCTTTAGAATGCATACTACCGGTGCCTTTCATTGAACGTGAATGAGTTATGCATCAAAGTTTTAAGAGGCTCCCGGATGTCGGTCTGGCTTTATCTGTTTGATTGCCCGAAGAAACCCCCCCCCCCCTCTTCCATTGTCGGCACGGTGCCCAAGGGGGTTCATGCCCGTGTATTATTTTATGCCTTGAAACCAAAAGGCTGCAACTGGATGAGCTCGAGCGGGCGAAAAATCAGGTGCCCACAGGCCTTAGTTGCCGCAAAAGTGGCCATGAAAATCGTCCAAGTGTCAAGCTTTTGTCGAGTAGTAGCCAAAGTTTGGACACACAAAAAACAATGGTTTCGTCTTCACAAGTCGTACTGCTGCGCACTCACAGTGCTTATCAGATCAGAAGGAAAGACAGAAAAAAGAAGAAGAAGAAAAAGAAGGAGAAGAGGAAGAGGAAGCAAGGTGGCCGGGAATCGCTTGAAATTTAGGGTTGAGTATTGAAAGGGCACGATGGCACATGGAAGAGGAGATGGCCCCACTTTGTGATGTTGTCCGAACAAAATCTCGATGAGTTTTGGTTGGCGCTATTGTAGAACCTTAGCCTAACCCTCCTCCACTACTGAATGGTGGCAATAGCATATGGACAAAAGAGGCTCTTCATTCATGTTTGTTTCCTTGACCCCTGATGTCCTATGTGACCATAATCTGGTCGTGAGCAGTTCGCTAACATGACGAACACTAATCGGGATATCATTGTAGTTTTCTTCCACTAGATGATAATATAATCTACAAATGTGGTGGTAAGACCATGTAATTCCCGTAGTATATATTGGACACAAGTTGCCTAATGATGTGGCACTGCGAGCTTTCAGCAATAAGCATCATCATCGTAATAAAAATAAAACTCATAAAAAATTATCTTAAAAAAACAAAAAATTAACTATATGAGTCCATAAGCACATGTCTCTTACTCAAGCTTGAAATTGCCTTGTGCATATATCATACAAATTATGAAGGAAACTGACAAATAGTTTCTAAAATACAAGCTAAAGCATGCTATAAAGAAATTTGTGTTGGTCTTTGCGGTGAGATTTTATTATTCTTCATATGCGTCAGCTTGTGTAAGGATTCCAATTCTAGCGAAGGGTCGGCATCACACTCTTGAAACAATGTTATATATGTTTTTGAAAGAGGAAAAAGAATACTAAACAAAACAAAACAAAACAAAACGGTTGTTTAGGATTCTTCAATGGGAGGTTCCAAACCATCACGATGAGTAGACTCTGTGAAGAAATTTCCAAAACTTGCACAATAGGACATAGGTAACTTTGATAATTATCTTCAGAAATAAATAAATAACCAACGTTGGGCAATCCAACATGAATTTGAGCCTGTTGGCCCCACCATGCTCAAGAATCCTCTTGGTGTAGGGTGGGGTTTACTGCCTACCTTGCGGTGGGTGGGCTCTTGGCTTCCTATCTACCTAACTAGATTTTTTTCCGTCAAGTAGAGAGAAGATTTCACAGCAGGAATCGAACCGCCAACCACTCCATTCGGTATCTCTCCATTGTCACCCGGTAATTTAAGATCATCTCCGACCATAATTGTCTTCATGTGAACCATGAATGTAATAGTTTTGATCCCCCCCCCCAAAAAAAAAAAAAAAGATCAACCCTTCACATGAAGAACCCCAACCATGGGATAATTTGGCCACAAACATAAGAATAACAAGTCACCCTAACAGCTAGTTTTAAGGTTGAATATGATACATACTAAGTGATGGCTTTATTATTCACAATATGGTATGATTTGCTCCATATTTTGGCAACTTGCATAATGATGCCAATTTTTATCGGGGTCAACATCACATCCTCTTTACAATGTTATTTATCTTTTGGAATCATTGCTATCGTTCGGAATTTTGGGAGTGTGAAATAAGAAGAACCCGGGAGTAAGGTAATGTTCATGGCACCCAAATGATGGCGTACATAAGAGAGAGTAACCATGACCGCTTATTTATGGAGATTAGATTAGGAAAAAAACGGGGACATTAGGTATCAAAAGCAATACATAGAAAGTAAGTTACACGGTGATTTTACATGATAACAAACCGTGCATCAATTTATGTTAATCGTGATGTGTATGGAGCTCCAAGTCAAGATTTTGGGAACAAAGAGGTTATTAACTAAATGGGGTTGTCATGATCCGCATTTGTTGGTTCTTCTCTTACGGGTCTCTTTACATCGGATCTCCGTGTGCATCATTTTCGCTATATTTTCCAAATACATAATCTACACATATAAAAGCATGCATTACAACAAACTAGAATTTGGATGTGACAAACACATGGGACTGATATGTCATAACTATTCAGATCCATGACAATGTTATGTGGGATTGACAGTGTTCCATGGAATGTTGCCAATCCCACATAACATTGTTATGGATCCGAATAATGTTATGATGACACTTGATTGAGTACATAGCATTATTAAGTAAGTTGTGGGGCACTGCACCGTCATAACATTATTCAAATCCATAACAGTGTTCTGCGGGACTGACAATATTATGTGGAATATTCCCATATTCAACCTGAATGATGAAATATTCCACAAAACAATGTTATGGTGGGTTTGGTTTGGGAATCCCACATGTATTGTGTGTCATTTATTTTTTTCTTCTCCCTTTTTTTGAACTCCAATTAGTTAGCGCGATTTTTGTTCACTGCATGAAGCTCTTATTGGCGGTTGTCACTGACACAACAGCTAGAGGTGTTTTTCTAAGTAAAACAACACTCACATTGGCACCATGTCAAGCAAGTTAGTTGCCTTCGTTGCAAATTCCACAATCTGGGTGGCAATAACAAGTAGCCATGTTTCTAGAAATTATGACAAGCTCTCATCGTTCACTTCCTGTTTAGAAAGGGAGCAACGGTGAGAGGCTGAGTAATTTTATGTACCTTGTGCTAAATGATTGTAACAATAATTGTACTAGCTTTGTTGTGTATGGTTATTGAATGTGAGGACTTAGGGTTTGTGGCAAGTAGGTAATGGGGATGAGGGGACCTCTAGTAAAAACAACCACCACCCTTTTTAGTCAAGGGTTTCAATAGGCTAGGTATCTCGATGCTATTTGTGGAGTCCATTGCCTTGTATGTTGAAGAATATATAATGCATGAGTGCATCGCATTTCCATCTCCTCCATGAATGAGTTTATCTCAACAACACCAACGAAACTTCATATTTCTAATGTGCATGGGGGATGTTACTACGGGGGTGCAGTAAAAATAATACCCCTCCCATGAATCCCGTTCGTTGTTATTTCATTTAACATGGATCTTGCTAGAATAAATCGGAGCCTCTAACCATGAATAAGGAGCCAGGTCAACTAAAAATAAGAATCCTCATGATATATAATGGCTCTCCTCATTTTTACCCTCTCCCATGGTAAGTTATGTGTCACAAAAACTTACCCACATGCATGACTATAAGTCACACAAGGTAAATTCTCTTTGTGTTGCAAAAGTAGGTCCGCGCTAGCCACTCATAACATTATTCAAATCCATAACAATGTTTTGTGGGATTGACAGTATTATGCAGAATATTCCATCATTCGGGGTGAATATGAGGAATATTCTATAGAATATTGTCAGTCCTGCATAACACTGTTATGGATCTGAATAATGTTATGCTCCAAACAACTGATGTATGTCAGTAATAAATAAATAAAATCCCAGGGCAAAGGATTACCAATGACTTTCTACATTCAATTGTCCGTTGCATTCTTCCCATAAACAAACAAAGCATATACATATACACGCCTCTGGATATCCCACCAAACCGGAGCAAAAGATGGCTCTTTGATTGAATGGGGGAGCCCAGTGATCAATCTATGGTAGAAATACGGAAAACGGTGAAGCTAAGTTGATTCAGCCAGAAAGAGTGGTTTGAATTTGTGCAGTATTTTTCAGAGATGGAGTAGAGGAAATGATGAGGAATGCAAGTCGTTTCATAATTCTTATTCTATGTAAATAATCAGTTACATTTCTCCAAAGAGGCAAGTAAGTCAAACCCCCTACTTGTATAGTAGAGTCTCCCTAATTTGAGCATCAAAATATCGTGCTTTGCATATGAATGCACACAAAACGGTTAATTCAATGGCACCTAAAAGTGATCGCAAGTGGTGTGAAACAACACCTATCCGGCCAATCACTACATCCCACCTATCACTGCATCATTTTTTGGCTACCACTTTTATAGTTAGCTATTCTGGGTCCACATGACAATCATTTTACCCCTAGTCTAGTGCACCAATAGTGGTCATTCACTGTTTTTAGTTTTTCTACCTTAAAATCTTTTGTGGAATTACTAGATGCCAAAATTATAACTTTATCCCCCCCCCACTCTCCTAGTTCTATGTGGCATGCCCCTTCTAATACAAACAGAAGTTTGGAAAACATACTTGTGGCAAGGTACGTGGGCGTTGTTTGGTTCGTTTTTTATGATCTACAGAACGAAACTTGTGTTGCATTAGCAAATCTATGACAAAGCATTAGAAGAAATCAAAGTAAAAAGTTGACTTCCCCTTATTTAGTTATAGTTATCAAATTATTAAACAACACTCCATGCTTTCTTCATCTTGGAAATAAACCAAGATGGCTACTAAAAGGTTATGCCAAGTAGGACATGAGAACATGCGAATAAGGGGTCGGGTCAGGGACATCACTTGGCAACCACCAACCACTAGATGTAGCTGCCCCACCATCCATGATCGAAATCCAACGGAACCAAGACTTAGGATTAAGTAAATTGGATGAAACCCTAATGCCCCCATCCGTTTGGACACTAAAGACTTAACGATGCCCAACAAATGTATGATGGCACCACATGGACGTTGAGTGAGCTCCATTTGGGCCCATTCTTTAGAAACATACTACACCCTAACCTCCATAATGTCACCCTCTATAATGTCACCCCCTCTCTTACATCCCTAAACCCTAGGGAATAGATGTGCTTAGTCTAAATCTCCCTCCTTGTTGTCACATTTCCTTCTCATATGTCATGGGTTTTGACTTTAAAATAATCCATCAAAGACTTCAAGCCACACACTTGCACGCATCATGTTGCCATCATTTTCACTATTGTCGTCATTGCATTGTTGACTTTGTGTTATTCCATAATGTCACATGCTACACTATTTCTCTATTACCACACATCCATGTTAACATTGTAGACCTCCTTAATATCACGTGCACTTTGGTTGCCTTAGGCATGATATTAGGGAAGTTAGAGTGTATTTTCATAGGACGGACTTGGTGCAATTCGTTCTTTTTTCTTTCTTTTTTCTTTTCTCTTTCCACCCAATTGATTTGGGTTGCTGTGGAAACGTTCTCAAATGAAGTAACTTAATAATATGTTACAAATAATGATACGCATACAAGAAGGAAAGTATCTTGTTGGTTCATGAGCTTCATGGATTGGTAGATTGTTGCTCATAGCCCACCCACACTTACTAGTGCGGGGCACCAGTGAATGGTTCCTACTAGAATTGGTTACATCAAGTGGCTCTCATTAGCTAAACCAACTCTAAAAGTGGCCCCTGCTGGTAGGTGTCGCTCTTTGCTTGCCCAGACCAGTAAGTGTGGACATGCTTTAAGTTAGGCATATTGTTCTATTGAATTGTGCTATCTTGTAGCAAAACAATGTATGAATTACCGACACTGTAACAAAGATGGAAGTTGGGAACAAGGAGTGAAAGTTGAAGGTTATTCAAGTTATGCCAATTCTTGGTCCCCATGTTGTTTCTGTGTAGAATTGCTAGATGAGTGTTGTGTTGGTTTATTATTAACACGCTAGTAGGAAAAGGGGTCTTCTCAACATGGCCCATTTTGATACATTGTCATCCAGGTCTTGTCAAAAACACCACATTTTTGTGTCAAAATCGTTAGTAAAAACATTATGGCATCGAATGACAAGGTTGTCAGTAACACGATTGTAGATTTGGCGTTACCAATCTACGAGGGGTCTCCATTAGGCACATTGATCGAGCACATAGTTGTATGGAAGTTGTGGTTGTTAGGACCGCATTCCCTACTAGTGAATGGGTGTGTCAAAAAGACTTCCTCTTCCTACTACCATAGAGAGTTGTGTGGTTAAAACTTTTGACTGTTGAAACTTGATATATGGGTGGAATTTCATAGGGTCTTTGCAATGCGAAAATGACACGTAGCAAATTTCTTCCCAAAACAATTAATCCGAGGTGAACTAAATGAGGAGATCATCACATATCTTGGAAGTCATCCATCATAAAAGCCTTAAAATGGTATGCAACCCAGAGGTTGCTATTTAAGTTTATTTGACACCAAAACCAATTTTTTTTAAATTGCATTAATTTAGTCCAAGTCAAATGAGATGAATTCAAACACAAACATGTAGGAGATCAAGTTTTTATGTTGGATGGATGAGAGGTACGCTTACATGCAATAAATCTCTTTCTCTCTCTCTCTCTCTCTATACTTAGTTCTTGACATGCCATTTAAAGACTGTATCGCTTTGAATAAAGACCCTATATAAGGTTCCACCTTAGGGGTCCAACAAAGGGAGGATAAAATAAAGGCTCAGCCGTGGATCCAGAACTTGCATCTACGGTCATAAAAGTTTACCTAATCTTATATTAAGAGGAAGCCAACCTCAGTACTTCCTTTCCAAGTGTAAACCGCTTTAGCAGTTTACACTAAGTAACTTCTGGGATTAGGGTAAACGTGACATGAGCTTGTAGGAAGTGGAAGTGACTGACTTCAAGCTTTGAACGTCAAAGGAAGCAAATGGCCAAAGAACAGGTAAAATACTCATTGAAAGTATTGAGTATTGTGTATGATGGGGATACTAAATGTATGATTATGCCGTATAAGTTTGTGTGACATAGATAACAATTGGGTTCTGCTGTAATTCACCTCGTGTACGTTACTAACCCTCTCCGTGGATTTGGTTGGTGGCATGGGCACAGGTGAGGCAGACCCTTCACAAATATAACGGCTACATTAGGTTTTGTATACCATCTGATTGCAAAATAGTGTGTGTGTAGATGAAGGTTACAAAAACATATGCAATGACCTGTTTTATTCTACATTGCAAGTCATTGAGCATATGATGAGGGTTACCACTTTACATTTGAATTACTGGAGCTAAGTTGTAAGGAGACTCTGATAGGGTTTACATTGGAAAACCTTAGTAGTATGGAATACTCCAAGGTTTTACTAGTAACAAAAATCTTTGTAAGATGCTCCAAAGTGTTATGTTTTGACATTTGCATTGCAATGATGTTATTTGAAAAGAACTATGCTTGAAAATAAGCTTAGCTTCTCTCAAGAAATCTCTCTCTCTCTCTCTCTCTCTCTCTCTCTCTGTCTGTGTGGCAACCACTGTAGTTGTCGGTTGATGTTACGAAGTCTTCCCCTTGACTACGAATGTGGCTCCTCTTTTCTACACGCCCGTCACGTGATATTGGGGGCGAAAGGCTGCATGATTTAGGGTTGAATTTTATGAGGAGAAATGCTGATCCTTTTGGAAATCCACTTAGGTTATTGACTTTTGAGGGAGTATCATATATGAATATACCTCATGTTTCAAATCGTTAATTGGTAGAACTACGATCGGAAATTTCTCAGCAAGCACCAGAGGACGTGCTCATAATCAGCCAAACATTTCAACTACAGTACTGTTAGTTTCAATTTACAGCCAAAATGAATGGGGGTGAAGTTCAATGAAGTTTCTTCCTAGTGTGGAGAGGAGCTTCCCTCACAGGTGCCTATAATGTGATTGTTGCTTCTACACTAAATAGCATCGTTAGCGTTGATTCTATGATACTTACTTCTATTACTATAGTGATTGTAACAACGGACCAAGATTACTGGAGAAAATAAAATATTGCATTGAATAAGTAAGAAGTCACACTCACAAAACTCCATGTGTCAAATAGTGAAATTGAGTGCATCTTAGTAACCTAGAAACCAAAAGTCAACTCAGTAAGTCGCTCTATTCAAAAGGTCACACTAATGACCCTATTTGGTGTAGGAGACGTATCCTTTTTTCACATCCCCCATTACACAAAAACGTAGAGCATTTGCTTTTGAAATGTCAAAGGCATCTTGGGACAAACCCAATATGCCAAACACGAGAAAATTGAAGTGGTTAGGAATGGTATCACTTCTATTCCCATTCTATTGTTGGATATGTCTTTTTGGCAACACGTCGTAATGTACCCCAATATTTGTGTCATTAACTTGAACGACATCATCTATGATATGATGGTCAATGACAATCAAGTCATGAAGTGTGTCAAGTTTAGAAGTGCAAAAGTCCAAATGGTTATTGAAACCAAGTTTGTAAGAATTCGGTGCACCGATGCAGGTGATTATGGTCAGGTTCAATAGAAGTTGAACCCTCCTTGTCTTGATGTCTTAGAGGATTCTCTCTTGACATAACAAGGATAAAATACGACTCAGCCTTGTCTTGTCCTCTGATTTGCCATATTCACTTCTTTTATGCCAAAAAATGAACATGAAAATACAAGTATACAATTTGAAGGTGCATGCCCTCACATAACATCACCAAGCTTCAACTTTTGGCTATGTGGGGCCCAATAACAAAGCAGGCAGTTTCCAAAAAAGATGCTCTTTAGCCCATATCAAATGTTGAATTTGGGCATAACAAGACCAAGGCTAATCAACATCTATAAGTCAACAACCTAGGTGCCATGCACATGAACAACCATCAGTCGCTCTGCTTGGCAGAGATGATGAATCTCATCTAGCTCCGCTAGCGAGGGTGGTGAAATGGACCGTCTGCCTTAGGCCGGAATCCATGGGTTCGCCCCCCTCCGCTGGGTAATTCTCTGTCAAGTTTCTTACTATGAAACACCCTCTTTCTCCTTTCTCTCTCACACTCACACACATATGAAGATAAAACAATGGGGGAAGAGTGAATGCCGGAAGCGGAAGGAGGCGGAGGCTGAGGCCCAAGGCGCTCTCCGCCCGCCTGGCGTGTGAGCCTCCCCGGCCGGTCAATCGCAAGGGGCGACGCGGGGCTCTGCCAAGCAGATGGTTGGGCGGATCGGCGCCATGTGCTCTGGCCTCTAGTTGCTACCAGTTGGGTGACTACTATGGTCTATTATGACAGACAAAAATAATTAACAATTGACAATGGTTATGAGTTATATGAGACACAAACTTCATGTTAATGGACCGGTAATGGCCGATTGTTTTATGAAGATTTTGGGGAGAGAGAGAAAGAGAGACCAGTTTAGGGGTTAATTTAGCTTAAAAACAATAAGCTCCAAACTCAACATAATGACCAACATTTTCATCCTCCCACTCAGTAGGTGTTGTGAACGCTTTACCCGTACCCAAAAGTTCACTTTCTTTGAAAAAAGAACACATGGTACTTGCTAAATAATAATATGTAAGAAAAGGGCTGATTTCTTGAGAATATGGATGAGTGAAGATGGCTGATTGCACTCGGTAACTGTTGTGAACGTTTACCCGTTTTCTGAAGTTAACTTTTTAAGGAAGAAAGAAAACACATGGTACTTGCTTAGCAATGTTACCTATGTGAGAGAAGAGCCGGGTTCTTGAGAATAAAGATAGCCAATGGCACAAATGTTGTGTCCAGAATAGCTGCACGCATGGATGGTGGGATCACATGTCACATTTGAAAAGATACAAGTGGCCATATAATTACAACGAAGCCTGAGTAGTAGTGACGCATTATTATTCATTATCCTCTCTCTCTCTCTCCCTTCTACATGCATTTTGGCATTCGCCTTCTATGATTAGCCCCCGCCCAACTCCCCAGTCGTGCCATGATCACACCAACGTTTCCTTCCGGTTCCAACCGTGGAATTACTAGGGATTATGTTGAGAAATAGATGTTGGCTCATCACTTTTCACATTGTTATAGTTGGAGATGCCGACAAATGGTGCTAGAAGTGGTTGGTGTGGTCAACCCCTCATGGGCATGCAATGGGTACATACAATTTTATCAAATCGGTTGAAAAGCTCCATGTGCAATGTTTGGGGAGATTCTTGGGCATTATCGGGCAAGATCCTAGTGTTTCAAGTCTACTCGGTTACATTATGTGGTCTATCAGTTTTTCCCATTATTAAATTGAAGCAGATTCCTCTAAACAATGGGTAATTTTCCACAACAGTACTAAGCACTTTGTGTTCATTATGTGGATCCTTGAGAATATAACCACGGGATGCACAAACCTTACACGAGGAGACTCACATTGAGATTGAGCTCCCATCATCCCATGGTCATATTCCTAAGGCCCACAATTGCGTGGTAATGGCATGTCCTCAAGTCTTGTACTTCAAACGGCTATTGTCAAACTCCACCGGTTCATCCGCAACTTAGCGGTCGGTTAACCCCGTTCATTTGTCCACGCGGGCTCTTTCTCTATTTTTACGTTCCTTAGAATTACCGCCAAAAAAAAGGGAAAAGAAAAAAGGAAAGCTCAAAGCATGTCACTCCTTCCTCCTCATGCAAGGTTTCCCCGCAAATCTGACTGATGAGGCCCTCTCGGGAGGCATAAATCAAGGGCACTCCAAATGCGGAGCTCTAGTGGTAGGAGGGGTAGTTCCACCTAATAAGCAGCAAGAGTGAGTTTGTTTGTCCCAAGATCGAGGCTCATCCATGCGCAATGAGTCGGCCCCACGGGTGTAACTTATATACCCACAATATATATAAGGACTCCTCCCCACCTACAATATATAACATATACCCTTGGAGCCAGCAGAAGTTAAGTGTTACTATCTATAAATGTGCAGGCAGCTCCGGAATTCCCAACGTCCAGATCGACTCCCCAGTACTTGTTATATTGGGAGGAGGGAGATGAGCCAATAATAAGATACACCCACACATATAAAGAGCTTTGTTGACTGGTCCCACATATTGGAGTCCGTGTGGTGATGAGCTCATCCCATCCCATCCCACCCCACGGGCAGCAGAGTCGAGTCATCACATTCTCCTGCCACCACTGCTAAGTTACAACAGTACTTCTTCGTCAAGCAGCCACCCCACCGGCTGGGGCGAACCAACCCCTATATCCGTACCTTACCGGGGAGGGCGAACGGCTGGGGATTCGTGGCACTCACTTAAAATCATCCATCCTACATATCGTGGATGAAGTGGCTCCAATACAAAAAGACCCCCTATGAGGTTGAGGGCCGATTCATTCGAATGTGGCATCACTAGACATCCGGTAAGGTACCAATGTATGGGTCGGTTCGCCCTAGCCCACCCCACCCCACTACACTAGAGCTCAAGGAGGTTTCCACAGCATGGGGGACACAAGTGGCCATATGTGCGTGAAAGGGGACATTTTGTTCATGTGGCCCGGTTAGTGGTGCATTTCATTTTAATTCATTTTAAAATATGTGTTTTAAAATTATTTTTTAAATACTCAAAAAATGTGAGGTGTTTTTTAATTTTTAATTATAAATTCACTACTACAACCGGTCTAGGCCAGTAGGGTGAATATAGACATGCACAACTTCACCAATTGTTCATATTACCATATAGCATTCGTACATTCAAACTTCGAGCAACTGCACCGAGAGATGGAAAATGACAACGGTGACGTTGATGACGACGACATTGAACAAGGCGAATTTCGCTTCAGGGACGATTTAGACACAATCTTGGATCAATACTTGGGCAGAGAAGAGCTCGAAGAACTCATCCTGGAAGAGGGGAATGTTTTTGACAATGATTTGCCATAAAGGACCTCACAAATTTATGTCTTCGCTGATTTTAGAATGCCGCCTCCAACCTCTAGAATAAAAAATGCAACACTAGGCCCCATGTATCCTCGACCTGGACACATTTTTGCCCCCCATCGTCTAGTGATGGGTAAGCGGGTCGTGTTCCAAAGCACCTACGAGAAGGGGTGTGGGGTGAGGTGGTTGGGGGGGGGGTGAGATCGTTGATTGCTTATGTATATTGTTTTTGGTCATATTTGTATCTAAATCATAATCAACAAGCCCAAATTAGTCTAGTGAGGTTAATTTAGGATGAATAAGCCATGCATTTATAGGAGTATTGTTTATCATCTAACAAATTGTACCAAGAGTTGGTCCAATGGTTACTAGGAGAAGAATCAAGCATGTGGAGAGAGAGAGAGAGAGAGTGGCAAGTTTAGGTTTATTTTAATCTAGCCGAACATGCTAGCTAGATTGTTATAATTCTCAACAAGGATGATAATTCTCAATGTTAGATGCTTGTGGCCCACCAGTCTCCCTTGAAACACCTAGAAAACCCATAGGTAATCTCTAAAATGCCACTGCAAACCAATCACACATGTAGTAGGAACCATCTTGTAGCTCTTGAAGGGCATCATTTGTTGGAGTATTTGGATCAAGAACAAGGACACGGTCTTTAATCACAACACCTCCCTGACAGGGAGGTTGAAACAGGAGAAGGGATGATGTATATACATTGATTACTATTGTAGAGCATGAATATTATTAAGAAAAAACCTAAACCCTAATTGGCATCAAAATCCCCTGGACTAGCCAAGTGAACTTAAATGGGGATGAATAAGGAACAAACCTAAAGATCATCATTTGAAACTATCCCCCCTTCATAAATACTGCGAAACCAAATCCGCTTAGGGGATCCCGTCTCCCCTCCAAGTGGGGCTTCTCTTTGTGGTTCTTCATAAGCCTTTGGCACTATGTCTCACAAAAGAAAAGAAAAGAAAAGTTATAATGCCATTGTAACCCCATCTTACAAGCAACATAAACCACCTCGTACTACCCATTGGAAAGAGGGAATTATCATATACAAGCATACATCTCATTTACAACATAAAAGCCCTAACATAGTACGCAGCCCATAGATTACTTTTAGTAATCGATTTGACACTAAAATTAGCTTTCAAGACCCCGAATTAGTCTTCTCAAAGTCATTGAGATGAATGTGCAAGAAACGTATAGAGGGTCAAGGTTTTTTTTTATGTTGGATGAATGAGAGATACGCTCGTACAATCCCACCTCTTTAATACAACACTCAATAATACGACAACCACGATAAAATGAGAGAAATTCGCATATTTGTACAGACACTTGAAGGAATATTTATTTTGCATATGTGAAAACAATAAAATGCGTGTTTTCACGAAACACCTCGTTATTGTGACAAAAGAGTTATAATTTGTCATATTGTTGAATACGTGACACCTCGATAATACGACGGTTTTCTCGTTTCCCAATCGTGTCATATTAAGCCGGTAGGACTGCATATAATAATTCCCTCCCTCCCTCCCTCCCTCCCTCTCCGTTCTATCATAAGTAAATCCCTTTAAGTTGAAATTTGAAATAGCAATTGCGGGCATCAAATCCAAAGGCCTTATCTATCATATATCCTCAAATGATTGTGTAGACTATAAATATGTGTGTGTGTATAGTGAAGTGACGCACTACTTCACTTGAACACTACAAGGACTAGAGTCATAATATAGCATCATCACCCTCCAAGGGTTGCCGGGTGTTTTTATATAGTAGCGCAAGTGTCCACATTTGGTAGGGAAATGCCCGTGGACTCACCTTTATTTCGCTAGAGGTGCCTTATACAAATCTCTATACAAAATTGGCAAACTTTTACCCCCCCACATGTGCTACGTTGGCAGAAGGTCTTAAAATTGGATATTGGAATAGATTCTAAACTACTATGTTTGGCTATGAAGTGAGAGTTATGAAGTTTGGGGGAAAGGAGGGGTGAAGTGGAAGTCCCCACGTAGCATTCCAAATTTCAAATGTATACAATTCCGTATTGGAAGGCCTACGTGAGTATTGCATCACCGAATTTCGAGTTTGCATCACCAACTAGTACTTTGAAAAGAGGGATATGCAAAAATATACCACTTTTGCATAAAGACATATCAAATGTAAAAGGGCCGTAGCAATGATAAGCACTTTATGTAATGTGGCATTAAAATTGGTGTGGCATGTAAATTTGGGTGGGTTTAGGGGTATGAATCTCGCCCATCAAGCTCTGATGGGAATAAGGACAAATGTAAATGAAATCTGATGGGGTAGGGTTCGTATGTGCCAATCAACCAATGTCACTCCCTCCAGCCCAAAGTGATTGTCCTACTTCCCGGATTTTTTTGGGTCCCAAAATGACTGTCTGGTTCATCTACTCGGCTAGAAATTTGAGGCTCAAAGTCAAATATTTTTGCACCAAACTTCCTATATCAAGAAGTCTTTCGACACCGCAAAATATGGGGGCGTTTCGGAGTAGTTGTTGTTTTTATTTATTTTAAGAGTCGTACTTATAACTACTCAATCAATGATCAACGGGCCTTAATCTCGCCAAAATTAGAAACACGGACAATCATTTTGGGACAGAGGGAGTATCTTCTTCAATCTAGGTCCACCTACTAACCTACTCCTCTGGGTCACCAATGATGGAGTTTTGGATTAGCCTTGACGGTTACCCGTAACAACCAGTTTCTAATCCTTTAATGATGGGTAGTTGTAAGTTGAAAAGTGTCTAGTGGGCGCATGGAAGTCCAATGGCCTCTGGTCATGGCCCTCCACATTATGAAAGGCACCCAGAATGTGGTTGTTTGGTTGCTTTTATTATCTCCATGAGAACACATCCAACCCACTATTATCTAGAATCTATCGGGTCAATGAAAAACATGAAAATCCATCTTGAGAGTGTCATATAACACCCTCTCTACTTGCCACTTTCTTCATTTGTCGCATTTAGGTTTTTATTTAATGCACGAACACACTACTAGGCTTCGATTTCATGTCACTTTCTCTAATTGTCACCTTTAGATTCTAATGTGGATCGATGATGAGTAATGCACGCCGCACTAAATCAAAATGTAAACTATAATTGTCTTGGTTTAACCACTAATCTCACCTAAAGTGAAAACGTGATCAAATGTATCATAACACAAATTTACTTTCTCTAGCTGATTTATATACTACAACATAAGCATCGAAGACTTCGACAGCTGGGGCGAAACAACCCGTACACTGGTTCCTTGGAGGCAAGGGTTTAAGCATCCAACAAGGAACGAGTGTATGGTTGGTTCTCCCAAACCAGACTTTGACCTAGTGCATTAAACTCCAATGGTAAATTATTCACAATTGACAATTACCTCAATTTGCGTTGCAATAGTTATCAAAGAGCAAGACATCTAGCCATGGCCATTCAAAAGAGCGCTTACGCAAAATAATGGCTCATGACATAAGAATAGTATCAGCAGTGAATGATAAGTTAGTACACCTTGTGCCTCAAAATGATTGATTGTAAACCTTGTGCTTCAAAATGACCTCATGCTGATAAAAATCAGTCAGACGGTAAAAAAAAGAAAAAAAGCAGAAAAAGAATCATCACTGAACATCGAGCGGCACTGCAGTACTACAACCGGCGGTATTGGACAAGTGGCATCACGTTATTGGGTTTCGTGTCGCCACAACTCCCGCATATTTGTAATATTCAAAGTGCAACTTTAAGTTGTGTGATCAATGTGCAGTTTCTTCAAGCGCAATCGGATGAAAGGACTGGTACTTATAGGCTTATATAACACCATGCCCATGATCTGACAATTTGGTGATGGTTATAACCACACAAGTTCCAATGTTGCCGTGACGTGGCTTGGTCAACTTGAAGACAAATTCTAATCTAAACCCATCGTAGACTAGTTCCGCTTATATATATAACGGCGCAAAGCCGCATTTGATGAGTCGGTTCTTTACACATTCTTGACCACATTCTCAATCACGAGACAAATTGTGCACGAAAATTCGTGCCCCCCCACCCACCCTGAAGTTGATATTAGCTTCTATCTCACAAAGGCCATTGCACTCTGTTGCTCGAGGAAATTAGTTTGTTGGTTATCTTGATGTACGTTTTAGTATCATAAGCCTTTTGGATTCCCATTTCAGGTTAAAAATGTGTTCATTTCATTGACTTGAGAGATCCGTAAGGTATGTGACTTTCAGACTTCATAAAACACACATGACTGTTGGATTGGTTTGGGAACTGTTTCATTCACTCGGTGACTGCGCGATAAGCCTTGGAGTTTGGTGTTTTCAGTTTTAAACTTGAAGTTGAGATGCAAAAGTTATAAGAGGAGAGAGCGGAAAGCCATTGATATCGTAGGTTCTCCACCAACAATGTTTAGTTGGACTAGAACGGTGTTTGTATTTTGAGCACATAGATGAATCTCATTGCATGGACCGGTCTTATTTATGTAAGTGAGTTAGGGCCACTTCACACACGAGACTGAGGGCCCATCACCATTGCATTTCAAGCACTCTCATTGGTGGAAAAAGCGGAGCCTGTCCAAGTTCGCCTCACACTACACTTGAGGGACCAACGGAGTAAGTGAATGCAAGGTGGAGTAAAGTCTACATGGATTCCTACATGGCATCAAATGGACAATGTTTCATGGTCACTTGGACTACTTTCAAAAACCACCTCTTAGAGGTAAGCCTAACACAAAACCAGGAAACCATGGCACTCCGAAATCTCAAAACTGTCGATTTATTGTATTTTATCATGTGTGAGGATCCTGCATGAATAAAAATTCATCGAAATTGCATTTGGTTGAGGGCCCGGTGGTATATGACTTCACACTACACTTGAGGGCCCGTGGCCACACTACATGATTTTGGAAGTGTTTGGGGATGGCCTTGGGACACTTTCTTTTGGGCTCTCACAATTTCATGGTCACGGCTCTTGGCTTGTGTGTGAAGTGGCCCTTACTCCAAGGAAAACGGCACGCATGGTGGGTGAATTGACTCATCTAAATGGCAATCATATGCTGAACTTCCTCCACTAATTTAGCTGCAACTAAGTTCAAGTACTCCAAGTACTTATTGATACCAAGTCCCCTGAATTCAGCGTTTGCTCTCGTTCACGTTATGCACTACCTCACTCAATATTCAAAACAATAAAAAATATAGGAATGTGATTTTTATTTTTTTATTTTTTAAATTGGATAATTTGCTACTACTTCTGAAGGGGAGGCCACATAAGGCCAGGAACTGATAGTTTCTATAGTGGCAGCTACCTTCAAGCTTTTATGGGGATAAAAATGGGAGATTATTCTCTAGTGAACTGGCAGCTGGGAACGGGGGTTTGTTTTCTCTTGACATTGTCAAATCTTGAAAAATGGTGGGGGGGAAATTACGACTCTTCATTTCAGGAGCCAATGAGAACGCCACGTCGGGTCTTATGTGTTTTAAATGAATACTTTAATCAAATTGTTAATTTAATAACTTTGAGGTGTGTGGGACCTTGTAGCTCTTCAGCCCACCACGTGGCACTAAACTAATGAAAATGGCAGCTCATTTGCACATGTAGTGTGACACGTAAAGAGAACCACATGACCGACAACCACCATGGACAAAACCTGGGGAGTTCTTTGTAGGAGACACAATTTGAGTCAAATTAGGTAGGTGGTTAAGCCCTCGCCTGTGCGTGGGCTTGATGGTTTGGGGGTGGTCCTTGGCCAGTGGGATGTGACCGCAAGTTTCAAGACATCCAATTCCACCTCTCCGGTCCAAGACATGTTTTTTTATGAAAACCTTTTTTGTGTTTTTTTAAATAAATTTATTTATTAGTTTTTTGATTGGGGGTTCCAAGTTTGATGAACCTTCATAGACAAAATTGTCCGAAAAAAGAACCTCAACACTGCGCCATATTTGAGAAAATTTGACTTAAAGAGTTGCTTAGTTTCTGCACTTATAAATTCATCATAACGTGGTTTCTAAGGTATGTATATTCAAAACCAACACATAACCTAAAATCAACATTGTGTATCATGGTCATACATTTGAGGGCTTTAAGTGTTTGCTTGTATTATACATAGTGTCGGTTTTAGGTTACGTGTACATTTTGGGTATGCCTATCTTATGAGTCATCCCTGTCTAAGTAGTCTAAGACTTGATATGTTGCTTTGAAGTTTTATATTCATACTTGTGGTAAACTTGGTTAGTGCGAATGATCAACATAGACGTAGATTTGTATGTGGGTCTTGAAGTGGTGACAACATGGAGTAAAGTGCAATACTAAAAAGAGTTTCAAATGCATGATTATGGTACGTAGTGTTGGTTTTAGGTTATGTGTTAGTTTCGGGTATGCCTACCTTTTCATGGGCTATCTCCTTGTGAATATTGTCACTCTAAGGGCTATTTTGGATTTGCTATCTTGAAGCTTCAGATTAATACTTTTAGTAACTTAAATTTTTAATAGATCAATACACATGATATAGAGGATGATGTGTGGGTGGGCAATGGATCATGTGATTGTATGGGCCTTGAAGAGGTGGTTGCATGGATTAAATTGTATATTGTTTTGCATGTGATTCCATATCGGTCAAAAGGGCTTCAAATGCACGATTATGGTACATATTGTCGGTTTGCAAGTCATGTGTTGGTTTTGGGGTGAGATAGACAATCCTTATTTGATTACTTTTCTTTCTAGAACACCTATATTTGAGTGGTACGTGCTTTGGTGCGGCTCTAAGAACAAATACCAAATAGGTAGACATGTGTTTCAAAGAGATTGGACTAAGTGCTCCAAATATGATAGTCATTCTAGGGTCGATAGGTAGTCAACATAATTGGGAGCACCTTTATGACCACTTAATGGGCATGAGAATCTTTGTTTGATAATGAATAAGACATTCATATGAGCTCTAAAAGTTATGCGGAAAGTGGCTATGGCCTTGATTTGGTTTTGTTGACCATCTTGTACTGAGCACATGTTTCTTATCCTAGGAGAAGTGGACTTAGTCGGAGAAAGTAACCATTTAGGACCCATCTACCTACCATGGGCTATCACTGTGTAAAAAGTATCACTCCAAGGTCGATGACTACATTTCTACTTTGAAGCTTCAAACGCATACTTATGGTAAGGTATGTGGGTGTTATTCGGTTAACTTTTTTTGATCGGACCCCAATATTTGATTGGTGTGTGGTTTGGTGAGGATCAAAGAACAAACACCATAAAAACACACGATATTTAAAAGAGATTGGACTACGTCTTCAAATGTCACATATTTCTCCACACTCAACAATGAACAACATTGGGAGGACCCTATGTTTGTAGTTAAGAAATCCAACAAAACATGCACTCCCAATAACCATAAATAATTCATGGGAGATCTGATGTCCAATCCGATGTTTGCCAATGCTTCATCGTAGATTTGCCAATGCAGCACAAGTTTCGTTGTGCTAATGGGTACGAGTTGGAGAGCATGAAAAACAAACCGAATAATGCCCACAAACCTCTAATCTCAATGAATGGGGGGGGGGGACCAACTACTACTTATAGATCAACCGGTTGAGGGGCTGATCACACCGGCCGTTTCTGGCACCATCTGTCGGCATCTCCGGTTGTAATAGTGTGGAAAGTGTTGGGCCAACATCTATTTCTCAACATAATCCCCAACAATTTCACGGCTAGAACTGGACAGAAAGTTTGGTGTGATCGGAGCATGAGTTTGAGAAATAACAGGTTGAAGTTCAAGACTTCATGAAAATTACCCATCATTTTAGAGGAATCTATGGAAGAAATCTCAAATTAATAGAGAAAAACCCGAAAGATCACAACATGTAACCGGTGGGACTTGGAAACAGTAGGAGTTTGACCGATTGTGCCCAGAAATCTCCCTGGACACCGTTTAACTTAGTTAATTAGTGCAGATGATGAGGTGATGTGTGGGTGGGAAGCTGATCATTATGAGATTGTGTGTGGGCCTTCAAGTGTGGGATGGAGTTAAGTTGCAGAATGTTTCACCTGCAGTTAAGTTAATTTTCGACTAGCTGAATAGAAGGAATTAAGTTAATTACATTCAAGTTAATTAGGAGTGAGGGAGTCTGTCTGTCTGTCAGAGGGGGGAGGGTAGATGTTCACGTGAGGAGATGGTGCTGGTCTAAATTTAGCAAGCGTGTTCCACACTTGACTCATCACTTAATTAACTTACCCACACTAACATAATTAACAACCAACCTCAATCGTCAGGAATTCCTAATTAACCATTCTGTTTCCGCCTCTAATTAATACTACCAGGTAGCTGCTTATGTAGTACTAAGAAGTAGGTACCTGCAGCCAAGCTGCCCAAATTCTTGGTGGGTGTCAATAATGACAGGTGACTTAGCATTAATGCAATGCCACCAACACAATGTCACCTTGTTTCTAACTTCTAAGTTATGCACTGAGGGGGGCTGATCACACCGGCCAGTTCCGACACCATCCGTGAGCATCTCCGGCTGTAATAGTGTAAAAAGTGGTGGGCCAACATCTATTTCTCAACATAATCCCCAACAATTTCACGGCTCAAACCGAACGGAAAGTTTGGTGTGATCGGGGCATGAGGGGCTGATCACACCAACCACTTCTGGCACCGTCCATCAACATCTCTCCGGCTGTAATAGTGTGGAAAGTGGTGGGCCAACATCTATTTCTGAACATAATCTCCAGCAATTTCACGATTGGAACCGGACGGAAAGTTTGGTGTGATCGGGGCATGAGAAAGGAGGAGGATGGAAGAGCTCCATAGAAACAAGCGCCGCGAAAGGGAGGAATCTAGGTCCCAATGTGAAAATGTTCATGGAGATGCATCGGGGTTATGGTAGCGATGATCTGTTTTGTTGATCCCCAGAATGAGCTTAACACAACCTTGATAGGAACAGTTATTAGAGGAAGCCTTGGGGATTGCAAGATAGGGAAAATGTAGAGGTACACACGCCAAAACATGTCTTGGAGCAAGCAATGGTCCCCATGGAAATTCAGTGGGCAGAGGCACAACATTGATGAATGTAGGCAAAGTGACACATGTACTAGAGAGGCCGATGTAAATGATGAAGAGGAAGGTCAAGAAGAGTTGGAGGAGGGTTAAGGAAAAGAAACAGAGAGAGAAGAGGGAAAAAGAAGAAGGGAAAGCATGAGAAGTAGATGAAGTTGAAGAGAGAGAGGGTAATGAAGAGCAGGTGGTTGCCATTATGAAGGAGCCAAGAGCCGATAACCCAATGGTGGCCACAACGGTAATTGGGAACAAAGCGGGCGAAGTGGTAGGAGAAAGTTTTGAAAACCAGGGCATGGCACACCAGGACAAAGACATGCTTATCATAGATGCATAATTAGAAGATGCAGAGGCTGAAACAAAGAACATAAGCCACAAAGCGTTAATCCCAAAAACTCAAAATATTGACTTGAAAAGTGGATAAGAAAACCAGGGTAGCCCCCTTCCCATATCTAAGACACATAGGCAAATGCTAATCGTAGTGGGCTTGGATGGCCCAACCCCTTCATCAAGCAAATTCCCCACAAGTAAAGGAGAACCAACTAAGGAGTGCATGGATTTTTTGAGTGGAGAATGTTGAAGACCTAGAAGTATTGCTTGGACGTACTCCCCAATGACGACTCCACGACGACCAATCACAAGGTGCCAACTTGAATTTATGGGGAAAGATCCCTAGGGCGTCGCTAATCCCCTCGTACCATTATGAAATTGGCCTTCTTAATGTATACCACTAGGAGCCTAAATGATCCAAAAATCACTAATAAGGGAAGGAGATTCTTGAATTCACTTACTCCTAATCTAGGAGCACAAACTTAGAGGAAGGCTACTTGAAAACATAGGACATAGTCTTATGCCGAGATTTGCCAGTTGAATATTTCCAGCTGCACCCAATGAGAGGAGTTGGATCAATCCTAATGCTACAAGAAAGGAGGGGTAGATTTTTCTCTCTCTCTAATAGATATACTAGATTAGTTACGGCACACAAATCACTCTACGAGGATAGAGTTGTATGGATCAAGGTAGAAAGCATTGAAGGGGGAGACCTAGGGATATCATGTGTCTACATCCATGATATTCCTACAAAGAGAAGGTATTTATGGCACATCATGATTGACTCCCTCCCACAGACTACAAATGGATAATTGCAAGAGATTTCAATATGACAAAAAAGACACAATGATAAAATCGAATGAATGTGGTAGAAATATTAGTGACCTTGAGTGATTGAGCTAGAATGGATTTTTTAACACATTTCAACTTCATGATTCATTTACATACCAAGGGGGGCCTAGATTTTCTTGGTGCAATGGGCAACGTGGAAGGGCTAGACAATCAACAAGATTAGACATATTACACTTTGCAAAGCAATGAGTCCCATTTCCATCACTTATCCTACTTTATACATGGCTATACATTAGGCTCGGACCATGCCCTAGTACAATTAGAGTTAAGCATTGGTAAAGAGGAAATGAGGAAGTCATTGTTCAAATGGAATACCTCCCACCTTAAAGAGGACTATGCCAAGGAACTCAAGATGTGGTGGGATAGCCTCCCTGAGGATGCAACCTTCTTCTTTAAGCTTAGACACATCTCTAGATTTTACATGCCTTATGTTAAGAAAAAGGCTAAGGAGGCTAGGAAAGAGGAACTTGATACAAAAGCAAGCCAGGAAGTGGCTACCGCCTTATTGCACGTGAACCCATATGATGTGGCAAACATGGGAGGTCATTAGGCTCAAAAAGATTCTAGAATAGAGTGAAAGTAGACAAGCTAGAGGAATAGCATTCCACTCCAAGGTTAAATGGAAGCAAGTTGGGGATAAGTGTTCCATGGAGTTATTTAAAGCAACAAGGCAAAAGAATTAGACAACTATCATATATGAATTCAAGGACTATCATGCACTACAAGGAATGGGGGTCCTTTCCCACATCAAAATGACACATAAATGACAGTGTCTTGCAAACACTGTCATTTATGTGTCATTTTGATGTGGAAAAGGACCCCCATTCCTTGTAGGGATGAAAGGTTTTTTACTAAGAAAGAAGACCTAGATAGTATATGCCAAGACTTTTATAGAAGTCTTTATAAGCACAAGGAGGTTATGAAGAAGTATTTAGGGAAGTTTTTGACGGTTTTCGTGTCACCTTTACTACGGCAATGAATGAGTCATTAACAAGAGAGATCACCTGGAGACAACTTGGTGAAACATGCACATCGATGGCGAAGGGTAAAGCACCTGGATACAATGAGATTCCCAGTGAGGTTTTCAAGAATTATGGCCAACTTTAGGTTATGATTTTCAAAGGATGGTTCTAAGAGGGATTGAAGAGGGGGCACTCCATGATGGGATTACCAAAGGCCTTGTCAACCTTGTCCCAAAAGAGGGGCACAAAAGCGATCTCAATTATTGGAGACTAATTACCCTCCTTACCACTATCTTTAAGATTTTTGCCAAGACCTTGCAGTTAAACTTCAACCCATGCTATGTGATGTTATTAGCCCTGAGCAAACAAATTTCCCCCTCTTCATTTTAGATAATATTGTTTGTATAGAAGATTCTTTACACTTGGCGAAGGCTTCTAGACAAAAAATTTGTCTTCCTAAAACTAGATTTCTCTAAAGCATATGACAATGTATCATGGCAATTCCTTTTCCATGCTATGCAACAGATGAGCATCCACAAAAATACATTAGCTAGGTCAAGCTTCTCTTTGACAATGCCACAGTTGTGGTTAACCTTAAGGTAGCCCAAGTGAAAGTTTTAAAATGGAGAGAGGGGTCCGCCAAGGGTGCCTTTTGGCAACATATCTCTTTCTTACTGTTGGTGAAACTCTTACCCATGTCATCATGAAAGTTGTTGCCAAATGTGGGTTAAGAGGATGTACCCTCCTGGGCAGCAAGAAACATCAATGCATCTCCCAATACATCTTCCATGGTGAGAGGTGACAAATGCTACATAGATGAGTTGGTTAGACTTTTAAAGGTGTTTAGTGAAGCCTCATGGATGGAAATCAACTAGAAGAAATAATGTGCTTACAAGTTTGATAAGTTTATCCACAAACCCATGTGGTTAGAGGGCTGCGATTGGAGGTGGGCAGAGGAAGGCAACATGTCCAAACTCATTGGAATCCCATTTGGCCTTAACCTGAAAACCCTAGATGTGGACCAATTTCTTTATTTTAAGATTTTCAAAAAACTGGACTATTGGGTCACTATGAAGTTTTCTTTGGCAAGCAAGGTAGTTATTTGCAACCATGTCTTACTGTCAACCTCATGGTTTCTTATTATGGTATGAGGAGGCTCTAATCAAATCCTCCCAAAAATTAGAAGTGCCATTTGCAATTACCTCTAGTATGGTAAAGAGCAACTTACTCGCACTAGGGTCAATTGGAAAGAGTGTTGCCTAAAAAAGAATTTTGGTGAACTTGACCTTGTAGACCCAATAGCAACCAAAACTACACTAAATATGATATTTAGTGTCACCAATTCCAATTGTCTTGCTCCATACTAATTGTACACCGCGGTATAGTGTCACCAACACTAAATGTCAATTCAACATTATTTGTCATTCCTTGTAAGTTTTTTGCAGGAATAAAGATTTACAGTGTTGCAATTAATGTCACTTACCAAGTGATTTGACATCCAAATTTAAAATTATTCATCAGAATATTTCATCACAAGTTGTTGACAAGAGAAGGTAGGGTTTTGGCCAATGGATAAACTCATCCATCATCCATGGCAATGTTTTGTTCACTTATTCATAAGAAGTGTCGTCTAAAAGTTACCATAGTGACATTAAATACCATATGACCTTAAATATCATATTTAGTGTAGTATTCTTTGTAAATGGATAGTGAAAGCCATGGAACCGGGAGCATCCAACCCCCGACTTTTGCTTGGGTATAGGTTAGCTAGGCTCAATTCCCAAAAAGGATGGAGTTGGGGGGTTTGTTTGGATTGGTTCACAAGTAAGAAACATCAAGGGTTTTCGGGGTTTAAAGTGTGCGGGCATATTAGTAAAGCATGCAAAATCATGGTTAAAGGCACGTACCAACTTCCTCCTCGCACCCTTATGGAATTATTGCATTCTAGTTTGGTGGTAAGATGGCCTTCAACTCATTGATAATGGATTCACGTACTCCAAGGCCCACGAGGTTTACTGCAAAAGATCCAATGTGTTGACAACATTTAGGACTGGATCATGCTCACATCCAAGATCATTGATGCAAGCGCATGCTGGAAGACACCTGGAAGTTAGTCATTTGGGGCAATGGGTAGGATTCTATTGTGAATGCGCTAATGACCCAACCTTCGCATTATAGTGTGCAAAGGACTTCATCCCCTTTGACAACAACAATATCACCTATTTCTGCCTCCTACAATCAAGTGTTTCACAGTCGGTACCCACTCAAGATGCCTTAGTGAGTGATGGCACCCCATTGGAAACTTCCCCATGTTCTTTCATCGTGCAAAAATCATTTATGCTACTAGGGACCTAAGAAGGTCGAAAAGAAGGAGGACATCAGTTCTTTTATGGCAAACACCTCATTTAGAATGATCTCCTTATGTATGCCAAGGTCGCTTGGGAGAAGGTGGTTAAGTATGTTAAGATTAATGCTTGTTCAATTGAAGCCCTCTTCAAAGACTTCGATGAAACTTGGGGTGCTAAGAATGTCCTTTGTAGACATGACAAATTTGAGAATCGCTTGAAATTGGAAACGTCAACGTATGTAGGTAGTTTGACACTTTGGTTAATTACTTGGTGGCTTGGGGGTTGTCCTTGGCTGGTGGGGTGGGGGTGGTCATTGGGTAGGTGGCTTGGTGGGTTGTCCATGGTGGGTTCAATGTTACTTGGGACATTTGTCACTCCTTATATGGCGGTGTGGCGTGTCTGAGGGGCTTTGCTTCCCCTCAAAGTAGGCGCGTCTTTCCTTGGTTATGAGTGCATTTGGCGTTGGTTTTTTGGCCTTCTCTCTCTCTATAAAAAAATTAAAATTGTGCACTGAAATTTGGTTCATAAGTTAATTGTGCACTAAAATTTGGCTCACAAGAATTTCCCAACATTTATAAACATCCAAAATTTTAAAACTCTATTACTAGTAGGATGTATAGTCGGAGAGAAAGAGAGAGAGCATATGTGTGTACTTCTCATTCATCCGTAATAAGCATCCATAAATAGCATGCATCCCGGAGGTTCTCTTTCAAGGTTGAATTGTTATTGAAATTTGCTTTGAAGACCTTGAATGAGTCTAGTCTAAGTCAATTGGGATGAATCGGCCACAAACATACAACGGTCAAGTTTTTATGTTCGATGGATGAGACGTATGCTCGGATGCAGTAATTCCCTCTCTCTTTGTAATGTTGGACCATGATCGTTGTAGGAAGTAAATGATTTGTAGTACATTAGTAGGAATAATGATATTGCTAAGTAGTTGACCGACAAGCTCACACAATTCCACATGTCTCCACATCTTACATTGTTTATGGTATTTAGTGTCACTTACCGTTTGAAACCACGGGATGCTATAATGTGAGACAATGAACTTCAATTTTTACAAACAAAGTACAAATAGTTTATTGGGCACTCCATAACACGGAGGAATTCATTTGGGAATGAAAAGGTTGCATGCTAAATAAAGAGCTATAACAATCTATAACTTCAAACTTATGATAAGTAGCATTCACTAGAAGGAAAGGGGTCCTTTTGCACACGTAAAAGGACACATAAATGACAATGTTTGCAAAACATTGTCATTTATGTGTCCTTTTACGTGTGCAAAAGGACCCCCTTTCCTTCTAGTGATTGTATACCATAAAATAGTGTAGTGAGCGAAAACCAACTTCATCTCAGTAACTTTAAACCGCAAGTCAACATGAGAGGTCACACTAATCATGATGAGCCTATTTAGCGTAAGCACACTATTATCCCACACGATAGTTAGTGTAACTTGAACTTCTTGCTCATGGATGGCATCCATTTTGAGAGTACTTGTTGAAATATCATGACGTACTTATACCAAAAGGTGAATTTAACAAAACGTACGATTACTTACAATATGTGAGCACAAAACAAACCTCTTTCTTAGGGCCACTTCACACACGAGCCAGGAGCCGTGACCAAGAGATTGTGAGAGCCCAAAAGAAAGTGTCCAAAGGCCGTCCCAAGACACCTCCAAAATCATGTAGTGTGGTCACGGACCCTCAAGTGTAGTGTGAAGCCGTATGTGACCAGGCCCTCAACCAAATGCTAATTCAATGAATTTTTATTCATGTGGGTCCTCACACATGATAAATTAGAATAAATCAACGGTTGTGAGCGTTTGGAGTGCCATGGTCTCCTGGTTTTGTGTTAGGCCTACCTCCAAGAGGTGGGTTTTGAAAATAGTTCAAGTGGTCATGAAACATGATCTATTTGGTCCACATAGGAATCCATGTAGACTTTACATCCATCTTGCATTCACATACTCCGTTGGTCCCTCAAGCGTAGTGTGACAGGCTCCGCCTTTTCCACCAATGAGAGTGCTTGAAGTGCAATGGTCACGGGCTCTCAGTCTCGTGTGTGAAGTGGCCCTTATGTGGGGTTCCCAATGTATGCAGCATTGCAGCCTACTTCCTATAAATATAATTAATTTTCCAAAATAAATGGATATAAGCTACGTTCTAGAAGATTGTGGCCACTTTACAGATGGTGCTCATTTACCTCACATCTAAGCATAAGACTTGCGAGCCCTAAATGTCACCAATGTCACATGGTCCGTTGTCCTATGCTACCAGTTCATGACCAGATACATTGAACGGAAATGGTCCTAGGTTCAATGAACTTGGTCGTTGAGACTTCTCGAATTGCCCGTTGTTGCTTTTATCTATTCATCTTGATCGATCTACATTAATTACTACTCTGAGTATTGTATTTAGTGTCACTTACTATATGGAGTTACACAATGCTATATCTTCTTACTATTAATGTAAATTTCTAACCAAGTAAAGGTGCAAATGTTCTATAGTGTCCAAACAACCAACTTGATCTTTGTTGGCAAAAAAAAAGATATACAATAAATAGTTATAGCATTGCCTAGTTCCAATTTAGTAAGTTGACACTAAACACAATGCTTAGTGTAGTCATACATCTCGCTTCACAACCAAGCAATCAAAAGTCTCACCCTCTCTCTCTCTTTCTCCCACTCATTGGTTATAATTAAGGCCCCAAAACACACTCGAAGGAGCTTGGAAATTCCACTCGGCCTCTATCCTCATCAAATTCCACGTACACTTTGTAGTTATAAAAAGCCATGATTGACTTTGGATTAAATTTTCTTCGTCACCTTTGCTTACACAAGCTTACTTCTTACCGCAAGTTGACCATAAAATATGGACGGGATGATCACTCCTAGTGATTTTCAATGTTAAAAACTTGGTTGTAAATAGTAGAGAGCATATGACATCATGTTCCCACATTCCATTGCCAATTAAAGGGTTAGGGTAGAATCATATGAGCTATTGACTTATGATTTTGTGCCATTTCACCTTGATTTTGGGCGACTTATATAGGGAAGGAAAAAGGCAACACATCGACTCGAAATAGACAAGGAATACGAGTGCACAATCATTTGAAGATAGAACGGCTCACGTGTATATTCTCCCTACTAAATTTCGAACTTCAAATATAAACAAACTTATGCCCTCTTATGCAAAAATGGAATGCTATCCAGATTTTTTATAAACACACATACCCAGTTAGCACCTACCCAATACGTGTAGCTAGATGCCCCAAATGGCCCCACCAATGTAGAGGAATATCTACCTGGCAATATGGAGGGGCCCACTATATTGCCTCGCGGCGGGTCCCACTTATTTGGTATTCTATCTATTTCGGATTCCCGCCGGGCAGTAGAGTTATTTGTAAAGTAAAGGAGATGAAACCAAAGGAAATGTGTTTACTCCCAAGTTTACAAGAATTAACATAAAGTCGCCCAAGTTTTCTCAATACTTAAATTATCATACACAAAGAGAGTGGTGTTGGGATGTTGAAAATGGCTTTCTAGCTTGTCCTATTGGGATGGGTGGGCTACGCTAGCCTTGCATAGGCCGATCCAAGATTTAGGCCAGCAAGTCCCATGCACATGTCCTGTTTTAGATCATAAAATTCTCTCCTCACAATTTGAGAGGTGGAAAGAGGAGGTCCCAAAAGTTTCATCCAACTTTCAAAAATCGGCTCCTATGTCGGACGGAGTTAACGAGCTCTTAGTAGTAAAGTTATCGCAATGAGGGACTGAACCCATGATTTCGTGCCTCTTTGGGAGACTTTACATATGGCTATAGTGTAAGGGAGAGATTCTCGGGCATAAGTGGTCCAAATCCTAGTGTTTCCAAGTCCAACCGGGTAAATGTCGTGATCTTTCGGTTTTTCTTCATTGAATTGAAGCATATTCCATAGATTCCTCTAAAACGATCGGCGATTTTACCCCAAGTCTTGGGTGCTTCAACCAGTTTATGTCTCAAACTCCAACGGTTCATCCGTAACTACCGGTCGCCTCTCTCTCTCCCCGTCCAATGCCGCCGGATGAATGTGTTTGAGGCAATTATAACCGAAGCATGCAAAAATCATCTACTCCCCTTGGGCAAGGCAAGGCAAGGCAAGGTACCACTCAAGTGTGTGTTTCTCATGCAAAGCGGCCCATTGGTTTCATGTTCAAGCCACCCCACGCCTAGTTAACACCCCGCAAGGCCCCTTTGGCCACTTGGCGGCGGTGTAAGCTACAAACCACGGGCATTCAAAACGTTGTAGTACATATGACCCTTGTTGGTGCATGGGTCATCATCATAAGTCATAAATGTGGATGGGTGATGAACGGAGCCGGAAAACTTTGGAAGGATCTTGGTCCCAAGTTCCTTGCCCATGGGAAGGAGGCACCTCAAATTGGGCAAGTTTTTTAGTTCAAAATAATGCGGTTGTCATCATGAGGGGGGACTCCTAGCTAGCTAGGCAGTAAACTTAATAATAAAAATAATAAAAATAACAAGATTGATGATGGTGATGATGGTGATGATGGTGATGATGACATTTGAGGACATGGGGGGGTGCATGCTCAGCTAATAAGCTAGTGACCTATAAACCCCTTCACGTGGACTTGTATATTATAATGTTTATTGGTAATCATGTGTGCTTCACTCTAGTGATGGGTCACGTGGCCTCATGGAAGTAGGAGATTTATATATACTTATTATTCAGTTATCACATGTGGCATAATGAGTAGGAGGTGGCAAGTATGTGCTTGAGATTTCTTCTACACGTGGCCAACTTGTACTTAGAAGTGAGGGCCACTAATCAGGTAATTAAGTCCCAGGACCTAGTAATTAGACATATGTTAGTTAATTAGTTTTCTTTGACAGTCAGAATTCTCCATGATGTGTGATGAGTCCACTAAATATGCAGTTTTAGTGTGGCATTTAAACTTGGTGTGCCATCTTAACCCCTAGAGACTGAAGCAAAATCTCTCCAAAATTGTTGAAGATAGTTTACTCCAATGCAAGAACTTACTGAATAAAGTTGACACCTCTTATGGTAGATTTGACTGTATGGATGGCATCTTTGTGAAGGTAATGTACTTCACATAAATTGTCAGTTGTCGATGTGTTCAAATTCACAAGATCGTAGCGTAAATATGTACTTTGGCATTGACGGTTGAGCAGAGCGGACAAAATGCCTGCCTTAGGTTCTTGGGATTGATTAGAGTGGTCTTCATGACTTTAGATGTAGCATCAACTGTCATTTGACAACCTCTTTAATTGCACGATGGATTTGAGGGTATCATATGATGCTCACACAATTAATGTGGGTTGTTGAATTGTGTGGGTGCCACAATAGAAATTGCTATTGCCACGCATAATGATATATCAACATTCCACCTAAAAACAACACCTTGAAATATTGCACTATAAGTACTTATTAATTTTGAGAATATCCACCAACCTAAGCTCTCAAAGATCAAGCCCTCAAAGACCTCAACCTTTGCTTCCTCCAACTTGTCATGTGTCCTTACTTTTTCTATGGATCATGGCAAAAGTCATAACAAATTCTTTCCAAGTTTTGCTTCTCAGTGAAGCTTCTCCCATGTTTACACCTTTGGTCATAGAATATTGACTTATAATTTTATTTTTAGATTGTTACAAATATTTCTTTGGACCATCTATCACATACTTTCTTGCACTCAACCCTAGACTCAATTGCAACTATGGCTTTCCTAGTTTCAATGTCCTTCATTCTCCTTTTGAGTTCGTTGACTCTACTTTGCTTGACAATGTTGTAGACATTGTCATGGAGGGCGGTAGTAGTAGTTTCCAGTTTACCTTGAACATTCATTTCTTCCTTCTTGCTCTCCTTTGCTTTTACGTTTACTACAACATCTAAACATCCTAGAGATATGCATAAGAAAAATGAGGCCTCTCTAGGAAGGCTTCCCGACTTATGCCTAAGTTCCTCTGGTAGGTCCCCACTAAGGGTGTGAGACATTCTATTTAAAAGGAGACTTCCAGATGTCCTCAAAGCTAATGCATAATGTGAGTTGCACATGAGAAAGGTCCGACCCCACAAAGTGCCAACGAACGAAATAAGAAGTGTCAATGATGTCTTTCCATCTATTGCTATGAGCATAGAACTTCATAAACCTAGCCAATCTCTTGCCTTGCCACTTTGCCCATTACACCATGAGAACCTTGGCTTCCCAATATGTGTGAACAAGTTGTGAACTTGAAATGTGTCCAAAAGCCCATTCCAACGAAGCCTTGTTGTTTCACTAGAAACCTTGGACATTGATTTAGGTGGGTTATGGTGAATGGACTAGAAAACTCAACAAGAGGAGAGTGGGCAAGGAGCTGCGGGAGTGGTGGGCCATCCGCCCACTCCAGTTGGTTACTATGTATAATTGATAAGCTCGTGGACGGTATCTGGAAAAGAATACAAAAACAAAGTTTGTGAGCAATTTGTGCAGTTCCAGGCAGTGTCCCCTCCCCCCCCCCACTTTATTCATTGATGCAAAAGTAAATTACGATTAGTAAACAAAATTTTAAAAGGGTTGTGCACCGGGGTCAAACCTCCAACCTTGTGGTTAACAACCACACACTCTAACCAACTGAGCTATTCCAGCATGTTTTGGTGCAATTTGTGGCGTTGATCGAGCGCGCATGCGTCCGCCGGGAGTCGAACCCGGGTCTATTGCTTGGAAGGCAATTATCCTAACCGTTGGACTACGGACGCTCATGACGTTGTGTCATTGGAAACCCTGGACATTGATTTAGGTGGGTTATGGTAAATGGACTAGATAACCCAACAAGAAGAGAGTGGGTGATGAGCCTTGGGAGTGGTGGGCCATCCTGAAATTGTATGCAACCTGGATGTTACCTTTCTTTTGTTGATTCGACACCATAATCAACTTCAAAGATCCCAAATTAGAACACTCGAGGTCATTCGAGACGAATCGGCAAACAAACCTCTAGGAAGTCAAGTTTGTTTTATATTGGATGGATGAGAGATTCTCTCTCTCTCTCTCTCTCTTTCTCAGCAGAGGCAACCCAATTGCACATATAATCAGTGTACATTGCTGATTGGGTGGAAGCGCGGGGGTTGTTGATCAATACGATAGCCGCAACTTCCAACCTGGAGATGATGATAGGGACAATGACAAAGGACACATCAGCGATAACTTATCAGCTCAAAATTACTTGTCGCCACCTGGTTGGTCTACTGTAGATAGGGTCAACACACATTCATTTGACTCAACCCACACACCTGGACGACTGCCTGCCACCATGAAATTGCATTTAATGGTGAATGATAGAAACTACATGTACTACATCGGCACTCTGTAAAGTGAAAAAAAGAAGGAAGAAACACGGATAATTTTCCTCCGTGAATGACAAGTGTCACATGTGATGTGTCATCATGCGCCAATAGGAACGCGACAGCTGTGCAGCTGGTCTCTGCTCGGTCCCTCAAGTGTAATTTGTGATGCTAGAATCTTGGAACCACAACCATCTCTCCACGAATTTCTCCAATTTCACCTCCGTGCATTTATTTGATAATTTTTACTTCGAGAGAATCGCAGCCATTGCTGACTCGATCAATGGTCTCTGTCTGATCGGGTTGAGATAGCATAATTCGGTTGCTGTTTGGACCAGTTTTTCCTGCAACTCGCTGGGAACTGACATGGGCAGTCTTTGATGACACGCCCACGAAGTCTTTGTGGTATAAAGATCCCCTTCAATATTAGGGAGAAGGGTGCACCTTTTTACACCTATTTCTTGTGTGTGTGTGTTTTTTTTACCATTTGGTTATGCGTTGCTATATTTTTTTTACTAAGAATATGTGTTTTACCCAAGCCGTTATACTATGCTCTTTGATAAGCATACTTTTTATTTAGGTTATATGGGTACATAATGATATAATCCGTAAAAGGACCAAGTCTATAGCACTGTGTGGCTCCAAATGGTCTACCACAAATACTAGGTGCAAAAGGTGTAGTTGAAGACAATGCTCATAGATTAGATATCTCCGTTCTTGGCTGCATAATCCAAGGGTGCTGAGGCAACTACACTAAAGCGTTGATTTAGTGTGGCATTATAATTAATTAGAGTGGTTAATTAGAGTGGTTTTCATGACTTGCCATGTACCATCAGATGTCATGTGACGCACTCTCAAATTGTCATAAAGTGATTGCAGTTTCACCAATATTTGTCGATGATGAATAGTGTGGACCACAATAAATCAAATGTTTAGTGTATCTTGTAACCTGCAAACTAGGCATTAGCAAATCCTTTATGGTTGTTCCCAAACCCTTTCATTTATTCCTACCGTAGACGTTCCTCTTATGCTTACAGATGTCCCTTCTGCTCCACAAGGTTCTTAAAAAACCAACATGAAAAAACAACCATGTCTTTGTGTTTTGATGATTGGATCAATAAGGTAGAAGCGTCCAAATTTGTCAATGGCCTCAATTCTGCCACTTACATTTGCTCCAAAGTGGGCAATTACATACTTCAACATGAACACTAATTGCATTATTTAAAGAACTAAAATGCAATTCACTGGTTGAAGAAGACAAAGTCTCAAACTTTCAACATTGTCTACTTTGGGAGGAGGCCCTACCTATGTGACTGGGAAGGGTCAAACAAGATCTTTGACTTTTGAACATTTTACACCAATATGTGCAATTAGGTCGCCCCACACTTATATATATCATCATTCCACATTGTTCTGAATCTTTACTACCACGATAACAAAATGCATAAAGCATGTTTTATATTTATTTATTGTCATTGGTTTCTATACAGATGAATGAACAAAGTTATAAGTCTTATAATCTGATTTTGACCCACAATACTTTGCATGGGTAAAAGAGGCAATCTATTTGTGAAGGCGGTATAATTGCAGATGTCAGTGCAAATATGCTCTTCAATTCATGCGATCTTAATGTCGGTTGTGCTCATAACGTAATTGCTGATCCAAATAAAAACATTGGATAAGCTGGTTGAGTTTGGTAAGGGACCATAGTGCTCAGTGTGTCCACAATAAATGCTTCTAAGGTAGAAAATGGAAAACAGTGAATGACCACAATTGGTGCACTAGACTAAGAGTAGAATGATTCATGTGTGGACCCAAAATGGCTAATCGTAAAAGTGGTGGCCTGAAAATGATGCAATGATACGTGGGATGCGGTGATTGGCCGGATAGTTTTTGCTTCACACCACTTGCGATCACTTTTGGGTGCCATTGAGTTAACCGTTTTGTGTGCATTCGTATGCAAAGCATGATATTTTGATGCTCGTATTAGGAAGACTCTAGTGTACAAATAGGGGGTATGACTTACTTGCCTCTTTGGGAAAATGGAACTAATTATTTATAAGGGATAAAATTACGAAACAACTTGCATTCCTCATCATTTCCTCTACTCCATCTCTGGAAAATATTGCACAGATTTCAAGCCACTCTTTCTGCCCAAATCAGCTTATTTTCACCATTTTCCGTATATCTACCTTAAATCTGCTGCACTTTTCACTCTCTACAAAACTGCGGCCGCCTCAAAACTTGTCACTGTTTTTTGCTTACTCATCAGCCACCCTCCTCTCTGATGAACTTTGAAGAGTCCTCATATATAGATCGCTCATTCTTTGTGGAAATTTACCCTGAAACTGCTTAAAGTGCTTCGCACATTCAATGTGGTTTCTCTCTCTTCTGTCGAGTCAGTGCAGTGGCTGCTGCAAGTTCTGGTTTCTAAGTTCTTGAGGAGAACAATAAGACGTTCACTACACTAAATATGATGTTTAGTGTGACTTACTATTTGGAATTACGCAATGCTATATCTATCTGCTGCACATTTTATATTTTACCAAAAAATGTTAAAGTGGTTGTTTGGACATTATAGAACATTGGCAACTTTACTTGGTAAAAAATTATTTCAATAGTAAAAAGATATAGCACTGTGTAAATCCAAATAGTAAGTCACACTAAATAGCATATTTGGTGTAGCTAGTTCTTATTTGTGTCGTTATGGAAGTTCAGCAAGAAGTTGTTGCCCCGTGTTGTGTGTTTTCTTCCTTGCTCCGTGCACCGGTAAGGTAGATCCGGTCTTAAATGGTAAATTTTTCTGATTGGCCCACTTCTCCTTAGGATACAAAACATGAGATTAGTATGAGATGGTTAGCTACTCCAAATTGAGGCTGAAGACACTTTCCTCTTGATTTTTGGAGTTCATATGGATAAATGATTCATTATCAAAGTGAAGATTCTCATGCTCATTAGGTCTCCCTAGTTACGTTGACATTTGCATCGATCTAGAATGTAGGGTTAACATAATTTTGAGCATGTAGTCCAATTTTTTGAACACGTGCCTTTTTTGGTGCATGCTCTTGGATTCCTAGCTAATTGCATACCACTCAAATGTAGGTGTTTGATTGAGATAAATAACTAGATTAGGCACATCCATCTTAATAGCTTAGCTCAAACCATCAAACAAAACCCCCAAAATTTCAACACTGCAAAATTGGTGCCTACAAGATAAGTGGGTTTTGAACAAATGCTTTTAGCTCTACACCCACTTCTTCTATGATATTAAACATGTGATTGATATAATGATCAACAAATCTAAATTGAAGCCATAGTCACTTGCCTTGTATGTTTTTGGAGCTCATGTGAATATCTTATACATTATCAAGTAAAAAGTGTTCATTACATACCACCCAAATAGAGGTGTGTGATTAGGATAGGTAACCAAATTAGACCCTTTTAGGGTGGGTTTTCATGTGTGTCGCAACCCACTAGATTCTAGATAATAGTGGGTTGGATGTGTTCTCACGAAGATAACAAAAGCAACCAAACAACCACATTTGGGTTTCCTTTCATAATGTGGAGGGCCCTGACCATGCACCACTGGACTTCCATGCGCCCACTAAACACATAAGATAAGAATGGTTGGTTGGCATATACGTACACTACCCCACGAAATTTCAACTACATTTGTCCTTATTCCCATCAAAGTTTGGGAGGACTCCAGTGAGCATCATATATGGAAACCCATCCCTACTTTACTACGTGTAAGAATGTGTGGGGTTGGTTCTACTATTAGAGTGCCAAAATGCATTCTCCACATGGGATCCTAGACTTCTTGACCAATGTGAATATGACACATCAAAAATTCCTATCAAACTATGTTGCAACATACCATGGTGCGTTGTTGTTGTTGTTGTTGTTGTTGTGTGACAAAAGGCCAACAAACTTTGCTAAAATGCATTAAGAACAAAAGGAAGATGGGCTCACTTCAAGGGGAGGTGGAGCCCCTCGGACACACCATACCACCACGTAAAGAGTAACAAGGAGACCCAGACCCCACCACAGACAACCCCCCCCCCCCAACCACCCAACCAAGGACCCCCACCAGCCACGGACAACCCACGTCTCTGCCAAGCTTGGTGGTGTAGTTAAGGAAACGGGAGTCATCCCCACCGCCACCAGTCTAGGTCCCAACCAAGGGTGGTTGTCTTGCCATAAAAGAAGGTAATCTCCTCCTTCCTTGGACATCTAAAGGTATGATTGATTTTAACTTTCTGAAGAAATAAACCAACCACATCACTACGTAGTGGATTTTTCCCATTCACTAAGGCAATGGGAATGGGTACCCACCATGTAGCATTTAACCATGAGAGGCAAGGTAAGGTGATGTTGGTGTATGCATAATAAATTCCGGGTCTTCCTCCCCATCTTTGTAAAACCCCACCCATTGGCCAGGATGGGTAACATTTGTGTCATCCTCAAGAAGATTCCGCCACATCCTCCAAAATTTTGGAGGTGAGAGTAATCCAGTCGCCATCCTCCATTGGCTCAAGAGAAAGCTTAGCTTGAGCATTGTCCCATGAGATGAAAGTGTGGTACTCCTTGTCCCAAATGTCGGCAATGCTCTAGATTCCTTTGTGGTAAAGTTCGTATGCCCTCGCCTAGGTAAAACTTGTATCAATAAACTCAAGGCCCATGGACCACCAAATGTTTGAGTGTACAAGTTCCTCAAGATTGTAGGAGGAAAATTGATAAGTACCTTTTACCATAACCTTCCATGCCTTGCTAACATGACCCCAAATCTTTGATCCACTAAAACCTTGGTATGGGGGTTAGTAAACCAATCTAAACTACCCCCCCCCCCTCCTACCACATTGTGGGTTACAACTTGCCAACCTAGATCTAAGCATAAGTTGCAAGCTAGATTCCCCATGGTCCATGGCTTTGACAATCCACTTGCACAACAAGTTGGTCTTAGTAGCCACAGGATCACATAGCCCAAGTCCATCAAACTTAATCTTCATGCAACAGTCCTTTCAACTAACTTGAGTATGGGTAAGTTGATCCTTACCGGACTAGAGGTAGTTCCGGATTGCGCCTCAAATTGTCTTCAAAAATTTGTTAGATCCACCCCACACCGTGTTGAAAAACCAAAGCATAGAAAGAAGCACATGGTTGTAGATGACGACCTTGCTTGCAAGTGAAAGATTCATAGTACTCCAATAGTCCAGTTTCTTGGCACTTTTAGTATATAAAGAAAATGGTCCATGTTGGGTGTGTTAAGATTAAGACCAAACATGGTGCCTAAGAGTTTGGAAGGGTCTCCTTGTTCCGCCCATTTCCAATTGCACCATGTACGCCAAATTGCTTTGTGCGTGAATTTGTCAAACCGGTAGACACAAGACTTTTCCCAATTGATTTCCATTCCCAAGGCTTTGCTAAAAACCTTGAGAAGCCTAA
Organism: Polytrichum formosum; assembly: GCA_964035585.1. Taxonomy (NCBI): domain Eukaryota; kingdom Viridiplantae; phylum Streptophyta; class Polytrichopsida; order Polytrichales; family Polytrichaceae; genus Polytrichum; species Polytrichum formosum. The sequence continues at coordinate 11,426,545 of OZ037935.1, read as the reverse complement.
CAAGCTCATCCACATTTTTCATATCCCCTCTAACCATGAACGAGGTGTCGTCAGTGTATTGAGAGATGCATTTGTTGTTTCTTCCCCCTTGGCCTCTTCCCAATAGGTTTGGTTGCTCCGGACCTAATTCCAAAGGTCTTTTGTCAATTTACTAAAATCTAATTAATCACTAATTTACCAATTAACTTAACTTTTGGTCTTTTTCACCTAGGCTAGCTACTTTTAGCTTTTTAGTGACTAAAGTCACTACTTTACTAACTAATTTGATTGCCGTAGCTAGGCTAGGCCCTAGAAAACCCTAATTTAGTGTTTTTAAGGTCTTGAAGCCAAAAAATCGGACAACATAGCCCCCTCCTTTAGCTGTTGGCGCCCCCGCCAACTTTCTTTCTCTTTGCAGCATTCGCAGGTCCATCTTCACGATCCTCTGAAAAGCTGGTAGGGCTACGCAGTATGTATCTATGCTTCGCTTCACGCGCTTCCAGTCTTACGATGGCTCGACTCAAATCTTCATCTCGTGCTACTCCCTCAGGGTTGTGTGTATTTTGCCATCGGTAGAATCTGTCAAAGGGGCATGCACGTGTGTAAGGGAATTCATTGATTAGTGAGGTGTGGACTCCCTCGATGAAATGTGTGATCGCCATGGCCTCCACCACGCGAATCCAGCGGGTTGGGCGATACTGCAACTTGAGCAGCATCCAAAACTCATGTCGTGATTCGTGGAATACATTGACATTGATGGTGACGTTCCACTGGACGCACCAATCTGCTAACACTGCACAAAAGATTGCAGCACGAAAACATACTGGATCCTTGTGATATCTGTGCGCGTGAAAGAATTTGGAGTACGCATCGCGGCATTCTTCCGGTGTGTTGAATCCTAGGGATCCGGGAATTTGGGGCAGTTGTATTCAACAGAATTAAGGGTTGCAGGGCTATCCCCTTAAGCCTACCCCCGTCACTCCTTTTTTAACAAGATGGGCCTTCCCTCTGGCCATTGCCATAACCACGACACCTAAATCCCTTTGCGTCATTTCATTCATCAAAGAGTCATTCACAACCTTGATAATTAGAATTGAGAATCCTTCAAAAACTTCGTGGAGTGCTTTTTCAACGATGCATTCTTTCTTGTAGAGGTTCCGATAAACATCATGACATATTCTATCTAGATCCTCCTTAGTAAACCCCCTGCTAGGGCTATCTCTGAGTTTTGTGATCGATGTTGTGGAGTTTTGTTGGCAAACTGACTTAAAATTTTTTGTGGTGCATTTATCCCTACTTGTTGCCACTTAACTGTACAGCAGACCGCTGCCACTTTGGCCTTTCTAGTGACAATCCCATCCAATGCACTCCTAAGCCTACTAACTTCCCCTTGCTTTTCAATATCATAAAAGTCTTCATGCAAAGGAGGAGTGGTCAATTCCAGGTTAGCCCTTGTATTCAGATCCTCTTTCATGATTGCCTTTGCTTGTTTATTGCTATTTTTCTTATAAAATCTAGAAATATGCTTAAGTTTGAAGAAAAATGAGGCATCCTCCAGTAGACTTGCCCACATTTCCCTTAACTCATCCACAACTTCCCCTTTGAGATATGAAACATTCCATTTAAACAGTAATTTCCAAATCTCTTCCTTGCCTATGCATAATTGGAACTAGACATGTACATGATCAGATCCCACAACATAGCCATAGATGAAATATAAGGTGTGATTGATGTCTTGCCTCCCATGTGGAGCGTAAACTCTACTAAGGGCCGGTTTACACTATGGACCACGAAGTCGGACCATGGAAGATGGTGTTTGTCAATGGTCCGAGTTCGTGGTCCGACTTCCATGGTCCGAGTTCATAAAAATTAGTTTTAAGAGCCATGGGCCCCTCACTAGGTGTAAACCGAATGTGGACCAAGAAGAATGACCATGCACCAAAAAGTGAAGGTGCTGACTTTTTTTAATACATGCCCAAAAAGGGCAATTTTGAAAAAAATTCAAGTTTGACCATTCTCTTGTCTTCTCTTGGGCTTCACTTGTCTTCACTTCTTCTTAAATGTGTCGAAGATGTGTCTTGCAAATCTTCTCACAACAATTTTTACAACAAAAAAATGAGCGATTTAATTTGTACATGTTCAATGTAATTTATATGTGACATGTACCTTGTGTTGTCACTACACTAAATAGGATATTTAGTGTTTGATTATATTTAATGTTGTTACCACCCTACCTTGCTCAACACTGAAGTCCAATTCTTTGATAATTAGTTTTAGAAGATTTCCCATTGCAGTTCTTTTGACCACCCTGATCTACAATCACTAAACAACTACAGATTTTTCTTTTTGGTTTTGCAACTATAATTTAAATTTTTTTTGGGTGCGTGTAAAATACCGTTGGAAAGGTATTTTCAAGACCTTTCCAACGGTATATTACAAGCCCCAAATTCCAAACATTGCAGTTGGTAGAGCAAATTTGCACTCAAATTCTTGAGTTCTAGATGTCCCACGTTGTTTGGTGAAACACGTGGGAGCCGGTATAAGGGGAAAAACAACGTAGTGCTGGTATGTCTCATGGGCTATGCTATGATTAAGGCACATAGAGTGTAGATTCATTAAAAATTGATTAAAATGGCATTTCTATGCCATGGGCCCTTGCCTTTTCCTACCAGACCACCTCTCTTGCCTCTCTCACCGCAAAACCCGTTGGACCATGTCAGTGCATTTATTAGGCCTTAAAAATTATATTTTGGGGACCTCGACCTCCATGGTCCCTCTGACATTTTTTCCTTAGCGGACAACTTCAACAACCAATCAGCTGCCTTGCAGAGCCCTGGTCCAACTTCATGGTCCACAGTGTAAACCGGCCCTAAGTCTAGCCAACCTATGAGCCATGGCCACGAAAACCTTGGTCCCCCCTCAGTGCTCAATGCGCTTCTTGATCGACGAGCCTTTGGACGATCTGACCACACTGATCATGTTCCGTGTTAATGCGAGAAGGCACAGATCTCGAGATCTCGATGCTTCCGATGCTTTGCTCTGCCTCTGTTTTCCTTCATTGAGCCATAGTCTCCGTGACACATTGAACTCCTCGAGCAACCCATGCGTTTCCATTGTTCCTTGGTTGTTTCCTGTTCCACTTAATTTGTTATCACCTCAAGTGCCAACTGGTCCATTGACAAACTGCCACCTGTGTTTGGAACTCCTCGGACAACTATTTGACGTTACAGCTGCTTGATCATAAGTGGGGCTGGAAACTTGTTGGTGAACAAGGAACCTAAGATATGCGGCCCCTATTGTTGGCACTCCCAACTCCCAGACAATTTTGATTATTAGGGCCGCTTCACACTATGGCCGTCCAAGTCGAGAGGCCATGGGATTGAATGGTCAAACTTTGTCGAGAGTCCAAAGGAATGGGTTGAAAATAGCCAATAAATATAGGAATTGGAGCCTTCGGCCTGGCATATTGTGAAGCCTCCAAAGGCCAAGCCCAAAGTCCAAATCTTTGGCCATGAACTCCCACGGCCTCTCGACTTGGACGGCCATAGTGTGAAGCCTCCAAAGGCCAAGTCCAAAGGGAGAAGGAACATCCCACTTTATTCCTTGCCCAAAACAACCCCTCCAACCTAACGGCCAAGATCTTGTCAGTTTTTGATTCTTTTATGGAAAAAAAATCGATGGCCTCTCGGCCATAGTTCGGGTTTCTATTCCTGTCCGACCCAAACTTCCTTCGAGAGTCCGTTGCCTTGGTCAAAAAGTACTGCCATGTAGGCATTTTGGAGAGTGACGGCCTTTGGACTTTGGCCTCTAGTGTGAAGGGTCGAGGGGCCGAATTCTTGGTTTCTTGCAATCTGATTGGTGGAAATCGACGGCCTCTTGACCTTCGGCCATAGTGTGAAGCGGCCCTTAGATCGGGTTAGATACGTCTCATTGGTGAGCAAATGTAAACCACAAAGATTGTCATTTTCAAGGTTCTAAATTAGAACAAATGTGCACAATTTGTAAGCGATCAAATTTCTCCTTATCCTCATTCGGTTATTTTTCAACACCTATATATAGCTGAGTTTCATGTGGTCAGGTGTGCCTCCATGAACAAATACCAAAAAGACATATGTTCATAAGATATTGGACTAGATGCTCAAAGTCACCTCAAAGCATGACAATCATTCCAGGTTCAACATTCAACATACTTTGGGAAAGGAGCACGCTCGGGGAGATCACTCCATTGTCAAGTTGAACACCACGTGCGAACAAAGTTTGCTACCCCTATATTACATGTCATAAATAATTTTAAATTTTATGATATTTTTTCTACATATACACAACCATTGATGGTATCTTTTGTATATTTTTTTGAAATTTTTAGTCATCTTCATTTTTTGTAGCAATTTTTTTAGTTCAATTCTGCGTCATTCTAGTTAGAAACGGTATGTTTTATTAAAAAAACACATCATCCAATTTAGTCACCATTTTTTACTATGTAACATGTACCATTTATATCTACTCATGGAAAAAATTTGATAAAATTGTGACCCGTTTTGGTGATGATTTTTACATTTTTTACATTTTTTACATCTAAAATGATCGCACGTGGTTGTTCAACTTTACAATGGAGTGATCTCCCCGAGGGAGCACGGGGGGAGGAAGGCTATATAACCATTCAATGAACACGTGAATCTTCACTTCGATAATGAATGAGATATTCATGTGAGCTTGGAAAAGGATACGGAAAGCCTACAATGGCCTTGGTTTGGATTTGAGGACTCTCTCATGCCAATCGCGTGTTCCGTATCCTAGGAAAAGTGCGCTAGTGCAACAATGCCGCAACCAAAACAAGGTGCACAACAACAAGCTAGTTGAAGGAGGAGGAGAGAAAACTTGCGTGCATCAAAAGGGCCTTTGGGTGTGCCATGCGGTCACTAGGGCCAAGTTGTTGTAGCCATTGTCAATGCTTAAGTCTGTATCATGTTGGAGTCACCGGTCATGTTTGAAATCTCCACAAATTCCCCAACCATAGAAACTGTATGAGATCACAAGAGTTTGGATGAGTATGTACAATTTTGGATGAAAATAGGCATCATCATCCACGTGTGGCTTCATCCCTCCAATGATTGTAGCCCACGTTGCTCTCTTGAGAAAAATAAGGAAATCGATAAAGATAAAATTAACAATCCAGTGCCTCCGCGTGTAAAATTGATGAAAAAACACGTCTGTTGAATGCCGCCACTTGAGGCCCTAGTAGTAGTATATATATGCAAATGCCACACACCTAGTGGGGAATGGCTAGCTATCATAGGAGGCAGCTCAACATTGGATCCAAACCTGTGAGTCACGCGGACACATTTGGCTCAAGAATATCATTCATATTGGAAGTTAAGGGTCAAACAACTTAGTCAAGCCTTGACCGAGAATTTCATTTATTGAAGGGACGGGCCGGCCCCCACAGCAACCTACCAAATGCTCATTTCATCCAGTGATTGGGGAGATTTTTGGGCATACTCGGTTGAGATCCTAGTGTTTTCAAGTCCAACTGGTTACATGTTGACATCCTTTGGTTTTCCTTTATTAATTTGGGGTATATTCTATAGATTCCTCTAAAATGATTGGTAATTTTCCTGCAGTCTTGAACTTCAACCGGTTATTTTCCAAACTCAACCAGTTCATTTGTAACTAATTGCTCGTTCTCCCCGATCATAGATTTCATCAAAGTGGTCTACATGAAGCCAAATTGCATCTTGAAGTTTAACCTCCTCCTTGCCGGTTCGTTAACATTACTAAGCAGCTGCATGATGGTCGCTTTCCAAAGCAGTTTCCGGGGACAATTTTGGACATAATCGGTCGAGATTCTAGCGTTTCCAACACCAACCGGTTCCATGTTGACATTTTTCATTATTATAGTGGAGGAGTATTATGTAAATTCCTCCAAAAGGATCGATAAATTTCCTGAAGCCTTGAACTTCAACCGGTTATTTCTCAAACTCAACCGGTTCGTTTGTAATGGTCAGTCGGTTCCCCATATTCATTGTTCCAACGAAAGAGGTTGTGAGTTCAAAAACAATTGATAATTTATAGTTTCTTGTCAAAAACTTCACAATACACACCTTGAGGGATCCCCATAATTGGGAAAACCTAAAATTAAAGGACATTTATGCTCATTCGATACATGGTCCCACAAAATGCAACCAAGGAGTTTTGTAATGTTATGTTGTGTCTGTTATTTGAGTTATTGGTATGTAGTACTTTCCCTTATATAGTGAACACTCCCCTCTGTACTAAATCGTAACCCATAAAATTTCAAGGCCTAAGGTAGATGGTGCAAAAAATGTCACTTCAAGCATTTTGAGTGTATTTATTATTAAACTTATTAGATTGATAAGGTCTAGTTGTTTCTCGTTATTAATTGAAAAGGGATTCCAACGCACCAAAATATGACCTTCATTTGAACTTCGTCTGCAAAGAGTTAAAAGGGCTAAAAGTTTTATTGGTAAATAACCCAACATTAACACAGGGGCCTTACATTAAGGTAGTGGACATTCTCATAATCAATATGTACTCAATATGCAACATTTTAGAGTGTTGATTTTAACATTCTTATAACCTCATGGCTCTATGGGAGCATGGTTTCTAACCCTAAGCTCTTTCATGTTCATTCAAAACATGAGGGTATAGGGTATAGGGTATGGTAAGTATAGTTACCATATGAGTTATGACTTTGAACTAGGATCCTTCTCCTTTTTAACCATAACGAGCCACGTGGCAATACAAGGGTTATGTGTTAGAGTTTAGATAGATATTGGCATATTGCATTTTACCGTTTGTACGCCACCTAGTAATTCCCAAATTTAGGGTCCCTCGTGTCGCCAAAAGCAAAGGGTAGACAACTTCGGTCTCCGAAAGCTACTTCATCATCCTATGAAAGGAAACGCAACCTCGTGAATGTGATTCACACTATGTCTCATCACCCTCGCACAAACAATATGAAATACAAGATCATTTGCAAGATTCGGATAGTGTGTCATCTACATATGAGTGCGTACCGAAGGCACTATTCCATTGAGTTCCAACCGACACTAATTGGAGACTAAAATAATGTGAGAGGTAGAATCGAGCCGGAGCCGTGATTAAAGCACGTGGCCTTGCCTTGCACCATCAACCATCTAGCACAATGGGTGAGGAGGTATCCTTTTGCCACGAGTGACTCGGGCATTGAAGGTGTTTGATTTTTTGAAAGGGTGAATAGGGTTTGGGTTGGGCATGGCCCCACTCACACTAGTAGGAAAGTGGAAGCCGAGCAACATATTTGTGAAGCGGGTGGCGGTCTCTATGTGTGGGGTCAACATTCGGCGTGTCGGTTAACAAAGCAAGTTCTTGGAACATGTTGTTTGGTTGCCGTTTTTTTCCTACTAGTGTCAACTCTCTCTTTCGGTTCTTGGCTTCGCTCTTTGTCACAACCTCCGAGGATCTCGATCTTCTCAGGTGGGCCATTCAAATTGTTCTCATATGTTTGAGCCCATGAGAACGTAAAAATCTTTGACCATTACATCATGTATTTGTGTATGTTCATGATTTGAAAGTGGTCATCATTCAAACAAGGAAAGCAATGGGAATCGATAGATATCGTAAAGGAGGGTGAACATGGTTTGGGTTGGGATGGCCCACTCACAACCAATAGAAAAATGGTAGTCGAACAACTTACTCCAAACAAGATGCTTGTAAAATTGGTGCAACAAATCTACGAAGGGACAATATTCGGGATGACAGTATAACAAAACAATTTTCGGGAACATGATGTTTGGCTACCACTTTTCTAGTGGTTCCTGGCTTTGTTTTCTTGTCACAACCAATTCCGGGGATCTTGATATTATCTCATGTGGGCCATTAAGATTGTTCCCAACTCTTTGAGGCCACAACAACACAAAAACCTTTGAACATACACCATGCAATTTGTACCCCTTTTTGATCCAAAAGTGGCAAGCCACACATGAATACCCTCAAGTATCTTGTAAGGCCTCTCTCCTGATAAGCTAGATTGTTGAATCTTTTGAAATGAATTCATGGTGAACAATTAAAACCATCATTGAAGGTCTACCACTGTTGGCAACTTTCAAGTGCACAAATGTGTTTGTGTGTGTGCTCATTCATTTGATGGTTCAACATTATGCCAAACTATATAAGGTATGATGATGAACGGACATCAATATAAGGTGAATGGGTTCGTATTCACACTAGTGACAAATCACCAGCGTTACTTTTTCAATAATATAGGAACATCTAAACATAGTACCAATGATATAAAATCAACAATGATGTGGAATTTGTTTTTGACATGCACCATCCAATCTCCAAATTGTCCCCAATCAAACAAGTTGCAATTTGGACTCGTGATAACGTATTTGTTGCCAATCAAATTATATACTCATGGTAGATGGCCATGGATAGACACCAACTAGTATTATTGAGGTAAAAATATAAAAGCGCCCTAGTAAAAACAAGACCCTATATATTTGTGGTTAAATCATCTCAAGAAGATACCTCTAGACTAATTTAGAGCCGTTGATACTGATTTTGAAATCATTTCTATATTACTAAATATGGACTATAATATAATTGGTTGCATATTCACCTTAGGTAATAATGGTGGGGCTCAACTTGAAAAGGTGGTGTCTAGCCTTGGCCATGTCGAAGTTCCAAATTGAATCTTGTTTCCTAACAAACATCGGGGGCAAAGTAAAAAAAATACCCCTATAAGTTTATTGGTGATTCATACTAAATTGATCTTAGTAGTCTAAATTATGGTCTATGATCCATGCTTAGGTGTTAGATTGTCTAAATTAAGAAAAATTTGGGCTCTATATAAGAACTAGTGTATTAACATTCCCGAATGGTAAGTGTTATGACCATGCACTACTAGGATTGTGGTGCTTACAACACAATTGGTTTTGGTGCAATTTCCATATTGCCCAAAGTAGGATGCAACCTGCCTGATCCGATCGAGTCACAACTTGTTGGAACTAAACCGTGTACCATATGCAATACATTGTTGTCAATCTGCGGCCCATGGCCCACACTGTCAGCTCTCTGCACAAACATTCCACTTAGACTTAGTAGGACGGTAACATCAGTTGATCATCGTTATCGGGAGTAACCATATGGAAAGTTACTGCATGAAAGTCATTGGAGCCAAGCTCTTGAGAGTTTAAGGTTTAGGGTAAAATGGTTTTAGGTTTTAGGGTTTAGGGTTTAGGGGGCGTTTAAGAAGCAAACAATGTGCCCTTCCAAATTGACCCTGAATCAAGCAAGTTGGAAACCGGACTCATGACAGCGGTTGCTGCTACCGATCAAAAATTGTATACCCTGTGTAGATCCTAAATTCATTTCGCGGTGACTGAAGCAATTTGCAAAAATGTGATGACTGGGGATTCAAGAATGGGTTTAGGGGGGGCGTTTAAGAAGCAAACAATGTGCCCTTCCAAATAGTCCCTGAATCAAGCAAGTTGGAAACCGGACTCGTGACAACGGTTGCTACTACCGATCAAAAATTGTATACCTTGTGTAGATCCTAAATTCATTTCGCGGTGACTGAAGCAATTTGCAAAAACATGATGACCGGGGATTCAAGAATGGGTTTAGGGTTTAGGGGGAGTTTAAGAAGCAAACAATGTGCCCTTCCAAGTTGCCCCCCGAATCAAGCAAGTTGGAAACCGGACTCATGACGAAGGTTACCGCTACCGATCCAAATTGTATGCCCTTTGTAGATCCTAAATCCTTTTCGCGGTGACCGATGAAGCAATTTGCAAATAACGTGATGACGGGGGGTTCAAAGAATGGGTCCACTCTTCTGTCTGACAACCAAGACTGGGCTTGCCTATCAAAACCCTAAAGTTTCCATCCATCATCATGAATTCCTGGCATTATTTCTGGCGCTGGCTGGCTGGCTTATTGGCCACCTCCATCCTGTGCCCACTGGGAACTTAATCCACATCCATTAATCACTGCAATATTTGCATTGTTTTGGGGCTCCCATGAGGTGGGAGGCCCACGAGGGCCCAGCTATAAATAGAAGCGAACATTATCTGAGATGGGGAGCCTGCAGGAGACCAGGGAGAGAAATCCATTGTTTAATTGGGGATGCAATACATGCATAGGTGGGAGCCACGTGATGGGGTGGTGTGGGCCATCCTAAACTTAGCAGCTGATAACCCATCCTACACTGCACCAGTCCACCTACCTTGATCAATCAAATGAAGAAGAAGTACAAATCCACTCATCGAAAACATGGATGGTTTTCATCCATGTAGTTCTCGGCGTCCATGGAAACTCATCCATCATGGATGAATGAAGGGGTCGGAGTAAGGAAACAGCCTCCTCAGGGTTGAGGGCCAATTCATTTTCAATTTCACCTCACTACACCGCTTATGGTGTTTAGTGTCACTTATGGCTACTTCACACACAAGATTGAAGGCCCGTGACCATTGCAATCTAAGAGCTCTCATTGGTCGAAAGGGCGGAGACCGTCCAAGTTCACTTCACACACGAAGGTGAAGGCCTAATGGCCCAAAGAAGACTTCATGGATGAAAAGTCTATATGGAGTCCTACATGGCGGATTATGGATAAGGTTTCATGGTCTCCCATAATTTTCGTCAAGCCCACCTCCAAGAGGTGGGCATGACGCAAATTCCGGGAGACCATGACTTAAAAAAATAAAAAATCCAACATGACAGATTTCAAGACAAATTGCAGGGCAAATTCTAGAATAGATTCCAGGACATACAAACACCACCAAGTAATTCTCTTAAATTGATAGAGTTTGAGACATATTATATTAAACCAAATCCTCCCCTTTTTTTCTGCCAACGAAATATGCAATGGTCCTGCAACATGGCCCATTCTCACTTCACACTATGCTTGAGGGCCCATGACTACATAAAACAACTTTCCCAACACCCATGGTATGGCCTTTGGATGAGAGTCAAGGGTCCTCACCATTACATGTCACGGCTCTTGGCTCATGTGTGAAGTGGCCCTTAGTATTCAGAGTTATGTTGTGCTATAATTATTCATCAAGAAAAAGTCATTTATGTTCTATAATGTCCAAACAACCTATTTGACTTTCATTAGTGCAAATTGAACTCATGAGCAAGAAGTTATTGCATCGCGTACTTGCAAATAGTAAGTGACACTAAATACCATAAACAGTGTTATTTACGGAGTCAAATCCTTTTAAAGAATCATTTCTAGACTATAAAATAGTTTCCTACATTTTCACCATCTCAATGAATGGGTTCACATAGACACCACGAACCCTGCCCCGGATTATTTGTTCCTTAACACATACCGTGTATATAGATTGGGTAACTTGGAAATTATGGGACTCACCGGGTGAAGTGGAATTACGTGCTCCAAGTTTGTCCCAACTTAAACGGACACTTTTAAGTTTTAGTGGTGCACCTACTTTTTGTAGGATGCATAACACAAAATGAGCGTGACATGAATAACAAATTAACAATCGCGGCCATAGTCACTTCCTTGTATTCTCAAAGTCCAAGTGGAAACTCTCTTTCACGGTAAATGATTGTGAGGCCCTATTGGACCTAGAATGTTGAGCGTAATCCAATCTCTTTCAAACACATTCTTTGGTGTCCATTTTTGGATCTATACGTAACCATACACCATCTTGAAAAGGCGACTTCAATGTTGCCGTTATGTGGTGTTTAAGCATGTGAGATGATTAGCAATACTAAATCAAGGCAATACTTGCTTTCCTCATAATAGTTGGATTTTACATAACATTATTCAGATCCATAACATTGTTTTGTGGTACTGACAATATTCCATAGAATATTCCCACATTCAGATTGTTCACTTTCATAATAAAGTGTCTCTTTCTTCTCAAATGATTAGACAAGTCCCCTCCCCTCCCCCCCCCTCATCTATGTTGACTGTTGTACCTAGTATATAATTAACAAATTATGATCATGTCATTAATCACTTTCAAACACATGTCTTTTTGGTGTCCATTCTTACATCCACGCATGACCACCATCACTCAAGTATATGATTAAGATAAGTAATTGAAGTAGGCTTGCTTATCTTATCCTTATCGTAGGTTTTATCATATTCATTCCTTTGCCCCATAGGTTCAAAGGCAGAGCTCAAGTGTTGAGCAAAGCACACCACCCCCGACAAAACCCATAGTTACAACCGTGCAATGGAGCATCGAAATGGTAAGAAATCATGAGCCGTGACGTGAGCGTCCCATGTGTACCTTATGCTTACAATTTTGTTTAAGTTCAAATATCTTTGCTACAATAAAAGAACTCCAACGTCAACGTTCTTTTCGGTTTTGGGGTTTTGTTCCCAAGCTCGTTTGAGAGTTGGTTTTGGATATTTAGGTCTTTGAAGATTCTTGCCATGCAAATCTTCCATTTATCTTGATTTTGGAGATCCGGACGTCTTCGGACCGTGTACAATAGTAGCTCAATTTCCCAAATCCAAAGTGGGCCACCGACTTCCACAATATTCCCTCTTAACATACAAGCAACTTCAGTGCAATGCTTGATATGATTCCCCTACACAATCCTTTGCAAATGCCGTACCGTACCACGCGTATTACTATATACAATGCAATGTGATATCCACACGGGAATCGAGGATCCCCATCCAATTTGGTGAGGCCACATGACAAATTCTTGTTTAAAAGAAACAAAACTAAAAATCACACCAAACTTAGTTACTAATTAGTGTGGACATCTAATTAGCGTGAACACTAATTAGGCTAGTCCATTTTGGATTTGAGAGTGACCAAGGAGTCCAGCCACTTGTCACTTGACATTGTTATCATCAACAACTCACCACTTTCAAGTCAATAGACATCCTTCGAGTCACTCATGCGTGATGTTGGATATCTTCTTCTGCCACCAAGTGCTTGTCTATTGTAGAGAGATGTTTTTATGGTGTTATGTACACGAACATGTGATTTCGCAGTACTTCACAAGACACGTTATTCGATGCAATCTTTTTTAATATGTTGGACATTTGGCACCGTACCCCAACCCATTCATGCAGGAACCTAGGGGCTTATCCTTGGTGGAGGATTGGCTTGTCCAATGCTCATTCGAGACATTCACTTAAAAGGAGGTGCACTAAGCATGCGATTTAGTGTGGCCCACACTTCTCACCGTCGACCCACATTACTTGTCTTGCAATCATTGAGTGGCACTAGCGAGGTTGTCATATGAAACTTGGTTACAAAGACCACTTTATTTAACATGGCATACCAATTTTAATGCCATACTTGATCCTATGTTTAATATACTAATATTTGAGGCAAAACCTAAGATGACGAAACGTCATAATTCACATTGGTGGTAACATCAAAGCCATATCCTCTTCTTTTGCTGGACATTCATACACATTGCCTATTTTAGTAACCTTAATGTCAAATCATAATAACGCAACCATATTCAAAAGTTTGGAACCCTCCAGTATGAGGTCGGAGATTCATGGTGTCTACGTAAACTCATCCATTGTGGATGCAAGGGGTCTAGTAAAAGCTAGTTCCCTATAGTTAAGAGCTGACGCATCCCCACTTGACTAGTTTGGGGGCTCTAATGTCGTTGCATGAGTCAAATCGTCCAAATCCAAAAACTTGCAGCTACATACTACTCCCTCTGTCCTAATTCTTGGAGTTTTATGTCGCAAAAAGATTGTTTGAGATCAAATGTTTACTAATTTTGTTGATGTAGAAATTGTTTGGCACACCAAATTATTTCGCAAAATTTTTTGCATCAAAAAAATTGATAATAAATTTTTATCTTTGATAATAATTTTGAGACAGAAAACTCCGGGGGGTAGGACAATCATTTTGGGACAGAGTGAGTAGTTCATTGCGTTTTCACCTTCCTAATGAATGAGCTTGCATAGATGCCATGAAAGCTCCGACCCAAAACAAGTGTCATCATTGACACCAACGATAAGTGTCTTAGACTCACAAAGACTCTTTAACCTCAAAAAAGGCGAAAATGACAAACACATTGGGTAAATCAACAATGGATGATGCATAGCACATTGCAACTCATGTGAGTTTTCATCTTCCCAAGGGATGACTTTATGAGATTCTAGTTCATGACACCTTCCATGGGTGATGCGTTAGAAACTTGCCCCTCCCACGTTTGTTTTTGATAATTTTCAATTGGGTCCCATTAGACTAATTTAAAGCCTTCGACACCAAACTATGGGTCATTATGGATAAAAATATAAATACAATGGCTATGCAATGTTTCTCTATGTTTTCACTCACCTCAATGACAAGCTCACGAAAGAGTACCCACATTTACGTAGACACCACACAACTCCAACCCATAATATTGTATAATCTCTATAAAACTCTCGACTATAAGAAAACATTGTATAGTAATTAAACATGTCCTAGACTCACATAGACGCTTTCACCCACTGCAATAAGAATAAATTAAATGGTGATTGCTCATAATACAGTTGGGGCAAAACAACCCATACAATGGTACCTAGGAGGCATGGTTGCAGTCATCCAAGAAGGAACCAATGTATGGGTTGGTTTGCCCTCCCCTCATAATATCTTCCGAAGGGGAGGGCAAAGTGGGGGAGGGGGTGGGTGAAAATGCTAAATTCTATCGTAAAGCCCAAGGATTCTTGGTTTTAAGTTCATATACACTCTAAACTCCATAGTATCACACTTGTGGCAACCAAAGTGCACGTGATATCACGGAGTTTGTAGTGTTAACATGGATGCGTGATACTAGTGAATTAGTGTAGCATGTGACACTATGGAATAACACAAAGTGCAACATATTAAATGGTGTGGTGAGGTCCACTCTGCTTCGCCTTCCGGACGATGTGGCGGATGCATGCACCAACATTCAACAAGTGGCATAAGAAGAAGAATAAGAATAAGAATAAGAAGGCGACACTCCACATATTGACACATGGCGCAATGCAAGGGTGCGGGTTGACTTCTTCAGTGGTTTGCATTAATGACAAAATTCGTGATATAAGGGAGAGAAAGGTGACAATAAGGAGTGAGATTTGAACTACGAACATCCGTTCCCTAGGGTTTTGGGATATTAGAGAGTGAGTGACATTATGGAGGTTGATATTACGGAATTTAGGGTGTAATGCCATAATTGGGGTTAGAATTTCCAAAGTAGTATAAAGTCAACAACCCTTATTCGGTTAATTTTCTTATGAGGACACCTATATTTGAGTGGTATGTGGTTTGGTGTGGATCCAAGAACGGATACCAATAAGACATGTGCTCAAAAGAGATTAAGGTCAAGGCATCCATAGTCAACCGAGTCCATGTAACCGCTCACTAGGGTCATGTAATGTTGACATTGATGAGATCTATATTTCTTAGGCGAACGGAGTTAAGGTTTATGTGGTGGTGGCTTGTGATTGATTACCCTCATAAGAATTTTGACAACTATCGTAGCCGAGCATTAGCATTTAGATGAGCAGTTAGGGGTTAACCTATAGATTGACTATGTGTTACCTTAATTGTACCGCTTTGAAATTGTAGCAATTTCCACATTCATGAATCAAATTTGAATTTATTTTACACTCTCCTTAGAATTTGTTTCTCTCGCAAGAAAAATTAATTCCTTGCTATTACTCCTCCTAAACATATGCAAACTCACATATTTCATCGGTTACATGTGCCTCAACCTTAAATTGCGTGCTCAAAACACGATAACCATTCTACTCTTAATAGTCGACATAATTGGGAAGGGGACCTATATGACCATTCAATGAGCATGAGTACCTTCAAGTCACTTTCATAATGAATAAGATGTTCATGTAAGCTTCGAAATCGACAAGGTAAACGGCAACAACCTTGATTCAAATTTGCTAATCATCTTGTACTAATCGCGTGTTTTATATCCTAGAACAAATGGCCTGGGTGGAAGAAGAAGAAAAAGCAACCATTTAAGATCCATCAGTGTCCTCGGAGATTTTTGAGCATAGTTGGTCGAGATCCCAGTGTTTTCAAGTCCAACCAGTTACATCTTGACATCCTTCGGTTTTCCTTTATGAATTTGGGGTAATAAAGAAAAGAAAAACCAATGTCGGGCAATCCGACGTGAATTTGAGCTGTTGGCCCTACCCTACTCAAGAATCCCAATTCGGGGTACATTTTACGAATCCATCTAAAATGGTCAGTAATTTTACCGAAGCCTTGAACTTCAACCATGTATCTCTCAAACTCAACCGGTTCACATGTAACTAGCACTCGGTTCTCCCCATTCAATGGCCCCCATCTACCATATACAATACACAATTTACAGCATTTAATGTCACTTACTATCCAAAGTTACGCATTTCTATAACATTTCATTGTTACTGTCAATTTCCACCAAGTAAAGATATTCATGTTCTACAGTGTCCTAACAACCAGTTTGACCTATGTTGGTAGAAAAATAAATCTATAGTAAAACGTTACAGCACAATGTAACTTTGGATAGTAAGGGATGCTAAATACCACAAACGATGAAGTGAGGTTAAATTGGGATGAATCAACAACCAATCTATCGGGTGGAGGTTTTTTACTATTACCCCCCTCGGTAAGTGTTGTGAAACCAAACCCCAGACCGCAGGATGGCTCCAGGGTATAAGTACTGGGAAGTGACTGGGCTGCGCAGATATGGACACGTGGCGCACATGTGGGGCCCATCCATTATGTCTATTCCAACCGTATTATACGGAACAGGTCAGGGCTGCTGCTGCTGCTGCGAGACCCGTTATCTTCCCCTGGCAGCGTGGTTGTGTGGGTCCCACTCAACGGGGTGACTCAGACTGGTCCTCTTTAGCGTGATTATAGGAAGTCAGTGGGCCCCAGTGTCAGAGCAGGCTACCTAACAAAGACAATTGGGTAGGGTTCAATGTCCAGGTTTTGGGCACAATAATAATAATCGGTTGAGGATCCTAGTGTTTTCAACACCAACCGGTTACATGTTCACATCTTTCGGTTTCCCTTTATTATGTTGGGGAATATTATGTAGAATTCCTCTAAATGGATCGGTAATTTTTCCTAAAGTCTTGAACTTCAATTGGTTATTTCTTGTAATTCAACCGCTTCAACTGTAACTATAGTAGAGGCACCTATTCCCGATCAGGACCCCATCAACAATTGATAGGGTACCGGAAGAATTTTGATCAGACCGGAACTAATAGTGTTGTGACACATGTTTTGGTTTGAGAGCTGAAGTGAGGAGGAATTCGTCTCAAAATGAGTGGTTATGGCAGACTCTAGACATTGGTAATGTGTTTTGGGCCAACTTTTGACTACAAAAACTCACAATACTTTCAATTTGAGGAATAAAATTAATGAAAAATTGGAGTCCTCCTCAATTCTATCTTCCTACATGGGAAAAATTTGCATCTCCTTATACTTCTCCAAATTTGGTGCATGATCTCTTAAGCGATCAGTTATGGCCGCCTCTACTCTATCGTGAGTTACCAATCATCAATTTCCTTCATTATAGAACGTGTTTAAGGGGATTCTCTTTGCACCACACTCCCCCCCCCCACACACAATGCTCTTGAGGCAAACCCTTCATACGGGCAAATGTTTTCATGTTTTTATGTTAGTTGACCTCCTCTTTGTCACAAACATGAGAGCAAAGCCTAGCTTCTCAATCATGCTTGCTTCACACTAGAGCCAACACTTACATCTAAGGTAGATGTGAGTAACTCGGTTTTTGATCTTGAACGGACACCTATATTTGAGTGGTATATTGTGGGGTGTGAATCTAACAAAAGACACAAATATTACAAGTGTTTGAAAAGAGATTGAACTACATACTCATAATTTGTTAACCATTCTAAACATAATACTTAATATAATTGTGGGGGGAAGGGGGGCCTATACGATCATCTATGAACTCAGAGAATCTTTACTTTGACAATATATAGGATATTCACATGAGCTTCACAAAACAATGAGGAAAGTGGCTACGGGACACAACATGGATTTGCTAATCATCTTGCACTAAATGCACGTTTCATATCCTACTCTATGAGAAGCAGTGTTCGAGATTGAAGTCTTCAATGCCCTTCAAACGCGATCTAACCCTTCAAAATATACCTCTCTCAAAACAACCCTTCAAAATGTAACCCCAAATTGAAAATGAAGACGTCACTTGAAGTCCTCAATATAATATGCCCGCCACAAGAACCAACAAGCGTAGGGCATTGTCACTACAAGAAGTAGAGTTAGATGGTTGATTCTTAATTCTTCACATTGTACTGGAAACATGCACCATACAATTCATGCACAAGTTTAATATGAGTTTTGTATTTCATTTCTATATTCTTGGATTGACATCTTGGATTTGAACCAACCCTTCAACTGAAGAGCTGAAATTTGATAGCCCTTCAAAATGAAACTCATATGAGGGCTTCAATCTTGAACACTGACGAGAAGTGGGTGCAGAGAGGGAAAAGTGTCCACTTAAGACCCTCTTACAACCTTATCTATCTAAAAGGCATATCCGACCTAACTTATGACTTTGCTTCTTCGACGTTCCAAAACCCTTAAGCAAGCTTGCAAGTCATCATGATGACGGGTGTGGGAAATCTTGGTGGTTTTGGCTTGAAGTGTAGCTTACGGAAGCTTGATTGGATGGGATGAATTATAATGATGGCATTGCACGGGTTTTTGGAGGAAGCCCCACACTAGAGTCCAATTCCAAGCCCCGCCAACAGCTAAGTTAAGTTAGCGGAGCTTGCGATTGGTGTCATGTTCGAAGCACTACCTTATGCCTCTCTTCCACCTTGCAACCCTCTTCACAACTTCCTTTACTAGCAAGGGGAACCCGTGCATTTAACTCGGTCTCGGCCACCATCCTTGTAACTAATGATGCAATAATAGTAGAGGCACCTATTCCTGATCAGGACCCCATCGGCAACTTTGATCAGGCTGGGATTGAATTTTGATCAGGTCGGAACCAATAACGTCATGACTAGTGTTGCATTTTTTATTCTAGAGGTTGGAGGCGGCATTATACAATAAAATTTAAAATATTTCAAAACATTTTTAATGTTTTTAATTGAAAAACATTGAAGACATCAATCTGTGAGGTCCTTTATGGCAAATCGTTGTCAAAAACATTCCCCTCTTCTAGGATCAATTCTTCGAGCTCTTCTCCGCCCAAGTATTGATCCAAGACTGCGCATGGATTGTCATCGATGCGAAATTCGTCTTGTTCAACGTCGTCGTCATCAATGTCACCGTCATCATTCTTCGTCTAGGGCTCAGGGCTCAGGCATTGCCATTGGGTTTGAGTGTACTAATACTATATGGCAATATGGAACAATTGGCGAAGTTGCGCATGTCTATATTCGCCCTACTAGCATGGACTGACTGTAGTAGTGAATTTATAAATAAAAACATAAAAATGCCTCAAAATTTGCTTAGTATTTTAAATGCATATTTTTAAATAAATTTAAAATAAATGCACCACTAGCCATGACACATGTCTTGGTTTTGAGTGCTAAAGTGAGGAGGAACGAGCGGTTATGGCAAACGCTGGACATTGGTAATATATTCGGGCCAACTTTTGGTTTCAAAAACTCAATTTAAAAAAAATTAAGGATCTCTCTCTCTCTCTCTCTCTCTCTCTCTCTCTATATATATATATATATAATGCAATCCTTTTGATTTCTATCTTCCTACATGGGAAAAATTTGCATTGCCTTATACTTCTCTAGATCTAGCGCAAAATCTCTTAAGTGATCGCTTATGGGCGCCTCTACTTTAATTTCCCTGGCCCATGGGAAGGAGGAACCTAATTTTAGAACCGATGGAGATTAAACAATGTGATTGCCACGATGGAGATACTACAACTAAATGCTCGATACTAATTGTAAACCGCGGTGTAGTGTCACCAACACGAAATGTTAACCCAACATTATTTGGCATTATTTTTACCTTTCTCGCTTACACCATGGTGAAATTGATTCAGAGATAAAGTAACAACTATTGGATAGAATCGGTTGAGCCATGTGTGTCGAAAAAGAGAAGGGAAGAGAAGAGAAGATAACAACAACAACTCACTTACAAGGAGTTATTACACAAAGTTGTTGGTGCAATTGAGCTGCTACAGGGCTCGATCTGAATGGTGCCTACATGTCTAATGTTCATTGGGGAAGCACAGATAAAAACCATTTGGCTAAGCTGGCACAAGAACTTTATACATATCCAACACTTCAATCTTGCGCCTTATTAGTAGTATGATTGTTGCGACTTTGAGAACGCATTTAGTTACAAAAGGACACCGGAACTTTTGTGACAAAAGTGAGGACGCTTGAAATGACATGACAATTGTCATACTGCTATGTGCTGATCCAAATGTCCCAGCAGGTGCCATAGAGTATTATAAGTTGCATGTATGTTATAACCGGTCCATGTGTCACCACCCCATTCGCTGCCTTGACTTGTTGAACCACATGCATCATAAGTTAGGGCCACTTCACACACGAGACTGAGAGCCCGTGACCATTGCACTTCAAGCACTCTCATTGGTGGAAAAGGCGGGCCGGTCCAAGTTCGCTTCACACTACACTTGAGGGACCAATGGAGTGTGTGAATGCAAGATGGATGTAAAGTCTACATGGATTCCTACATGGCATCAATGGATCACATTTCATGGCCACTTTGACTATTTTCAAAAATCACCTCATGGAGGTAGGCCTAACACTAAACTGGGAGACCATGGCACTCCGAACGCTCGCAACCGTTGATTTATTCTATTTTATCATATGTGAGGGCCCGCATGAATAGACATTTATTGAAATAGCATTTGGTTGAGGGCCTGGTCACATATGACTTCACACTACACTTGAGGATCCATGACCACACTACATGATTTTGGAGGTGTGTTGGGACGGCCTTTGGACACTTTCTTTTGGGCTCTCACAAGTTCATGGTCACGGCTCTTGGCTCGTGTGTGAAGTGGCCCTTACATGCCGGTGTTGTCTTTCCAAAAAAAATAAAAAAATCCCCGGTTATGAGCCAGGTCTCCTCGACCCCATGTTGGTCTCGTCGATAAGTGCTTTTTGGTGGGTGTGATGACGATCCATGTTTATCGAAAAATTTGAAAGTGAAGAAATAAAGGAAAGGGTTTTAAAGGCACGCATTTATGCAAGAGATATCGTTTCCAACTAACATACACACACGTGTAAGAAGGAGAATGATCGCGGCAATGTGTTGAATATGTTGTTGGTGAATAATAGCAGCCTAGCTTTATGCTCAACTTATTAGCACCGTCGCCTTTTGTTACCAGCTTTGGAGTGTAGAAGCTCCATGTAAGTGTTGCATTGCGCCAAGTGTCGGTCACTAAGTTAGCCGGTGTGTGTTATTAGGGACCGATCCGGTGACCGGATGACGTTGTGCTTTATAAGTGTCTACTTTGTTTTAAAGGGGCCACTTTACAAACAGCCACCTCTCTACATCCATACCCACACACTCACTCACGTAGAGGAGGCTTCAGTTTTAACAAGCTGCCTGGGTACTTTCTATGGCATGTGTTGTTGGAATCAACAAAAAGATGCTGGAATATAGTGGACGTGCTTTCTATATACTGTGGCTATAGACCTCTACTTTTGTTTCTACTAATTTTCTTTTTGAGACCAAAGGCCAGAGTAGTGGCTGGGAAGTTTTTGGGCATAGTCGGTCAAGATCCTAGTGATTCTAAATCCAGCCGGTTACATGTTGACATCTTCTGGTTTGGCTTTATTCATTTGAGGCATATTCTATAGATTCCTCTAAAATGATCGATAATTCTCCGGAAGTCTCCAACTTCAACCGGTTATTTTTCAAACTCAACCGGTTCATTTGTAACTAACCGCTAGTACTTCCCGAGCAGTGGGCCAGAGGTTGGGAACTTAGTGAGGACCTTGAAATGTTCCTATGTTTGAAAATGGTGCATGCTAAGGTCAAGGGTGCTAAACCAACTAACACTCCGAAATCTTGCATAATAAGTACATGTTGATGATGAGAATGTTCGCCATGTGAACATCAAGGCCCCCTAACGGTCTTGGTCAGGGATTACACGTCACGTCGCGTCACGTCCTGTGACAGCGACGTGACGGCAGACCTGAAAACGTCACGTCCGCGGGGGGGTAAATCCGGCAGTTACCCCAGGGGTAAACTGACGCGGTCAACCCCCTGGTCAACCCCTTGGTCGACTGCTAAGTCGACTGCAGATAGCAGTCGACCTAGCAGTCGACTGCAAAAAAAAAATTAAAAAATTCCAAAATTTTTTCTGGACCGTCAGATCTTCTTGGCAAGAAGATCTGACGGTCCAGAATTTTTTTTGGAATTTTTTAATTTTTTCTGGCAGTCGATTGCTAATTCGACTGCTATTTGCAGTCGACTTAGCAGTCGACTGCAAAAAAATTAAAAAAAATTAAAAAAATTCTGGACCGTCAGATCTTCTTGGCAAGAAGATCTGACGGTCCAGAATTTTTTTTGGAATTTTTTAATTTAATGTTTTTTTGCAGTCGACTGCTAGGTCGACTGCTGTTTGCAGTCGTTTGCTAAGTCGACTGCTAATAGCAGTCGACTTAGCAGTCGACTGCAAAAAATTACTTTTGCAGTCGACCAAGACCAGTCGACTGCTAAAAGCAGTCGACTTCAAGGAAAACCTAAAAAAAAAAAATCAAAAAATTCTAAAAAAAATCATGGACCGTTAGATCTTCAATCCAAGAAGATCTAACGGTTCATATTTTTTAATAGATTTTTTAATTTTTTTTTCTGAAGTCGACTGCTCGTAGCAGTCGACTAGAGCAGTCGTCCAAAAAAGTTACAAAAAAAGTTACAAAAATTTGGTACAGTAACTTTTTTTTACCACGTCAGTGCGCGTCACGCCCCGACGTGACGTGACATGACGGCGTCACGTCATTTGTGACGCGACGTGACGCAAAAAGGCCGCGTCACGTCCATTTGCACATCCCTGGTCTTGGTAGCCAACGTAGTTTTCACTTCATAAAAAAATATTTTATAACGTGTAGGACATCTGGTCTCTTTTTCTCTACTTAAGACTTTTTCTTTGGTTCATATTACTAACACATGTATGCCAAATACCTTATCTTATTGGTTTAAGGTGTTGCTACCTTAGGCTAATTTTATACAAACAAATCATCTTGTGTCCCCAACATTTAATCGAAGCATTTTTTTTTGGAAAATCCCAAAACCTAAAAATTTGAAGCATATTACTTGTTGGACATAAAATCAAAAAAACTTTGCAACCCAAAATCTTCTTTTCCCATTCTATTTGTCCATGTATTTTTGAATTTTTTTGATGTTATGATTTTTTGGGTTTTAATTATCAAGTCTTCTTTCAATGTTTTATCCACTAAGTATATGAAAAACAATGCTAAGGTAGATGTGCTTAATTCGGCGTTTGATCTTAAACACGCACCTAAGGTATGGGGGGTTTTATAATTTGTTCTTCATATTCTTCGATTTCTATCAAATAGATGTACACAACACAACTTTTGTTGCATTGGGAAATCAATTATGATGCATTAGCAAGTATCAAATTGAAAATCAGGCCTCCCTTGATTTTGTTAGAGTTATCAAAAGTGTATGATTGTTGATTCATTAAGTGACTACAGAAGTCCTCCCAATTGTGTTTACAATTGAGCATGCAATATTTGATTGAGTTTGAAGTCTTTGTCCAATCTCATTACACATGTGTCCTTTGGTGTTTGTTCTTTCATCCTCACTGAACCACACACCAATCAAATATAAGTATGTGATCAAGAAGATAACATAATTACACTTGCATCCCTTATGTGTTGAAAGGTATATGGTTCAGTGCGAATCTAAGAATGGACACCAAAAAACCACGAGTTGAAAAGAAATTACCAACATCTTTGAAATTTGTTACTTTTCTAGATGCGATAGTCAACTTAAATGGGGGGGGGGACCTTTACGGGCGTTTAATTACTTGAAGAATCTTAATTTTGACAATGAATAGGATAATCATACAAACTTTGAATTTTTTGAGGAAAGTGGCTACGGGCACAATTTGGATTTGCTAGTCATCTTGCACTAAATGAGTGTTTCACATCCTACATGAAACAGGGGGCGGAGAGAAAATTGTCCATTTCATACATGCTTACGTTAGCAAAATTTAAAATAGTCTTACCAGAGCTTGAAACATGCCCTAGCCAACCTTCCTCACTTGACCAACTTCCCCTCTTCACATGCAAAGAGGCTTTGGTAGCCGGAGATATTGCCAGGGATACACCATAGCTATTGGTGTTAGATAATTTGCTCACAAGGCCCACATGTGGTTCAAACCGTCGTCAAATCATAGATGAAAGATGAACAACTTAATGGAGGAGTTTGCAGAAGATCATTTGGTTGTGCTACAAATTCATGGTGTAAGGTGGTTATCAGGAGGACAAGTGATGAAGCGAATGGGACTATGCAAGCACAACTCGCGAATGTATCACCAATTAGCCAAGCTTACACAAACTTTGGTACTAAGTGCTAGAACAACAATGTCCGAGAGAGGTTTCTCCAAGCCAAACTTGAGCAAGAACCATCTATGAGCTAGTATAACATTGGAAATGCTTGATGCTTTGATGCAGATTCATTGGCGGATATTCCTATAGATGAAATTGATTAGGATAATGTCATATTGTTAGAGAGAGAGAGAGAGAGAGATGCCAACTGCTAGTGCTGACGTGAATGAGGGACGCTTCACCTTCTTTCTCTTATGAAGAAATATTAGGAACCAAAAAATCAACCCTATTGTAACGCGTATTTACTTATTTATTATTATTTACTATTTACAACCTCTAGTCAACTAAACTCCTTTGCTAGAAGACTAGAGGCTCCACCCTAGGTGCTCTAGTAGTTCTACAAGGTAAAGGGAGTTACTACTAGTTGAGACTATGGTGTTACACTAGGTTATCACCTCGTAAGTAACGACCATGAGTTAACTATACTTAGAGTTATCCTAAAGGCATGGAGGGAGAGCTAGTGGTATGTCTTGCACTACTAATTGAAGGGAGCCTCAACTCATAGTAGTAGCAAGTATATAAGCTCTAAGGTTGCGTGGAACATGCCTCTTGAATCTCATTATTTCTGAGATACGTTACACCTATGAAATATGGTGATATGATATACATGTAAGTTTCTAAGTTTCAAACTATTATTCTACCTTTGATTCTTTGACCAATATTCCAATATCATTAGAAGCTTCAGCTTGTACAATTTGTTTTAAAAAAAAATTGACCAACAACTTATGGTTATGTGCTTACTTTTTGCAAGGAGCTACATGGACAAGTGAATGTCAACCAACTCGGTTATTGAAGTTTTGTTATTGGTTTAGTACATCATAAGAGGAAATAGTCAAAGTTTTATATTTCTAGCTTAGGGTTTCAATAAAACAGAAGCTCGTAACAAAACATGTGCCAAAAATTTAGAAAAAACTATAACACGCCCAAGGACATTTGTAAATTTTTTATTTTTAGCACGACGCGAAACCTAAACACTAGCGTGTGAGGAAGATAACCACAAGGTGATGCCTGCTGTCTCCCTACACAATTTCTCTCTCATGTGCCAGCAATCACTTGTATAATTTTGTCCCTATAAATGAGGCTTGCAACATAGTCAATGCTAGGTTATAGGGCGCTATATGCCATTACATGTTCAAATGTTTTCCAGTTATAACTGCGGGTGCATCCTATCTTCATGCTCAAGTTACACACTTTTGTCCTCTCCCCCACATCTTTAGCTCCTAGCTCCACCAATTTGTCCTACTACTAATAATGCGGCCTAGTATTTGGACTCACCCGGCCATTGCTCTAACATTTTACTCTAAGATATCTTATTTTCCAAGTAAATTATTTCCTATTTCTCGACATGTACACGGATGTTTGTTCGGGTATCAGCCCGGGTATCAAAAACAAAGTATATGTGTATGGGTATGGAATATCGGACCCAAAATGGCGGTCCCACACTTTTGTCCTCATGGCCAAAATTTCTAGCTTTTGCACTAAATATGGTATTCAGTGTACACTATGGTAATGTTTCGGATGACTCTTCTTATGAATAAGTGAACCAATGTTGTCATGGATGATGGACGAGTTCATCCATTGGCCAAAACCCTACCTTCTCTTGAGAGGGAAAGAGAGATGCACGTTGCACATAAGTGAAAAAAGAAAATGAAAAGATTCTTAGTCATATAAAGGTAAAACATCTCGTTGTCTAAACTCAAAGAAACTTTTCAAGATTTTCCCGGTTTCACTCCAACAAAAGGAGCCTTGAAGGATTTCGACCCCCATAACATTACTCGATGTGTAGCTCTCGTTTTGTGGTCCTCGGAATATAACAACGGGAAGGTCCGAGACGACCCTAAACTATTGGATGATGGTGGAGAGATACCCAAATCTTAAGGAAGAGGTTGGCGGTTCGATTCCCGGTTGTGAAATCTCCTCTCTACTTGACAAAAACTTGCCAGGTGGTTAACTGCTTTGGCATTGGCCTATCGGCCTTTTGTCTCCAAAAAAAGAAAAGAGAAAAGAATGTAACAACGGGACGGTCAGAAAACTCCGCAGGGAGACTGAGATTCACACTAAACTCCCAGCATCCGACTATTATATTCTAAGGGCCCACATCGCTGAGTAATGCTATGCCAATTCATCCCCATGCTTATAATGTAAAACTCCGTATCCAACAATATTCAACCTTCATATACCCTAGTTAATTTCCTAGTTGAGAAACGATCAACCATACATATACCCTACTTGGCAGGCGAAAAACACCACCCATGATCACTCAACCATAGATAGGGGTTGGTGAACAAACATCGCATGTCAGTTGTAAAAAAGAACTGACACATCTTTTTTTCTTTTTTTCTTTCTTAATCCTAGTTCGGAGTCAATAACAAATACCCTAGTGGATACCCGGTTGGTTTACAAGGTCACTCTAATAATAAGGTGAAGCTTACTCCATGGCAAACGATGGCCCACACTTAATAGGACAAACCAACCGGCGTAGTAGCTCCCTAATAAAGACCATCGAAGTGCCCTAGCGAGGCTACAAGTTGAAGCGTGTATTTATAACCGAACTGGATATCGAACGGAGATGAGGATAAGTTGTTAGGAAAAAACCAGGTGCCAACTGGTCCAACCACAATGTGCCACCTCGCGAGTGTTGCGAAGGAACCATCCGTCAATCATAAAGGTGGTGTTGGCCCAATTTTGGTTGGAATTAAGTTAGAAGATGACGAGTCATCCCTCCTCCAGTGGGGCAATATATATTGGGCTTCAACTTTTTTTGTCAGGGAACCCACGAAGATCCCATTGAAGATGCTACGGGGGTCAATCAGTCTTTCTTCCAGTGGATGAGTTTACGCTTTATGTATTGAAGTATAATGTGTCTTGTGTATGAAGATGGTTTTGTTTTTGTGCACGGCCACCTGGCTACACTAAATATGACATTTAGTGTCACTTACTATTTGGATTTATTTATTTTGAGACAGAAGGCCGACAGGCCAACGCCAAAGCACAGGAGGCAGTTGACCACTTGGCAAGTTTTCCGTCAGGTAGAGAGGAGATTTCACAGCCGGGATCCGAACCGCCAACCTCTTCCTTGAGATTTGGGTATCCCTCCACCATCATCTGGTAGTTTAGGGTCGTCTCGGACCATACTATTTGGATTTACACAGTGCTATATCTTTTTTTCTTTTTTTGGAGACAAAGGGTCGACAGGCCAGCGCCAAAACACATGAGGAAGTTAACCACTTGGCAAGTTTCTATCAAGTAGAGAGGAGATTTCACAGCTGGGAATCGAACCACCAACCTTTTCCTTAAGATTTGGGTATCTCTCCACCATCGTCCAGTAGTTTAGGGTCGTCTCGGACCATTTGCTATATCTTTTTCATTATGGATGTAAATTTTTATCAAGTAAAGTTGTTAGTGTTCTATAATGTCCAAACGACCAATTTAACACTTGTTGGTAGAATATGAGATATACAGTAAATAGGCATAGCATTGCGTAACTCCAAATTGTAAGTGATATTTAATGTAGTTTTCTGTCAAGTAGAGAGAAGTTTCACGGTTGGAATTAGACTGCCAACCACTCCATTTGGTTTTGGGCACCTCTCCACTATCATCCAGTAGTTTAGGGATCCGCCTCAAGCAATTTGAAATTACTAATCATCTCGTATCAATCACGTGCTCAGTATCTTGGGAGAAGTGGATTGATTGGGAAAAGGTAACCAATTTAGATCCTTGTAAGGTATATGGGCCTTGATCAAACACAAGTCTTATGCACATGCCTATATTTGAGTGGTATATAGGAAGACTTGAAGTTAAGAACAAACACGAAAAAGATATTCATTACAATGTTAATTTTGATTTTTACACTCCATAGTCAACACCATAATTTTTTTGTGTTTGAGGGGGGGGGGCATGTGTTTAGTTAAGTAATCAACAAGCATGCACTTCCAACAACATAACTAAATCAGGGAAAATCCGAATTTTGTTGATGCTTCATCATAAATATGGTAATGCACACAAACTTCAAAAGATAAATTTGATCAATAAAAAAAAAGTAAAAAAGAAAAGAAAATAACACTATGAACACCCGCACACCTCTAAAAAGTAAGTGACACTAAATACAATATTTAGTGTAGTTACTGGTCCCCCACCACTAACTTGGTAAGTAAGGTAGAAAAAACAAAAACAAAAATGTTGAGTGACCATTATCGGTGCACTAGGCTAGGAGTGTGGACCCAAAAATGGCAAATTGTAAAAGTGGTGGTCTGAAAAGGATTCAATGATAGGCCATATAGGTCTTGTTTCAAACCACTTGGATTCTTTTTGGGTGCGATTGAGTTAACCATTCTGTGTGCATTTGTATGCAAAGCAAGATATTTTGAGGCTCAAATTAAGGAAACTCTATTGTACAAGTAGGGGGTTTGACTTACTTGCCTCTCTGGGAAAATGTAACTAATTATTTACAAGGAGTAAAATTATGGAACAATGTTTTCATTATTTCCTCTAGTCCATCTTTGAAAAAAATATTGCACGAAGTTCAAGCCATTTTTTCTAGCAAATCAACTTATAATCACCGTGTTCCGTTTTCCTACCTTATGTGCCTACTTGCTACATCTCACCTCGTCTTGTATCTATCCTCGTACCTTTGCGACATATATTCCTTACCCTCCCTCAACTTACTAGGGTAATTAGAGATAAGGTGTTACAACAAGATTGGACTATGTGTTCAAAAATGTGTTAGTTGTTGTTCTAAAGATGTTCAAGAGTTAACACAATTGTTGAGAGGGCCTATGTGATCGTTCAAAGAGAAGGAGAATCTTTATGTTGACGTCACATAGCTTTTACATATCCATTGCAATTCTGAAATTTGAAGCAATTATACCCCCCCCCCCCCTCCACTCTTGGCGGACTATGGAGACGACACTTCCAACTCCCTTCCAACTCCACATGTGATTTTGACCATGTTGGGTTTAATCAAGAATTGCCTCATCTCCATTCCTCAATTGTGAAACGTACACTGATATGTACAAAGAGGTTGCTTTCCCAAATAGGTTGCCCCACCCATGCAAATTACCTTGGATAAAAATTAGATCACAAAACCTCGTTAATTTATCCATATAGCATATTTAAAAAGTTGCATATTTTGTTACTACAATAATAAAGATTCAAAATAATGTGGAACATCTATAAATTAGCATGGGGCAACCTACTTACACATATCAGTGTAGATTGTCATTTTCAAGTCTTACATTCGAAGTCAACATGCAAACTTTAAAGCTTTGATATGAGATCAAAAATATGAATCATGCCTTCTTGAAGTGATCACAGATCAGACACCCCCATCAGGTGTGTGGATTACTAAACCTGAAATGATGCTTATGCTTTGAGCATGTCATAGACACTTCCAAATCTCATCATAACATGTGTCTTTATTCGTATGGTATCCGTTCTGGACCACAAACCTTGCCATGAGCTAACGATTCGCAGAGAATGTGCAAGTTTCGAGCTTTGACAAGTTCCGATGTGCATGAGCCACTGAATCATTTGTCGAGGTTACTCAGCAGCTTGCAGGTGGGGAAAGTTGCGATGATGATCGAGCAGCTTCACTCTGCCATCTCTGGACTCAGCCACATGAGTTACATTGCATGCATCTCTCTAGGAGTTGGATCGGATCGATCTGGTAGCAAGGCGTAACTTGAAGTAAGTAATGTTACTGCAACGCATGCGTAGCCTCTGGACTTGAAGTGGAGTTAAGCAGCGTCCAGGGAGAGTTTTGGGGCACAATCGGTTGATATCCTAGTGTTGCCAAGTCCAACCGGTTACACGTTGACATCTTTTGGTTTCTTTCTTCAGTAGACTGGGGAATATCCTCTAAAATCCTTCAAAAATGATGGGTAATTTTACTGAAGTCTTGAACGTCAACCGGTTCATCTGTAACTGCGCTAAATATGATATTTAGTGTCATGTGGTATTTAATGTCACTATGGTGATTTTTTCGGACGCCACTTCTTATGAATACGTGAACAAATACTGTCATCGATGATGGATGAGTTCATCATCCATTGGCCCAAACCCTACCCTTCTCTTGTCAGCAACTTGTGATGAGATATTGTCATGGATGATTGAAATTCGCATGAAAAATCACTTGGTAAGTGACAGTAATTGCAACACTGTAAATCTATAATCCCAAATTTTTTTACGAGGAATGACAAATGACGTAGGGTCAACATGTAGCGTTGGTGACACTATAGGGCGGTTTACAAGTAGTATCGAGCAAGACAATGAGAATCGGTGACACTAAATACCATATTTAGTTATTCAAAACTATTGTCATTGTTGTGTTAGAAATTCTTAAGTTAAAGACACAATATCCATCCAGTTACCAACACCATTAGTTTGTGAGTGCTAGGCAATTGTCGTGCGCTGGTGAGAAAAAAATATGCATATCCACCAACATGGTAGGTTTTCCAATGATGAAACGTGGTGACTGAATTATTTGTAATGGCCTCATCTCATATTATCTAACTATTGTGTGCATGTAGTCATATACACTTAAGGTGCATCAGCCTTAAATGAGCTCTAGCCTTAATGTGACGCTACACTTGCCCCTAAGATTCTAAGACCTATCGATGAAATTAACAAGAAAAAGGTAAGTCAACCACATTAG
The DNA here is from genome assembly GCA_964035585.1 of Polytrichum formosum. Taxonomy (NCBI): domain Eukaryota; kingdom Viridiplantae; phylum Streptophyta; class Polytrichopsida; order Polytrichales; family Polytrichaceae; genus Polytrichum; species Polytrichum formosum. The sequence goes on along the minus strand of OZ037935.1, from coordinate 11,395,340 downwards.
GGTTCTTAAGTGGCCATGGTTGCACACTTTCAGTTTTAGTGTTGGAAAAACATTGACTAACCCAACAAGCACAATATAGGGAAAACACCGAGCTTATTATCATACAAAGACACAAACCATGTTAAAAAAAAGAAAAAAATGTTATAATTCAAGGTTGAGATAACTTATATACACACATACACAAATTTGGGATATCAATGTGATAGACAAGTAACTATGGCGAAAACATAGCTCATGATCAAACCTTTATGGGCATGTTTACACCAAAGACATTAGGCCATGGCTCTTTAAATGACCATGGTACCCCACTTTTCAAATGGGACCATAGAGAAGTCCATTGACCATAGTCCAAAGTCTTTTGGAGGGCACAAGTTGTTAGTGTAAAACCCGAATTCATGTCGCAAATTCTGTCATACCTACCTTCAAGAGTCATCCCAAAAAAATTCCCTACAATCCCGACCAACAATTTCCAAACTTGCCATGTGGCATTCCATGTAGATTTTTCATTCACTAAATATGTTATGGGCTGTGGTCCAAAACTACCCTCGTGTAAACCAAAAGCAGGGGTCCATGACACTTTGCACCAATGAGAATTCAAGGATTCTCAAGAGACATGGCCTACTGGCTGTCGTGTAAACATGCCCTAACTCTCCACATTTTATGACATGAACTACACACATCACAAGCACTATCAACAACTTCAAAGCTCAACTCAAACACACATAAATTAAAGAACCCGGCATTTGGTGCACACACACACAACTGGCAATCCATAACTAATTAACCTACCAAAAAGAGAAGGTGGGTAACATGCACATCTTGTAATTAAATGAGCTTCTACTACCCTACTCACCTCGCTCATGCTAAGCAAGTTAGTTAGTGACGAGGTGACTCGCTCCGTCAATCGCACGCTTTTGCATCCCCTATTCATTATTCCTTGCTTTGAAATTTATGACATAAACTTTGTTAGGTGTTTTGAGGAAGTGATGAAGAAGGACATTCAGCCAACAACAACAACACCGCCGCCTTGCTGTTTGCAGTAGAGTGCAGCCATGACTCCATTGGTCACTTATCTACCTCCATCTCTCCTTTATCTTAATCCTTTTCGGCAAGTTTGAAGTTGCATGAGCGGACACACACACACACTTGTAACACACACAAACACACATGCTTACCTGACACATGCACACACACACACACAATCCCCCACACCCACAGGATTTTTTTTTAAAAAAAAAAAAAAACCTTAGATAAGGTAAAATGCACCATGAACGGGGAGAGTGACCAAGGAGCAACTGGTTACATGTTGACCTCTTTCGGTTTTTCTTTATTAAATTGACGTTTATAATTAGATTCCTGTAAAATGGTCGGTAATTTCCCAGAAGTCTTGAACTTCGACCGGTTATTGCTCAAACTCAACTGGTTCATCTGTAACTAGTGCTCGGTTCTCCCCATTGATTGGGGAGAGAACCTACTTACAGATGAACAGGTTGAGTTTGAGAAATAACCGGTTGGAAGTTCAAGACTTCAGCAGAACTACCAGTCATTTTAGAGGAATTTACAGAATATTCTTCAATTTAATGAAGAAATACCGAATGATGTCAACATTTAACCGGTTGATCTTGGAAACACTAGGATCTTGACCGATTATAATAAAGCCCAGAAATCTCCCTAGACACTGAAGGTAAGGTGAGGAGGGGTTATGAAAATTGAGTTGTGGCTGAAAATTATTCGCACAAATTAGACACCAATTTCAGACCAAAATACATCCATACTCTTCATACTACATCCCTCACGAGTTTCCTTCTTACATTGGAGTTCTTATCCTTGAAAGATCACTTTCAGAATGCTAGAGTTCAACGTTGACGCTTGTGATTTAGTGGCTAAGTTAGCCCAAAAAAAATGCCAGGGTCAACTTCAAGACTTTTATTAGCTTGTGTTGTCATGTGAAGACAAGGGCCTAACACAGAGAATCAATTTATGTAAGGGCATCTTGTTTATCATCAAAATATTCCTTATGTTAAAGAAATAATCTGCACCAGTTATTCGATGATGTCATCATGAACATTGGTCGAAGCACACTGTCCTAGAGCTGAAAATTCATGTCCTTTGATTTATTGTTGAAGAAGCATAGGCTGTATACATAGTTGATGAATAGGTAGAGGACTTTCATCAAAAGTGTTAATTCCTTCACTCTTTGAGTTGTACTTGCACTTGTACAAAACATGTGGATGGTTGTCCCATTGTTAACAACCCGTATTAAAATTAACATGAGGTGACGAGGACACAAATTATGTTGCCTGAGTCACCTCGCGTCAACTTTGCGGGTCCCCACATGTGACTTAAAGTGGATGCTGCTCCTTCAAACCTTAACTTACACAACTTGTTACTCTGGGTATTTCTTTGTCGTTCTTCCTCTTTCAAAAAATCTATACTCCAAAGTTTGAGCCGAGCAGAACTTGAAATTTCTTGATATTAGATTGTTTTCAAACTGGACCTTCTGAATGTCAAGTTTGTCATAATTTGTCAACAATCCCTCCTGTTTCCAATTTGTTGCACGAATGTCCAAATCCAGATCCAGTGCCAAATATCCACAGTGGAACTCAAAAAACCAACAAAAAATCATCAAGTCAGTCAAGAGGAAGCCGATCCTCGGCATGGGATGAAATCAACCAAACAAAGGGTACATATCTTTAGCATGTGATGGTATTGAATCTCACTACATATCTATACCTCGTACAGTATTTGGGGTCCTAGCATTGAGAACTTTCAAGTAAGCCAATGAAGCCATTTGACAATGCCCACCTTTTGAAACAGGTAGTTTACTTAGTGGTGACTACACGGGTGGTTTACAATTGGTATTGAGTAAGACAAATAGAATTGGTGACACTAGATACAATATTAGTGTAGTCATCAGCACCCATATATTACCTATTTGAGGATAAATTGACAGCGAAAGCAACACTAAAATTCCTCACATTGTTTGCCAAAAGCTCTGTACAGTCACAAATAAATTTTATGAGCATACATTCATCAATCACTTACAAAAACTGAGTTGATGTTTGGAACAGAGAATGACACTCAATTTCCAAAACTTAGACTAGAATTTAGAGCCATTTACTTTTGTGGTACATTTTTGGATGTTGGCACCCATCACCTGTCTTCGGAACAATCTCATTTGAACAACCTGTTGTGGGTTTGGGGTTACGAAATATATGCAAGGGCATGAGCACACTACCTGTCTACCACCCATTATCAAGATTGTAATACCACTCAACTATTGATACTTGGTGGGTATCGCAACATGAGAGAACGTCCATATTCTTAAGTCGTCACTCGGGTTGATATCATCCTGCTGCCCTACCAATGCTAGGGTAATATTACCGAGGTTGGAGGGTACACTGAATAGTCCTATTACTGTGGGCCACTTCAATTTTCTAGAGCCCACATTGAATCTCAACCCACACTAAATTTCTAATAGAAAATTAGCATAAACCACATTAATTGTTTTTTTTCAGAAAATTGATGTGGGTGATCATTTTTTTGGTGCTATTTTAATCCTGAAACTAATATTCAATATGTTGGTCTGAAATCTTCATGAAGACTTGGGAGAAGACCCGGGGTCTTGCACCCATGTTAATTCCACCTTGGCTAGAAACTTAGTGTGGCCCCGTGTTATTTATTTCCACGCTAATTTTCCACCTACACTATTAGTACTGTACTTGCATGGTATATAGACCTAAATAGCATCAAAAACTGAAATATCCTCAAATACTCATACCTTACCAGTATCAATTAAAAATAAATGAATAAATCCTCATCACTTACGCCCGAGTGGTATCAAAAAACGTTGACACCAGACCAACACTGGCTAATAACTTACATGCAGGTGGTGTATCACTCATCAAGAATAAGCACATTTTCACATTGACCAATCACTGTGTACTTTAAGCAACAGTTTATACATACTCCTACATCAACACTCAGTTTTAGCTGAATTTTTCTAGGAAATAGCATATATTAATGCAAGACAATCCCAAACTACATAATTACTGTCACGTCTAATTACCACGTCAAATGGCAATGCACACTTCTTTCATTCTCTTGCATGAAATGTTGGAAATTCATTTGAGCAAATTGAGATCTCTCTGTTGACCCTGCATTCCAAGAACCACAGTGCCAATAATCTCTCACCATTTGTGTATGCAGCTAAAAACGCACGGTTATGTTTTTGAGGTGGAGTCGATTGCTATGCTTGTTTTGTTGGTGGCTGCTAGCTGACATATTCTGGGACCACAGTCACAATGGGCTCAACTATGGGAGTTACTCTGGAAATTTTGTAGAGAACATCTGGTACACCTGATTCATCTCGTGCAATCTGCACGCACATCGTGTCAAACATTCTTGTGTAAATGAGAAACTCTAAGTAAAAAAATTTGAAATAAGAGAATGATCCACAAAGTCCGTTCAAAGAGGGACTAAACTCTTTTGAGGGGCTTTTTCTATTTAAGAGCTCATTAGAGCAGCTTGTGTTGGGAGCCTAATTCTGAAAGTAGGGTGAAATTCTTGGACCTCCTCTTACAATCCAAAAAATCGTTTGAGAAAGCTTTAGGATCTAAAACATGGTCTCTCACCCCTAGGATCCACCACCCTAAATCCCAGCTCAGCCTATGCATGGCTAGCTTGCCACACCAATCGTACCATGACAAGCTAGAGAGCCAGTTTTTTTTTAAAAAACCTGCACCACTATTTAAGCATGTTGATTGACACCTTGAAGGGGGAGGCCACCCACAGTTGACAACACCGGTTTCAAAATGGAGATCAGTGGGCCAAGGTAAAATAATTTTGGCCTTGACATGTGCCTAACCTTGAGGAGTTTGGTTATAAGGTTGGTCTCTTTTTTGGGGGCTAAAATGGATGTCTATAGCCAATAAAAGAGGGACCAACCTTATAACCAAACTCCTCAAGGTTAGGCACATGTCAAGGCCAGAATTCTTTTACCTTGGTACTCTGATTTCTTGTTTCAAAACCAACGGTTTTGAATGTGTGTGGCCTCCACATGAGAAAACTTAGGTGACTTTATGCACTAAGCTCTCAGACTTGCCTTTTAGCCAACTCACCCAGACTTCAATCCAGGGAATTTGCGGATAACTCTATTGACACTAAAGAAGTACTTAGGACATTAAATCTTTGAGCAGTTGTTCACTACATTCTACACAATTATGTCGATTTCTTCTTAAGGTCCATGGCTAGGCCAAGTACATGATAGATGAATTTACAACATGAGAAAATTATTCAATCAGGTCATCTGTCTCTTGCCCAACATAATCTGTTGTCTAAACAGAAGTATGTACCTTTCAAATTGAGAAGCTTCAAAATTCCAGGACGTCTTATGTGTGAAATAAATGTGAAAAATCAAATGAAGGAGGAACATATTTAGGTTGTAATGTGAGATTGTAGCAGCACTTACCATGATTTCTTCATCCAAATAAGATATAAGAAGCTGTCTTTCAAATGAACCTGCTGCATTTCCCATCCCAGACAATTTACCCACTTCTTAGAATGCATGTTTAACTGGTAGCTGCAATCTTTCTCGAAGCAGTTCTAGAACAAAATATACCCCCATTGTACGACAAGCCTAAGGAGCATATAATGCCACGTCGTCAAGGCTTGAGTTTACTTTTTCAAATTTCAAAGATGTATGAATCGCTCAAGCAGCCTATAAGGTCCACTCACCTGAAGGCTGTACCAAGGAAATTGAAATTAAATTTTGCAACTCACGGCCTTCAAGTGTAGTGTGAAGACATACATGACCGGGCTCTCAAACGAATGCTATTTTCATTACTATTCTATTCATGTTGGCCCTTCTACACAATAACTTCTAATAAACCAAGGGTTGTGGGAATTTGAAGTGTCATATTCTCCCGAACTTGTGTTAGACTCACCTCTTTGAGGTGGGCTTATCACAAGGTCTAGTAGCCCATGAGACATTATCCATTGCATGCCATGTAGGACTCCATGTAGGTTAGTTCATTCATTCAAACTCCTTGGTATCTTAGGCCCTCAAGCTCTAGTGTAAAGTGGTGGGATGGTCTTGACATTTTCCACCAATAAAAGATTTTGAATTTTAATGGTCATTGGCCCTCGAGCTCGAGTGTAAAGTGCCCATTAGATTCAAAAAGAAAATAACCCATACTCAAATATCATGTGTGGAAAGCAGTTAGATAAAAAAAGAGGAGAAAAAGTCCATACTAAGAGGTACTTTGATGCCATTCGTCACGACTTCCTTCACCGCGCTTGGAAGGCGTTCAACAGTTGCAACCAGTTGGTCATACACACCCTTAAACTGGGATGGCACACTGCCATCTTTCACATTTGGTGACGAAAGGAATCCCTCTACATATTCCTCCTTAAGTCTTGTTGGTCCTTCTGCCGTGAGCTTTGTAGACAATGTAAAGGTGTTTTCAACCTATCAAATCCAAATCCCATACAAATTGTCAGATCTTTTTGTTGCAAACAAATTAGGAAAATCAACCAAAACAGTCATATTAGAGTTATTCTTTAACTCAATGGGACTTTTCATCGGGAGTTGGTCCCCAATGATTTTCTATTGGTCATTTTGTATACAATATCAAGAAGTTCTTTCCACTTGTGGTGCATGCTCGGAGGGAGTGCTTGAATTTGAAAGAAGGGCAACCTATTTTGGTTCTTCATTGAGGGTTAAACTCATTTTAGGACCTTTTTGTTATGCCAAAATGAGATCAACCCTCAAAATGTCCTTCATTCATACCTCCACACTACTACCCTCCAGGAATGCACCAAAAATTTACTGAGCATGAAAGGTGTTATATGCAAAACAACCAACTCCTGACCAAATGCCATGTTGAGTTACAGGAAACTCTATTGAAGTGTGCTTTTTATTCATTTGTTTGTTACATGCCAACTACCCAAACTATGGGTAGCCTATTGGTAACCTCTGGAAGCCCTCAGAATTTTGTCATTCATAAATGATATAATATATGATGTATGGTCCTTTAGAAATCAAGTCCGTTTCTCCAGATGACGGGGGCAGTCCCATAGGCTAATTTAAGATGTAGGAAGCTCTGCACTAATTTGACATATTTCAGCTTGAAGCAAATAGGTTTTTCATCTTAATGTCGTCTGACATGTTAATTTAAGATGAAAAACATGTCAGATGACATCTCAGCAACTTGAGCATAGAGGTGGTTTATGAAAGTACCAAGAATTATAGAAGGAGTGGCTACTTTACGATGAGTAACCTCAACTTATATCAATATAGGAGGATGCAAATTTTGTAGTAAGCTTACACTGTTTAATAGTTTAAGTTTTGCTGTTGCCTTTGTGGTCCCATCAAAAATGAGGATTTGCAAAGAACTGATGGAGGCAACCGTTGCTGGGAATCGTCTGCAAATCAAGTGGGAGGAGGCTCAAATTAATCAATGTGACCTGGTTATTAGAGTTAACTGTAAAGTCACAAAAGTGGAGAGTAATACCCCACTTTTGAAGGAGACTCCCATATTTGCCACTTCCAAAACCTGTGTCAGTGACTAAAAAAACCTAGGGTTAACACTCCTTTTGCTTCTATTCCGAGGCTATGAAACTTTGAGAAATATTTGAGCTCCATTCTTGAGTTTTCTTCTATTTTAGGAGTACACAAGTGGCGAGAAGAGCAAAGTGTGCCTTTAGAAAATATATGGTGCCTCCAAGACCTTCCAGCTACACTCAAAATGGGGAAATCCACCTTAAATTCTCCCTATTTCCCTAGTTTCTTCACGGTTAACTATATTTCCCTATAAAACTTCTACTTTATTTACAGTTAACTCTATTGCCCTATAAAACTTCTGCTTTATTTACGGTTAACTCTATTGCCCTATAAAACTTCTACTTCTCCAAGTTGCACATGAACAAACTGATTGTCATTTTCTAGTGGAGATGAGTTTGACAAGGAAAAGGAGGTTACTTTAGTAATGTTCTTACAGCCGTCACTCCAGGACTTCGAGCTGCAGCCCATTTAAACTCCCACAGCCCTTCTAGGAATGGTGACCTGTGTGTCCAACATCAACAACAATACAAGAAAAAATTGGTCAGAGGGGTGTGCCACTAAACTGATTGAATAAAGGCTTCAAAAACCTAGAGTTCAAGATTGTCCTGTTGGATTCACTAGCATCAAGGTTGCCTCTCTAAGGTAGACATGTCTAATCCAAACACCTACTTTTGGGTGTCGAATGGTTTTATATCGTCCTAGAACACTAGTAATATTATCCTAAGGAACAATACAACAGCTCAATGGTTGGGACAGCCAAAAACTCAATGCCCAACACCTGCTCCACACTAACCACTTTGTGCACACTTGCATAACCATTTAACCCCTAAAGGCCAAGGCGGAAGTTTCAGTCCAAGTAGTCACTGTTGCCTGACCATACCAGCCTATACATTCCCAATATAATCTTCTGATTTTGGACACGTGGATGGCTGCAAAATTTATGTGAACAATCCTGATTTTACAAACATGCCATCCATACAGTCAAATCTACCATAAGAGATACCAATTCTCTCTAATAAGCTGCTGAATTGGACCGAACTGTTTTTGGTGATTTTGGGACGATTTTGCTCCGGCCTTTAAAGATTAAGATTGTCGTCACAAATTGACATTTTGTCGCCATCTCATTCTAATGGCTTTGGATCTGTATAAGGTTCTCTAATTGACTGGGTTTTCTTCCGGAAATTACACATCAGAAGAGGCCAAACCTCCAGGAAGTAACCATAGGAGGCTCATCTACCTAAAGTCTTGAATGAGCAGAAGGAGATAAACCCTAAACCTCAATGGAATGGCTTCTTCAACGTAAACAAAGTGGGGAAAATAGACCATCCCAGCACTAAAAACCTGGACCCATCCAAGCACATGACAAACCTTCATTCACAAATTGTAAAATTCATGGATTGATTTACCACATAGAACTTGAACCCTCCACGATATTGAACAATGGAGCCAGTGTGTAGGGTCTACATGCATTAGGCCCAAACTAAGGTAACTGGGCCTAATTTGGTTACTTATCTAGAATAGACACCTATATTTGAGCAGCGCTTAGTTACATGTGGATCTAAGAACAGACACCCAAAAGACATGTCTTTAGATGATGATTGGCAAATCCAAATTGTGCTCATAGCCATTTGCCTCATAATTTTCGGAGCTCAAATGAATATCTTTTTCATATCAAAGAATCTCATACTCATTAAGTGGTCATATAGGTCCCCCTAATCATGTTGACTATTGAGCCTAGAATGATTAGCATATTTTGAGAACATACTCCAATCTCTTTTAAACACATAATGCCCTTTTTGGTGCCAGTTCTTAGATCCACACCTAACCACATACCACTCAAATACAGGTGTCCACATCATTGTTGTGTTCAATTCAGGCGCATCTACTTTAATATAAGAAATGTGATGAAAAAGATGGGTAAACTTACGTGGTGGGTCGTGGAGTGGGGTTCAAGCGCTCCAAGGCTAATAATTTCTCACTAACTGTGATGCGCCCCACTTTATCCTCCTTATCAGACACCAGTGCATCGACACCTCCTGCATCGGCAATCTACACAGCTCACCCCTGATTGTGGTTCAGCAATAAGCATCCCGAGTCCACATAGCATTCTTAAGGCATCATGTGTAAGGATGTTAGTTCTCTTTCTATTCTAGCTTCAAGAATGAATCCAAGAATCAAGGTCCTTGATTACATGCTTGAATGTCAAGCATAGTTGAGTGGCAAGCTCTCATTAGTTGACACCAGTGTTGGTCTAGTATTGTCTTTTTTTATACCATTTGGGTATCTATAATGAGGATTTTGGCTTTTTTTATATCAATAGGGTATGGGTATTTGACAGCATGTTTGTTTTTGAAACCATTCGGGTCTATATACCATGCAAGAACCATCATACCTAGGCAAAATCACCCTAATATCAATATGGTTTAGAATGGTAGTGATGCAAATAATAACTCGGGTATACAAAGATTCTCTTACCTTGACATACCCACCAAATATCAGTATTTGACTGGTATTACAATTTTGATACCCATGGGTAGGTTCTTTGATACCATTACCGATGTTTATTAATGATTCTATGCATTTACCTATATACCAGACCAACATAGGTCGACACCCTCTTTGTTACTTATCTTCGGACAAAACCTTCTCCCATCTACCAATATTCAACTTAAAGACCTTGCCAAAAAAATAATTTCATCAAGTGTATACTCTCCGAGATGGTTATCTAGGAAGAACACCCAATACACTACTTAAGAATGCTATTCTCCATCACAAGAAGGCTCACAAGGAAACAACTACATCACTGTAATCCTCAACACACCCAAAAATCTTGTCGGAGAAAGAAACAAAGAAAGATTACTCCAATGTTGCCACTGGCGTGACTTATGGTGTTGCCAATGCCATTCTGAAGTAATTTATACCATTCTGAAGCCAGGGCAAAACAAGTGTTCTTTCTCCATATCCTCTGGAATCAAAATTCCTTTTGAAAATTTCGCAACGTGCTACACCCTTCATCACCTACCTCTATATTTATACATGGAACACTGAATTCACATTGATTCAATTACATCAAACTACAGCATTGAATCAATGCCTACCAAATATGGGGTTCCAATTTTCATTTTTTATATTTTATAGTTGCAAGACCTAAAAACGTTAAATTATAGATTGCATCAATGCTGAATGATTGATTAGTTTAAAGTTGAGTTAGCACCGATATTGAACCCTTAAGGGTATGTATCATCAACACTGCCTCAACATTAATCGCTGGTCACATGGATTTTGAGACATGAATCCTAAGTTTGGGAAGGCCCTCAATCAGAAATTCACTATCTTAATGCACAGCAATGGCTTGACAATAGGATAAGAGAAGAGAAAAGGAATCTGCATCATGACAAAAGTGGAGTATTCCCCGGCCACATGGCTCAAGTGCATACTTGTCATTGCACAAGTGCAAAGGAGAGAATCCTTTCGAAGAAGGTTTTTTCTCTTATATATGTGCGCACACCCAACCACCAAGGCAGTTGTGTGCACACATATAAAAGAGCGGCCTCCTTCCAAAAGACAACTTTTTGCACTAGTGCAAATCCTTTTGCTAAAACTTTTTGGGCATGGGAGAGGGGTACTCATGCTAACAAATCAAGTTTTAATCAATATGGGACTTCACAAAACCTCAATGCTGGAGAAATGGAAGGCGGTTGTGTTCACAGATATACAAGAGCGGACTTCTTCTAAAGGAGAACTTTTCCTTTTGCTAAATCTTTTTTGGCATGGGAGAGGAGTACTTGTGCTAACAAATCAGATTTCGATACGATACGGGACTCCACAAAATTTAGATGCCTGAGAAATGGAAGGTGGTCGTATGCACAAGAGCAGCCTTCTTCAAGAGGACTTATCCTTTGCACTACCCAGTGCAACTCCATTTGCCAAGTCTTCTGGCATGGGAAAGGGGTACTAGTGCTAATGATGAATCAAGTATCCATACGATATGCTACGGGTTCAACACAACTCAATAAAACTTAGATTCTTGAGAAATAAAAGGCAGTTGTGTGCACACATATAAGACGCATCAACAGCCTCACATTGACACCCTCTCTCGAAAACAAACAAAACAGCAAAAGAACAAAAAATGGGTCAAGTTAGGCTTAGAAAGACAGAAGGAGACAGTGCCCTTATTACTCACCGCAAGAAGGAGAGCTTCTCTGGCAGCATCTCTCTCCAAGTCCTTGGCTGTGAAGGAATTTTGGAAATCTGCCATGGCAGAAACCCCTCCATTCCATCTCCTACTAATATTCCCTTCTCCTTCAACAGCAATTGTAACCCTCCCAAATGCTCCTAACCCCAGCCGACCCGGCCGTAGTGTATTCAACAACAATCCTGGAGCAGCAGGAAAAGAACAAGTGCAAGTAGAAGCAGCAGAAGAAGTGCTCCTGCCAGATGTGGAGGCTGAAGTGGAGCATGACGTGGGCGAAAATAAATGAGGACACACAAGTGCCTGCGTTGCTAATGCCATGGTGGGTGCAATGGATCCCCCAACACACTTTCTTTATGCCGTTTATGTAAAACCCTACAACAATGAACACAACAATACCCTCATGTAAGCAGCAGCAGCAACAACAACAACAACAACAAACTTGATCCCCCCAACTTTGTTTACTTAAGCTGGTTATGTGAAACTCAACATCAATGTGCACAATACCCTCTCATGTAAGCAACAATAACAACAAACACTTAACCCTTGAAAATCACAACCTGAATGCACAGGCAGCTTGCACTAACTTACACCAAGTGGCTCCACATGCATTCTCAGATAACAAGGAGGTAGGGTTAAGTTGGTATCAGCCCAGCCAACAATTCAGCAACAATTTCACAGGGACTAAGCTTTAACTTACCCACCCAAGAATGAAAGCTGAAGAAGGAGGCTCGGTTGAATTATGATACTCCCCCCAACAACTTTGTTTATGCTGCTTCTGGAAAAGCCTACAACAATGTATACAACAATACCCTCGTGTAAGCAACAACATCAACACACTTGACACCCCCAACGTTTATTATGCTGATTATGTAAAACTCAACATCAATGTGCAAAATAACACCCTCATGTAAGTTAAGCAGCAACAACAACACACACTTAAACCTCCAACGATCACAACCTGAATGCACAGGGAGATTGAATTACACCAAGTGGCTCCACATGCATTCTTCTTAGATAGCAATAAGGAGGTAGAGTCGGTAAGTATTATCAGCCCAGCCAAGAATCAATCCAGCAACAATTCCCCAGAAACTTAAGGCTAAGAGCTAAGCACCAAACACCACAGATGATGCCGTAAGACATGGATGCCAACAAACTAACAAACTTAGTACACATGCCAAGAGTGACCGATTTGACAAGCAAGAACTGAAAAACAACATGGACGCACCATCAAAAAAAATTAAATGCCTTCAAAACAAGCTGAGGGTGGAAATGGCTCGAGTAGACCACACCTTCATGCAACAACACCAACAACAACAACACTCAAACCTCCGAAGATCACAACTTGAACCAAGTTACTTACACGAAGTGGCTCCACACGCATTCTGTGAGACAACAAGGAGGCACTAGGGTTGGTATCAGCCCAGACAACAATTTGAGTAGAGAATTTCAAGTGTGGCCCAAACTGAAGAAGGATGCCCAGTTATCACAATTTATGGAGCTCCGCCCAGGAATTAATGGTGTGATAGGTAAGTAGGTAAGAACAGTACACATGACTTACAAAAGGATGATGGCAGCTTCAAGTTGAAGGATAACAGATTGAAGTTGTGGTGCACCACAAAACAGAAAGAAACAGACTTGTCTTGAGGTGGGTCAACTTTGCGAGCATTCCACTCGAACTTCTCTGATGGTTTTTCTTCGCTTCAGGTGGTGGTTGGGCCACATTGCAAAAGAATATGTGTGAGATATGCCACTTTTCAAGCATGGATGCGGAGCTTTGAGAAAATGATCCTGTTCTCTGATTTACTTGAGGAAATGTGTGGTCTTGGTTACTACATACAACCAAGTAACACATAAGTACGCTAAATATTGCATTTAGTGTCACCAATCCTATTTGTCTTGCTCTATACTAATTGTAAACCGCCCGTGTATTGTCACCAACACTAAATGTAAACCTAAACATTATTTGTCAATCCTTGTAAAAAAATTTGGGCACGAGAGACTTACAATGTGGCAATTACGGTCACTACTAAGTGATTTTTCATCCAAGTTTCAATCATTCATGACAACATATTTCATTGCGGAATTGTTAGGATGCGGAATATATGCCAAACTTTGTTTCAATAACTGGCATGGATTTCATCCAAATTACAATCATCCATGATAGCACCTGTGAACTTGTCCATAAGAAGTGTCATTAGAAAAGTTACCTCAGTGACATAAAATACCATATGACACTAAACACAATATTTAGAGTAGTAAGTTGGGGCATCATGGCTTGTCTTATTAATAGTAGTATTAAGTATGACCAAGCTTGGATGCAAGACATATACACTATAGGTGTATTAGGTGTATTCTGACACTTTTATTATTATTTTAAAACGATGTTCTAAGTCAATGCCACGGCAAGGTCCCTATGGAACATGGCATCTCTTTTAATATTTAAAAGCAAAGAGGCTCCATGAGACTTAACATTGTTATGTAATAGACCCTTCAAAAGAATTTACAACTACATGTGATTAGGTAAGTGATGCCAACAAATGATAAGATTTGATGGGCTTTCTCAGTTCTTGAATGATGACTTGCCCAAGAAACAACATGTGTGCACATGTAATGCAAGTTGGTGTGGGTTTTTTTAAAGAATGGATTTTAATCCAACACAAGGTTTGCACTTGTTTAATATAAGTAAACTATGTGCTCAAAATATACTAACTATTGATGGGCTCAATAGTCAACATGGGGAGGGGGGGTTGGGATTCTTCATTGGATACCTAAATGACGTGTGTGGGTGACTATGATTTAAAACCCCATGTATATGAGAATTTTATAGAGAAATCAATGTATATGTACTAACGGTAGGCTAGAAAATGGACTCATGTATTTATACTAAGCTTTTCAATTTAATGTGATAAATGCTTCCACTACATACACAAAATGTAAATCATGAAGTAAATATACCTTTATTACACATATACATGTCATTGGAAAATATTACCATATGACCACAATGGAGGAAACTACACTAAATATGATATTTAGTGTCATATGGCATTTAATGTCACTATGGTAACTTTTTGGATGACACTTCTTATGGATAAGTGAACAAATATTGTCATGGATGATGGATGAGTTTATCCATTGGCCAAAACCATACCTTCTCTTGTCAACAACTTGTGATGAAATATTCTCATGGATGATTGAAAATTGGATGAAAAATCTCTAGGTAAAGGATAGTAATTGCAACACTGTAAATCAATAATCCCCCCAAATTTACAATGAATGACAAATAATGTTGGGTTAACATTTAGTGTTGGTGACACTATACCACGGATTACAATTAATATTGAGCAAGACAATTATAATTGGTGACACTAAACATCATATTTAGTGTAGCACATCTATTGTCATTCCTTTTTTTGCCCTTTAGGGCTCCCTTTTGTACGTCTATCTTTACTTCAAAATTCTTCATAATCATTTTAGATGTACACACTAGAGAAAACAATGCCTCTCCCTTATGTATACTACGTACACTAATCCCTCAATTTAAACCCCTTTCTACACTCACATTAGTTTGTGCCCCCCTAGGGGTATATGACCACTTAACGACAATGAGAATCTTCCGAAAATTATGGGGAAAGTACAACCTCCCTTGATTTGAATTTGCTCATCATCTCGTATTTATTGTCTATTTCATATCCTAGAAGAAGTGGGCTTATCGGGGAAAAGTAACCATTTAAGACCCATCTACCTTATCATCATAAGGCTCTTTGGTATTGATCCTTGGGTATATATGTCCTTGGACATTGTATGGTAATCTTATACCCGGACTTGCCGGGTATTAATATTGGCATCAATTGTAATACCCTCACGCACTTGAATCTGATGCGGAATATGAGAAAACTGATACCCGACCAAACACTGGTTCAGCCCTTCGGGTTTTTGGCGTGACACCCCTGCGAGCGGTCCAGTGGAGAGGTTTTGGTGCCGAAGGTGAGACGGAAGCACACCGAGGCTTGATCGCTAACGTAGGGTTCCTCCCACGCAATTTCAAGCCGAATAAGAAGGTGTGCAAGGGAGGGAGTTTGCAAATTAGGGTTAACATTTCAATAGCAGACTCTGCTTGATTGAGGGACGCGCCATGGCAGAATCAACAACATTCTTCAGGAAAACGACGAGGAACAAGAATTTGAGAAAACGCGCAGCAGCAGGTGACGACGAAGAGGAAGAAGAGTCATCACAATCAGCCGTAGCTCAGAAAGGAAAAACCGCGAAGAAATCAGACGGTCGCCTCGAGTTTCACTCCGGAGCTCTACCTGCAAAGCAACAGCATCCAGAAACCGGTGGTAACAATGGAGCTGAGGAGGTGACGGCTGCGAAACCTAAGAGTTTCTTCTACGAATCGACTCGGGAGGTGCAAACGCAGAATGATAGTAACGCAACGGCAACGTTGGAGATTGAAACGGAGTTTGATAAGGATGCGAGGGCAATTAGGGAGAGGGTGTTGAAGCAAGCAAGTGAGGCTCTCAAAAGTGGAGAGGCGACCAACAGTAAGGTTTATAAGGGTATTCATGGCTATACTGATCATAAGGCAGGGTTTAGGCAGGAACACACGATCTCCAGAGAAAAGTCTGGGGGTGCTCATGGCCCTTTAAGAGCTTCTGCACACATTCGGATGTCGGTTAGGTTTGATTACCAGCCGGATATTTGTAAAGATTACAAGGAGACTGGTTACTGTGGCTATGGTGATTCCTGCAAGTTTATGCATGACCGAGGAGATTACAAATCAGGTGAGTTGGTTGAGTCTGTGATGTGATGTTCTCACAGTGCCTTCATTTTTGTTTAGTTGTGTCGTATATGTGTAAGGTATGTGGCCCTATTGTGGGCACTTCCAACTTCGCAAACGATTTTGGCAGATAAAATGACAATCTTCATAATTTGCAATCGTTTCAACTGGTTAGCAATAGTGATGAATCACAAAGATTGTCATTTCAAGTTTCAAGTTCGGACTTGAGATGCACAAGTTATAGGACGTCAAAGTGAAGATTTCTTCCAAGTGTGTCAACTGTTGAACCTAGACTGAATGGTCAACATATTTTGAGCTGAGCACATAGTCCAATCTCATTGTAACATATGATGTCTTTGTGGTGTCCGGCATGGTTTTTGACCCTATTGTGGGCACTTCCAGCTCCGCACACAATTTTGGCTGTTGGTTTGTCTTGGGAATCGTTTCAACCGGTTGTGAATTGTGATTGTGATGAATCACGAAGATTGTATTTCAAGTTTCAAAACCAGAGTTGATGAGATGCAAAAGTTCTAGGTCAAAGTGAAGATTCTCTCCCAGGTGTAATTGTTGATGACCTTATATGGTTAACATATTGTGAGCCCATGGTCCAATCTCATCGCAATGCATGTTGTCTTTGTGGTGTCTGTTTTTAACAACCTCGTTAGATACCACTCAAATATAGGCGTTCGATTAAGAAGAGTGACCTCGTAAGGACCACATACCCTAATGAAGATCCTGACTTCTGGCCTTATGATACACATACTGCTTCGTGTCTAAACTCGGTGACTGTTTTGAGGGTTAAAAGTCATCTGACTTGGTTGCAAAATGGCTTTAATGACAGGTTGGCAGATGGAGAAGGAGTGGGATGAAAATGAGAAGCGTAGGAAGCAGAGGATTGCAGAAGGTAAAGCTGACGATGAGGAAGGTGAAGGAGCTGGAGACGATGATGAAGACGAGGATGGACTTCCTTTTGCATGCTTCATCTGTCGCAAGCCGTTTACTGATCCTGTAGTCACTATCTGCAAACACTATTTTTGTGAACACTGTGCTTTGAAGGTTTGTCATTATCCTTGCCAATAGAGTTATTTTCTAACTCAACATGAATTTTGATCTGGAGTTGGTTGTTTTGCATACAGCACTTTCCATGTTCACTAAGTTTTTACTGCATGCTTGGAGGTAGTATGGAGGTTTGAAAGAAGGACATCCTATATTGGTTCATTGTGGGTCAAACTCATTATGGCATTCCAAATAGGGTGCTCTTCATTCAAAATTTAAACAATACCTCCAAGCATGCACCGCAAGTGGAAAGGAATTATTGATATCGTATGCAAACAACCAATGGAAAGTCATAGGGGACCAACTCCCAATGAGAAGTCCCATTTAGTTAGTGGATAACATCAACACCAACCTTCCCCTCCACAGCTTATGTGTAAATTTATGTGATGATGTGTCAATCATCTTGAAATATGTTCCTGAACTTTTTCCCATGAGGAATTACTTACGACAGCTGAGAGACTGACACTGCCTGTCTCTGCCTTGTTTGTGCAGCATCATGCAAGGAATAAATTGTGCTATGTATGCAATAAGCCTACAAACGGCGTCTTCAACACGGCTCACGAAATTGTGAAAAAAGCAAAGGAGCTAAGAGAGGCAGAGTCGAGCAAGTAGCCCCTGGATCAGACAGGTGCAAGTAGAGTAGGTTATTGACAATTTCTTTGTACTCTAGGAGTAGTGATCAGTGTATCAGAATGATACACTCAGTTTTGTGTATAGGTAGTGTCCAACAAAAATTTCAAGAAAAGAGATGAAGTCTAGATATTTAGTCAATGAACTTATGGTTTGATGAATTTATCCACCTTGGTCTGTGCTTGCTCATATATTGACAACCATCAATGGGAACAAACAGTAAGGAGTCAAGCTTTGGAATGCATATCATACATACTAGAACTACTCATTTGAAACCTTGCTTATCACATGTTGACATTAATGGAAATAAGTCACTTTGATGAACGGAAGGTCACCTCTGTTGTCAATGGAAATCATTTGACTTGGCGTCCCTAAAGAGCAACATGCTATACACAGGTGACGGTGTACATAGGAAGTATATGGCGTAAAGGAATTGTAGTCTCAAGGGTGACTGTACCTTTGACTGTACTGGAGTGGTGTTTGTGTTCTGCTTGCACGCGAGAAGTCATCCTGAGAACCCTTCAGAAGCATTATGGATACTCCGGGTCCCCGGAAGTCAGTATGAGGAATGCCCTAATTCATGCAGGGATCATAGTGGGTGGTGGGAAGAGCAAGTTGCAGAGTTCGATTTAATTTAAATGGATGTCACCCAAATGTTTATGGAAGTTGCACAAAAATGCTATCTATTGTGTAGGGACAGTCACTCAGGCATTATGGACACCAATGTTGTGGCCACACATTCTTATATTGGTTATGACTCAAATCATAGTTGTAACTTACAGTAGACGTACCTAATTCAGTCCTTATCTTAATATATTTGAGTGGTATGTGGGTAGGCGTGGCTCCAAGAACAGGGAGAGATAGAACTATCGGATACGAGAGTAACTCTCATTCATCTAACCTGAAATAGTATGTGGCCTGGAGTTTATTTTTTTAAGCTGATTTGACACCATAATTAGCTTCAAAGGCCCCAAATTAGTTTACTCAAGGTCATTTGAATCGGCAACAAACTTAACCCCTAGAGGACTAGGCGTCCAATTTTGGACGTTTTCGGTATTTTTGTGTAGGCCAGAACTTAGAGATTTGCACCGATGTGAATGAAAATAATTGCAATGGATGCGCAATGGACAGGGAAATGCAGCCTAGAAAAAAGATTCAAAAAAACGATAATTTGGTGTTTGTAAATGTGATGTAAATGTTCAAAATGCACTATTTGGCACTGTACAACTACTCGAAACTGTTCAAAGTATCCAATGAACTTGCACCATGGTCGAATCTTGGGCAACCTTTATGTGGCCCCATTTTTTATTATGTAAAGGGTGCAATGTATGGGGGGAGGGGGGGCACATACATAGAGGGGGTATATAATGACACCATAGCCATGAAAGAGGGTGGTATGGGGCATGCAATATTGAGAATGAAATATATAAATGGTTGTGGGCCATGGTACGAAAGGGTGGGATAAGAATCTCCATTGTCCACACCCTTTTTCCTTGTGTGCCCGCCATCCACAACTTCCTAAGTAGTTTAAATTACATTTAAATTCAAGAATGACATCATAAATTTGCAAAAAAATTATGCATACCCTTATTGGTTTTTGTTGCATACATCCACCGTGCGGATTTCAGTGCAGTTTTATACATGTACATTATTTAAACAATTGCAATATTTTCATTATTTTGTAGTTGTATATAAAGCAAGGCTCATATAGGCAGCAAATTAGATTGAAATGACGGTTTGTCAGCACTAATAGTTGCCCAAGTCCGCGACTTTCAGTGTCATTGCAAAATGTTGCCTAAAAAACGAATATAATAATGGCAAGACATGTTCAAAGTGGTCAGGCAATGTTCGGGCAACTCAAGAATACCATCAAACCATCGAAAGACATATCAATCTTAATGGACGAAATTTACATAAAGGGATGGATGTTTTTCCCTGTCGTACTTGATAAAGCTAACAACCATTCCATAAGGTTGGAAACCATCAAATGTTTGCCACGCTCTATGCACCATCCCATACATGACAGTGGCTCGAATTTCCTTCAGATCCATCCAAATCATGCTTGGTCCTTTAGGGGTTAAGGTCAAGGCATCCACAGTCAACCATGTCCAATTAACCGCTCACTAGGGTGCTTGCAATGTTGACATGCATGAGATCTATATTTTTTAGGTGAATGGAGTTAAGGTTTATGTGGTGGCAGCTTGTGATTGATTACCCTCATAAGAGTTTTGACAATTATTGTAGCCAAGAATCAACATTCGGATGAGTGGCTATGGGTTAACCTATATATTGACTGTGTGTTTCAATAAATTTTACGGCTTTAAAATTTGTATCAAATTCCATATCATGAAGAAAAGTTGAGTAAAATTTGCATTCTCCTTAGAATTTATTTCTCTTTGCAAGAAAAATAATCCCCATCTATTACTCCTCCTAAACAGATGCAAACTCTCTTATTTTATTGGTAATAGATGCCTCAACCTTATAGGGGTCAAGTTCAATGTTGGATGGATGAGCAACATGTTCATATAAAATGCTTCCCTCTCCCAAGAACAAATACCCAAAACATGGTTCAATGGGTTTTGTGGTGGGAGAGACAAAAGAGGTGCTATGGTAGAAAAAGGTAGGGGCCCATGGTAGAGAAATGTTGTTATAATAAAATTTTAATGAAATTTCTTTTGGGAAGAGAAGACGAAGACAAAAAAAAGACAAGAGAATGGTCAAACTTGATTTTTTCCCCAAAACTGCTCTTTTTGGGCATATATTTAAAAAAATTAGCACATTCACTTTTTGGTGCATGGTCATTCCTCTTGGTCCACATTTAATATACACCTAGTGAGGGGCCCAAAGGCTTTGCAAATTGATTTTTAAAGAAATCTGACAATGGAAGTTGGACCATCAAGTCAGACCATGGAAAAAGGCCATCTTCCATGGTCCGACTTCATGGTCCATGGTGTAAACTGGCCCTCATACAAGCTCTAGAAATCATGAGTAAAGTGGGTACGGCCTACAATTTGGATTCGCTAACCATCTTATACTAATCACCTATTTTGTTTCCTAAGAGAAGGGGACGAGTTGAAAAAACTAACCATTTAAAACCCATATATCTGACATCAAAAAGATGAAACGGGATGCATTTTCAATGCACCTCATGACATCTTAACCCTTAACTTCAGGACTGTCCAAGTGTATTGTGGGTTCATTAGATCATCTAAAAAGTAAGCTTTCTAGAGCTCAATTTTTATGTTGGTAATGATTTCAAGATCACATCAATATGGTAATATTTAATGTTTAATGATTTACATAAAAAATTATGATCGATTTAGAATCATTAGACTTCAAGAAATTGTGATAAATATATGCAATAAATTATGGCCCTAACTTTCAAAATTATATCAAGAATGATAGATATACGCTTTGAGGTTTTTAAAAAAAGAGTCCATAGAAAATTGACAATTTTCAATCAAAATAATATGAATATACTATATATAGTAATCTATCAGCAAAGGAAAAACTTAGTTCATTCTTGACTTTAAAAAATTCTTTGTGAACAACCATCTTTTCATATTGCAATGGGATATGCCATTGCCAATACAATTTCATGAGGAACACATGGCCTCTTAGGAAGTTAAGAGTTAAATGTGTCAGAAGTTGTCATAGTAATATCATAGAGGGCTCTCTATTTTAGCTTTACATGTGCTAGAACGTAGTTTCCACATGGGATGCAAGTGGTCTTGACAAATGTGAGCATGACATGTGGCAAAGTTTGAGGGGAAAATAATTATTTTGTATCAGAATAGAGAGCCCTCTACAATGATCTCTAGCATGCCATATAAAAGTGCCACCTTATCTTCTTGCTCATTCTTTGATACTTGTATTTATATGAATGCAAAATGTTAATATGTATAAAAGGAATATAAAGGAATACTTATCTTCTTGCTAAGTATCTTAGTCAACTTCATGTAGGTAATTGAGATTCAAGTAAACTTAGATCTATAATTCAAACCTGATTAGATGACAAATTGTCATGGACCTCTCTTAGTGCATAAAATGTGTTACGATATTTTTGGAGCGAAAGATGAGCTCTCCATCCAACCATAGAAGATATCTCATAATATTATTGTTGATTCTTCACCCTTAATCTCTCTAGTTCATTATGGTGACTTAAATTTCTAAAATTAGTCATTTTCTAGCTCACCAACCACTTTAGATAGACATCTACTGGTCATGGCCTTTGAAAGTAATCTTACCTCATGACGTTGCTTTGATAATTACACCCATGAGTTTAACTACCACTCCAATGCTTTCATTTCCTTGGCATTTTCATCAGTTCTTGCATGTCTTTGTTTTTTTGGGGAACACATGGTCATATTCTAGGAACTTATTAGAGTTTACTTGATCATAATGTATATCAGGGCAAGGGAATATCCAAGGAATGCTTGAAGAAGGAAGGGAGAGGTTGGAGTTAATTACAAGGAGGGAGCAGGAGAAGGAGGGAGGAAGAAGGAAAGATAAATTTTACTTGTTTTTGTTAGACAAATATGTTTGTCATCTCTCTAATGATATGGTGTCACCTCACATATTTCTTTCTCTAACAATTATGGAATATTGTCAAAGCGGACCCACTATTGAAGGTAGAGTTTAAATGAATAAGTGTGGGTGATAGATGGTGCATGTGTTTGCTAGTTACTTACAATTTTCTCTTTTGTTGCAATTGAAGATTAGGTATATAAACTCGCTACGTATGTTTGAGGCTATGGATATAATCGATGGTATTAACACCATGGCAACTAAGATCATAGACAAATTTGCTTCTATAAACTTGGTTTCATGCTTGCTTCTGGTAAATCTCATGTCTATAAAAATTATGATGCACGTAGAATTTCAACATTACCAAGCACATTGCTATGGGTGAAATTAGGACCTCTAAAGAACCACATTTTCTTACTTGAATCTCTTTGTGACGTGGTTCAAGCTAGACTATCATGTAAGGTAGACCGTTGTTAATCCAACAACTCCAAAATTCTTGGGTGGTTTGTGGTTAGGCGTGGATCTAAGAACAAATACCAAAAAGACATGTCCTCAAAAAGAGATTTACTACGTGCTCAAACTATGTTAATCGTCCTAGGTTCAATATTCAACATAATTGGGAGTTACCTATATGACCATTTAATGAGCATGCGAATCTTCACTTTAATAATCAATAAGATATTCACATGAAGTTCAAAAATTATGAGGTAAATGATCACAAACACAATTTGGATATGTTGATAATCTCGTACTAATTCCCAATGGGTGTACTCTTCATGCCATGTACGTGAATTGGATGAAACTAGCACACCTATTGTCAAGTTTTTTCTCTAAATCTTAGGGTTCCCTTTTGTACATCTACTTTTACTTCAGATTTCTTGATAGCCTTCTTGGATGTACACACTAGATAAAAATATTACCTCGCTCTTATGTGTACAATGGACACTAATGCCTCAAATGATATCCCTTCTTACACGTAGTGAAGGCATATATCACATTAAATTGAAAAGCTTAATATATATACATGAGTCCATTTTCTAGCATGCGGTTAGTACGTAAACATTTGTTTTTCTATATAAAACTTCTTGTATATAGGGGGTTTAATTTCAAAGTGACCCACGCACGTCATTAAAGGTTTCCAATGAAGAGTCCACCTCCCGGGTACAAATTGCATGATTCATATCCTATGAGAAGTGGGTGAGAGAGGATAGTGTCTTATTAACCTTCCCTTACCTCATGCATAGTGGACTCTTCTCGCTCATTCTTGGTCCTTGGACTTTGGTGCACTTAATCAAGGTCTTCAAGTTAACTCATCATTGTCAAAGGGTGCATTTCAATGAACTTAAAACGTTCATACTGCCCTTGATGTTGAGGAAAATTCAGCCCACTATTACCAACATGTTTTATGATCAACCACTTGCATGTGATTTGCATAGGATTGGCTCCTCAAGAAATGAACTTCAACACTCTCTCCTAAATGCAGAATGGCTCTGCCTTTAGTAAACACCTGGCCAATGAGAGAAGCCCCACATAAGTCTATGGACACGGCCAAGCATAATTGGACACTAGATTAACATAAATTGATTAATCAATCATTTAATGTGCTTTGAAGCCATTGGAGACCATCAAAAAAATACACGAGAAATATTGTCTCACATACAAAAAAAATACACGAGAACAAGTATTTTCCTTTAGAAAATAATAATAAAATCTCAAAATGTATCAAATTAACTTGATCTTTGATGCGATTGGCTAAAAGTTTGAGCTGAATGATTTGGTGGGAAAACCAAAAATATTCATGTCACTGAGACATTGTTACTTCTCAAAATAGCTAATTCTATAACAAAGAAAAAATGAAGGGTTCCAAGCACTTTGAAGTCCATATCTTAGAATCATTGATATAAAATTTCAATCCATTTGATCTAGATGGTGCAAAACTTTATTATGCCAAGGTGCAAGAAAAAAAACAAGAAAAGGGAAAGTTTGCCTTGACAGATATATCTTTGAAAAATGCTCGCAACCACTTTTTGGCTTGTTGGGCATTGAGGTGTTAAACCCAGCCATTTCGGGAGCTTTGAAGCTTTCTAGAATTTGACAAGAGCTGGCTTCTCTAATTGGAACACATATTACCTATGTTGATCATCTTCCTTCTTGTTGACGAAGATGAATTAGACTTCATAACTCATGGAAGTGTTCATGCACTCTAAATCTTAGGTAAATTTGTGTAGGTAACCCGTAGTCAAGTTTGCATTTTGATGAAATCATGAAGACTGCCTGCAGTAGTTTGGAAATCATAATATGTCTCCAACGTTACTTATATAGATATGCCTTTCACCACATGCAACTGAACTTACTCTACATGTTGGAGGTTATTGTCCCTACAGTCTTCTGATTTAAGTGCAAATATTTTTTTGGGATTTTTGGGGTGTGTGTTAGAGTTCTCGAAGCGGTCGAGAAAATCACAGTTTCCTTGATCATGTGACCAGTAGAGTTACAGATATGAGGTGAAATGTAGTTGGGGGCCGGGTGGCCATGGAGGATAGGATATTTCTGGAGTTAAGAAGGTTAATGGAAGACAATTAAATGGATTAAGTTCATCTCTCTTAAGTTTGTGAAAATTTCATATATAGCCTTGTGTGTGCAGAAACATTAGCAAATTTTCAGAAATTTCTTGGAGATGGAGATGAAGGTGGATGAGTGCAGGCCATGGCGGACATACATTGTGGCAGGGATCTGTTTCACTCTTTTTGTGTTGGCAGAGGCTAGGGCACGGACCGCTCGAACTAAAGATGGCAGTGAACAATGGGGTTATATCGATGTTCGGCAGGGTGAGTGACTGGAATTGAGTCTACACACTTCAATTTCACCACCAGCTAAATTTGAACCTAGCAACCTTGTTATACCTGTGCGAGCTGTAATCCAGCCACACATAGGTTTGAGCTGAATCTCAAGTTTGCAAGTTTGGTGGCCAAGGTAAAAGAAGTTTAGCCCTACCTTACACTGTGGGCAGGCTTATAAGATGGTGCAGCATGTTTTGGTTCCTCCTGTTTTTGCATTGATTTTTCAAGTTTAAGCCCGAACTTGAACTTGGAGAATTTCCAGATCCGATCAAAACAAGTTGAAAATCAATCTAAAAACAGGAGGAACCAAAGCTCCTGCATCATCTTATTAGCCTGCCCACATGCATGTAAGGAAGGGCTGAACCCTAATAATCTTTTTTAAAATTGGCCCACCAAACTTGCAAGTTTGAGCTCCAGACATGCTCAAGCTCAAGCTCAAGCTCCTTATAAGCATGTCTGGAGCGAACAAGTTTGTCAATGCGAAATTTATGGGTTACATGTGATAGTGTTGCATTTTAGGGGTGAGTACCGTATTCGATGTAAGGTATGCGGGTGTTATTCGGTTGGTTTTTCTTGTTCTTCCATCTTTTATCGATCAGATGTACGTCTTCAAATTTGTGTTGCGGAAACAAATCTGTGATCAAAAATCAACAAAAAACCAGATTGAGAATCGTACCTCCCCTTATTTAGTTATGGATATTGAAAGTGCATGTTTGTTGATTACTTAACTTAATATATAGGTCCTCCCAGTTATGTTCACGATTGAGTGTGGACAAGTTGATAAAATTTGAAGACGCACTCCAACCTCTTTTACACCTCATGTGTGTTTATGGTGTTTGTTCTTTGATCCTCAGCTAACCACATACTGATCAAATATAGGCGTCCGATTAACAAAAGTAACCCAATAACACCCATATACCTTAATGTGTATGAAATCCTCCCATTGTTATTCTTGCTGCCATGGCTTTTGATTCCTCATCTAGGGGTGTGAACATATAAGGCTAAAAGAATGTTATGATTTGTAAATGCAGGGGCGCATATGTTTTGGTGGTGGTACCGAAGCACTGCAAGTCATGCATCTTCTACCAACAGCTCAGCTCATCTTCCAATCATATTGTGGCTGCAAGGGGGTCCGGTAAGTCATTGTTATTTCTTGTCAAATTTGTAGTAAATAATACAAGAGACAGGAACTTCTCTATGCAGCTTCAATGATGCATAGTGAACTTCACTAAACAGTAGTACTCAGTTAGGCAACTACTGAGTTAAACCCTAAAACCCTATACCCTAATTTGAAACCGATTGATACATTTCAATCAGAAATCCTGTAAATATGAGAAGCATCATACAAGTGTTGCAAATAATCATAAAAGGAGAAAAATGGCATCCAGAACTTGCAATATCAACCCACATTTATTGCATGGATAAAGAGAGACATTTGTGCTATTCAGAACATGAGGAGGAAGTCGTCTCAAAATGCAAGTGACCAGCGTTTGATGTTGAGTTAGTCTTGTTGTCAGTGCTAACTCATCAACATTTAGCTAGTGATGCATTCAACATTAATGATTGAACCTTTTGTGTCTTGCAACCATAAATTACCGGAAATGAAAGATTAAAATTACAATCCTGTGTTTGGATGGATTTGATGTTGTAGTTTGATGTGATTGAATCAATGTAAACACAATGTTGATAAGTTATGTGAATACAGATTTGTGACAAAGGGGTGAAATATTCTGTAATGTGGTACAGGGAGGATCTGGTGTAGGTGTTGGTGACTTTTCTGAAATGGGTCCCTTGGACTCACAGCTTCGTCCCCGTCAATATGCCTGGACTGAGAAGGCAGACCTTATATTTGTGGTAATAATAATAGCCCCATCCTCATTTTTCCAATTATTTTCTAGTAAAATACCAATGTTGGAGTGGTACAATAGGTGAGTGGCATGGTTTCAATAATCAACATCAATTATGGCATCAAAGAACCTACCTGTGGGTATCAAATTTGCGATACCAGTCAAATATTGATATTTGGTGGATATCTCAGGGTGGGAGTTGTTTGTATACCTGAGTTATTATTTGGGTCAATACCATTCTAAACCATATTGATATGTACTTCAGTCTTAAGGTTCTTGCATGGTATATAGACCTGAATGGTATTGGGAACGCAAATAGCGTCAAATACCTATACCCCACTGGTATCAAAAAATGCGGAATCCTCATTATAAATACCCGAATGGCACCCAAAAAAATACGATACCTGTCCAACACTGGTAAATACCCCAGAGGAATTCATAATTCTAAAACCCTTGAGATATCATCTCCTTAAGTTAAAACTTTAATCCTGCTTTCACCTGGGACTCTTATCACTTGTAGTACTTGCTATCAAAATCTGTTTTCTATGTCTATCTTTTAAATGTGGTACCTAGCATGCTAACCACATACATAATTCTGAATTGCTTCTGTTTTGGAATGTTTTTGGGTGTACAGGAGAATCCAGTTGGTACAGGTGCATTCCCTGCTGTGTTCTCCAAATCTGATTTTATTATAAGTCCTGATTTAAGCACTTGCGAGGTGATGAAAATGGCATCTTCATATGACTGCAACAAGCATGTTTGACAGATGAAATGTTTATAGAATATACTGCAAATTTAGATACTTGTCAATTGTTGTTTGTTGGTTTTGAACAGGAAAATGTCAATTCCAGGTTTCAGTTATGTTGATGATCCTTCCTTACTAGCAACCAACAATCATGAAGTTGCGCATGACCTCCTTCGCTTCCTTCAGAAGCTTGCAAAACTTCGACCCGATCTGAGCACACGTCCATTCTTTGTTTTCTGTGAGTCATATGGTGGCAAGTTTGCAAGTGAGTTGGGGGTTCTGATCTACAAGGCTGTTGTGGCTAAAAAGCTGGACCTCAAACTTGGAGGTGTGTATTTACCATTAGATCAATTGTGGGCTAATATAGGAAACTGACGGGTATTCCTAGAAATCCAGTCTTTCATATCAAGTAAGGGGGCCTAATTCGGTTACTTTTCTTAATTTGGACACCTATATCTGAGTGGTGGATGGTTGGGTGCAGATCTAAGCATGGACACCAAAACATGTATTTTAAAGAGATCGGACTACATGCTCAAAATTTGTTCACCATTCTAGGCTCAATAGCAAACATAATTGGGGGGGGGGGGGGGTGTGTATATGTGGAACCTATGTGGCCTTCTTATGGCTCACTGTTAGAGGACTTTAATAATTGATAACAATTTGAGATTAGCTCCAAAACTTTATGGGATTGACCCTGGCTTCTTCAGATACACGGACGCACATAAATTTCAACCTTGCAAATCTGAGTAGTAACAACAACAAAATAAGGCCCATCTACCTTAATTAAAAGTACATCCTAAGAATGGATGCATCTGTTTGGTTTCTGAAACCTGGTGTATGATGCAGGCATTGCTCTTGGGGACACTTGGGTATCTCCGCTTGACTCCATGGTAAGGATCTGCATCAGTAATTTGCTTCTATGTATTTGAAAGGCATGTAGGTGAAGTTAACTTTTTAAAACAAGATTCTATTGGAAAACCCCTCATAACACTACTCAGCAATGTGGGCCCTTGGAATATAACAGTCGGATGCTGGGAGCTCTGTTAAAATCTGAGTCTCCCTGCACAACTTCCCGAGCTTCTGACTGTTATATTTTGAAGGCCCAGTGAACGAGCACTAAGTGCTGAGTAATGTTATGCTTCTTAGTATGTAGTACATATTCTCAGAAGGTTACATGTGGTTTGTCTTTACTGTTCCTTCATTGAACTTTAGAGTTATCCACAAAGTCCCTTAAAAGTCTGGGGAGATTTTGGGTATAATCAGTTGATCCAAGTGTTTCCATGTTGATATCTTGCGGTTTTCTTTTGTTAATTTAAGGTATGTTCTATAGATTAGAGTCCACCACTGAAAGGTGGAAGTAGCCCACGGGCGAAGTGACTCTTCATTCACGCTTGCCTCCATGAGAGGCCGGCATGTCTATCTATTCATTCTATAGAGTCCTCCAAAATGATCGGCGATTTGCCTAAAATCTTGAACTTGAACCAGTCATGTCTCAAACTCAACAGGTCCATCTGTAACTAGTGCGATCAGATAGCACAATGTAGGTTTGGTGCCCCTTTGAAGGACTTTTTTAAGTAAGAGCTCAATAGAGTTTCTTC
The DNA here is from genome assembly GCA_964035585.1 of Polytrichum formosum. Taxonomy (NCBI): domain Eukaryota; kingdom Viridiplantae; phylum Streptophyta; class Polytrichopsida; order Polytrichales; family Polytrichaceae; genus Polytrichum; species Polytrichum formosum. The sequence goes on along the minus strand of OZ037935.1, from coordinate 11,365,558 downwards.
AGTGTGTCAGAGTCTACTTTTGAAACATGGGTGAAACTCCTTGGACCTCCTCTTTTAATCCATAAGACTTGGAGAGAAATTTGGCATCTCCACTAAGGTCTGACCCGTAGTGCCCGCTGTCCTATATCGCAGCTCGACCTCTGCAAGGCTAGTTTGGCTCACCAATCCTAGTATGACAAGCTAGAAAGACGGTTTATATAACCCGGTCTCACCCAAGTTTTAGTATGTTAATTTTGAGCCTTAACTTGGATCACCAAGTCACATTTTAGCCAAAGTCACCGGAGTTTGACTCAGAAACTTTATGTGTGAATCTTATTGATTCATACCTACATAAGATTCTAATGATCAGCTCCAAGGATGTGCACAAAGAATTGAATCTCAAAGGTGGAGGAAATTTGATGCTTCAATCTAGTGATTTTATGAATTGGGTGTATGTATGGGTGCAGTATTCATGGGGGAGCTTTTTGCAGACCAACTCTCGTTTAGATGCAAGCGGTGCGGCGCTTGTCAATGAGTACTTCTCCTGTCCCTTGAACTTTTTCCTTCTAAAGATTCATGCTTTATCTAACTCAAATTTGAGTTAGTCTCTTGATGTGCACTTATTCTTAGGCTGGCCTGAACAAAATTTCCAAATTCTGCTTCAATTCTGGCACGTCATCAATTTCTTCAAAAAACTGCAATGACTCTCTACTGATTACCTACCTAAACCTTAAACCCTAAACCCTACCTAAACCCTACACACGGAGGGGGTCTCAGTAAAGTATTTTTTATATTCTGTGCAGGGGTGTTCACCATACGGCTGAGCTTGTTCATAATGGGCAGTATGAAAATGCAACACAGTCATGGGAGAATGTGTCACAAGTTGTCTCCAAACTTAGCAACCAAGTGGTGAGCACCGTCCCATTCTCCTGTTCTCACTTTCCTTAACTTATCTGTATTACCAGTCAATCAATTGACATTAAGAGAGTTCAAAAATAAGATGCGTCATGTGATAGGAAAAAGATTAGTACTTTGCACATGTTTATTCCAATTCAATTAGAAAGAAGATCCAGAGAGACATTCTAGACTCGCGATGCCAATTGGGAGCTGAATGGACACAAGTTTAAATAAACTATTTTTTCCAAATGAAGATTTGAAATGGGTTGCCCGGCCATGAAGTGGTTATAATACGTGGCGTGGAGACCGTCCATGTGTCCATGTGGCATGGGGTACAAAATTTGAAGCTACGGGGTTTTGGAACACAATGGGGGTGCAACTGTTGAAATTGCCAAGAAAGGCAGGGTTCAAAAAACCAGAGCAATGACAAGCAATTGTGGCAAGATGTTGCCACGCTTGGAGGGCCACCCAAAATAATTCAAGCTTTGAAAGCCAAGAGGAAGGGCAAAGGGGGGCCCATGGATGTGGTACACTAAATATGTATTTAGTGTCACTTACTATTTGGAATTATGCAATGCTATAACTATTTGCTATTAATGTAATTTTTTACCAAGTAAAGACATTAATGTTCTATAATGTCCAAACAACCAATTTGACGTTTGTTGGGGAAAATGAGAAATACAGTAAAGAGTTATAGCACTGCGTAAGTGACACTAAATATAATATTTAGTGTAGTTACTAAGAACTTTCAAAAGAGGCCCTTAGGAAGGCTCAATTCTTGAATTGCAATTGGTGGTATTCCCACTTTGCTTAAACACATCACTTAAGAAACCATCTCAAGTACTGAACTTGTCTCATGGAAAGGGCAGAACTTTTACAACATACTCTATGCGGACGAAGCGGAAACTGCAGCTGAATCTGTGACTGGTATGTCATTAGCATGGGAGCAGGCCGCGGCAAGAAACCCAGAGCATCAGTTTCCCCGAGGCTTTGGGAACCTTGACACATCACATGTTCTATCACTGGCTGACACTATGAACACTGTTGTCAGGAAAAAGCTGGGCATCATTCCACCGAGCGTGCAGTAAGTCCTTACTTACAATAACTTCTTTACTTTCTCCCATCAATTTCTCAGCAAAGGTATGCAGGTGGGTGTTATTGGCTTACTTTTTGGACACCTATGTTTGATTGGTGTGTGGTTTGGTGAGGATGGAAGACCAAACGCCATAAACACACATGATGTTCAAAAGAGATTGAACTACACCGTTTATGGTATTTAGTGTCACATATACTATTTGCAGAGGGCTTAAACTAGATGCCTAGAGGTCTCAAAAGTGTCACGTCTGCTAATCGCCAAATATGATACTATTCTTCAACATAAGTAACTTCTCTAAGTGAAATTGATAAATTATGACATTTAGCATAGCAAATTGGTATACTTGAGATGATACTTTTGCATTTTTGGGGAAGATATTATTGAGCATACTAGTGGCAAGTGTCATGTGTTTTCATTTAAGTATGCAAGAGGAAGATATTGTTGAACATACTAATGCCAAGTGCCATTTGTTTACACTTTAGTCTACTTGTAGATCATTGTGTAACATAGGCATACACCTTATAACACTATTGAACATACTCATGCCTAGATATTAGTAAGCGCATGTGAACGCCAAGTGTCATGAGGTGACACTAATGTTGAAGTTGTTGATCATTAGTGTCACCTAGGATACGCCTCAAAATAGGGTAAGTGACACTATTATGCATGTGACATTAAATTACATAAATAGTGTACTTACATCTTTAAATTGTATCAACTACTCCACAATCAATAGTGAACGCAATTGAGAAGACCTATGTATTCAATTAAGGAATCAACAACATGAACTTTCAATAACTATAACTAAATTAGGGGAGGTCTGATATTTGTTGATGCTTCTTTGTAGACTTGCTAATGCAACACAAGTTTTGTTGTGTAAATCTAATTAGTAAAAGTTGGAGAATATGAAAAACGAATTGAATAACATCCACACACCTTATTATGAACTAGGTAATGGATGCGAGGAGCCTTACAACAGGTTGTAGTAGGCGCCAACCTACCAAGTTGTGGTAGCGGTGAGGTAGGTATATTTGGGGGCCTACTATGGTTGTTGGCAGAGTGACATATGTCCAATATTGGACGTAGTGGTCAGGCTAGGACAAGGCCATCAATTACAGGTGATAATGTGCCTTCTCGTATTTAATTAGGAATAGAGATGTCATTAAAATTGCTTGAGCTTTTCACTGCAGTCTGGTACTCTTTCCTTTTTGAGAGAAACTCTTGAAAAACTCTACCTAGTGCAACTCCTATGGTCATTGGAAAATGAATCTCTCGATCATCAGCTTTAAAAGTGTTTGGACCAATGTTGCATCTTCATCTCACACATAAATTCTATCCGTGTGTGTGTATATATATATATATGTCATAAATCATAGCACACTACTTACTAAGAGACAACCCTCTAAAGTCCTTCGACTCTCAATTTTTTAGAGGCCCTTTAGAGGGATACCTCTTTCTCAATAATCATGCATTAAAGGACTTGGGAAGCATTTGTGCTGTGTGGGTGGTATGATGAGCATGTGGCCTTGCCCTAAAAAAGCTCTTAAGAGCCGATTATTGAGAGAATCATTCTTAAGTAACCTTAGGAGTTGCTCTTACCCTGAGTAACATGAACCTAGTGCTAATTAGTAGATGAACTCCCAATTTGAGGACAAATATGTATTCTTGTGAAGAGTGTATAAATTGACTTTCTTTTTATTTATTTATTTTATATAAAAATGTTTTAGTTGTTTCAAGATTTCTGCTATCCAAGATTTCAATATGCTTATACTCCCTGGTTTGTGTTCAACTTCATGAGCCAGATGGGAGACATCATCAAGCGCAGTGTTTCAGGCACTGACAAGTGACTTCATGAAAGATACAATCCATTTTGTAAGGTTCTATGAAATACAGAACTGATTGGCTCGTCTTCCCTGCAGTAGTTTATCTAGTTGTGATGTTCACTTCATAAAATTTGGATTTTCCCACTGAGCTTAATGGAAGGAGGGTTAACTTTGTTTCCATGCAGGTGGATGAATTGCTGGAGCTTGGGGTGAAAGTAGCCATCTACAGTGGTCAGGTGATCATCTTCACCAGTGGATCTCACATTATCCTCAATAAATGCAGTGCAACAAAAACTGCTTTAATTGACACCCAAATATATCAATCTTGTAGTGTAACAGTGCTGGGGAAGATAAATGCTCTGCTTAAAAAGAATAGTTGATTTGAATTTATTACTAAGTCTATACTTACAAGTGATGTTTGATGTAATGGTGGTTGCAGTTAGACCTGATCTGCTCAACACCTGGTACGGAGGCTTGGGTGCAAAGATTGAAGTATGATTTCATCTCTCTTGCGTTTTTTTCTTAAGTGTGCCAATAATATTCTACTTTACTGTGCGTATGGGGTGCATACCAATGTCGGATCAGTTTATAGGTGAAATACATGGTTTTTTATATACAACATGGATAATGGTATCAAAGAACATTATCTGAATGGTATCAAAATAGTAATACCAGTCCAACATTGATACTTGGTAAGTATCTTCATAAGATGAGAGAATCTTTGTATAGGTTACCATGTGAGTCATTATTTGGTCCACTTATATCCTAATACCATAGTGATTCTAGGGTAACCTATCTTCAGTAAGAAGTTCTTGGATGATGTATAGAGTACAGACCTGAATGGTATCAAAAACAAAATCATCCTTAAAATACCCCTTGCCGAGGCTGATATTCAAGAAAAACGTAAAATCCTCATTATATGTACCCAAGTGGTATAAAGAAAAGGCGATACCATGTGACAGAAAATCTGTTGCTTGCCTTCATATATATGAATTTATATTTTGGTTTTCCACAATCAAGTGTTCTCAGGGATTCTTTCAAGTACAGGTGGAGTGGATTGCGAGAGTTCAATCAACAAAGTCGAACACCGCTCTACTGCAACTCCACATCAACTGGCGGCTTTGTGAAAAAGCACAAGAACCTTTCCTTTTATTGGATTTTGGATGCTGGTCACTATGTACGGATCCCGTTACTTGATCTTCAATCCGGTTCAAGTTTCAAGATAAATTTGAAGAATGACACTAAAACTCTTCATTGTCTTCATTGCATTCTGGATAGATATAAATGTCGAAACTCTTCATTGTCTTCATTGCATTCTGGATAGATATAAATGTCGGCCCCTAGCGGAGCAAGCATGAATGAAGAGCCTCTTTGCCCACAGGCTACTACCCCCTTTTGGAGGTGGCCTCCATCCAAGGCACTATATAGATATATCCATAATGTATGTAAATTTTGTTGACTTCAAATTTGTGTTTGTAGAATTCATTACTTCAGAGAAGTCTGACGTAGTTCTTGTGGATGCAGGTTCCTATTGACAACCCATGCACTGCACTACAGATGGTTGGCCTCATCACCGGCTAGTTGGTGGAGGTAGTTAATATTAATTTACCCGTTTCACCAAGTTGTTAAACAAAATATAAGAAGGTATGTATGGATGATAGCTTGTTGGAAAGATCTTGAGAAGAGTTGTACCATAGACTGTTTGTTTAGTAGCTTGATTTGAGTAAGGTCCATTGCCATGTAGGGCTAGTCACCCAATAATACTTGTGGCACCCACTTATTTCATGTGAGAAGTGGTACCACAGCTTGCCTATTACTCTAGTGTGATCACTCACTATTTTGGTGAGAACACCTCCAAACATCACCCTCCTCCCTCTAGACTTGGAGATTCCCGCTAGATATGTGTTGGTTGAAACACTTCATGGCTTCAAGGGTGGGTTCTACCTTTCTACCTGTCTACACTTCATTACCATGACTGCAGTTATGAAGTATATTTAATTAGTAGGTGAGCAGAGGACATGAAAATCGACCTTGAAAAGCAAAAAATATACATGTGATGTGAAATTTTAGAATTGGAAGCTCATTATATTCAAAAAATCAAATAAATCACTTCTTTGGTGGGTTGGACTTACCATAATATCATTGTTGGGGTATCATGATGAATATAACTTAAAAGACCTACCTTCACTTCATGTCTCTTATGGGATTGACTATTTTTGTCATAGTATGATAATAGATAGGTTCCCATTTAATGTGTAATGTAGTATCAGGACAAAATAAGGTATTTGAAATTCATTTTGAGAATATATTGGGTCTATGCTAAGAATATTCATGAAATGTTTGGAATATCCAATGAATATGTGCATTGTTTCATAGCCCCTTTGAAAGTACCTACAAGGGAGTGAAACCTTCCTTGTAAAACCCTCTATACACAAGAAAATCATAGAGAAAAAAAAAGGTATACATACTAATGGTATAATAGACTCAAGTATTTATATCAAGTTTGAATTATAATGTAATAAATACCTCAAGTAACTTTTACAACATCCATCAAAGCCCAAATCCCTATCTTATTGCAAAACGAGCAATACACTTGTCTTAGTATAAAACTAGTCCTATCACTTAAATGGTCTATCCAAAAAGAAGTAACCATGGCAAAAATCAAAGTGCCGCCATATTACTCTCACCAGCTTCACTCCACTAGAAATTTAAAGTATTCAACAAGGTCATCCGCCTAGGTATAGAATACGCCTTCTATGCGGCCCCCTTCTCTATCCCCAACATCTGCAAAATGATTAAACTACTAATCAAACTCACCAAATCCATATGTAACCTTACCAATACCATAGCTCCCTAGCAGCTTGGGCAAAAAATAATTAATTTCAAAGGTGCCTAAATTTATGGGAAATCAATTTCGTTGAGTGTCCAAAAAAAAAGAAATAACATTCAAAGAGTGCCTAAAATCGCAATAATGCAAGTGACATTCATTGGAATCCAACAAAGTACCATCAAATAACTTCAACAAGTGACATACAAGTAAAAGACAAACTTTTGGGTAAGGGAAGTTGGTTAAGGGAAGTGCTTAGGTTAATCGTAGCCGCCATAGATGAAATTAGGAAAGCCATCCATGAATTATAAAAATGACTTGGATGAATATCTAACTTATTTTAAATGACTTTTAGATCTGCCCAATTTTAGAATATTATTTTCTGGGTTGCCTAACTTACTTTCGTACTTTAATTAATTATTAGGCAGAAAGGTGCCCAAGCTGCTAGAGAGCTACGGTAGCACCCCCAACATATTCACCCAACTACCCCACGATGAAACATTCTCCCTCCTTCCCAAATACACCTCAGCACTGAGCGAACAACTAACACAAATGCTAAACGACCCAGGGCCTATTGGCCAAATCTACTAGGGATTATTAGTAAGATTCATCGCCACAAATACGGTGGTGCGAAATGCCTCTCACTCCTCAAACACCAAAGCATGCATTAGATCACCCACCGCCCAAACTCCCTTCGTATTAAAAAAAACATTGTATGATACTTATTGACTCAATAGACATCCCATTCCCCCGCCAAAATTCTCTTCTCCATAATGACTAGTACAAAAGCCCATTCTACACCAACCTTACACCTCACCAAATATCCAACTCAAAGAAATTCCTCAAGAAACTAGCAATGTTCAACATCACCACCTTACCTCAACTTCAAAACCCTACGTGCACACACATACTCACCTTCCCTGAATTTCAACAAAAATATAACACCAAATCAAGGATAATAAACCTATCCTGGGTATGTTGAACACTCATCATATTGAATTGAAAACAACAAATAAAAGCGACTTACAAATTTGGACGAATATAAATTTTGATCACATGTAAAGAAACAATCAATCCAAACATGTATCATGAGAAAATATATCACCTTTCTATTATTTTAGGAGCGTTTTATTACTTCGGTTGCCCATTGGAAATTGTGGTAGACGTGTATTTCATATGCACATTGTTATGAATGAAAAAAATAGCTACACTAGATATTGTATTTAGTGTCACCAATTCTATTTTTCTTGCTCAATACTAATTGTAAACCGCATGTGCAGTGTCACCAACACTAAATGTAAGCCTAACATTGTTTGTCATTATTCATTAAAAAAATAAATTTGGGTATAATAGATTTACAACGTTGCAATTATTGTCACTTTTTAAGAGATTTCCATCGAAAATGCAATCATTCATGACAATATTTCATTACATAAATATTAGGATGCAAAATATACCAAAAGTGGATGAATTAAAGTAAGTTGAGATGATAGTATTTGTAAGACTCATTCATAAGGAGCGGCATTAGGAAAGTTACCACGGTATCATAAAATATCATACGACACTAAATAGTACACTAAATATTTAGTGTATTGCCATAAAACGAAAAGTTCACATGATTCTTCCTAACTTCCCATAGTAGCCATTTACACCTACTCATCCCATCTCTCTCCCTTCCCCCAAGTAAAGGTATCCTTGCAAAACAATGCAGCGCAAAGACCAAAGTGGTATGGTATGCCCTATGTTCATTCCTTTCCCCTGCATCCTAGGTTCTACAAGCTGCCTGGGTATGTTTCCGTGACACACTAGTCGGGTATGTTCTCTTATACCCTTACTCCTACCCGTGCACATACCCGTTTGTATGGCACATACTAGTATAACATTGGTATGTAGAGCCAAGTTAGTGTGTAACTAGCTCATCAATCAGCTTCCCGGACTGTAAATTATGTTTCATTTCATTTCATTAGGTGTCGGGTTCCAAGACACATGACGAGTGTGTAAAGATAGACTTAGAGGTAATACGTAGACAAGATTTGATTTTACGATAGGAGTTATTCATCTCTAAAATAAGGCATTTTGAAATCTATTATAGCACACTCTTGCAGAATACTTTAAAAACTCATAACTAATTCAAAAATGATAAATTCAATTTGAAAAAACATGACAATTTTTTGTTCACTTCCTCTATGTTAGGGGGGGAAACAATACATGTCAAATGCCAATGTACATAAATAGCCAAAACCAATTCTCAAGACTTAGTCCTCTATAATAGGGCAACTTACCTTTCATTGCTTGTTTCATATCCTACGGAAAGCAGCTCTAAACTAACAGTCACTGTCCACCTCACATGAAAATAAACATGAAGCCAAAGAGTTGGGACGTTGAGGGCGAGGTTACAGGCCGTCACTAGTGTGTATGTTGACAAATTTCATTTGACGTTCAACTTCAAATCCAAAGTGTCACGTGACATTTTCAAAAACGAAAATGAATGTCAATTGACATCTACATTTTCTTCTAAAATATCACCTCAATGTTACATGTAACATGCCTAATAGTACGTGTCATTTCAATTTCTAAAGTGTCAATTGACGTGGGGTTTTTTTCTTCCCAAGTCACACTACATGTCAAAATCTAAATCGCGCGTGTCAATTGACGTGCATTTTATTTCTGTGCAAGTTTTTGTGTGTCAAATGTCAAAAACTTGCAAAAACTTTGTCAAAAATACACACTGGCCGTCACCGCCGTCCTCGGAGTTGCGGTGGTTGCGCATTATTAAAGAGTAACTTAGAACAGGGACGGTGGACACATTAGCGACACATGGCAGGATGCATTTGCGACCACCTGGGTCCATGGACTCAGCCACGAGGCAACAGGGGCCTCCTTAAGCTAGCATAGCACTCGAGTCATCATTCAGGCATGCAAAAGATTGGAGAAAGCTTCAGCGCTTGGACAATTCTTATCAATCTGTCACACGCTTGTTGGCCTGTGAGTTGTTTCATCTGAAGGAGGAGAGCCAGGTATCCTTTCCTCTTGTTCTTGTGCTTGCATTTCCACTGTTTTGAAGTGGTTACTACTACCCCAGCGCATGTTGGGTTTGTAGGGTTTTCGCACTTGGTGTGGTGTGTCTGTTCCGCAGCAACGCTAAGTTGAGAGTCTTCTTGTAACAATTTGTTGAAGGTATGGGTCCTGGTGTTGTCTCCTCTTGCTCATGCTCCTATGTTGAATGATTAGTTGAATGTGCGATTTGGGCTTGCATGAGCCAGCCATCTTTGGGATCAATGATTAGAGGGAACCTGAATTGGGCGCCTCTGTTGTTGTTGCTGATAGTGTGCTATTGAACCGGTTTGCGCATTTTGGGGGCATGGTTGCATATTAAGGTAGATGTGCCGTATCTGGTTACTTTTTTGCTGTTTGCTATCGTGTACTACTCGGATTCGCGAGGTTGGAATTTGTGTGTATATGTAAATGTATTTGAAGAAGCCATGATCAATCCCACAGAGTTTTGGAGCTAGTCTTGAATCGTTATAGCTTATCAAAGTCCACTGACAGTGAGGCATAAGGCCACACAGGTCCTCCGAATTATGTTGATTATATGGCTTAGAATGGTTAACAGCTTTTGAGTACGTCATTTAATCACTCTTAAACTAATGTCTTTTTGCACTGTCCGTTCTTAGATATGCACCTGATCACTCACCACTCAAATATAGGTGTGCGATTAAGATAGGTAACCAAATTAGGGTGTCTTACCTTAATCATTTGGCGCCTGAAGTGTCGTTCCAGCATAGGAGAAGTTGATGACTCCCCTAGAGCTTAGCTCTTTAGATCTCCATGATTGTAGCGCCTAAGGAGATGATGCTCAAATGACTATATCCAGTACCCCTTTAGGTTACCGAGTCTCCTCTGCACATGCCCACAAGAGACCACCTCCGACATGAGAGCAACAGCACTTGTTCCATAGCCTGACTCTGTAAACTCATCTTGGTCGGGTTTACATTGAGCCCAGTCTGTGCCAAAAGTGAAGCGTCTCTCATTCACGCCAACCAGCGGGTTGCTGCACCCTACATGTTTCAAGTAGGTCGACAGTATACCACAAACTTGTGTTATACTGTCTAGTGTCCCTGCTTTTCTTAATTTCCAAGGTGCCATTACTGTGTGATATGCAAGTGATACGCACTTTCTTGGAATATGTGGTAGATTCCATGAGTGTAGCTGTATGTAGCTAGATCGCCTTGAATATATCTTGGGCCCAATTAGGTCCTAGAATGAATGAATGAGTCCAAATTCTTATTGTCCATCGATTACTAAGAGAGACGCAACCCTCTAAACCCCTTTCCACCCTCAATAATTGAGGATCTAAGGACTTTAGAGGGTTGTCTCTCTCTCAGTAATTGGTGGACAATGAAGATCTGTGACTTATATAAGGACTTGATGCGTGAGCTGACCGTGCGGCGCTGACCCAAAAAACTAAAATCGAGAGAGCCATGTTACAGTGACCGTAGGAGTTGCTCCTATCCCACCAACATTTTGCCTGATTGAGTCGTGCTCTATTAGGCTGTATGTAATGGTTGCTTGGTAATTTCTCCATGCTCTTAGAGAGCTTCGCACACACCAGGTTTACCTGGCTGTATAGAATACTCTATCATTTCAGCTGGATGTGAGTGTTGACTTAAATGTATCTGTGGGGTAATAACTTTTTTGCCCCTTTTTGCCATTCTCCATCCACTTGAAGCCGTAATTTCCACAGGCAATTTCTCTGTCGAATATTTTAATCCTTTTTTAAGCGGCTAGTTGAGATATCGACTGAGTTTTTCAATCTTAGTTGCAGTTATGATGTGCAAATTAGCAGTCACTATAAATTCAGACTCTCCTACAGTTGTGCATATTCCACTTTATGGACTAGAAATTGGAGGATACGGATGAAATGTTCTCTGCGTGGATAGAAAAGCACAAGGATGCTGTTCAAATTGCTTTCTCCACTGGGATGAGAGATCAGTTATTATGTTGTGAGCCCTGATTGTGGTACGTGTTTGTTTCTCAGGGTTCGGCGGGGCCACGGATCTTCAACCTCGTAGCCTAAAATGGCTTGCATCCCCATTCCGCTCTGCATAGAATGTGGCAACACCGACAACCCATGTCGGTGCAAAATCATTGGACCCACATTAGGGTTTATTGGTTTTTGCGTTGCGGCCATCATTGAGTGGCCAGTTGGTGCAGTGGTCTGGTGCTGCGATCACAAGGCCGGTGAGCGACTGATGGCTAACCCTGCCACGGTTGTCAGACCATCCATCTCGAATTGCATACCTTTCTAGCAAACTCTAAATTAATTACTCTTTGTGCAGTCTTAAATTGAATGGAAACTCAGGAAGGAGTAAATTAGCACCTTGTACGTACTGTAAGTTATCTGTATGGTTAACAAGGGGCTGTTAGTAGAGTATACTTCATTTTGTATACCATGGTCCTGATGATCCTAGGTGGTTCACTTCGAACTCAAACAGTCACCAACCAAGTGACCCCACTATTGGGAGGCTTTTCAAGTGCCACGCACACTATTGGGATCAATCCATGGGAGTGAAGTTCCTCGGCTCTATTTTTTAGATTCAGGTGCACAATTTAAAAAACAGTGTACATTTTTTTCTTTCTTTCCGTAAAGTGTCAAATTCCTCGACAATAGCACGCAGAATCCCGATGCTCTAAATCTTTTGTACATTCAGGTGCAGCCCTTATTATATGAAACCGAGTTTCTCTTAAACCTTTCTCTGTTGCTGCTACTAAATAGTTTATGTTTTTCTTCTGTGTGTTTCAATGTTGTGGGGTTGTCCACCTTGCAGTACATTATGCACTCTTTGTCAACTTTGTGAGCGAACTTGTCTTTGGTGCTGTCATTCTTTGTAATCATAAGTCATCTCTATTCATTTTGGAACTTTGAAATGGCTAGCACGCATTACATTGATGCAGTCTCTGTTCCAAAACGGCTGTCTGTTGACCGAGGCATGTTGAGTAGACATGTGGGGAGCTGTGGAGGTTCTGGTGAAATTCAGAGCTCAGTGTACAAAGTTCATATTCAATAGAGGTCATTTAATGGTGTGGGTATTCATTTCATGAAATGCACGTTGGGAATTTTGAGAGTGGCAAAGGGTGGTTTTGTTTATAATTTGACACTGTCCTGCGTTGAGATGGCTTGAACTTCAAGACACAATTGGGTTACACTGAGTTTAATAATTGCATAAACTGATGAGCTTGCAAACATCTTAGTTTGAAGCAATGAGTGGACTGTGGTGTTTGATTGCATCAGTGCCTACTGCGCGTGCTGTGGCAGTTTTACAAATGCACTTTGAGCACTTTGAGCAATTTCATAAGCAATATCTGAGAATTATGAGACTGTATTTTACCCAATATTTAATTTGGATTCACAATCATGTTATGAGTACAATTACATACAGATTACATGAATCTGAGCATATCTAATTTATGTAGAAATGTTCAAATTTACAAACCTCAATTGACCTTTCTTAGTCATGTACGGGGGTGGGGTGCAAGGTAGAATGAGATTTTGTAGTTGGGAGCACATAAAGTATAGTGAGGTGTGATGAAACTTCATGCCCCTCCAAAATCAGTCATGTGGATCCAAGTTGTGCACAAAGTGATACCCCTCACCCCACTCACTCATACTTGATGTCGTCGCTATAGGCCAGGCCTCATTAAATTAGGCGTTCTATAAATAGACGCCTAAAATGCATAAAATAATTTGAGTGGCGTGCATAAATTAAGAAAAAAAATTCAAAAATGCCCAAAGGTTGTGCAGTCCGACGTGCAATTTAGGGTTTAGGGTTGGTCGTCTACGTTGATCACAACCTTCTGTCCTGCCATATAGATGGGGGCGTGTCAACACAATAAAACATGCCACACAACACGCCATACGAAACACACTCCAGTTGTCCAATTCCTAGCATTTTCCAGTCATTTCTTGAAAAACGGTTATTTTATGCACCTCGGATGCACGGTGCGCATAAATTAAGCTAATATATTTAATTTATGCGAACGCCTAATTTTATGAGGCCTACTATAGGCCTTCCAATCTTGTAGATGTGGCGTTGTTGAGTTCACATATGCATGAAATTGCTTGAGATCTATAATGTTGTATGGAATTTGAAATATATTGGTAATATTCATTGGGAATTGTTAAGTCAACCACATAGTTTGTTAAAACGACCACAGAGACGCATCGCAGTCACTTGACCCATCATACTTTGATTCTTCATCGCACACATGAAGGCACTGGACATTACTTTATATCAGGCCTCATAAAATTATGCGTTCTATAAATAGACGCCTAAAACGCATAAAATAATTTGAGCGGCGCGCATAAATTAAGAAAAAAATTTCAAAGATGCCCAAAGGTTGTGTAGTCCGACATGCAATTTAGGGTTTAGGGTTGGTCGTCTACGTTGATCACAACCTTCTATCCCGCCATATAGATGGGAGCGTGTCAACACAATAAAACATGTCACACACAACGCCGTACGAAACACACTCCAGTTGTCCAATTCCTAGCATTTTCCAGTCATTTCTTGAAAAATGGTTATTTTATGCGCCTCGGATGCACGACGCGCATAAATTAAGCTAATTTATTTAATTTATGCGAACGCCTAATTTTATGAGGCCTGCTTTATATGCACAGGTGCAACAGGCCAGGATGGCACAGGCCCAAGCTAGTAGGCCTGTTGCATGTAGGCCTCAGCACAGCCTGCAAGTTTACATGTTGTGAAACTTTGTTGCTGCAACCTTCTACATTAGACTTGTAGGAAGAGTCAAACGATTTAAAGTCACTCGAGTAGATTACACCAAACCCCAAACTTATTCAGATATATCACAGCCGATATGCTGAGGGTTTAATTTGTAAGTATGAGACATCAAACATGTGTTATAGGCCAAAAGGAGTGTTAGGACAACACTCTTCAAAACACTCACATTCAAAAGTACCCAGAATACAACTTGGTGAAGACTTGAAAGTGTAATAAACACCACTGTACCAACATATACCTCTTAAAAAATGTTGTGCAATCTCTCAAGTCCTTGTCTCTTGTAGTAAGTGTATAACAAAGGGTTTTTGGCTAATACATTCTAAATGGCTTCTAAACCCCGATTCTAATGACTGCAACTACTGTAGCTTTATAGTTGTTTTACTGTGTAAAGGGAAAGTAACTCCTAAATGCCTTTGAACATAAAACAACCAAAGACTTCCTGATAGAGACGTCTACCTATCCTGGATGTGGTAACCATTTAATTTCACAGCAAGTCATAGGTAAGTTGGGGAGTAGATGGGCATGATCACCGACTTGACTTGTTGGTAATTTGCCAACACATGAGCGCCATTCTCTCTTCCAAACCCACTCAGTTTGTATCCTCCAAATGGGGCTGATGGGTTTAAAATCCCAAAAGTGTTCACCCATATGGTGCCAGCCTTGAGTGCCCTTGTCAAAGTGTTCACGGTATCTATGTTTTTTGACATGACAGCTGCTCCCAATCCATAATCCGATGCATTTGCCCGCCGAATCACCTCTTCTACCGTCCTGTATATTATAAATAACATTTATATAATAAAATTGTCTATCCATTCTGATGCAAAACTTCAAGAGGGAGCACAATACTTCTAGTCAAATGTTTAGGGTTAGGGTTAGGGTTTAGGTGTCAAATGCAGGAGAGCTAAAAAAGACTTACTTAAATTTGATGACTGACATTACAGGTCCAAAAATCTCCTCTTTGCAGATTCGCATGTTATCCTGCAGAACCAATCAACATGACAAGAATTTCTCGAATATGAAATTCATTTCCGTGCCAGCTATCACACACAGTAACCTCATCCCAAGTAATACACAATTGGGTCTATCCTGGCCCGATGAGCTGAATACGGTAAGCGGGCCTTAAATGGACACTTTAACCTCTGCACCTACTTCTAGTAGGATGCAAAACACGTAATAAGGGCCAGTTTCCATGTATGCCGCTTGCCCACCAAATTCTAGTGGAAATGTAGATTCCACCTGATGGCATCTACATTTCCACTAAAATCTGGTGGGTGAGCGGCCTACATGGAAACTAACCCTTGGTGCAAGATGATTGTCAATTTTAAATCTTGTCCGTAGCTATTTTCCTCATAACTTTCACAGCTTACATGAATGTCTTACTCAATATCAAGTGAAGATTCTAGGACTTATTAATTGGTCATATAGGTCCCATTTATGTTGATTATAATTAAGCTTAGAATGGTTAACAAATTTTGAGCACGTAGTCCAATCTCTTGAACATGTTTTTTGGTTGTCTATTCTTAGATCCCCACCTAACCCCACACCACTCAAATATATCTGTTCGATCTAAAAAAGTAACCATGATAGGCCTCTTTACCTTAGTATCATTTTGCAATATATCATTTACGACTGCGCACCTGAACATCACCAAAAATGGTGGGTTGGATGAAGTAGCCCTTGGTTCCCACTCGCTCACCCCCTGTGATAAGCTGTGCGCCGTCGTCCTTTCCAGATTGAATGTAGCTCATCACTTTGTCAAAATGGGCACTATCCACCTGCACATACATTCAGTGTTTGAGTATGAAACATTGAAGTGTATTTAAACAATAATGCTCCCACAACTTTTACTTCATAAAATGTCAAAATCTCAATGAATAAAATGAACACGACAACACCAAGCAACACCTAACAATCCTGTATCCTCGTGCAGAGGCCTTCTCTGGTCCAGATAGAACTAGCAATATCACCAATTCTTTTGTCCGACTTGGGGCTACTTACACTATGGTCAAGGGCTGCGACCATGAAATTGTGAGAGCCTTTGAAACTCACCTGAAGGCCCTACCATGGAAAATTAATATTGTAATTTGCATGGTTGCAGGCCTTCATGTGTAAGTGTAAAGACAAACACGACCAGGCTCTCAATCCAATGTTATTTCATTATCATCCTATTCATGTGGGCCCTTCTACACAATAAGTTATATAAATCAAGGGTTGTGAGATTTTGAAATGTCATGATCTCCCGGTTTTATGTTAAACTTGGCACCTCTTTGAGATGGCTTTGGCGCAGAATCTGGTAGACCATGAAACATTATCCATTGTCCCATGTAGGTTTGTTCGTCCATTCAAACTTCCTTGGTCCCTCAGGCCCTCAAGCTCTAGTGTGAAGTGAAGTGTGACGGTCTCAGCATTTTCCACCAATAAGAGATTTTAAATTTCAGTGGTCATGGGCCTTCAAGCTCTACTGTAAAGTGGCCCTGAATAGGCAAACATGGTACCTGGGGACCTTGTTCAACACCGGCTCTGAAGGGGTCTCCCACCACACGCATTTGGGCACGTGCTTTCGCTTTCTCAATATATTCATCGTACACTCTTTCATGCACAAACGTCCGTGACCCCGCAACACACATTTGTCCCTGCAAGATGTTGAGGAAAGTTCATCAGACCAAATTCTACTTCAATTAAGCTTGAAATTATTATAATGAGGTTGGCATCAAGCCAATAGCTTGAGTTGTTGGGACTATCTCCACCTTGCAAGTGGTGTGGGTTCCATTCTCCAACAAGCCATGTTAGTGTGACCTGCTATGGTCCACCCAATCCCATTAGAAAGGGTCCACCTCTTAAGGAAGGCAATAGCATGCGGGTGAAGAGATCCTATTATTCATGCTAGTGTTGGCAAACTTTGGACGTTATCATTTTTTATAATGAGGTTGTAGCTAAGGAAAGTGAGAAAAGTGGACCTGATTATAGAAGATAGCTTGATGTGCAGCCTCTACGGAAGCCTCCATATCCGCATCGTCAAAGATGATCATTGGAGACTTCCCACCAAGTTCAAGAGTCACAGGTTTTAGGTTGCTCCAGGCAGCAGATTGCATCACATCGCGCCCTGCCTCTGTGGATCCTGTGAAGGCCACCTGCACCCAAATTACAGTGCATTCGGACTTTGGTTTCACATAAAGAAAAACTTTAGACTACATCCACTCTTAACCTTTAAAGGTCCGAGAGGCCCCTTATGGGCCTGAAGGTATCATTCGGAGGGGTTTAAAATTACCTCTTGATATTTTCAACTAAAATTGTCAAAAGTGGACCTATCTAAATTAGCCAATTAATCATATGCAATATTCCAATCAAAGCACACATATATGTAGAATGACTTGTAGAAAGACTTGAGCTTGTATAAATGACCTAGATTCAAATACATATCACGCATATCTAATCACCGTTGTCACACATGACTTTATTTTCGCTTCCTCTTTTTTGACAGGTTGTGCTAAACATGGAGTCAATATGATAGACCAAATAAAATATCGTTTTAACACCTGTTGGGGGTTCATACAAATCATCACATATCCCATATAAAGACATCCCTGGTCCTTAAAAGTTAACCTGGAAGAATCTGGCGTTTTTTATATTTCAGATGAAAGACTTAATATGCAGCACAAGTTGTTTGCCCGAGGTTCTAGGTTTCCAGGATATTCCTTGTAGGACCAAACTAGAGGCTTGCCAACAAGACCAGCTAACCTCCAAGAAAAAGCTGCAAATGTCAGTGATATTTGGATTTCAATTTGTGCAATGTTCACAAAGTGGCTGCCTTTCTCTCGAAATGGAAAATTACAAGTTGAACCATGACACAGTGAGCAATCACCCACTACAAAATAACTCCAAGAAGGTTGTTGTCATACCTTGTCAATGTCCATGTGGCTTGTAATGTACTTGCCAGTTTCAGCCTTGCCTGTAACAACATTCAAAACTCCCTCTGGTAACCCTGCCTGCAGTAGGACACAGATACAAGTGTCAGAGCTGCTTCTTCTCTATGGCCAGGTATAATTCTTTAACATCCAAAAAACATTGGCATTTTTTTCAAGTGAAAAATTGACCACAGGCAGGGACCAGACTATGAGTGATTGGATTGAGTGAGATTCACAACTGTGTGATTGGTTGCATTGCTCAATTGAGAGAAACATGAACAAATTGTATGGCACATTGTACCGGAATAAACACAGATAAGTGCATTCTTGAATCTATTGGCAGAAAACCCTGACATTGAAATTATGCCAACAGAGATACTTAAACCACTTTGGAAGTCAAATCCAGGAATAAAGACGTGATGATGTACTGCAGTGAAATTCCACCCTCAAACCAAACACAATAACCATGTTTGTGGGTTTGTGATAACCGAAAAATAAGATTGCACACCAACCAGTTTGGCCAATTGTTCTGAAGGCCCTTGCGTGTATTGTGTGGAAGAAACATGTGAGGTACATTATGTGCAATTATCGTACTCACAGCCTAATGCCAACCTCCAGTTGAATGAATGAATGAACGAATGGGATTAATTACGCCACAAAAGTCAAATATGTCATGCTTCACCGTTGAAGGACCAAGGGGCTCAATGTACGACCTATGTACACAACATCTACAAGCCAAACCAAGTCTTCAATTCATGTCTGTTACATATTTACAGATTTGAAACTTATCTTAGTATATTATCTTAAGTCGAGCAAAGAATCAAAATATTTTCAAATGTCATATTGATGATCTGAAACATTAGCTGTGAATAGCATCCAATGGTACCCAGGCTATGCATTTGAACCCAAATCTTCAACGGCATTGAGGTATTCAACCGATTTCAAAAGTGCACTTGAAGAATGAGTTAGATTTAGACAGGGTTCTTTCTGACAGAATCAGCTTAAAATGGAAGTATATAAAGGATGCATTTTTGGAACAGGGAATGCACCTCAGAAGCAAGCTTAGCGATTAAGAGAGCTGAGAGTGGGCTCTGCTCTGCTGGCTTGAGGACAATTGTGTTCCCACAAGCAAGAGCTGGAGCCAATTTCATTGCAGTAAGATACAGGGGAGCATTCCATGGTAAAATCGACCCGACAACCCCAATTGGCTCGTGGAGTGTGTATGCATGAAATGGTCCTTCGGTTGGCAAAGTCATCCCATGTATCTTGTCACACCATCCTATGACAAGAACAAAAAAAACAAAAAAAAAACCCCAAAACTTCAATATTAACTCAAGGGGAAGTCTAACTTTCAACTTTCAGGAAAATGTCTGCAAAGTATCACATCCCTACGGCCTTTGACATGAAATTCACATTGCTTTGCACAAACTCCTCGGGTCCAAATTTTTGCTCTCGACCAGTAAGATCACTCGATTTTGGAGTCTCCTTGGTCTTGGAGCCTAGTGTAAATCCACCCTTAATCCCAACCCTTGATGAGTAGGAATTATTTTCCTCTTCCGCAGCTCAAGAGCCAACTTCGATTTGATGTGAAAATCCTGTGTACTTATTTATTTGGAAATGAAATGTTCACAACATTATCCATGGAATGGATCTCTACAGCTTTAAATTTATCGCTCAACAAAGCACTTGCTTTTTAAGTTTCAATCATCTGTGAGGCTAACAATGCGGTCACCAGGATAGGTAACCTCTCAGTCCAGATCTTGCAATTGAGATTATTGTGCAAGTACACAAATTAATCCTAGTAGTGTGGGTAGAAAATTAATCTGGAAATAATTAAAGTGGACCACTCTATTTGTCTAGTCAGGGTGGAAATAATGTGTGGATATTACCTGCATAGTATCGAAACAATCCAACCGCAAGGGGCGCCTCAGCCAAGCGTCCCATATCATACACTTTGCCCATGTTGATCGTGTCTAGGGCAGAAAGCTCATCAATATGCTCCTCAATCTTATCTGCTACACGATTCAAAATGCGTGCCCGTTCCTGCAGTGGTATTCTCAATCAGAAAATAAAAGGAATGTATGGATTTCCTAAACCAGGGGTTTTCTACAACTTAATGATACTAAGCATACTTAAGAGTGTATTGAAACATGACACAATATAGAGAATTTGTTTCTCCTCTGAACCCCTGGAAAACTAATCATTGTTGAACACAGTGTCTAGAATAGTTTGCATCTCCTTTATTGATTTATAGAGATAATTCTTGCACACTGGAATGCCCACATTCGAACCCAGGTAATTTGTTTTACCTAGTGACACCGTTGCTGCTTAAGGTGCTTACAAAATCTTCAAATTTACACAAACATGACTTGGACCAGCTTCAAGTGACACTCAATTGCGATTCCTACTCAAGTGTTGAATGAGGTCCCTCTTTTGAGTTAGCTCGAGGTATTGCTGTGGTTGTAATATTACTCCTTGACAATGGTCATTGTTCAGTAAATCAAAATAGATTTTAAAACACCAAAATACCAAAATAAAAGTGTAAATGAGGTGCATACACAGCCTGGCATCCGGGGCCAAGGGCCTTCCTCGAAGGCTTTGCGGGCTGCTTTGACAGCCTTGTCAACATCTTCTCGGCCTCCTTCAGCCACCTCAGCAGCCACCTCACCCAACCTTGGATCCACTGCTGAAAAGGTTTTTCCTGTGATGCACAACAAAATAACCTCATCCCAAGTAAGGCAATGTAACTGCTAAAAAGTAACAGTTCTATTTGCTTTGAGCAGTAAACTTGGACTACACAAATGGGAAAGTTGATTTTTGACACAGAAAAACAGCCGCCAAGTAAAGTTCCAAATAATTTTTGGATTATGAGTCAATATGCCAATCTACTGGGAATTAGAATGTAGCCTTTTGCTCAATTTATCTGATGTGAAGTACTAATTATTAAGTCTGACAAGGCTCTCAAGCCCATTCTTTTCAACAATCATGCAGGACAAAGCTGTATTCAGTTTCATGATCATGCTTTCAGAGAATGCCTTAGCAAAATATGATGGTGCAATGTGACGAACTAGGTAATGGATGCAAAGAAGCCCTGCCACGGGCTATATAGGTGCCTAACCTACCAAGCTGCAATAGCAACGAGGTAGGTACTCGGTGCCTACTATAGCTGACATGCAGGGCAACACAAGTCCATTTCCAGACACAGTGGTTAGGCCATGCCAAGGTCATCAATTATAGGAGATAATAGAGTTATTCTCTAACTCAACATGAGTTTTGGTTGGGAGTTGGTTGTCTTGCATACAAAACCTTCCATGTTTGGTAAGTTTCTAGTGCATACTTGGAGGAAGTGTGGAGGTTTGAACAAAGAAACATTCTACATCAATTTATTGAGGGTCAAACTCATTTAAGCATGACAAGAGGTGTGCTAAAATAAATTTGGCCCTCAATGAACCGAAACAAGTTGCTCTTCATTCAGATTCAAACACTACCTCCAAGCATGCACCACAAGTGAAAAAACATGTAGATTTTGTATGCAAAACAACCAATGGAAAATCATAGGGGACCAACTCCCGCCAAAAAGTCCCATTGAGTTTAAGGATAACTCTGATGTGCCTCCTCGTATCCAATCATGAAGACAGGTCCACAAAACCACTTGGCCTGACCACTAATGTAATAGAACTGAAGAAGTGCACAAAAGCCAGTCATGTAGACTACACATGTTGATGAACAAAATCTATTTGAGGGTCTGACTCTACCTGAGACTGCATCCACAAAGTCGTTGTTGATGAACAACTTTGTGTGTTGAATCACAAAGGGTGGTTCAACAGGAACTTCAATAGGCTCAGTCGCCAGCACCGCTCTACAATTCGAGACTATTCTGTCAAACTCCAGACTCCTGCTCCTGCCTTTCGGCTCTGCAAACAAGAGTAGCTCAAACATTCAACAATCTTTTTGGATCTGCTCAAGTAGCAAAGGAAACATCACAAACCTCTAAATTTGTTTATCAACATTAATTTCACATTGATTCAATCACATCAAACTACAACATTGAATTCTTGCTACCAACCATAGGGTTGCAATTTTCATTTTGTAGTTGAAACACTCGAAAGGTTGAATTACGAGTTGAATCAATGTTGATAAGAATCATTAGCTACATGCTGAGTTAGCACTGAAAACATATTAAACCCTGAAGGGTATGTATCAACACTGACTCAACCTTAACCGTTGGTCAGTTGCAATTTGAGGTGCACCAGATTCTAAACTATTGGGACAAAGAGAAACCAAGGTGTAGGAAACATATGTAAGGTACTAGATCCAAGCTACCATGATCTTCCAGCAAATTTCTCTTTTAAAACATGCTTGAGCTTGAAGGTTAAATCTATGTCCTACCAAATCACCTCACTAAAAAAAATACAAGAGCCACCAATCAGAATTTTGGCGAATCCCACAGCCCGTCCAAATTGAAACTAAAGAATACGACTTATTGTTTTTGATACCAAAGCCAACCACAGAAATCCATTGCATATGATTCCAAGTATGTGGCACCGTTTAGTGTCTAACAATATCTCTCCGTAATTTGACATTCTTTTGGATATAAAATCACACGTGCAGGATATTCATTTCAGACTTCTTCTGTATGTAAAAACGTCTTGTAATGAACAATAGTAATAGCTCTTCGACAGTCATTGCTACTGTGCTCCGGAAGTGGTCAAGAGCTGAGAAATTCTCTGCTGCAGGGTAACAACCAGTGTTCGACTGGTATAAGCTTATAATGATACCATTCAGGTATCTATAACAAGGAATTAACATTTTTTGATACTAGTAGGGTATGGGTATTTGTGAAGGTATTTTGTTTTCAATATCATTTTGGTTCTACATATCATCCAAGAAAATTTATACCTCCATAAAATTCTCCCTAGTACCAAAATGATTTAGAATGGTATTTAACCTAAATCATAACTTGGTATAAAAAGATTCCCTCACCCTGAGATACCACCAACTAGGTCGAGAAACAGGGATATTAAATATTTAACTTCTTTTGATCATGCCGCCAATACCCTTGGTGGCTTGAAAACCGGCTTGCCTCAGCAACACCCCAGCTTCAAAGCCTAATAATAATCTTGCCTGATACTGGTTGTGTCCCACGTCTAGAGTACTCCGGAATGGAAAAGGTAGAAAACGAAAAATATGTCTGACACCCAACTTTTGGCCCTTTTCTGAAGAGGCAAGTAGAGGCAAGTATGATTCAGCAATATGAAGTCCAGTAATGTGTAATTTTTGGTGGTTTGCTAAATTTGAGGCTTGACGTATTCAAAGATGACCTGGATTGCGATGGAGCCAGTAACAACTTTGGTCATGTGAATGATGCAATTGGGGGAAGCTTACCGGATCCGCCATATGTTCATGATTTGACCGACAAGTACAGCGAGAGGGCAGTATTGCATATAAGCGTACCTCTTATTTATCCAACATAAGTGCCCTAAAAATATCGTGCATTTCGGATGTTACTGTTTCTAATTTACAGGTCACCGGAATTATTCTCAAAAACCCTTAAATTATTTATTCTCAGTCATTGCAATAAAAACCTCCCTCCTACATGTTTATCGGTTATTCATCCTAATTTAACCTAGGTCAACTAATTCGGGTGGCAGATTTTCGTAACATAGAAATGCTCCGGCTCCACATAGCAATCAGTGTTTTCGTCCAACGGGATGAGAGTTACGCTTGTATGCAACAATTCCCTCTCGCCGACACGTACAAAGACGTTGCCGGCGTCTTTGACACCTGTTTCCACGAGAGGGCTCAGAGAAAAGGGGTATCATCTGCCACCAATATCAAATGGTACAGATCATGACCAGGTCTTGCTCATCACAACTTCCTTGCCTGCGGTCCCTGCCACCAGGTCAGCAGCACCTCTAATGCTGCCATTCTGTGGAGATAGTGCAGTACTGAGGCCCCTTTTTACACTAAAGCTCAAACTTGAAAAAATCTGGAGTTTGTACTTGGATTTGATAAGCTTACATCCAAACCTCAAACTACTTTGAGCTTCGCCAAATCCTCGTGAAAGGTCTCAGTAATTTTAGCGCTACAAGGTAACTAAAAATTTATTTTTATTAAGAGTTTGTCAGATTTATTTCACATGGCCTCCATCACAGCATTGAAAGTCTCGTAAGAAGTTGAAGCTCTTAAAGAGTGTAAAGTGGACTTGAGTGGACAAGCATGAGAAGAGAGGCTCCATGCCAATGAGAAGGCTCCTAAGTTACTTTCTTCAAGCTCTTGAATTTCAATCTTTGAGCTTTCAACCTCTCCAGTGTAAAGGGACCTCAGAATCTGTTGAAATACTGACTCAATCCTGACCCCAACAACCCCGAATAGATCTATGAACAATCACGGTGCGCGGCGTAACCTTACACCCTCATCGAGGATTCATTAAGTTGCTACACATTGGTCTCAGCTTCACGCCAACGTTTTAGGGAAAAGTGGGCACAAATTGAGGACCAATAAACTAAGCATTTCGAGAAACACTATCTTCTCTAGATAGGGCATGTCAGCATTGGGAGGAAGAAACTCACTTTGTCGGTTTTCAGAATTCAAGGTCTTGTGGATCTCCTGCCTAAGGGTTCCGCAGATTCTTTCTTTCACTCTTTCTTTCTCCGATCCGGAGAATTAGTGACGAAACGAAGAAACACAATTCACGAAGAAAATGCCAGATTACACCAGGAAAGTGAGTAAGGCGACTGGAGAGAAACCCCAAGAAAGGGCGTGGGTTAGGGAGAGATGATGCATGTAGTTAAATTGGTACATGACGACGATGATGCATGATGTTCAATTCTTACATTCAACTTCAACAAATTGAGTCACGGGGGGAAACTCACTGGGGAACGAACATCTGACAGGATTGTCTTGGAAGAGGGTCGATTTCAACCGCAACGTGGCCAGCCCTCCCGGTGCTGCTGTCCCCTTGGACGTCGCTGCCGCCATAGTCATCGCTGCCACAACCAATTGGTTCAGGTACCACGAAACGGAGTCACGCTATACATGACGACACATTACCTCTTACCTACTTAATTGCAACAAATACTTGCAACAACAAACGCATAAGACCCCCAACAGGACTCCCACAACACAGGAGGGGCTTGCCATCTCGAAATGGCGACCAATAACACGGAAGAATTAATGTGCTGTCTCTTCTTCTCCTTCTCCTTCTCCTTCTTGTTTTTTGGCGGCCTACTTGCTTTTGGCCGATGGTGACCATTTCGAATGAGCTTCTTCGAATCTGGCGGGTGACCAACTTGAGATGAGATGGTCATCGTAGGCCAAAACAAGAAGAGACAACCCATTAATTGAACCGTATGTTTCCCACCATCTCATTTCGATTAGTTGGCAAGCCCCTCCTCTAAGTAAAGCGAAACCCAAAATGCAACACATCATCATTATCATCATCATGCCCTTCAGTACTACGCAATGAGATCTAAAGCAACGCTTCACCGCTTCCAGGAGGAAGCGTGAAACAACGACATTGTGAATCATGGTTTGTCATTCTCCTCCCTCATCGTCAATTCCAAAGAGAGCACTCCAAATCTGCCATTATACATAATCCAACCATGTATCTCCCTCCCTCCCTCCCTCCACATAGTACTACCATGCTTCCAACTCATCTTCCAACAGAAGCTGGAAAATCCCAATCTCACATGCTCCTCGCATGCCAACAAGAACGGGAACAACAACAACATCATCAACAGCATCAACAACAATAACAACAACAACAACAGCAACAACAACAAATTAATCACAATCGTCTTCTTCACCTTGATCATCATCAGCACCTGTAGACACAAGACGACATGAGGCCCGAAACAACAAGGACAAGGACAAGGCATCTTGGCTCACTCATAACTGTAGCGATCGACACCACCACTTTTGGAACTTCTAATTTGTTGCAAGAACCCCCAAGGCTGCACTTGTCACCAGAGAATGGCTGCTACAAGTGGAAGTGGAAGTAGAGAAGAAGTTTGAGAGGGGAAAGAGGTGAAGGGCCGAAACTCATTCTTATCTCGCACGCACATCGATTGCTGGCCCAGATTCTGTGATCATGCTCTATGTTAAGAAGTCTGTGCAAGTCTTATTTACTCATGTGGAGGAGAAACCGGAAGCAGCGTATGAATGCACCTGGGAGTCAGGAACTATTGTAACTCAAGATGCTACTTTACGTGCGCTAGGATCATAGGATGCTTAGGTGAGTGAATGGAATTTGTTGCTGCCTCAATGCTTGAAGCGACGGAGAGAGACAGACAGACACGGAGAGAGAGAAATGATCGGTTCTAGAAGGAAATTAGCCTAGGTGCGAGCGTTGCGCAGTATAAATAGCACGCTTGGTTGACTTGGCCAGGTGAGGAGGCCTTTGTCTACGCAAACAGATACTTACCGTATAGTATGCCGCTGGGAACCGTATGGCTACAGTTCCCAAAGAGGGGGCTAGGCTAGACTAGGGGTTCGTTGTTGTCTAGAGTAGAGACGCCCATAACCGATCACTTAAAGATTCTGCGCCAAATCTGGAGAAGCACAAGGTGGCGCAAATTTTTCCCATCTAGGATGATAGAGATCATGAGGACTACAAATTGTTTGGTAATTTTATTCCTTAACTTGAAATTACTAGTGAATGTTTGAAGTCAAAAGTTGGCTCAAACACATTACCACTGTCTAGAGTTTCCTCACTTTAGCACTTGAAACCAGGGACATGTGTCATGTCACTATCGATTTCTTGGTGGATACCATAGCCGAAGTTGGAGACTTAGGATTAGTTTCCATGCGGGCCGCTTCGCCCGCGATATTCTAGTGGAATCATAGATTCCACTAGGTGGAATCTACAATTCCATTAGAATTTGGTGGGCAAAGCGGCCTACATGGAAACTAGCCCTTAGAAACTATGGAACCTGAAACCTTATTTCAACCACCCACAAAAAGAAATAACCGTTGTTTGTCCCAGCCTTGTCGAAATTATGCTACCCTGTAGGTTCCCGATGGATCTTGATCAAGAATAGGTGGTGGTTCCACTCTACATGAACTCACCCATTGGCAAGGCAAGAACACATGGAACTATTTTATAGTATGAAAACAGCTAGTTTTAGATCATTTGAGTCCATAAATGACACCAAAGGCCCGGGGCCCTGGGTTGGTCTAGTGGACTCCAATTAGAATGTATCCGCCCTCAACCTTGCAGGGGCTCTATTTTAAACAAGTCCCGTACAAGGTTGAAGGCTAATACATTCTAATTGGAGTCCACTACATCGCCTGTGGTGGCTGGTGTGACATACACTATTTGCAAAAGGGCCTAAACTAGGTGCCTAGAGGTCTCAAAGTGTCATGCCCGCTAATTGCCGATATGATTGCATTCATCAACATCTTTAGGTGAAAAAATATATCTACATTTTGACATTTTAGAGTAGCACATCATGATACTTTAGATGACAGTCTTACGCTTTAGTATGCAAGGGGAAGTACTAATGGCAAGTATCATGTGCTGACATTTTAGTATGCAAGAGGAAGAAAATCTTGAGCATACTACTGGCAAGTGTCATTTGTGTACACTTTAGTCAACTTGTAGACCATTGTGCAGCATAGGATGCACCTCATAAACACTATTGAACATATGTACTCATGCCAAGACATTAGTAAGTGCACTTGAATGCCAAGTGTCGTGTGGTGACACTTATGGTGAAGTTGTTAATTGTCAGTGTAATCTAGAATACACCTCAAAATAGGGTAAGTGTCACGTACCTCAATGCAAAACAATTATACTCCGAAAACAACTGTGAACTTTCAATGTATTACAAAGGTTTTCTTGTTGCAACTATAATTGTGCTTCTTACAAGCTCGAACCACCCGACCATAGGAGGGAGACAAAAGATAGATCCCCCCTCCTCCCCCGAGCTCTTTCTTATATGCCAAAGGCACTACTTTTACTTCTATTTCCACATATAGTAAAAGTACTCTATTCATAGCTTTATCTTTAGTTCTACTATGAATCTTCTATCTTTGGTTCCTCTAGAACCTTCTTTCATCTTCTAGCTCAATCACATTCCTCCAGTTGGAACTGTCTCATCCAACTGGATTCGCCCATCCATTCTTCTAGTTGGAGTTGTCTAACTCCAACGCAAAGATCTTCCATAGGGAGAGGTCTAACTCCCAGTTGGAGTTGTCTAACTCCAACGCAAAGATCTTCCATCGGGAGCTGTCTAACTCCCGTACATACTATGTCCATGGGTTGTCTAGCCCATTTCTTCCTCTGGAGTTGTCTGACTCCAGTCCCCATCTGCTCACATGCTAAATACAACAAAGCATAGTAAGTTATCATTTTTTTTTCTTTCCAATCAATAAATCTCTTAATCAAAGTACCACTAGAGTATGTCACACTCTCTCCCCCTTAAAACACGTCATTGTCCTCAATGACAAAATTGGGATAGTGTCGTCGAAAATCAACTTCTCTTTCCCAAGAAGCTTCTTCTTCAGGATAGTCTTTCCACTTCACATAGAATATACGGAATATCTTATTCCTTAGCTGTTGGTTCTCCATCTTCAAAATCTTTTCAGGTTCAGCTAGAAGTTCTCCCTCAGGAGCAGCTTTTGGAAGATCATGCAAAATATGGTTAGGATCAGACACATATTTTCTCAACAATCCCACATGAAATACATTATGGATCTTCCAATCCGCTGGTAGCTTTAATTCATAAGCTACTTGTCCTATCCTCTTCAAAATTTCAAATGGACCACAAAATCTAGGTGATAACTTCCTGGACTTTCCAAGCTTCAGTTTAGATCGATTCGGTGCTACCTTCAAAAATACTTTATCGCCGATTTCAAATTCACGAAAAATTCTTTTATTATCGGCATAATGTTTAGCCCTATCCTGAGAACTTTTCATAGCCAACTTTGCTGACTCTCTAATTTCATTCATCTCGCTAATCATGTCATTAATACTTTCAAATCTAGTATTAGGAGTAGAAAGGATAATGGGAGTTCTACATTCATGACCATATAAAATATAGAATGGACTTACTCCAATACTACTATGAAGATGATCATTATATGCAAACTCAATCATATGTAACCACTTATCCCATGACGTTTGTTTTTTACCAACATACATTCTCAACATATCCTCAAGAGTTCTGTTTGTGCGTTCAGTTTGCCCATCAGTCTCGGGATGATATGCAGTGCTTAACTTAATTTTAGTCCCACATAATTTGAAAAGTGTAGTCCAAACTCACTCACAAATTTACGATCCCTATCACTTATAATTTCACGTGGAATTCCATGGTGTTTAAAAATTTCTTTCATAAATAACTCAGCTACTCCATAAGCAGTTATAGTAGTAATTGTAGGAATAAAATGAGCTATCTTAGTCAATCTATCAACCACCACCATGATACTGTCAAAGTTATTTTGACTCTTAGGTAATCCAACAATAAAATCCATACTGACTGATTCAAATTTCAAGTTAGGCACTCCAAGTGGTTGTAATAATCCAGGATTTTTGATTTGTTCTGATTTAGAGACTTGACATTTTAGACATCTCTCAACATATTCTTTAATATTTTTTTTCATTCCTGGCCAATAATAATGACGTTTAACTGCCATATAGGTCTTTTGAAAACCTGGATGGCCTGCTATTGGAATGTCATGAAGGTTATTCATAATGCTAAGTCTATGTTCTCCAAAATTGGGAACACAAACTCTACCATTATAATATAAAACCTCATCTTTCAAGTCAAAATATTTAAACTTATCGATTTCATCTGAGGTTCTAGCTTCCTTAGACAAGCTCTCAAATGGAAGCTTAAAGAAATCATCATTAGCATAATGCATTTTAATCTCATCCATCAAAGAATTCCTGATGCATGAGATGGCATTTGCTAGCGGTCTTCTAGACAGTGCATCGGCAACTACATTTTCTTTACCTTTAATATATTCTATATCAAAATCAAACTCTTGTAGTAATTCTATCCACCTACATTGCCGTCTACTAAGGTTAGGTTGAGTGGACAAGTACCTCAAAGATTGGTGGTCAGTCTCAATCTTAAACTTTGTTCCCAGCAAATAGTGTCGCCACACTTTCAAAGCATGAATTACTGCAAGTAATTCTTTTTCATGAACAGGGTAATTTAATTCCGCAGAATTCAACTTACGAGATTCATAGGCAAGCACTCGTTTGTCTTGCATCAAAACGACACCAATAGCTAAGTCACTAGCATCAGTACACAAAATAATATTTCCCTTTAAAGGATCCATAATCGTTAAAACAGGTGTTGAAGTTAAAGCATCCTTTAAGTTCAAAAAGTTTGAATCACAATCAGGGGTCCAATCGATAGAATCAGATTTTCCTTTTAGTAAGGCAGTCAAAGGAGCTGCAATCTTAGAGAATCCCTTCACGAATCTCCGATAATAACTAGCAAGGCCTAAAAAACTTCGCACTTCTGTCTTGTCCCTAGGTATCATCCACTCAGCAATTACTTTGACCTTTTTAGGGTCAACCAATATGCCCTTATCTGAAACTATATGTCCAAGATACTCAATTTGTGATGAAAAAAATTCACACTTGGTTCGCTTAGCATAAAGCTTATTTGACCTCAAAACCTTAAATACCTGTCTAAGATGTTCCTTGTGGTCTTCCTCTGTTTTAGAATAAATTAAAATATCATCCATAAATACCAACACAAATTTACCCAAATGTTGGCGAAATATGGCATTCATCAAGGTCATAAATGTAGCTGGTGCATTTGTGAGCCCAAAAGGCATTACAACATATTCACAATGGCCTAACCGTGACCTAAACGCCGTCTTTTCAATATCAGACTCTTTCACTCGTATCTGATGGTAACCACTCTTCAGATCAATTTTAGAAAACACCTTTGCCCCATACAAATAATCAAATAGATCATCTGTCCTTGGTAAAGGATATTTGTTTTTTATGGTCAATTTATTTAATCCACGGTAATCCACACACAATCTCAAGGAGCCATCTTTTTTCTTCACGAAGAGGACTGGCGCACCCCAAGGAGACTTGCTAGGTCGGATATAACCTTTGTTTAACAAATCGGTCAATTGATTTTCTAATTCATCATTTTGGGCCAATGAAAGACGATATGGAGCTCTTGAGACAGGGGTTGCATTAGCTACCAAGTCTATTGCGTGATCAACTTCTCTTACTGGTGGCAGTTCATTTATTTCATCTGGGAATACATCATTAAATTCATCCAGAAATACTTTTCTGTCGTTCCAAATAACCTCTTTTTCCTTGTTAACTTTGCTTTGATCACATAGCTCCATCACTTGCACCAAAAAAATTTCATGGCATTTTCTAATTGACCTCTTCACTTGCAAATGTGAAAGCATGGGAGTCTTTGGTAGTGAACGTTTACCTTTGATGGAAAATGATTTTCCATCTGAGAGTTTGTCACGTACTACACCTTCCTTGCATTCAATGTGCGCGTCCACTTGATACAACCATGCCATTCCTAAGATGACGTCGTATCGCGCTCCACTCCAAATTTCAAAATCAACTAAAGTGTAGACTCCCTGAATGTTCACCGGCACCCTCAACATCCGGTGGTTGATAACACTAGACTCATTGTTTGGCAGTAATACAGAACATATTTTTACCGGAACTAGGGGAAGTCCTAGTTTCTTAGCAAAATCAGCCGACATCATGTTATGTGTACTTCCCGAATCAATCAAAATCATGCATGGGTGGGAAGAGTTCAAATATCCTGCAATTTGAACTACTGTTGGTTCTTGCTCTACGGTCATGTTCATCACAGCCGCAGAAACTTGAATCGAATCACTTCCATCATATTTTTGAACTTCTGCCAAACTCTCCACCCCCAAGGCTGCCGTTTGTCGTTTCTTTCTCTTAGGGCACTCGAATGACCTGTGTCCAGGTTCATGGCACTCAAAACAAAGTCTTTTCTGCCGGTGTTCCTCTTGTTCTTTTTCAGTCAACTTAATAGCCTTGCTACCTTCACCACTCTCACGATCCTTTCTAGGGAATTTAGCGGGTGTGAAAAATCGATTTTGAGAGTTATATCCTATAGGCCTTTTTCCAAATCGATTAGTCTCGGCTGCCCTATCTTGTTTTTCAAAGTTTGCAGCCAAACGATATGCTTCACTCAATAAGACAGGGGCGTAGGCCTTGACTTTGAACCCAATAGAATCTCTCAAAGCTTCCACAAAAAATTCCACTCGATCCATCTCTGTCCACAAAGGAAAGTAAGCTGAGTGTTCGTCAAACTTAGACTTAAATTCTCCGACGGACATTCCTCCCTGTCGAAGTTTGTACATGCTTGAACGCATTTGTGCTTGAAAGCCACTTGGAAGGAATTTTTCGAGGAACAACTCTTTGAAATCTTTCCATCTCTGAATTGGACGTAAACCGCGCCCTTCCCTATCTCTCTTAACAGTGTCATACCATACACGGGCTTTGTCGGTTAGAAAAATGACAGTCGCTCTTATTTTATCCTTGTCTGAATACTTCTTTGAGAAAAGGTCCTCGACAACAGATAGGAAAGATAAAGCCTCTTCAGGTTTAACATTTCGCCCTCCAAAACAAGGTTTGACAGCAAATTTCCTCACATCTCTCATGACATCAACTCGTCTTTTAGCATGCCTTGATCTATGAGACTTCGACCTATGATGAGACGAAGCAGAGAGGCTAGAGGCACTCTGGGAAACAGAGTTAGGTCCATCACTAGATGATGTAGACGATGGAGAAGCTGCTCTTGATTTGGATCCATAAGATCTTCTTTGCCTTTCACGACTCTTGGACCTCGATCTTTCGCCACGACTATTTCGCGTTGGACTAGAAGATCTCAAACGCCTATTGTGGCTTCTTACTGGAGTTGGAGATGATCGGCGTTTATCGGCATCGTTGGGAGCGGACAATACCGCCGCAGGATCACCTTCGACATGCCTCTCTCTGTTTCCTAGTTCCTGAGCAATCACCTCTCGCATCATTCCCATAATCTCCTCTCGCATTGTAGGAGATATAACCATGGCGGTTGTGGTGTCACCCATGATCTCTACAATATCAATTCAATCTCTCGCTCTGATACCAATTTGTCACGTACCTCAATGCAAAACAATTATACTCCGAAAACAACTGTGAACTTTCAATGTATTACAAAGGTTTTCTTGTTGCAACTATAATTGTGCTTCTTACAAGCTCGAACCACCCGACCATAGGAGGGAGACAAAAGATAGATCCCCCCTCCTCCCCCGAGCTCTTTCTTATATGCCAAAGGCACTACTTTTACTTCTATTTCCACATATAGTAAAAGTACTATATTCATAGCTTTATCTTTAGTTCTACTATGAATCTTCTATCTTTGGTTCCTCTAGAACCTTCTTTCATCTTCTAGCTCAATCACATTCCTCCAGTTGGAACTGTCTCATCCAACTGGATTCGCCCATCCATTCTTCTAGTTGGAGTTGTCTAACTCCAACTTAATTCATCCATCCTTTCTTCTAGTTGGAGTTGTCTAACTCCAACGCAAAGATCTTCCATAGGGAGAGGTCTAACTCCCAGTTGGAGTTGTCTAACTCCAACGCAAAGATCTTCCATCGGGAGCTGTCTAACTCCCGTACATACTATGTCCATGGGTTGTCTAGCCCATTTCTTCCTCTGGAGTTGTCTGACTCCAGTCCCCATCTGCTCACATGCTAAATACAACAAAGCATGGTAAGTTATCATTTTTTTTTCTTTCCAATCAATAAATCTCTTAATCAAAGTACCACTAGGGTATGTCACAGTAAGTGACAATGTTACACATGTTGACACTAAGTACCATCAACAATGTAGACTAATTCGGGGTCTTTGATGCCATTTCAAAGTCAAACGATCTTTACATGTGGTTTTCATACTATAAATTAGTTTGATGTGTTTTCATCTTGCTAATGGATGACTTTATGTGGACACTATAAATCTCTAGTCCAAAAGGAGTGGCTAGTGATTCATGGCTAGGGATTTGTGGTGTCTACGTAAACTCATCCGTTGTGAAGGTGAAACGTAGTGACTTATATTATAATTTGTGAGTGAATATTTTAAGATGACTTGACTCCGGAAATAGAGTCAAAAACCTCAACTTAGTCTAGTGGTGTTGAATTGGAATAGATTGACCCTCTGAAATCTTGTGGGGGATTGTTTTTACTAGAGCCCCTTCATCTATTAACAAGGTGAAAATGCATAAATTTGTTTAATAGTAATAAACCATTTATTTTTAGATCATTTGACTATGGAAATGACATCAGAGACCACATGTAGTCTATTAGTCTATCTTATGTAGTTGTTAGGTGGCTTGTTTTTCTTGTCCTTGACCTTCTATTGACCATATTTACATGCGTAAAGTTCTTGTGCATTAGCCAAACTAAGATGAAACATCAACAACAAAAACCATATTGTAGATTGGACCCTCCCTAATTGGTTATGGTTATCAAAAGCACAAGTTTGTTGATTCCTATACTAAATACATAGGTCCTCCCAATTGTGTTCACTTTTGATTGTGGAGTAGTTTATAAAACATGAAGACACATTCCAGTCTCGTTTACACATGTGCCTTTATGATGTTTGTTCTTTGATTGTCACCTAAGCACACGCCAACCAAATGTAGATGTTCAATTAAGAAAAGTGACTGAAGAACATCCTTAGTGTGGATCTTTACTTGATTCAAATTTTTGTCACTAGGTTGATCCACGCTACTTTATTGAGATTCCACACTATTTTGAATTTTTTATTGCCAAAATATCAATATACAATCATGTTCTTATTTTAGGGTCTATATGGATGAATTAAGAAAGTTATGGATTTTTTGTGCTATGGTTAATTTGACCCTAGGTAATTTGCATAGGTGAAGAGGCAGCCTATTCACAAAGGCAACTTCATCGCACAATGTAGACAATTGGTGAGAGCATATCATAGCTCTATAGCAACTTGGGCACCTTTCTGCCTAATAATTAATTACAAAGCGAAAGTAAGTTAGGCGGCCCAAAAAATAGTATTCTAAAATTGAGCATATTCAAAACTAAGCTAAACATTCATCCAAGTCATTTCTATCGTCCATGGATGGTTTTCATAATTTCCTCTGACAATTTTGTGATTTTAGGCACTTTTTGAATGTAATTTCTTTAATTTTGGGCACTCAACAAAATTGATTTCCCATAAATTCAGGCACCTTTAGAATTAATTATTTTTTCTGCCCAAGTTGCTAGAGAGCTATGGTAGTGTGTGAGCCCAATATGGTGCTCACATGTGTTTTTAATCTCAAAAGTTCATTAGGCCTTACACTTTGGCATCTCCTCAACTGCTCAAAAATATAAACATTGTGAAACTTTTAGGTTTAGATTAGAGTTAAGATTGAAGGCTTGTGTGGGTGTCGCGGCCCACTTTTACTTAAAGTTCTTAAGTAACCTTACTTTACGTTTAAAAGATAGGTTTGACAAAGTAAAAGATCATAAATTAAGCACTTTATAGATAGATTGTTAGGTGTGCTATTTAGAATCGAGTAGAAAGAGTTGAATCCTTAAAGTAGCTAAAACCATTAAATTAGTTTAGTGTTAAGGTTTCCATTTTCGGCTTGGGAACCTTAGAGCGGGCCGCAACCGCCATGGCGACCCAAACTCGGAAGCGGACCGCGGAGAAGCAGGTAGCCCTCCGCAAGGTGCACGTGGTCACCCCCTCCGACCGTGAGGAGAACAACGAGTTGGAGGCGGATTTGAGACGCATGGGCTGCCTCGGATTGTGGGAGAAATCGTGGAGAGTGCGGAGTGAGGATATGGTGAGGGAACTGGTCACCGGGGAGGTGGACCGCGTTTACGCTTCCACCATCCGGGGCCGACCGGATAGGTGGAATGCGGAACTTTGGAGTGGCGTTTACGGGTTCAAACCGGGAGGGGAAGGCATGGCCACTAAACGAGAGGATTGTACGAGGGATAAATTCTCCTCTAGGTTGGACCTTAAGTATGGCTACTTTGTGAAGGATTGTAAAAACGAGAGGGAAAGGAGGATGTTAGCTTTTCTTGTGCCTATCTTTAGCCCGGAGAAGCCCTATAACATCACTCTTACTCTCGCCACCACCTTGCTTCTTGCGTACTCTGAGAAGAAGGTGGTGGATTGGGGAAGCATCATCGGAGAGTTGGTGCACAAGTTGGCAACCAACACCAAACGCGGCCACCCTTCTTACATTGGGCCTTTCCTCTTCCACCTTTACGCACACGGAAACCTACTCACTGACGAAGAGGAAACCCAATGGACGTCGCACCAATTCATGCGGGAACTCCAGACTACCGATTCGGAGCCGGAGATGGGCCACGAGGGTCCGAAGGAGGAAGACATAGTGGAGTTGAGCAGTGGAGAGCGGCATGCGACCAAGAAGCGGAAACTCATGTTGGGGAATCGTGCGACGCGGACCAAGTCCGCCACCAAACCCGGAGGAGGTGGAACCTCCACCTTTCCTTTGGAGGACAATCCGGTGGACTCCATTATCCGCGACTTGGAGGGAGTACGGTCCCGGATTGTGGACTATGAGCTGCAAATGCACCAAGTAGGGGAATTGGTGGGCAACCCGCCGCGGGAGAGTTTGTTTGCCGCAATAAAGGAGGCCATCCAAGATCCGCGCCGGTTGCGGAAGCTGGAGAGTAAGGTGGACCACCTTACTGCGGAAAAGCGGAAGACCGAGGAGCGAGTGCGGAAGTTGGAGGCGGAGCGAGAGAAGCTCCTTAAGCGGGTAAAGGATACCACTCTCACGGTACAAAAATTGAGTGATATGGTAGAAATCCCGGGGAACGTGTGGTAGAAAGCCAAGATGTTCGACGCGGAATTGAAGAACGCGGGCCACGTTTCCGGGTCGAAGATGGTTACTTTCATCATGGATCAAGGGAGTAAGATGGACGCATCTTTGAGAGCAATGAAGGCCCTCATTGCTAGCTGCACGGAGTTGTTTCCCGACGTAGTTGAGTCATCGGAGGAAGGGGAGTCCTCATCGGGCTACTCGGACTTGACCCCTCATGACATGGTGCAAATTCAAGGTGCCGCGGTAGAAGGTGGAAACCCACATGCGGAAGAGGTGGACCAGGTGGAGGACATCACGGCGCTCACGGTCCCGCCGGTTTCCGCCACCGAGGTGGTGGTTCTCAATGCCACCCCAGTTTCCGCCACGGTTGGAGAGGAAACCCGGGATGATTGCCACATGGCCGAGGTGACAACACCGAGCCTTGCCACGGACTTCCAAGTGGTTGCCCGGGATCCGCCGCCACTTGCAATTCTTGCTCCGGGATTTCCGCCGGGCAACCAACTGTCCGCACCACTGGCACCGGATGTTGCGGGGACGGCGGACCACGTGGGAGTGATTCTCGGACCCGATGGACACGAGGTGTCAGTGCCACCACCACGTGCTCCATCTTTGGCAATTGACAGTGCGGACCGCCGCGAGGAGCGGAAGCAAAATAAGAAGGAAGCCAAGTTGAAGAAGCGGAAGGATAAGGAGTAGATTTTAGTTAGGATTCCATTTTGGTTTGTTTTGGGCAAGTAGTTAGGTGGCCCCGAGTTGTGTGCTTTGTCATTTTCTTTGTTTAGGGCATGACCTCTCAATGAGGTGGATTGTCAGGATTGCCACGTGGCCCGCGATTTCCAGCATGGAAACCATGGCATGTGGGTGTTAGTTTGGTTTTAAAGGGAGAACACTTCGGTGTTTCTCTCATCATTTTGCAATGCAAGTGTTCTTTTGTTCAATTCAGACCTTATGCTTCACTTCACCTTCGGTATGAGTTGAGTCTTAAGTCCATGTGTAATGCAAGTGGTCCCTCCTTTCCATACTTGAGGTTTCCGAGTTTTCCGCCATTCCCTATCACTGTGTAGGTTAGTTAGGTTAGTATTCCGTGATAGGACAGGGGGTCAGTAACACCCCAAGGTGCGTGTGGTTAAAACGCCCCTGTGTGAGCAGGTGATGGGCGGAGGAATCTTAAGCACAGAAAGGCGGAAATGATTGGACGAGCAAGGGGAAAGAACCCCACCGTGGGGTTGTTGGGCAAGGGGAGTTCCGCACACACGGTAGGTTCTTCCCCACTTACTCCGTCCAACTAGGGACCGACAATGAGTAGCAGTGGATAGACATGTCCAATAGTAGGGGGAGGGTTCTGGTTTACGCCTTCCGCTTGCCGTGACCTGGAGGTGGATCACACCGATCAGCAGTAACGGAATGGTCTAGAACACTCATGCACCTGCCGCGACTGGCGCTTGGTTCCCACCGCGGATGGTAGGCGTGGTAGCCCCATCCCTATGTTAGCCCCGCCGTCACGGAAATCAACAGACCTTAGGTCCTATCTTGTGTGACCGGTGGAGCAGCACAAGCTACCCATTGTGAAGATAGGACGCGGATGTTGCGTTTCCACCTCTCTCGAGGGAGGATTCGGTTTCCGCGTGTGGTATAGTGGAAACTGTGCCATCACGGAAAGCGGATCATGCTGGTTTTGTAGACCCAAAACTTCCTCCACCTTTTCCCCCGTCAAAGGGGGTGGCACGCGTCGGATACTTGAGTGGGACTCCTTCCCAAGGGAGGGCTGCCCCCATCATAACACCAATCTAAGGGAGTAGTAGTTAGGCGGAGGAAGTGGAGATAGGGAGACAACCCTAAGAAATCAACCCAAAGGGCGAGATCCTGATGAACAACTACCAAGTCTCTCTGAGCATTCTAGCCTAAAACACTAGAATTATTGTCCTTGTGACACGGTCAAAAATCTAGCGGATAGTGGAAATACAAGTCAAATCCGCTACCTCTATCGCGGAAACCTTATCCCGGAAGTCATGACCCGTAATAAGGAATCTTAGAATGGAGTGTATATAGTTGTTATACTATGGATTCGGGACGCTGAGTCTATTGTTGTTACTACTCTATGGTGGGAGCTTGTCCATACTTTGTTTTGTGTTCCCTACTTCGGTCCACTACCGGGAAGGCGGAAATTTTCGTGCTATGATTTCCGTAATATCCCGGATTTCTTAATCCGATTTGTGTTATCTTAGTTTATGGTGTTTCTTGTGTGTGTGTGTGTTCATCAACGATTTCCTCTCTCTTGTCTTGTAAACGACCGCAGGTTCTTCGTGGGAACGAACTCGGCGCGGTTTTGACGTTTTCCGCGTTAATTAGGTTAATTAACTGAATACGTTACCACCGTGCTACGACAGTGGGTGAGACTTTGGGGTGAGGATTGAATGATTAGTGGAGTGTTGATTAGTGTTAGGGGTGGTTAGAGTTGGGGTTAGGTATAAATTAGAGTGTAATTGATTTTGAGTGCGGCTTAGGCCGAGTTAATTGTTTGTTTTCGGGTTGTGTGATGTTCCTTTGAGGAGGGAGGGTTTTAAAAACATCCGGATTAGGCCGGGATTTTTGGATCCAGGGAAGAGCTCCCTGGATCGGCCGTGGCCGCTTCGTTTTTCTCTCTATGGGACAGAGTTCGGAGCGAGCCAGGGGGCCTCGAAGCTAAGTGAGAAGACAGGGTTCGGAGGCAACCAGGGGCATCGAAGCAAAATGTGGATTCAGAGTTCAGAGCGAGCCAGGGGCTTCGGAGAAGGGTTAATTCAGAGCTCGGAGGCACGGGGGGGTCACTCTATAGGATTTTTGTGCACCACGTGCGGCGGAGGGGTATTTGTTTAGGAGCTATTTACCTCCAAGGCAAGGATTAAAAGCTCCCTATAATTACTTAATTTTCTAAAATGGCCTTTTTTTTGCACCCTACCATTACTTATAATGCCCATGTCATTGCAATTTTTTGTAGTCTACATTCTTTTTAATTTAAAAAAATTAATTTAAAAGTGCATGCAATGCCAAAGTGGTGGGAAAAAGCATAGCAAGAAAAAGGTATAAAGAATACCTACAAGAATCTACCTACAAGATGTTGAGATTGCACGATGAGAGAGAGCTTGAAGCGATCAAAGATGGAAG
Organism: Polytrichum formosum; assembly: GCA_964035585.1. Lineage (NCBI taxonomy): Eukaryota > Viridiplantae > Streptophyta > Polytrichopsida > Polytrichales > Polytrichaceae > Polytrichum > Polytrichum formosum. Next base: position 11,325,246 of record OZ037935.1, on the reverse strand, counting down.
TTGGATTGAAGGCAACGTCACCATGATCTCGCAAAAAGATCGCAAAATAAAGAAAACTGAACAGTTGGGCAAATATGGCAGGGACGACATGCAAATTACAAAGACTCCAACATTGAATAAAACGTGTGTGCTATGAAGAAGTGGTACTGGAAATGAACATACATGTTGGAGTTGATGATGTTGGAGTAGAGAAGTCGCCGAAAAATGAGAAGCCACAAGAAAAATGAAAAATGAGAGGCCACCAAGAGAAGGGAGAGAAGCCACTGAGAGATGTCGGGAAGAGAGCTAGGGTTAGAAGCCACCAAGAGGTGTCAGGAAGAGAGTTAGGGTTAGGCTTACAATTTCATCCATTTTTGGGTAAATGATGAGTCATTTTTCATCCATCCCTCATGAGGCATGTGTACAATGTTGATTCTACTAAACATACATCCTAGGATCCTTATTTTCAGCCCTTATATTATTTTTACAAAAAAGGAATGGTCTATATTTTATACCTATCTATCTTACTTGTAATGGGATTGTCTACTTTTAATGGACCCTTCATTATTTGGAATTCTTTTATAAATTTTATGTCAAACAAATTTAATCCTCCCTATATTATGCCGCACGTCGTTTTTAAAATGCACTAAGTGAACCCCCCATGCTCGGAGGCAACCAGGGGGCATCGAAGCAAAATGTGGATTCAGAGTTCGGAGCGAGCCAGGGGCTTCGGAGAAGGGCGAATTCAGAGCTCGGAGGCAACCAAGGGGCATCGAAGCAAAATGTGGATTCAGAGTTCGGAGCGAGCCAGGGGGCCTCGAAGCTAAGTGAGAACGGAGGCAACCAGGGCCTCGAAGCAAAATGTGGATTCAGAGTTCGGAGCGACCAGGGGGCATCGAAGCAAAATGTGGATTCAGAGTTTGGGGGCAAGGCAAGGGCCTAGGAGCAAATTTGATTACAGAGTTCAAGGCTGAGGGCTGAGCCTCTGAAAGGTTTAGTTACATATTGTTAATGCAAGGCCAGGGGCCCCCATCAATGTGGAAAAGGAAGTAGTAAGTAGTAGGGCTAAGTGGATTTTAATAAACTTTTGATGTAGGAGGAGACACCTTAGGGTGCTAAGAATTAGATTAGGTGTTGGTAGGCACATAGATTGTATAGGAAATTAGAAGAGGAAGAGTATGTTAGTGTGGTTGTGGTGTAATGATTGACATAGGCGCATAAGTATTTCTTAATACTAATGCCCTGTGGAGATAAATAAAAAGAGTGTGCTTAACATTTAGCTCCATTGGAGTACAAGCAAAGGGTCTCCGAAGCCAAGGATTCAGTAAGGACATGTGAGCCATGGACCTCCACCTAGACCACAGACGCAAAAGGGTGGGGGTTTATGGTTGATATAGTGGATGACAACCCGCAAGAGCAATGACTCATCCTCCTACTTGAATTGGCTATTGGTTATAACTGATTAGCTTATGGACATGATCTAGGAATTTTGGATGATATCGTGTCTTTGTGGGGAAAAAAAATTGTGACAAGTTTTGCTACCCCTTATGCTCTTGGATGAATGATCAATTATGATAAGTGGGTATAAATCAGATACTTTTCTCTTTGCACCCAATTTTCATAGACTATGAAAACATGCAATTACGGCGAGATGATTGGCAAATCCAAATCGTGCTCGTAGCCACTTTCCTCACAATTTTGGAACTCGCATGAGTATCTTATTCATCGTCAAATTAAAGAGACCGTCTTCCTCATTTTATGATCATGTTCCATGTACATAAAACATACTACACTAAATATTGCATTTTAGTGTCATATGGTATTCTATGTCACTGTGGTAACTTTTCTAATGACACTTCTTACGAACAAGTCCACAAATATTGCCATTCCAACTTACATTTTGGTAAATGCTACATCCTAACGTTTTATGTATTGAAATATTGTCATGGATGATTGAATCTTGGATGACAAATCACTTAGTAAGTGACAATAATTGCAACATTGTAAATCCATAATGCCCAATGCAAAATCACAAGGAATGACAAATAATGTTAGGTCTACATTTAGTGTTGGTGACACTACACGGGCAGTTCACAATTCGTATTGAGCAAGAAAAATAAAATTTGTAACACTAAATACAATATTTAGTGTACTTATCCTAATTAGGCCACTAGGTACCGCAAGGCTATAAATAAAATAAAATAAAAATGACGCCCGTAACTAGGTACCGGCATGAATGTGAGCCCGTTGGCCTAATGTTGATAATAGGAATTGATGCAACATAAGGTGTTATACGTCCGTTAGGAGGTGGGCTCTAAAGTGTACCGCAAGGCTACACTAGATTGTCTAATTAGTGTGGGTTACCATTCGGAGTTACATGTTGCTTTAACATTTTTACTGAGAGTAACTAAGTCATATCATATTCTTCGGTGTGCATTCTACCTACTTATGTTATTTGGATAAGAATCGATACTCTCAGTAAAATGTTATAGCAATGCGTAACTCCAAATGGCAACCCATACTAATTAGACAATTTAGGGCCACTTCACACACGAGCCAAGAGCCGTGACCATGAAATTGTGAGAGCCCAAAAGAAAGTGTCCAAAGGCCATCCCAAGACACTTCCAAAATCAAGTAGTGTGGTCACGGACCCTCAAATGTAGTGTGAAGCCATATGTAACCCGGCCCTCAACCAAATGCTATTTCAATGAATTTCTATTCATGCGGGTCCTCACACATGATAAAATACAATAAATCAACAGTTGTGAGCGGTTGGAGTGCCATGGTCTCCAGGTTTTGTGTTAGGCCTACCTCCAAGAGGTGGTTTTTCAAAATAGTCCAAGTGACCATGAAAGACGAGCCATTCGATGCCATGTAGGAATCCATGTAGACTTTACATCCATCTTGCAGTCACGTACTCTGTTGGTCCCTCAAGCGTAGTGTGAAGCAAACTTGAACCGGCTCCGCCTTTTCCACCAATGAGAGTGCTTGAAGTGTAAGGGTCACGGGCTCTCAGTCTCGTGTGTGAAGTGGCCCTTTGTGTAGTCCCAAAGGAGGCTGTGCACTATGCATATTATATGTACATAGTACAGAAGGTGTACATGTACATGCTCTCTCTCTCTCTCTCTCTCTGTATGTATGTATGTATGTATTCCACATGTCATGATTTCTCTTACTTTCGCTTAATCCGGCCCATTTTCTAGGCCATGCACACAGTTTCGGCTGGGGCGAACCAACCCGTATATTGGTACCTTACCGGGGAGGGTGAATGGCTGGGGATTCGTGGCACTCACTTAAAATCAACCATCCTACATATCGTGGATGAAGTGGCTCCAATACAAAAAGATCCCCTATGGGGTTGAGGGCCGATTCATTCGAATGTGACATCACTAGACATCTGGTAAGGTACCAATGTATGGGTCGGTTCGCCCTGGCCCAGAGTTTCCCATTTCCTCTGAAAATTATTTACTTAAACTTATTGTGTTAATTGCCTTACTTGATTCATACAAACTTCTTTAAACACTTGGGGTTATTGTAGGCCTCATTAAATTAGGCTTTCTATAAATAGACTACTAGAACGCATAAAATAATTTGAGCGGCGCGCATAAATTAAGAAAAAAAATTCAAAAATGCCCAAAGGTTGTGCAATCCGACATGCAGTTTAGGGTTTAGGGTTGGTCATCTACGTTGATCACAACCTTCTGTCCCGCCATATAGATGGGAGCGTGTCAACACAATAAAACATGCCACACACAACACCACGCGAAACACACTCCAATTGTCCAATTCCTAGCATTTTCCGGTCATTTCTTGAAAAACGCTTATTTTATGCGCCTCAGATGCACGGCGCGCATCATAACATTATTCAGATTCATAACAATGTTTTGTGGGACTGACAATATTTTACAGAATATTCTCCACATTCAGTCTGAATGATGGAATTTTCCATAGAACAATGTTATGAATTTGAATAATGTTATGATAAATTAAGCTAATATATTTAATTTATGCGAACGCCTAATTTTATGAGGCCTGGGTTATTGCCTCTATGAAATCCGCATCATTTAGGGCCGTCTGCATGGGGTTCCTTGCCCGTCGATGCTCATACCCCGACCACTTTTTATGGATAGCATTTATAGACTCCATAGATGCCGTTGTAAAGCTCTATCCGCAGTGGCATTTTGTGGAGTCCAAAAATGTATTTTGTTCTATATTCTTTGGGATGTCGGAAGACTCGAGTGGAGGCCACACATGCCCAAAACCGGAGGTTTTCACAAAAAGTTGTGTTGGACAATAGAGGTGAAACCGAATGTTTTGAAACTCGGGGCCACACTACATGTGCAATACAAAATGATCAAACTATCAATTTTAAACATCCAAGACCCAATGTTGCATTCTTATTGGCTCCCAAAATGATGGGTTGTGTTTTCCACCCATCATTTTTCAAGAGTTTGCAGTCTAGTGGGGAGGCAAACCCATGTTCCCAACTGCCAATTCAATGAAGAATCAACTTTTTATTCAGCTCCCGGAATGCTAGGAAGGTGGTGTCAGTGAGGGAAACCGACAGTTTCATAGATTGTGTGCAAACCCCCCCCCCTTCACTAGAAACAACCTAACAACATCTTGCAAACACGTTATTCTTGTCTTCTCCTTGTTTGTGTGCAATCTTAACGCATGTCATTCATGCATTTATAGGAGGAACGTATATTAAAAATAGATGACCATTAGGTTTTCTTTACATATTGTGCTACATGTTCTTTATTTGTCCATTCAATGCACGAGATCTTCACTCCTCCTTGAGAAGTGAGGATGTGGATGAATGTTGACAGTTGTAACCCACATAATATTGTTCAGCGATAGGCTCTTGCATTATGGGGCCGGGAATTAAACTTGCATAATGCCCCCATTTCATTTCGAACTCTCGTACAAAATGAATAGTACTCAAGATGAGTAATGTTCATTACTTGACACTACACTGGCAAGTTCCCAACTCTGGGCTCACATTATTGATAGATTTACTTTTTTAAATCATTAACTTTGTGGTGGCCCTCAAAACATGTTGCACATGGGGTTGGGGCTAGAGTTCATGCAATTTGGGCAAGCCTCAGCCGGCCAAGCCATGACCCCATCATGGGGGGAAAGGGGTGTTAGCGTTGGGATTTGCATCTGGCACCCTTGGGCTATCCCTTCAAATTTTAATTTGTTTTTAATCCCAATCGACAATTGTTGCCCGCCCCACCCGATTCAAAAAAAAATCACCCTTGCATTCTTGAAGGTTGCTTGTCCTCAAATCTCATATCGAGTGCACTTCACCTTGAAGGCTCAAAATTCAATATATATGTTCACCTCCCCTTAGTAAATAAGCAATTGACTAGGATTTCATTCCCAAAGTGAAACTGAAAGCATGTAAATGAATGTCAAGAAAACATGTAATGATTTTGGAAGTAAAGATATTACAAAATCCTCATTAGCATTGAGGTTATAATGTATGCGACGTGCCATTTGAAAGGGTCTTTTATCATTCTAAAATGAAATTTATATTTGTGTGCTATTTTTAGTTTTTAAGTTTATGATATTTTAGTTAATGCCTTTTACTTTCACAAGTATTCATACATATTCGGTTCCTATTGTGCCAATGTATTAGAGCGGTACTAAAGGCGAGTGTCTTCTTTTAACCAGTCCATTTGCCAAAGTTGTCCATAACATTGTTAAGCCCGTCATGAGAAATGATGGGCCTCATTCTTGAGAATAACGAGTCATTCCTCACCAAGTTAAGGCTAAATCTTGGAAATGCAACTCATTCATGCCACTTTAAACCCTGTTCATGTCTATACTCAAAAAGGGTTAACCCTTAATTATTTTGGGATGCATTCCAATGAACTTAGTTTCATTCACTCTTGATGTCTAGGGTATTTGAGTCCACCTATCAATAACAATATAATTGATGCTAGGCCAATATTTGTAATGATAGGCCACTTGTATGTGGAAGCGAACACGGAGCGAACACCATAATGAAAATATGGGAAGAAAAACCTCTTCAATGAGAAGATGCAACTATCACAAAGTTGAAATTCTCAAGTTAGAACAAGATTAGGACTAGTAGTGAAAGTCTTGTTTAATTTGGATTTGGATGCCATGATGGATCTTAGATGCTTAGGAGCTCAAAATTATTAGTCAAGATTAAAATTGTTGGTTCATCAAAGGACTACAAACCCACACTTTTCTTCAATCTTCCTTGCAATGATGAACAATAGGTTGATTTAGATAGTTTTGGTGCTTTGTTGGCACCAGTTCCCATTGAATGGGTTTCTTTGATTCCATTCATTGTAAACTATTCTCATCTATTTTGAGACTACAAGTTACCCAAAAAATCAGTTGAAGAGTAAGGGCCATTTCACACACGAGCCAAGGACCGTGACCATGTAACTGTGAGGGCCCTTAATTCTCATCCAATGGCCATAGCATTAGCATGGTCTTCTGGAATTTGCATTAGACCTACCTCTTGGAGGAGGGCTTCATGCACATTCCAGCATATCATGAAACATTGTATATAATCTGCCATGTAAAGAATCCATGTAGACATTTCACCCATGGAAATTTCTTTGGGCCCTTAGACCCTCACCTTCACCTTCACCTTCAAACTTAGAATGCAATGGTCACGGGCCTTCCATCTTATGTATGAAGTGGCCTAAGATTATGTCCACTGTACACTAGGCTATAGGTTGCCAAAGCCTAGCCCAGGGCTTGGTGGATTGGGTAAAAAACTTTCCATGTGCGTTAGCCACATGTCACTATAAACTGAACGGTCACGAGGAAGCAATTTGTTGATATCATCATCAACGTTCACACCACATTTTTTCTTGCAAACAACGATCCATCCGGCTTCACAACAAGATATACATGTGGATAGCTTCCGTAACATTACTAAGCAACTACATGATGGTTTCTTTCTAATGAAAGAGGTTGCGTTTAAAAACCTTTGATAATTAACACATGCTTGTCAATATGCTCACAATACACATCATGAGTGCTCCCCATAAAGAAATTTTGAAATTAAAGAAGCATTATGCTCATGTGATACCTGGTTCCACTGAACATAGCCAAGAAGTTGTGTAATATTATGTCCATGTAGAAGCTTTCTCGATCTTTTGACCAACAAACCATCTCTAACCTTGATGGAGGCTAAGGGGTTAAAAAAATTCTATACATATCAAAAACTGACACGTTGTTCTATGTAAGATATGTTGTCACAACATGCAGCTTATATGCACATATGTTTTTGTCATCTTGCATAACATTATTCCATGGAATATTCCCCACATTCAGACTGAATGTGGGAATATATCCGGGAATATCTTGTGGAATATTGTCACTCCCACAAAACATTGTTTTGGATATGAATAATGTTATCTGGGGACTTCCATCTCTATAATGATATTGTCAAATTGTCTAAGTTGGAGTTAATCGTGTCACATAGGTGCTAGAGAAATGTATTTGGTCTTTCTGAAGGGATTCCACTTGTACAGTGATCAATGAACTTAATAAATGAATGGTCATTTGTTTGATCTTGTAGAGAGAGTTCACATTATTCAAGAAGAAAAGAAAAGAAAAATAAACATTAATGTCACCATTGATGCAAATTTGAGTCCCTTGACCCTACTTTTGTTCAAGAGTTCCCTTGTTACATGTGTAGGTTTACTGCCTATCTTTGTGATAGGTGGGCTTTGTTTTTTCGGTAGTTAGGTATTTCTAGGCGCATATCCTTATGCAGGCGGATGTATAGGTTCTGTTTGTTGTCTAGTTTTCTTTATTGAGGACAAGATACGTGAGACATTTTATTGCAAAATGATGAATGACTTTCATTGGATTCTTTTTGATACTGTTGGGATGTGTACGTAGACTTTATAGTAAATCAAATGCTCTTTGTGTTTATGGAGTTGCTGACTCCTACAATGACGACAAGGAATGGGTTGACTTTCCATCCTTGTGCTTTGATGGCATCTATAAGTGGGCAGTATTTGTAATATTGACTTGGTTCGTATATTTGTTGTGTGTGAATGTACATTCTTATTATTTGGATGACTGGGTTGGGGGTTGGTACGAATGGGTTAGGTTGTTCTTGTGGCGTGCCGGCCAAGGATTCGTGGCACTCACTTAAAATCATCCATGCGGATGAAAAAAACGCAGGAATCATCTAACTGACTATTTGTAGGCAATTTGATTCCGGAAATATAGTCAAAGGCCCCAAATTAGTCTAGTGATGTCACATTCGAATGAATCGGCCCTCAACCCCATAGGGGGGCTTTTTTTATTGGAGCCACTTCATCCACGATATCTAGGATGGATGATTTTAAGTGAGTGCCACGAATCCCCAGCCTGGCGTGCCTTGGATATACATAATGCCTTGGCATAGTCTTGCCATGCGAGTACAATTTGTTGGTGGGCATGAACATTGTGGTATCCATTGTTGGATGGTATTATCGTGACAGTGGTTGTCTTTGTTGCTGGTGTTGGTGAGTGTGTAATGTCTTGTGTGGATGCATAACTTGGAGTAGATTAGTTAGTTGTTGAGTGGCGGCGTTGTGTTGTGCGATTATGAGGCCTCTAAAAAAATTGTGGTAGTCAATAAATCAAATCCTGAACTAAGAGGATGGCAGAAATTTGTTTGTCACATCTACCAGATGGCTACATAAGCTTAATAGCAGGCACAGATTCCTGATTCCATCTCCATATAAATAAAGCAAGCGTCAAATTAAGGCCACAAATTAGAATAGAAGCACAAAAGGACACGTGTCTTACATTCCACAACTGGGTTCAATGTGGCCCTCTCGCAAGCCATGCAGACAATCTCCTCTTGTCCTTGGGAAAAGCCGCCACTTAACTTACTATGTTAATGGTGGGCCGACTTCAAAAGTTGAGTTGACCTTATTGCCTTGATTTTGTATAAATTCTAGCATGTACAATAGGGGTTGTCACACCTCTTTCTTCCCATTCTCAATCTTCAGAGAATGGGGACGTGGCACGCTCTCCTTGAAAGGCGGAGGCCCATTCTTTGAAGATTGAGAATGGAGAATGGAGAAAACTTCTTGTGTGAAAGTTTTACCACAAAGCTTCTATTTTTCACCTGGGGTCGCTTCTTTCACCGTTGGAGGTGCTTCTTGCACCGCTTCTTACCACATGTTGACTCACGGGTAATTCCCATTCTCCATTCTCCACGGGCCACATAGGGGTGTCACACCTTTCTCCATGGAGAAGCTATCCTATTGGCTCCTCTTTTTCCTCATTCTCCATTCTCCGAGGAGGTGTGACAACCCCTAATACTTGTTAAGGCTTGGGGTTTGTGACATCAACGTAAACTCATCCATCGTGGATGAAGGGGGTCTGCGGAAAATAAGTCCCCTCCATGTTTAGGGCTAAGGGTGAGTTTCCATGTAGGCCACTCGCCCACTAGATTCTAGTGGGAATATGGACAAACTCGTCCAAATGTAGATGGAATCTGGTGGGGTAGGGTTCGTATGTGTCAACTACATTGTTTTGTCTAATTAATGTGGGTTACCATTTAGAGTTATGCATTGTTATGACATTTTACTGGAAGTATCAGTTTTTTATCCAAATAACATAGGTAGTTATATGCACATTGAAGTATATGATATAACTTAGTTGGTAAGAAAACGGTAATGTCAGTAATAAGTTATAGCAAAATGTAACTCTGAATGATAACCCACAATTTTTAGACAAAACAATGTAGTTACTCTCATCTTCTTGAATCCGGGCTTGCTTAGTAACCTCTTCCTCCTCCTAAAACCAGTCTTCAATCCTTTGGTGACTGGCACTTGTAGGTTTTTTTTAAAAATAAAATTTAGTGGGTGCATGGAAGTCTAGCAACCCATGTCCACAACCCTCCACATCCTAGTAGGTTGCCATAATGTGGTTAGTTGGCGGCTTGTGCTTATCTACATGAGAACACCTCCAACCTACTATTATCTAGAATCTAGTGGGCAAGCAACTTGCATGGAAACTCACACTTAGTCACTCCAATTGAATCCTACTATACTACACTAAATATTATATTTAGTGTCATATGGTATTTTATGTCATCGTGGTAACTTTTCTATTGACACTTATAAATAAGTTCACAAGTACTGTCATGGATGATTAAAAATTGGATGAAATTCATGCCATTATTGAAACACAGTTTGTTATATTCTGCATTTTAACAGTTATGTAATGAAATATTCTCATGGAGGATTGTAATTTGGATGAATATTCACTTATAAATGACAAAGTGCCACATTGTAAATCCCTAACGCCTAAATATTTTTACAAGATTGACAAATAATGTTAGGTTTACCATTTGTGTTGGTGACACTATATGGATGCTTTACCAATAGTATTCAGCAAGACAAATAGAATTGGTAACACTGAATACAATATTTAGTGTAGTAATTCATGGAATGTGATGATATTTATGGAGTTGTATCATATCAACGTTATCATTTCCATGATGTAGACACAATGAACTTCTAGTCGTTATTAATGATCGTTGATGCAATACACAAAAAGTAGATTGGATGCAAGAAGAAGAAGAAGAATTGTCTAGTGTGCGGAACAATTTCAATGGCCATTTACTTTCATGTTCACTCTAAATCTACAACGCTATGCTTTACTAAATCACAATAGGGTTTGTTTAACCCTCATCATATCCATGTTGCTATGTTCTCTATCCTACACAACACATGAGTGTCATCTCACACTATCTGTTTGCAATTCATCAATATACAACAATACCTACTCATTCAAACTAGATCTCCAAGAATTCCTCTTCTTAGCCCTAATGTCGCCACAAGCAAAACCTTCTCCAAAGTCGTTGCATCAAAGTGCACCACCAAGCTTCCTCCCGCCAATCACCAACCCTATAATCTCAACCAAATATCTCTACCACCAACCATCAACAAGGAATTAAACCAATCTACATCCTTTCAAACCGTAAAAAAAACTCCCCAAAGCTCTTCAACGATATTCCTCACAATCACTATAAGGTACACTGCCTCCAACCACTACTATACCTAACTCTAATTCAATAACAAATCCAAATCATCTCAGTGGTCCCACATTGATATCAAAAAAGAAGCCCACCTCTTACAGCCGCAACCTACACAAGCCACCACCAAGATCAGCAAGACCGGCCTAAACACAACAAAAAAAGAATCTCGTATTTCAAAAAAAACAATCCTAACGACTACACAAAAAAGAAGCAAAATGCCAACTGATGCAAATAAAATCAACCCCACAATCCAACACACCAGGCTTTCCACTCCTACCAGAAGAACACCTCACACCTTGCCTGGACACCATTCTTGATCACACATCTGCAAACCACCTCATAACGTAGTAAGGCATCTTCCAAAACTGAAAAAACACCAAACGTAAAACAACAAATTGGTGCAGACACAACACATACACAACCTCAATCCTTGCCTAACATCAAAATTGCCACCCAAATGATACGGATAGCTAACCCTTCCATGTATGCACTACCACCCTCAATCACATACAAATATCAACAAACCCAACAACCAAGCCTATTAATCTACAACTACAAGGATTAGGATAGAGATGTCTACTTGCCACTCCCAGCTTCATCATCACTACAAACACTAGGGACTTCTCACAAAATATTTCCAACTACGAAAACTCCACACTACTGAACTATCTCATAGATAGAGATAGAAATCTAGCCACATATCCAGATGTCATTGCAAATGTCATCTACTCCACTCAAAATAAATCATTCCAAAGACAAGCCCCCTATGCTCAAACCCGACAAACCACCCATCAAGATGCATGTGTGCTATCCGCCAATACCCATGGCAAATGAAAGACAGTTTCATACTAGAAAAAAAGAACCTCCTTCAAACTGCCTCCACTAGCCACATCATTCACTAGAACTCTATATAACATATGCCTCCAAAATCTATCTGAAGGCAAATCCCTAGGCCAGATAGTATCCCAAATGATATCCTAAAAGCCCTACCATGCAACTTCCATGACATGATTTACCTATTTTCCTACAATGCTACCACCATAAAGCTATACCTAGCGAATTGAAACATATCATCAACATACTCCTCCATAAAAAGAACAACCCACAATTGTCACAAACTACAAACCCATAGCCCTCGCCTACACTATCTACGAACTCTTTACAAGCATATTCACCTCCATCCTCACCACATTCGGTGAACAACAAAAAATCCTTCACCACAACCAGAAAGAAAGAAAAGAAAAATTACGCCCGTACAAGGTACCGGCATGAATGTGAGCCCGTTGTCCAACATGTTTAACACGGCAGTCCATGTTGTAGCATGAGGAGTTATGCCTCCTTTGGGAGGTGGACTCTGGTAGTGTGCCTTTTGTCCCTTATTGTTAGGGCGGTGACATAGTAGCTTGTTTATTTTGAAGTTTCCTTTTGTTAAGGACAAGGTAGGTTAGATATTTAATGGCGTTTTGGTGTATATTTTTCATGAGGGTTTTGATGTTGGCTTTTGGGATTTTGAGGTTGGCTAGTTTGCTTATAGATTGTTTGTGTATGGCTCCCCTTACGCCGGTTGTGATAGTGACGAGGGGGCTAGTTTTCCATCCTTTGTTTTGTATGTTATTAATTAATGGGTCATATTTAGTGTGTTTGTGCGCAAGAGCTTGTTCGGGGAATCTATCATGGCAGTATGTGAATTCAATGAATTGGATTGTGTGTGTGGGTGCGGGCGTTATGGGTGTTGGTGTTTGGTTTGGGGCTCCGAGTATACATAAGATATATGGTCTTAGTTTGGCTTGGCATTGGCAATTTGTTTGTGGGCATGTACATTTTATGAGCCAATCTGGGACGGTTTGTTAAGGAGTTGTGTTATTGAGGTTGCCTGCATTGGTTAGTGTGAAGAATCGGGTGTGTTTGTTGGCTTGTAATGTCTGGGTGATGAGGCGTACCGCTTTGTTGTGGCGCGCAATTCTTAGACCTTTTAGATAAGGGTTTTCACACGTTGATAATAGGTGGGGCCATGTATCTCTGTCGTTTTTGTGGCATAGTGTGCAGTTGGGGTTTTGATATTTGAGAGGCCAGAAAATGTTTTTTCTATGATTACCCATGTATTGGGCGTATCTAAATTTTAAGGTTTGGGTGATTTGAGCATCCGTCACATTTTTATTTTTCCAGAAATAGTTGGAGAGTTTTTGGTTTATTTGGTTGTTGGATAGCCATTTATTGACGTATGGGAATTTATTTTGGGCAGTTATAACTTCACGATTGTCATGTTCTTTTATTATGAATGTGTGGAGGTTTCGGATGGCTCCATCATGTGTGGTTGTTGGGCAGCTTGCTAGCCAATAGGGTGTAGCGTGAGCTTGGTGTATGTGGGGTGTAGCGGATGGTTTTTCCTTTAGTGCTCCCTCGTTGGCTAGTGTGTCTACTATTTCGTTGCCTATGATGCCGGTATGTGCACGTACTTTGTGGATATGAATGGAGTGTGGGGTCTAGTATATTTGATGTACTATGGCTGCTATGAGAAGTTTATCTGGGTGGTGGTGTTGTGATGTTGGGTGTTGTATGTGGTTGTTGATTAAGTATATGATGTTGAGGCTGTCTATGAATATATGTGTGTCAGTTTGGGTGATTTGTATGGTTTTAATAGCCATAAGTATAACATTTAGTTATGCTCTTAGGATGTTTTGGTATCCCGGTAATCTTTCTGATATTTGAATTTTTTGGTTTGGGCTGTATATTCCAGATCCTGCAACCAAAAGAACTTTAAACCTATGAGAAATACAACTAGACAAATTCAAGCAATCATCGCCTCTTTAGAAGACGCCGAATTCGCAAACAAAGATATTGACCTAACCTACATAGACTTTGAAAACGCATTTGGCTCCATAGACCACCCTAGATTACTGGCCATAATGGAAGACCTTGGATACCCACCAAATGCCATCAAATGAGTTGGCAGTATCTATGCAAAACCAACCACCTCCTTCCGAGGTGCACATTTTACAACAACAATACCAATTCAAATTAGTTGCAAAACTATCCAAGAAGACACCTTGAGCCCATATTTATTCATCATTCTCTTAGAACCCCTACTTAGATGGTTTGAGAAAGATCAACTAGGATATCACTTTAGCACCTCACCAAATAATATCACAACCATAGCCTATGCGGATGACCTAGCGATCATCACCGACAACATAAAACACATACAACCTAACTCAACAAACTAAGATAATACTATGATTGGGCACACATGGAACTAGGCATAAACCTATGCTCAGTCACAAGATGCCCCAACAAATTAGAACTACAACTCCTTACATTTATCAATACCTAAAAGCCCAAAACATCAACAACAACTCCGCATCCTCCACAAAATGAACCATACACATGCCTAGGAATCCGACTTAGTCCCATCCCTAAAATGAGCCATACAGAAAGAAATCACTGTAGCAAAAATAAAAAATAAAATTTATTAGAGCACGGTCTTACTACTATCACCCACATCACTACAACAAAAGAGATCCTCAATACAATCATTCGCCCGGGCATCGAATATGCTTTTCATGACGTCCCCTTTTCTGTCCCTAACATTAGAAAAATAGATAAACTCTTCATTAAACTCACAAAATCCATATGTAACATCCCCAAAGACTCCCCTGACATCCTTACCCAACTACCCAACGAAATGTTCAGCATTGAGGCATTCTCCCTACTCCCAAGATATTCCACTACACTTAGCTAACAACCCACACAGACACTCAATGACCTAGGCCCATTATAACCACAACATGAATAAGAGGCACTATATACACAACAATTGTTAAACTCCTCCAAGACCTACAAATCCCCAACTCCAAAATCCATATACTGATGGAATCCTTCTCACAAATTGCTATAAGGCACCTAGCCACATAATCCTAAACAAAAGGAAATTAGAAAATAAAGAATCCCCGGTCTCACTTGACTAAAAGCACTTATTGACACAAAAACCCAAACTAACATAGAACACGTAGCCCTAACACCAACCACACAGTCCACCTATGAAACTAGGCACTAAGCTACCCCCACTCCCATGCGGACATGGGAGGGAGGTGGTAAATGGATATCGCATGTCAGGGTAAAAGACACTAATGTTCTTTTTTTCTTTCTTAGATTGGACGTTGCCTCCACCATTTGAGGATTGATTCATTTCAACTACCACCCAGTAAGTTAGACCCCCAATTCATTTCCGGAGTCAACTAGTGAGAGATAGAAAAATACTTAGGCTATAAGGTAGAAAAACGGAGCATGGTGAAAATAAGACGATTTGGCTAGAAAGAGTTGCTTGAAATTTGTGCAATATCTTTTAGAGATGGAGTAGAGGAAATGATGAGGAATGCAAGTTGTTTCATACTTTTATTCCATGTAAATAATTAGTCACATTTTCTCAAAAAGGCAAGTAAGTCAAACCCGCTACTTGTATAATAAAGTCTCCCTAATTTGAGCATCAAAATATCCTACTCTGCATACGAGTGCACAAAAAACAGTTAACTTAATGGCACCCAAAATTGATGTGAAACATGACCTATCTAGCCAATCACTGCATCCCACCTATCATTGCATCGTTTTCAAGCCACCAGTTTTACAATTAGCCATTTTGAGACCACACAAAATCATTCTATTCCTAGTCTAATGCATCAATACATTGTTTATGGTATTTAGTGCCACATGCCTAATAGTGTCACTTACCCTATTAAAAATGTGTATGCTAGGTCACATTGATGATTAACAACTTCACCATAATTATCACCTCATGACACTTGGCATTCAAGTGTGCTTACTAATATCTTGGCAGGAGCATGTTCAATAATGTTATGAGGTGCATGGCTATGTTACACAATGGTCTACAAGTTGACTAAAGTGCACACAAATGACACTTGCCATTAATCTACTCAAGAATATCTTCCTCTTGCATACTAAAATGTAAACACATGAAACTTGCCATTAGTACACTAAAAAATATCTTCCCTTTGCATACTAAAACACAAGGCTATCATCTAAAGTATCCCAATGTGCTCTAAATGTCATAATGTAGATATTTTTTCACTTAAAAAAAATACTTATGTTGACAAATGGAATCATATTGGCAATTAACATGCACGACACTTTGAGACCTCTGGTCATCTAGTTTAGGCCCTTTGCAAATAATGTACATGACACTAAATACCTTAAACGGTGGATTGGTCATCCACCGTTTTCCATTTTTGTACCTTAGAAGTGGTCAATGCATTTCAACCTTCCCCGTGGATGAGTTTACATAGACACCATAAAGCTCTAGCTAAGGACCACTTCACACACGAGCCAAGAGCCGTGACCATGAAATTGTGAGAGCCCAAAAGAAAGTGTCCAAAGGCCATCCCAAGACACCTTCAAAATCATGTAGTGTGGTCATGGATCCTCAAGTGTAGTGTGAAGCCATATGTGACCGGGTCCTCAACCAAGTGTTATTTCAAGGAATTTCTATTCATGCGGGTCCTCACACATGATAGAATACAATAAATCAATGGTTGTGAGCATTCGGAGTGCTATGGTCTCCCGGTTTTGTGTTAGGCCTACCTCCAAGAGGTGGTTTTTGAAGATAGTCCAAGTGACCATGAAACATGATCCACTCGTTGCCATGTAGGAATCCATGTAGACTTTACATCCATCTTGCATTCACATACTCCGTTGGTCCCTCAAACGTAGTGTGAAGTGAACTTGGACCGGCACCTCCTTTTCCACCAATGAGAGTGCTTGAAGTGTAATGGTCACGGGCTCTCAATCTCGTGTGTGAAGTGGCCCTTATAATATTCAATGACAGTGGTTCACCCGAGTTTATCAGGTTGAATATGCTTAGACAAGCATCCATAAGGCATAATTCTATCACCTTACGTGACATATTCTCAACACCACCCAACCTAGTTGCTTGGCTGAATAATGTTATGTGAGAGCACCGTTATGAACAATGTTTTGAGTCGTTTAATTATGGTGTTAAACATTACTTTATACATCATGACCATAATTTCTGTACATCAATTTTTGTAAGTTTTCACCCCATGTTCTTGGCATGATGCCTCCACAAACCAAGGCCATTGTGCTACAACATTGAGACACATATTAGCCATATTGTACATAATACATATTGCTTGACAACTGAACTTTCTTCTATTAAATTTTTTAAAATATGAAATTGAACTTTGTAGCATCTATTGCACTTTGTAACAAAATTGTCAACCTGCAATTCTATTACATGAACGAGGTTGATTGTAGCCAATTTCTCTTACCATACACTGGCAAGAGGGAAGTAATGCATATGGGCGTACCCACCACTTATTCATCCCACATAAAAGCCCTGAAATAGTATGCAGTCCAAACATTATTTTATTTTGTTGATTTAACACGAGAATTAGCTTAAACGACCCCAAATTTGTCTAGTCAAAGTTATTTGAGATGAATCGGGCATAAACCTACAAGGGATCAAGTTTTAATGATCTGCAATGTTTCCCTCAGCCTATACAAATGTTCTGAGTTTCTGTTGTTTGAGTTTTTTTACCCACAGTATATTTGGAGACCACTAATTCCTCCCTACATGAATTGCATGAGAAGATTAACAACTAAAATTGGTAATTTATGTGGGCCACCATTTGGAAATTACAAGACAATATAACTTTCACCAAGAATGCATTGTTACTTCCAAGAAATTTTCATGTGTTAGTGATAGGTAAAAGTTGCTCTGCAAAGAAATATTTGGTATTATGGTCCCCTTGCACAAAAGCATTGTTGTTCCATCTTGCAAGTGACTCTTCCTCGCTTCACTTTCACACAAGGTTTCAAGTTTTTCAAGTTTGCCTAAACACATGCTGCAAGCTCAAGTTTGCAAATAAATCTCCATCCAAAACACAACTGGATGATATCATGTCCCCATTTCCAACTTGTTTATGAAAAACCTTCATCAGAGATCATAATTTATGCTGTTTCATCAAGAGGCTGCATAATCTCTCTTTGCCACCTCTTTTCCTAGGCACATAATTTTGTGACCATAATTTGGATTCTTGCAACCAGTCAACAATCCAACAAAATGCCAATCAAGCGTGAGAGACAGATATGCCTTTCACCCCATCTTTCACGAATAATCCAGTTGCACTGCAGCATTATACATAGAAATTTACAAATGTATGTTCACATGTAAGAACTTTTCGATTTTTCCTGCACCTAACTCCCACCAACTTTGAGGGTCCCCAGAAGACAGCACCAAGGCAATATGCCTACCAAGACATTACTATACTTGTGACGTCAATGTCAACAAGATATCCAATGGTAGTTATTGTTTCTAACTTACACAAGAAAAAAAACATGGGTTTCTCTGTACACCGAACCTAGTATTGAGTATTCTGACATCACTCCCCTTCACTTTCAGGAGGGGGAAGGAATGTTAAAAGGGATCTAAGAATAACACAGCTGTACACATTAACTTTTTTCTCTTTTGCTTATCTGTAAGCAAAGAGATGAGAAAGGGCACTGTAAAGAGGAGCTGCAGCTCTAGGGGGTGCCACTTGACCCATCAATATATCAATAGCAGTAAGTGTAGAGTCGCCATAAAAGCTTGCATTGGCTGCCGCACGTGTGGCCACAACGTTGCCTTCCAAAGAGCATCCCAGAAAAGCACCTACAACATCAACCAAGAATGTAAGAAGAAGCTCCTCACTTACACAGGTCATGAAATATATAAGCACAGCCTGGCTATCTTCTATCTATGCACCCTAGGTTTTCTTACCTTTACTGCGGCTGTATGTGTAGCAAGCAGCAGCACCTCCATCACCTGCCCGTAAGTCTGCTTCCGCAGCTCTACCCACAGGTCCTGCTGCAACACTTAGGCCAGCGCCGACAGCCAGATGAACCTTCCCACAAAAGGCATTCACTGCCTCAGACGTTCGAAGAACTATGATGAAATCAGTCAATTCACCTCCAGCCTGAGTACAATATCCACCCCAATACTCTTCATGAGTTTGTGTATAGACAATAGAATGGCCATTCTACACCTCAATGATACACTGGAACCATCACATGGCTTTGGATCAAACAGAAGTAGGCTAACACTCTGTAATAACATCACCGCTCCACAAAATCAAAATCTACTATGTTTACACTTCTGGAAGTATGTGCACTGCGACTGTGAGGCCTGCTACATGCTCTGACACTGAAATGTCACACCCAACAAACGCAGTGAGCTTTAACTGAAAGTGTCAACTCCAATGAAGGTTAGAACCTACTATGATGAAATGCCTACCTGAGCACCCCATCCAAGACCACAAGAGGCAATGGCAGATGGAGCAGACCATGTGCCATCCCTATTACGGGCGACAACAAGGCCCGTCCCAACCTTGTACGTTAGCATAAGACCCATTTTGAACACTGTAAGAATTGCCAGGCCTCTTGCTCCATTAAGAACTGCATCAGGTATTGACTTCTCTGGTGCTAACTCTCCCATCTGTAAACAAATGGTTACAGAACCCCATGTTAAGAATATTACTATACAATAAAAGTGCAAACATGAGCTGGTTCAGATCAGAAGCAAGCCCACAAAACATGCAATAACTGACAAGGTTCTTAGATTTAATGACTGCAGAAGATAATGACACTGGCCATAATAAGAAAATGCAAATAGCTATAGAACTGAAATGTGACTGCTAAGACCAAAATGAGTAACAGGACAAAGATAAGTGGCCGTTTACAAGCTCCTCAACTTTAGTTTAAAAGAGAAAGACATTAATGTATCATAGTTCAGAGAATACAAAAAAACTATGCTTAACATGTCATTGTTAAGCGTCACTAATCATTACATCCACAGTTGGAAGAAGGTAAGCTTCTGTTTAAAACACAACTAGAGGTACTTACACTGAAATAACTTCTGAGAGTGTTTGTGGCTTTGTAAATTTCATCCTCCATGGTGAGCCCTAAGGGGTTATTGATCCATGCTCGCATGCAGCTCATGTCTGTCACATCGTGAGTTGCTGTCTGGGCAGCATTGCTAACCCTGTCAGCTAAGATTCTTTGCACAGGCTGAAGTCGTTCCCAACAGACATCACAGACCCTTTGTGGGTTACGTTCTCGAAACTTCACTGGGAGTAAACACCGTCCAGAAGAGCACCTGCGACAGAAGATTCCCCCACAGAATCTGCAGTGATGCCTCCCACAAGAAACTGCCCGAAAGTTGGCACAACATTGCATGCAAGCAGATGCAGCACTATCTGCAATCCACTGGGGGGGCTCTGCATTCAGCACGTCACGTCTTTCCCGACTTTCTTCATTAGGACCTAGAAGGAGAGGGGGTGCACTTGGTGCATGATTTAACCTCCAAGAATGGTCTGGTGTCACCTGCCATTCCACCATTAACCTATGTAAGAGCTCCTTGCTCTGATCTATCAGAAAGATGTAACCGACTGTAAGATAACCACAGAAAAACATTGACTGCTAATTACTTGAGGAAGCAAACATTCTTTCTCGCTAAGTAGGCAGAAATTGAAACCAGAAGCTTTAAGAACAAAGTTGGAAGCATTACCAATCCACTTCTTGCAGAGTATCTTTGGGCAAGTTCAGGCCATGTCTGTGTTGAGGTATCTTCAGAAATCATTTGAGTGATAGACTTTCCAGCGATGATGTTGATAAATCCATTCAAAACATTCCAAAGGTTAACTTCTGGGCGTGCTTCCCTTGCCTCCTCATATTGCACTCTCTCTGGATACCAAGGCCCTCCACCACCAGGTATTTCCGATCTGGCAGATGTAAGTTGGGAGTCTTTGTAACCTTTAGGAGGTATTGAGACTGGTATCCAAGAGCCAGTTTCTTCAGGTAAAGGAAGGTCATATATTAGACGCCTCGATTGTGACTGTGACGAAGACTTGTTCAAAGTTAGGGCTTGAGAAGGTTCATGCTCCTGTAAACTTGCTCGCTTTGTGGGAGATTTTTGTTCCCATGTAGTAGGTGGATGCTCAGAATCCTCCTCTGCTTCTTCCCCTTCACCCAGCGATTTGCAGAGGTCGTAATCTGGACTACGGCCGAAATCCTCACTGACAGATTTGCAGCAAGTTGGACAGAGGGGCTGCCTTGAGCTCTCTTGTACCTGCATGATCCATTTCAGTACTGGAAGGAAGAAAACTATTGAACAGATGGAGATAAACAAGCACCTCTGATGAAACCAGCTATTGAGATCACATTTTGGGCCAGATTACTGTTGATGTCTCAGAATCCAACAAATGGAAAGCGTAACAGTCACAGACTTGATGAAGAAAGGGAAATAGAACTTCAAACTGTGATCAAAATGCAAGAGCTCTTACTCTCTGGAGGCACCCCAGGCATCCTGTATGACCACATGCAAGCATTGCAAGACCACCATTCCTTCCAGCAACATCCATACAGAATGGGCATCTTGACGTATGATCAGCATCCTGAGAGGATTTTTTCCCCCGGCTCCTTGACGCCCAGGGATTTTCCTCCATCATAACTGTGCTTAAAGAGCTGTACATTTCCAAATCTTCTTCCTCCATTAGCTTGCATTCAACTTCTCCAACCTGTATCAAGGGTTCATTAGTTCTCTGCTTTGACGATTAAGTACTGTATCACCTGCCTAGTAGTGGAAGGATGACCCAGAACCCCAAAGCAATACCATATTCTAAAAGTGGCAATTGGATAATCCTAAATTCCCACGAGGGGGATGTACCTATTCATCGTGGCTGACCCGACCTTGATCAATTGCAAACAATTGAACTTGAACCAAATGATTCCGTCTAATAGGTCACACTTCAATTGACACTAGCAGATGTCTTAATAAGGATACACACCTTCAATTAATAAAGAATAGTTCATCAACCGTCAGTATTAACAATTGAGTACTGTATCACCTGCTACTAGTCAAAGGATGTTCCAGTGTCTCAAAGCAATATTATGCTGTAAAAGTGGCAATTGGATGATTCTCAATTCCCACAAAAGCGGATATATTCATCACGGCTGACCCGACCTTGATCAATTGCAACCAACGAACTTGAACCAAGTGATTCCATCTAATAGGTCACATTTAGATTGACAATAGCAAATGCCTTAATAGGGATAACACACCTTCCATCGATGATTCTATGCCGTTAACAAACTTATGTAAAGGAAATAGCATGCCATCAGCCCCCTGCCACATACATACACATCGTCAACAAACCCTCAGCATAAGACTCTCATCCATATCCATACCTAACCACATAAAACAAACATCATCAGAACCTCCAAAGGTCGCCAACCCTCCACACACCATCATCAATTCCCATGCCAAACAACCGAAAACACGAAATCAAAACCACAAGCGCCAAATTCGCCAAACCCTAGATGAACTCTCTTGAACACGTCGTCACGCAATTCAAGGCCGGCTGAGTTCCTAACCTCCGGCAAGCAAATGATTTGAATTGAATGGAATTGAATTTCACGAGGCGATTGCAATTCTAGAAGACCACAGCGGGAGCTACCTTACGAACCTTAGGGTTTACTCCGCAATTCTGCCTCGCTTACTCTCTGCTATCTTTATCTCTCTCTTTCTAATTTGTCTTTCTGTTTTCTGAACTGAAACCAATGGAAGAAAAAGCCTTCTAGTTGCTGTGAAGACTCCGCTGTAAACTGCGAGAGACGATGCGTTCGTTGTGGCAGCAATCGATTGAGCACTCTTCGTGGCTATGGCGTGCTGAAGATCCTTCCTCTGCCTTTAAGACGACGGTGTTTTGCGAAGCACCTCAAGGAATTCTATAAGAGTCATCCAGACCCTCAGGTTATCATCCATCCACTATTTCCAGAAGGAAATGACTATTTGTGGATTAGCCCTTTACATCGAAAGTAGTATTTGAGATTCGTCCAAACCCTTCAGGTTATCATCCATTCTCCAAAAGTGGATGAATAGTTTTGGATTGGAACTTAGAGCTGCTATCTTAAAAGTTTTGTGCCTGCAAGTGGATGAATTTCTGCACTGAGTGCATCTGAGTTTCATCTAAATCCTTATTTTGTCATCTATTTATGGATGGGAGTGGATGAAAAGTTATTGGACTTTGCTTTATTGGATCCAAACTGCAGACATCATCGCATGTTGTTGAGCAATTTAATGAATGCCAATTCATCCAAATTCTCATATATCTTCCACCCTCTTCATCCATGGATGCATAGTTGTGGGTTAAATGCTATTTTTTTGTATTATGTGCCTAGAATGAGAATAGAGATATGCAAAGCAAGAGGGTAAAAGAACCAGAAACCTGTGGCAAGTGGATGACCTTTTTAGAGCACCAAAAAATTGAGGAGAAGGTGCTTCATCCAAATCTATAGTTTATCATCCATATTTATGGATGGAAATGGATGAAGAGCCATTCCACTTGGCTGAATTGGATGAGAACAAGTCGTTCTGCCACAAAAAGGCTCTATCTGAAGGAGAGAGGGAGTTATTGTATACGAACATAGCTATCATCCATCCAACATAAAAACTCGACCCCCTATAGAGTTTGTTGCCGATTCACCTCAAATAAACTTCGAATACACTAATTTACGGTCTTTAAGTTTGATTCCGGTGTCAAATCAACTAAGAAAGAGTGGCCTTGGGCTGCATATTATCTTAGGGTTTTTATGTTGGATGAATAAGTGGTACACTCATATATAATGATTTCCTCTCTCCCCCCTCATGTCACATTATATTCCAAGTCGTCCTTAGTCATAGCAAAGAATATGGTTAACATGAAATTACAAGACTATGTACTGAGAACTTGGTCTATGTCCTTAATAATTTTTTGGAATTCAATTCCACATAAAAGATGCACATATTTGGAATTGTGTCCAACTAGAGAAAGTTGGTACACAAGTACCAACTCCAAGAATAACTTTGTGATTTTAAGGTTTTGCAAAAGATGTGAACCAAATATCAGCAAGCATTTTCAAGAAGCGAAGGGCTTTGAAGAGAAAATGTGTTATGAGCAGATTTTGGGAGCTTGATTGTGTTAAGAAGAAAACCTTTTTTAAAGTTGTGTTACACTAAGAAAACTTAGACAATCAAACATTGTACTACCTCCAACAACAACAACAACAAAAGTGCAATTTGAAGTTGTTATACAAAAGATACAAACAAATACATACAAGAGGTTTCATATCAAGAGGACTACCATGGTTTCATCTCTCAAGTTTACATATCTCACATGGACTGCGGGCACCTCATGGGGAGTCATTATATACTAAAATGTATTTCCAATGTAATGTGCAATGTGAACACCTTATACCTATTGGGTGGATATTTGCGATCTTTTTCAAATACCATTCAGATTCCTATAATGAGGATTTGATAGTTTTGATGCCGGTAGGATATGGGTATATGATGATGATTATGTTTTTGATACTGATTAGATTTATATACCACGTAAAATCCTGCATACCTAGACAAAATCATCCTACTGTCAACATGGTTTAGAATGATATTGACCCATATAATGACTCAGGTATACAAAGATTCTCTCACTTTGACATACCCATCAAATATCAATATTCTTGTGGTATTACAATCTTGATATCCACATGGAGGTTCTTCGATACCATTATCGATGTTGATTATTGGTAACCCATGCATTCACTTCTATACCCGACCAACATTGGTCATAACTGCAGTGGATTGAAATATGCAATGATTTGAATGGATTTGTATATTACTTCATGAGTGTTACAAAAATTTGATCCACATAAGACATGAGGCTATTGGACTGGAATATGAAAGGATGATATAGAGTGGTTGGTTGTTCTCAATGTCATTTTGAATTTGGGCATTGGCTCTTTTGTAGAGGGCTCTCTATTTCATCTTTACTTGTGCCAGAATGGAGTTTCCACATGGGATACAAGTGGTCTTAACATCTGTGAGCATGACACATGGCAAAATTTGAGGGGGAAATAATTATTTTGTGTTGGAATAGAGAGCCTTCTACAATATTCTTGGTTAAGCTACAACCAATTTAGAATGGTCCAATAAGCATAACTATCAATACCATATTTATGATATTTAGTATCACAATGTGTATTAGTGTCACTGACACTATTATGAAGCCTAAGCTATGTTACATTTATGACCAAGAACTTGACAATTAGTGTAACCTAATGACACTGGTGTTGGTGTACTTAGGGGTTGTTTACATCATGGACCATGAAGTTGTCCCATGGCAAAGGGCATTTTTCCATGGTCACATTCCATTGTGCAATTTCTAAAAAATGCATTCTAACTAGATGTAAACCGAACATGGACCATGCATCAAAAAGTGGATGTGCTGATTTTTTTAATATATGTCCAAAAAGGGCAGTTTTGGGAATTTTCTTCATGTTTGACCATCTCCCCTTCTTTTCTCATAACTATGAAAAACGTTTGGCAAAAAAAAATCAGAATATATATATTAGAACAACATTTCTCTGTCATAGTCCCTTGACGTTTCCAACCACAAAACCTCATTTGCCTCTCTTACCACAAAACCTGTTGGACCATGAAAATAGGCCTTTTGGGGACCTCAAGTTCCATGGTCACTCTTACAATTTTTTCTTGATGTAAACCAAAGTGTTCCCGGGACGAGTTCAAAACCCAATCACATACTTTAGAGGAGCAAGGGACGACTTCATGGTCCATGATGTAAACAGCCCCTTACATTGTTGTTGAGGAGGCAATATGCAAACTAAGCATAAAAATCTTCAGAATTTGTCATCTTTTAGAACCCTCTACATGACCAACTGAAGCTTCTATGGTACAGTCAACCTTTTCTACCACAGATTGCACAATGCTTGGCACATAGGAGACCAGGTGGTCTGGACCAAAGGCTTGTATTGAGGACACCTCTGCACAAGGAGTGTAACCACACTGATACAAGTTGAGGTTGTACAATAGAGTTTTAACTACTCTAGATAACACTGCCTGGATAGAAAGCTTATAATGATACAGTACATCACAAGGTGGCATGAGCCTTACTCCCATGCTGCTGATACTTTGCCGTAAATGAGGGTCGTTTTCCCCCTCCAGAGTCCACAAAAATGTTCGGAGCTGCATTCCTTGAACAGCTTTGAGCACCAAGCTCAAACCCAGAATCTTGTCAGCAAGTGCAGATTGCTTCAGTTGATTGAATTCGGACCTTGCTCCTAAGCAAGAAATCGCATGGTGCCATCCCACCTCACAGCAGCTCTACATTGCTCAATGGGAATGAAACCTTCTAAACTGCACATATGATGGCAATGACATGGTAACTGGTCCCTAAAAAAAGCAGGGACAGCGCCTACGTTTGCTGACACTAGCATAATTTACAGAGTCTCTTCAACTGCAGGCTACTGCCTCAATTAAGAGGTGGACTCTTTCTAATGACTGCAACCGGGGCAACTTGATCACCCATTTGTTCCTCCCCCTACTAGGCTTGTTGAGCCCTCGGTACCCACAACTTTTAAAATGACCGGTAGAGCCTGGGACCACCATAAATGGTTGGGTGGACCATAGCGGGTAGCACTAGCATGGCTCAGTGGAGAATGGAAATCATGCCACTTGGAAGGCGGAGATGAGGCCCAACCAACCACTCGAGCTATAGGCTTGAGGTTAACCGGTCCCTATACACTGTTTGACAGGCATGCTGGCTCATTCTTGATGTGTACAGCAGGTATGTCATTATTGACAGTTGAATAGTCCTTGACCAGCTTTTGCAGCTTCTTTGGAAAGGATTGTACAATGCTGCCCTGGTCATAACCATCCATAAGAAGCTTTCCAATTTTCTGCTTCCAATCAGTTCCAAGATCAGCTATGTCTTGTCCTTTGTTATAGTCGTGCACCACACGGTGACAGAAATTGAGCAGAGAGCCCAAACCACTATTAGGGTTCCAACCATAATCTTCCAGGATGGCTGCCTCTTGAGGTGTCAAATCACGGCCCACCTATCCCAAAACAAATCATGAGCTCACACAAATCAACCACTGAGGTGATTTGAGATGTCATAGAATACATCCAACTAGCAACAGAGACATGGAAAGATGATTAAAAAGACCATACACTCAATGAAGTGAGCCAAAAAGAAGTGTCAAACATGGAGATGTAATGCCACCACCGCCCCATGTAATTTCATGTATATTTCGTCAGAATCTTCTCTATGTATCCACGTTATTATAAGCGCATTGTGACGTTTCAAAGGTGAGTTGCGATTGTCTTCACAAATCTAACTTCGGTTTGAGGTTCAAATGTTCAAATTCTTATAGAACGCTCCCATAACAGCAATATAGGTTCTGGGTGAAAGAAACACACCCAAATCTCAATTGTTGGGAACAAGCCTCCTTGGGACATGCAATGCTTCACATTATTGGAGAAGCAATGCAGAAAAGAGGTCTAGCACCCAAAAGGTTTAATCTAAGCCACTTTGGAAACACTAACATACCAGAAACAAGGCATGCGTGTACGCGAACTGTGGCTGTTTAAGTCCTTCATGATATTGTTTGTATTACACGGTACTGACACATTTTCCCAATATTTAGCAAAATAGATCAGTGGGGGATAACCTAATATGCTTCCACCTCACTCACCTCTAATTGCCGATTTTCTAAGAGAGCTGCCCGTCCAGTTGAAGCCACACTCATAACAGTAATCAACCGCTGAACTTGCCATTTCACTGGTAACGACTGAACCAGCTCAAAAAAGTATGTTGCAAATCCATATTCAGGGCGCTCTATCACAATTCTGTAGGAACAATGAATCACGTTATAAAAAGATAATCAGGAAAATTTTGAGATGTTGGAGGAATTATAAACTGCGCCTTGTCATCATTTAGGTGGTGAACATAGAATATCCCATACATATTGTTGTTGAAAATCAGGTCTAAAGATGGAACCTGTTGTGCTTTTCGAAGACAAAAAGGAAGGCATGCAGGCGCCGACACCAGCCCCACTCCACTGGCCATTTGCGTCGCCGCAGGGCTTTTGTCTGTCAGCAAAAGCCGCACTGGACAACTCAAAAATTGACTATTTTCAAAGGTCACCCTATATACCTTCTTACTCAAAACCATGCAATATTCGAAGGTCCTATCACCATTATATTCATGTGCTAACTGTTATCTCTTGTGAGCTTCTGATGGCAAACCCTGTTAAAACTGCAACACTCATACATTCACTGTGCACAGGATCATTAAAATTAGGATCTGACACTTTATATTTTGAGCACTGAAGAACAACACGCAGGACAAAAGAATGTCAGAGAAGTGCCTGTTCAATGAGGGAAAGTAGACAGGCAAGGCAATAGCGGGGAAGAGTGCCAGTGTTTGATGCTTGTCCTTTAAGAGGAATGATCTCCTTCGTAAGGCCACTACTTGATCCCCAGAGCTGTCACCACCAAAGCACTACTATCAGGTACAAGAAAGTGCGGAAGAGTACCTTAAAAAGGGTTTGATTTGTATCACAATTTAATACTACAAAATGCAAGGATGTCCTGGAACTAGAAACATACCTTGCCAACAACACTCTCAAGTTCACCAAATTCAATTGAAGCAAGCTCGCTGCCCGATGATTCATCATGAGCATCACCATAAACATGCATATCCTCGAGCAATCCCTTTTCAAGTAATTGCTGCACATTTCAAGAAAGTACACATTTGAACACAGATATGAGATTGCTAAGGCACCAGAAATGCTTTGGATCTACCTTTAGATACTTTCACAGCAACACAGCATAACATATCACCTTCATCCTCTCCTAGAATCATGTCAATCATGTCAAATTAACCAGGCCTCCATTTTACATACCAAGCAAAAAATAAGCTCCCTTCTTTCAGACACTAAACTCCAGACTTCAACTGCTTAGATGACAAATCAATTCAACGAGTTATAAGCAAACAACATACCTCCAGCAGACCTGGTGCATCTTCTTGAAGAGCAACTTCAATTGGCCTGAATACAAAATCCAAGATATTAAAGGAAATACCTCCTAAACAAACAAAGCCAACCACCCTAATAATCTCTCCATGTTTCAAGAATTATTACAACTGCAAAGTGCACCTGTAATTCTTCTGTTATGTGTACATATCCTGCATCAATGATGATTCCTGCCCTATGCAATCCATCACAAAGACCACTCTTTCTCTACAAAATTACTTACATTCTTTGAACAGTTGCTGTCATTTGTCAACAAATCCATGCTACAATGCATGTGGCACAAAAAGAAACACAAACAGAATTCTTACACTTGATTCTTCTTCATGAAGGAGTCATGTGGTAACGGTTTGCCTCCCCATCCATTTGAGTTTTGCTTCTGCCCAGCCAACTTTCTTGGTAAAGGATCAAATTCTGATTCCTGAGGCATCTTTGAGTCTTCCACTTCTCCTCTCTGGAATAGCCCCACTCGCTGATATTTCCGCCTAGTGTGGGGTGATGCTGAGACAAGCTCCTCTGCCAATTTATCATCATGACCTGACACAATGTATTGATCAGTGAGACTCCATTGTATCTCAGAGCATTCAATTAATGTTGCCACCCACAAAGGAGACCCAAAGTCAGAGAAAACCACCACTGAAATGAAATTTCCCTTCCAGCTAAGCAAGAACCCAGCATATTGTATATTAGAGAGCAAGTGGCCAGTTTGCAGGGATGACTTCCACATACTAATTAAAACACTGGATTCAGAAATCCTCACCTACAGTTGTTCTATAAAACAGAACTAGGTATGATGTCCCAGCTCATGGCTGTAACAAACTAAGGCAAAGGGTCAACTCCATTCACTTGAGGTGTCATAGCAAACTAAGACAAAGGCTATAAAATATTTTTAAATTGAAAGAATAACCTTGTTTTTGCAAAATTGAGGAAAGACTAAACTTCCATGGACAAAATTCAATTCACAGCTGACTTACCAGAGTCATGCCTGTTTTGCACATTGTCACTAACAATATCCTCCTGACCCACAGATTCCACCTTAACAATTGATAAGAAATTGACACCTCCTTCTTGTACTGGAGAAATGGGCGAATTTGTAGTTGCAGTGGCTTTGTGATTTCCATTAGTCCTGGCTGATGGTTGTACATCAGCTTGAACCTGCTTGTGTCTAGTGCCAATTTGAGAGCCAGATACCACTTTGTGACACTGGTTTTCACTGGACTTAGTGACTTCTGCATCAAACCTAAATGCCCCAGGTAGTTGCTCTTCGGTGGGTGAGGTACCCTCCCTCTCATCCAACAGCTTCTCCCTTGCATCTAGCTCTGCTTTTAGTGCTGAAAGAGCAGTCTGAAAACACAAAATATATAGAAACCAGAATGAAAGCCATTGAATTAGCCCACTACATTGAAAGTCACTGCATTGAAGTACAAGATTCAACGGCAATACAATTTGCATGAGCTAGAGGACTAAGTATCTTTGAAATGAAGTTAGTAAATTATATGGTCCAATTGTGATAGTATCTAGTTTGTAAGTGCCTTCCAAATGATTCAGTTTTAAAAATTCTGGGCAAATGCCATGCAGTGACCATGACAGTTTGGCCAAGTTATTCAATCAGTTCATAAGTATTCTGATTGTTTGTAGGCAACTACAAACCTTCAAGGATGAAGGTGATCATGTTGGCCTAAATATTATTCCAAGCAGGAGTTTACCTCCTGTTCAAGGGGCAGTACTCCACAATAGTATCAACAGACCATATACTGCACCTGTCTGCAGACACATCATCACTCCTCATTCTCAACTGAAGACTTTCCCACAATAACACCAAAGTAATGTGCATAGAAAGGACCTTCTCTTTCTCAATCTGTCGTTGCACTTGCCTAAGCTCAGCCATCTGCAAAGTCAACATCCACATGACAGGATATGCTCCACTTAGACTGATTGTAGTAATCACAGATACTGGTGCCATAGACATATATGGGCCATAACAGTTAAAACATTTGGAATCAACTCATTGACATTCATCTGAGCAGTCTTGTCTAATAATTAAGGGTGAAAGTAGAGAAATGAAGCCAAGGTCAACACAGAAGCTTCAGGTATAAATCAGTGGAAATTTTAAAGACAACCAATCTGCTTGAGACCTTTAGGGATAGTTACTTCAACTCAATGATGTAATACTCAGGCAAACCTCAAGGAATCAACAGACAATGAGAAGGTCACACAAACCAGGCCACAAACCAGCCACTCTTCCTATATTTCATAGATTCAGACTTGAGACACTTAAAATTTCTAATGCTCATACTTAGAGATCAGTAAACTGTGTCCAGGAATTCCCTGAAAAGACAGCAGTACCTGGACAGCAATATCAGTGCTTGTGCGCTCTATAGACTCCCTCTCCTCCATGATTTTCCGAGCCTTTAGCATTGTCCACACCAGAGGAGTCAACAGATAAGGCATAAAACAGGAGATACAAAGCCTAGAACAGAGCCTCACTCTTCTCAAATCACTTACTCTTCTACTGGGTTTTAGAAGCCCCACATGCAAATCACTTACTGCCAATGTTACAATCAACATATTCTCAATCACCTATTAAAGCAGCTAGCGCACTACCCATACTGTTAAAATATAAAGCAGGAATCCTAGTAACAATACATCCTGCTATGATGAATCTACACCTCAACATACACAACACTAAATTCAAGGTAGACTCACCTCCTCTTCCATTCTCATTCTCTCAACTTTTGCTTGTTCTTGGAGTAGACCAACTTCAATTTTCAAATCAGCTGCAAGTTTCCTTTGTTCCTCAATGGCTTTTTTCTCAGTGTCCAGTTGTGCAACCTTCTGTTCCCTTCCCTTCAACAGTCTGCCATTGGTATGAGTTCATATATTAGTACCTACAAGTGCAAACAACCCAAACAAGATAAATCACATCCACATAGATCAGATCATCATTCACAAATATCAAGATACTTCAACCACCCCACTAGTATCCCCACCTTTCTCGAAATTTCGTAGCCCGTTCAAACTCTGTCCATAGTTTGTTACAAAGGTTTGCAGCTTGGTCGTAATCATCCTGTATATCTGAAGCAGTGCCTGATCTGTAACTCGGAGCTTGATTACAGTTGAAAGGGAGGTCACTGCTGCTGGGAGATGCACCTGCCATGTCAGACAAAGGAATTACTGGGTATTAATTGTGTGCACAAGTGAGAAATCGGTCAGCATAAAAACTATAGCAGAAACCCCAAGTATATTGGACTGCAGGTGAAAAAGAATTGGAATTTTGTTAGTGTCTAACTTTAACTTTAAAACCTCTGCACTTTAAAAAAACAATGCAAGACAACTGAATCTGAAACAGCTGAAGATTGAATATCATAAACACTAATATTTGCATTTTCTTGATCACTTCAAATTCAACCGAACTCTTCCAACATTTCTTCAGAAACACTCAATTCCCCTCTGTTAGGTCAGGTCCTTCTTTCAATATAGCAACATAGTGTGAACAGCGAAGTAATAAAGCACACCTTCACAAGGGTTCTGCACATTGTCTGAAGCGGATCTCTTTTTTCTCTTTTTTCTCATTGCAGGTAAATCTCCACTGGCAGGTCCCTCTAGTGTCTCTTGTCTACAAGATAGGTCTGCTAAAACATTTGAAGAGGGCTCCCTGGAGTGATCATTTGCTTGGAGCTTCGTCTCTTGACCACCTTCTCTCCATCCTCCATAAGTATTATTGGGCGGATGAAATCCATGCACACCTGCCCTCTGTTGGAGAAATGGTCCTTCTGATGAGATCTCGAGGGATTCTGCATGCATCATCTCGGCACCATGTGTGCCACTGTTGTTGTAGAGGCCACCAGCATTGTTTGAAAAATTCCTTTGTAAATAGTTGGGCATATGAGAAAACCCCGGTGGCCCATTCATGGAACCTCTCATTCTGGGTCCACCATCAGATCTTTGCGAATTTGGTGCATTGCTGTGAGGGCGCGGCTTGAATGCTCGAGGCATTGCTGGAGCCCCAGGGTACCAACCGTAGGGCCCTTGAGGTGGAAGTTGGCCCTGATGCATACCCTAATTGCTCTTTCTCACAACATTTACTTCCTAAATATAGGTTCATCAACAAGTTCTAACACAGAATAGTGTTTAAATACAACACAGGAAGCATCAACCTTGAACCCTTCAACAACAAAGATTGTGATTGAAATATCCCGATTGTTTCCATCCACAAGAGAGATTACAAG
Source organism: Polytrichum formosum (assembly GCA_964035585.1). Lineage (NCBI taxonomy): Eukaryota > Viridiplantae > Streptophyta > Polytrichopsida > Polytrichales > Polytrichaceae > Polytrichum > Polytrichum formosum. The sequence goes on along the minus strand of OZ037935.1, from coordinate 11,292,057 downwards.
CATGAGATATACACGACATTGCTGCTCAAAGTTCTCAATGATCCTTCAGATAGCTTGAGGGTAGAGGATAGTCGCTTTTGTTAACATAAGTCAACTGCTTGCTGGCTCTCAAGAAATGCAAGTTATTCACAAACTCCCTTGTGACAAGCCTCTAATTTATTGAATGTTAGGCCACCTGTAACAAACAGCACGAATCGGGGGTGAGAAAAGAAGTTTCCAGGAAAACAACACACGCTCAAATTGAAACTGAGATTGAGCACATCCACCATCTTATGCAGACGTTTGCAGTTTCGAAACGTTAGCATGGACGTCAACTTTACATCTCCGGATTATATTCTTCTCCAGTCTCTCCACATAGATTAACATCAATTCTTGGACTGATTATGATCACACACAAATAAAAGTGAGCTACCACAACACACATTGAAAGAAGCTTCCAGAAAGCAACACACACTGAAATTTTGAGTACATCTACCATCTTATGTGAAAATTTACGGGATCTGAACGGTAGAATAAACGTCAACTACATTTCTCTGGCTTTTTCTTTTCTGCTCCAGTCTCTCCACATAGATTAACGTCAATTTCATAGAACAGATTGCGATCACAGACAAATTAAAGAGTAACTCCATGTGTAAGCTACTACGACACACACTGAATTTGAAATCAAAAACTGTGCACATCTACCATCTTATGCAGAAAATTACGGCATCTAAACGATAACATGAACGTCAACTACACGTCTCCGGCTTATGTTCTGTTCCAGTCTCTCCACATAGATTAGCATCACTTTCTTGAAATAATTGCGATCAAATACAAATTAAAGACACTTCTCCGTGACCACGACGTCGTCCATAAAGCATACAATTCACCACAACTAAAAGCATTCAAGAACTCCTGCTCTAGTTCGTAGCAATGCTTATTATTAACACGCCACAAGAGTAAGTAACGTTAACGTCACAGAGTCCAACATAACTTTCCACGCAACGTTCAAACTTACAAACCACTACTATGACTTCAACCGTGAACTTAAAGCTCCGTCAACAAACAAACCTATGCAGTCCGAAGTGCAGAAGCTACCTGAACTCAGATTTTTTCAGCTCGCACTAACCAGTCCCCACCCTCTTAAACCCTAAAGCCTTGTCAATACAGAGCGACACAGCGCAAAACCTTCTTACAAATTGCTCCAGCACCGAATTTTAGCCTCAAGTGAAAAACTTTAAGTATTTCAGCTCGGATATCGCACTTACGAGGGGGAGAGGAGGAAGAAGCGAAGAAAAAAACAGAGCGAAAACAGAGACAGAGTGAAAACAATTTAGAAAAGAAAAATAAAAAAGAAATTAATTTACACAATCTCAGAGCTTAAAATTCATGGCTGTTCTAGCATACAAGCGCATGATCCAGTTTTCCGCCTGTTAAATCCTTACAGTTTCAAATGCAGGAGCTGCATCGCGCAGAGTGTATTACAAATTGATCTGCCAACATACCTGTGCAACCTGTAGTGCAGAAACCACCAGAACTTGAGATGTTCAGCTCGAATTGGAAATTACAACAACACAAGGTGCCTAAGGATGTGATATCAACAGATATATCGAAGGCGCGTGAAGAATTGCGATGCAAAGAAGAGAATGTTTAAGTGAAGCGTCCGAGGCAATAAGTAAACAGGAGAGAAGCAAAAGAGTGGAAGGGGGAGAAGCGAGGGTTTTGGGGCGAGCACGGGTTTGTCAGAACGGGTGAACAGGTTCCCGACCCGTGATGCCTCCAACTCACTGGGAACGATATGATCTAGCGCTTGTTCACACGGCATCCAAGGTCCAAGATTCAATAAAGATTAAATAAACGTCAGATAGGGGGAATCCCAAGCAAGTGACCAAGCTGGTTGGTCACACTGCATTACGTACAAAAGAGACACATTAGAATTTAATTCTTCTCAAATCGTGCCACGTGTCACTTCTTTACTAAGACCCACTTTTAATTCTAGGTTGAAACTACAGTACATCAGGTACATGATTTTGGCATCAATGAAGATGAAATAAGTTGGGTATTTAAATGGCAGTTAAGGTAGATGGGTCTTAAATGGTTACTTTTTTCCTAACTAGCCCACTTTCTCCTAGGATAGGAAACACGCCTTCACATTATTTGAGCCCAGGTTTGTAAAAGGTGAATGGTAAATTTGGCGCCGCCAGTTGTGGCAATTGGCGGAGCTTGACCATAAAATATGAAATGACAGTTGTGTGTTATGACACCTCTGGCCCGGATCATGTGAGGTTAACTTGTCACCCGCTTTGAACCTGGCCCATGTCCCGTGTTCCATGTCATGTGTCCCTTGTCCCGTGTCCCGTTTCCCAAGATCTAGATTTTGGAATTGCAACACATCATACTTTTGGAACAAGAACATGATCATGTCCCATACAAGGTTGCACTTGGGCACAATATGTTTGAACATGGACATCCATGCCATCATGCATGCATGTATGAGCTATGTTCTAAAAATAGTTGAAATTTTAATCTAAACTTTTGAAGCTAGATCATGGCAGCATCAGTCACCAAGGGAACCCTAATGAAACCTTAATGAAACCTTGCGGTATTGAATGGATGAAAAAAAATCATCATTTTGCTCAAATATAATGCATTGCTCAATATTTCACATTATGTTGGTTGGTGCTAGTTTAGTGGTTTGAGGCTTGCATATAGACATTGCCACATGTTGTGTTTTGTGTTCTAGTTGATTTAGTGAATTTGTGGTAGATGTTGCACCACATTGCAGTGTTGGAATTTAACATTAGCACTTGTAGTGAGGATATTTTCTCTTGCTAACTTGTTTTGAAGACTTGATTCTTGCTACCTCAAAGGGGTTGTGAGGTTTTCTCCTTCCAACCTCGTTGTATTAATATCTTATTCATTATCGAAGTGAATGTTCTCAAGCTCATTAAATGGTCATATACATCTTCCCAATTATGTTAACTAAAGATGGCTAGCATATTTTGAGCACGCAATCTAATTTCTCTTAAACACATAGCTTTTTGGTATCCGTTTTTGGAGCCACACCAAATTATGTATCACTCAAATACATGTGTGCAATTAAGATACGTAACCAAATATGTCTACTTTAGAGCACTTGTTTATTATAGTCCCATATCAAACGCGACATAAATTTAAATTATTTAAAGAAAGTGCATTTGAATTTTTTTAACTTTTTACTTTCTTTTCAGTTTTACACAAGAATTTTGTGAAAGTAGGAAAGAGCCCTATTTTTTTAGCAAGATAAAATATTCACCAGGGGAGTGCCTCATCTGAAAATTGACCATGGGTATCTAAACGATGTAACATTCCTCATGGGGAAGAGCATGTTTCCTTGTATTTTTGGACACCAATGGATGAGGTGACCTACATGAATAAAATAATGGAGCCGGTATCCACAAGTTTGCATAACATTACTCAACACTAGGGTGTTACACCCCTGGTGCCACAAATTATGTGTGGATAATTTCTCCTTATGCTCGGCCATCTTTGTGAAAATGAATAATACTCAACATGGGTATCGTTCACCCTGCAAGGTGGCCCAACTAGGGATTTGGGCGAACCAACCCATACACTCGTTCCTTGTTGGATGCCTAAACCCTTGCCTCTAAGGAACCAATGTACAAGATGTTTCGCCCCAACCCCCAACTAGGTGGGTCATGCCAGGGGTCTACTTATCGTAGGTCTGTTTTATATTAATAAAAAATGATGCCGACCAACCAATGTCAGTTGGCGTGCCTCAACAACGTGTTATCACGGCATGCATGCTCATTGTTGTTGGTTGTTGCGCCAAGTAAACAATGTCATAGGGATTAAAACAATATAATTCTCGAGACCCTAGTAGCCCCCTTGATATTAAAAATATTAAGAAAAAAAAACCACACAGACACCCCTGAGTAATCTTATGCGCAATTAAAGGGCTTATGACACCGCGGTATGTTGCCTTGCTAGAAACAAGAATGAAATGGATTGAAACAACGGGTTCAAAGGACAACTTCAATCATGTTTTCTTTTGGGGGGGGGGAGGGGGGGCAATGCAAAATCAAGGTCAGGACTACAATGTTTGGTTGGTCATAATTATGTCATAAATGGTGTTTAGATTCATGTATTTTGAGTTGCATGGCTTTCCAATCCACTTTAAAATGCTAATCCAACAAGAAAATTGGCATATACCTTAGATCACTCTAAGCATCCACACTTGCCAAAGTGTCCGGAATAGGTGTGGTCACCTCACCTCAGTATACAATGCGTACAAGAATGGTTTCTTTATGACATGGAGGAGCTGAAATATAAATTGCATGACCCACATAAAGAATGCATACCTTTCATGGTCATTTTATCAAAATATAGTTTACATCTTTATTTGAGTGGTGTGTTGTTAGGTGTGGATTTTAAGAACGGACACCATAAAGGCATTTATTCAAGAGGGATTGGACTACATGCTTAACATCTGTTAACCACTCTAGGCTCAATAATCAATACAATCAGGGGGGGGGACTTACATGTTCATATAAGACAAAGAATTTTCATCATGACAATTATGAATAAGATATTCATACGAGCTCCAAAATTTGTGAGGAAAATGGCTGTGGACACGATTTGGATTTGCTAATCATCTCACACTAATTATATGTTTCATATCCTACAAGAAGTGGGTGCAATGTTTAATATATTCATATGAGGACATGCTTACCAAAGATGCTTTTTGGTTCTATGAGTATTTGCAACTAATGTGCACAATGCACGGTGAAGAATGCCATTAAAACAAATTAAAAAATAATCTAAAATCTAAGTTGACGACATGTTGCAAAGTTTTCCTAAATATTCGACTTAGTTGACAAAAGGACCACAACCATGATTGATGTGATGGTAATGACATGGGTCGTGCACATGATGGTTTTGCCTCTTTTTATTGTCATTTTTTCATGGTTTGGTTTTTAAAAGGGAAAATGTCCATGGCTAGACACCCACCTGTTTAAGTTAAGTCCCCAAACAACATAATCCAAGGTGAGAAGGCAATCAATTATATTGTAACTTGTAGTTCTCATTTGTAAGACAATTTGGCTATGGATTTAGCACCAAACACCATGAATTAGTTTTAAAGGGATCAAAGAAGTCAACCCACACCCTTGCATTGCGCCATGTGTCAATATGTGGAGTGTCACCTTCTTCTTCTTCTTCTTCTTCTTCTTATGCCACTTGTTGAATGTTGGTGCATGCATCTGCCACATCGCCTGGGAAGGCGAAGCGGAGTGGACCACACCACACTATTTAATATGTTGCACTTTGTGTTATTCCATAGTGTCACATGCTACACTAATTCTATAAGTATCACGCATCCATGTTAACACTACAAAATTCCGTAATATCACGTGCACTTTGGTTGCCACAGGTGTGATACTACGGAGTTTAGAGTGTAAATGTGCAAATGAGCGCTATGTGGGTACCTAGTTGGCCGAACGCCACGTGGTTGCCTTGCCAACAAGCTTCAAGAGCTTCCTCAAGCCAAGGAGGAAGAAAACAAAGGCCCAGAGCATACCTGCATCCAATTCCTACGTCCATCATGATCGTGCTGATCCCACTAAGGTCAGCGTTTCTTCTCTCTCTCCATCATGATCGCCCCTAACTTCAATTTGTGCCGCCACATGCATGAAATTTGATAATTTACATTTGCATTTGCCCTGCCTCCAATTCAATTCGCCGGTTAGGTAGTGTATGGAAGAGCTAATTGCATCTTGTACAGGCAATTTGAAGGCAATAGATACTTAAACGTGGATTTACTGCACTCTGCATCAACAATTCATGTGGATTCATCACCAAATGTTAGTAGAGGGGGCACAGATTTGGGAGGTTGACGAGACGATGCAGGAGGCGGAGATTTTGGTGGAGAATGCAGGTGTTGAGGTTGCAACTAGGTTTGTATCGCCCTCGTGGTGTGGCAGGGTTTCCATTCGGTTTTTGAAAGGTTTCCATTGAAAGGCGAAGGGATACATCAACCTCGGATCGATGTCATCACGGAAATCGACATCCTTGGCAGGTCCCCTTCGTCGCAACCTTGTAAGTATACATGTGGTTTACTTACATGCTTCGATCCTCGTGATGATTTATGGTTGCTTCATGACTACCGCGTTATGATGTAATCTCGTTCAAATCCACCTCACAAACCTCTTCATTTCGTTTCACATCAACACTGATTTCACATTGATTCAAACTACATCAACATTGAATCAATGATTTATCAAACCTAGGGTTGTAATCATAATCTTTTGTTTCTACATTTTATCATTGAGAAACCTAAAATGTCGAGGTATGAGTTGAATCTATGTTGAATGAACCGATTGCTGAATGTTGCGTTATCACTGATAAGATATTAAACCCTCTTCGTACATGCTTTGATTCTCGTGACTTTTGTTGCTTCATGACTACCTTGTTATGTAATCTCGTTTGTATTCACATCACAAACCTCTTAAATTCATATTTCATTAACACTGATTTCACATTGATCCAATCACATCAACATTTAATAATGATTACAAATCATAGGGCTGCAATTTTTGTTCTTACATTCTATCATTGAGGAACCTAAAATGCTGAAGTATGAGTTGAATCTATGTTGAATGAACCAATAGCTGAATGTTGAGTTAGCACTGAGAAGATAATCAATCCCAAAGGCTATGTATTAACACTGGCTGAACATTAAATGATGGTCACTTGCATATTGAGATGCACTTCCTTTAGACCTTGTACGCTTCATGGATGATTTGTGTTGCTTCATGGCTACCTTGTAATGTAATCTCGTTCATATCCACATTACAAACCTTTACATTCATATATCAGCACTGATTTCACATTGATCAATCACATCAACCTACATCAACATTGAATCAATGCCTACCAAACATAGGGTTGCGATTTTAATCTACAATTTATCATTGAGAAACTTAAAAGGTCGAAGTATGAGTTGAATCAATGTTGAATGAATCATTAGCTGAATGTTGAGCTAGCACTGGAAATATATTAAAGCTTGAAGGCTATGTATCAAAACTGGCTGAATAATAAACACTGGTCACTTGCATTTTGAGATCCTTTGGACCTTTTGGGCCGCATGGATGATTTAGTGTTTAGTTGGAGTCGAATTGAAATGATTCAGGCTTAAGAACACCCAAGGGTTGTGAGAATTTTGGCATGTTTTGAGAGTATTTAATGTCTGCCGTTGGTGACCAATTAACTCACTGATGTTGAGCATGGTAGTGGTGCTATGGCTGTTCTTTTTACATTCATAGATCTCCTTTTTCTAAGATGTTGTAATGGACACTGCTTACAAATTTATGTTCTCTTCAGTTAGCATAACAAAGGACTAGTTGTTCATCGTAAGAACCTCTTCTCTACATTCATGATCTCCTCCATCTTAACTTCTGATGTATCAAGTCCGGAAAACCGACAAATTGAGACGTTGATATGAATAGATATCTTGTTGACGCCCTAATATTCTGATTGGTTTGGAAAATATGCAGCAGGAATCTTTCTGGAAGCAGCAGACATCCATCAAACCATATGTGCACAAGAACTCGAGTAGTTTGAGATACCATATATCATTAACTTCATCTCACACTGGGGAACGCAAGGTGTCGTGGCTTCTCAACCTGGGCCTATTAAAACCTGGCCTTGCAAAGTTTGCAATCTCCAGAACAGGCATAGAAGGATTTCCAACATTTAAGCGAGGGTACCATGAAGTTGCAAGGCAGGTTGGGTATTTCAGTGTCCGAAAAGCGTTACTTCAGTATCCTGGAACTTGCAGAGCCTTTTGTGCTGAGACTCCTCCAAAGAAAAGTGAGTACAAACATTCTGAATATAGTAGTGGATTCCAGGCTTGTAGATATACGTTGAATTGTTTTCTTTAATCTCAGAAGGTCATGGAAATGGATAACTCTCTCTACAAATTGTTTATGTTTCAAAATATTTACGTATACGAGTCTTTTTGCCATGTGGTTTACATGTAAGAGTTGCAGTTCCTGTTCTAATTGAGGTGGTATTGTTATACACCCACACCGAGGTTGTGTTATGAACGACACAAAATAATGTTTTGCTCTTTTGTGCGTAGGCTTTGAAAATTATTACCCAAAGAGCAAGAAGGAGAGTAAGGCCCGGGAAGAGCAAACCTCCGAGCAAAAGAGTGGTGTGTAGATTTCATTACATATTGCATTACTTCCACCTGGCCAGATCTTCTGAATAGTTATGGAGTCTTATCCGGATTGGAATCAAAAGATCCAATTTTGGGACTTGTCATGATGGTATCAACCTTTTGGCTTTCAAAGAGAATGAACAACGTCATTGAATATTCATGCTAGTTGGACAGTATGTCATTGCAAGAACAGATACTTCACATTGTTGTAATTGATTTTGCAGAGGATCCAAAATCTGAAGATCAAAAAAGCGCAACAGAAATATCAAAAGCACAATTACAGTCGTTGATTGCTACAGGTGCTGCCACTGTAGCGGTCCTTACCACTTTGTCAATAGGCCGCAGTGATGCTCAACAGGTGTCTACATTCAACTGTTCTGTGGTTTTTGTGAAATAACAAGCATTTGATGGTACATAGACTCACCATGGTGTGGGTGGCATTGCATTTGAAGATGCAGATATGGGTTGAGCATTGAGTTAAATTATAAGAGACTTTTGAAATATTGTCACTTATTACAAGCCTCTATGTGATTCTTTGGTTGGTGTTTAAATCATGGAGGTAGAAATTTGTCATTCAGTCTTGATTTGATGCCCTTGCAGGTTGTTGTCAATGTGCTGGATCTTAATGCGCTCAGTAAGCATTCACATTTTGGAACTATTGGGTAGGTTAACATCTGACGGTCTTTGTCAGCAGATCAGCTTCCAAGAGTTTAAGAACAAATTATTGGAGCCAGGCCTTGTTGACCGAATAGAAGTTGCAAACAAAATTCTAGCAAAAGTATATGTCCGTGCAGGTGAGCTAGAATTATGAATCTTATCTACAGATGACATATTTATGTGGCAAAATTGTTATTGACATGGTTCCTTTGTTGGCTGATTTGGCAGCACAGTGTTTTTATTTCACATCACATTATTCCACATTAGTTCGTTGGTTTCTTTTGGTGTTTTGCAATTTTTCTTCTGTTTGCTGAAGAAATTTCATTTCATGGTGCAACCCTGCAGTTACTCATATTAATTTTGCATGCAGCACAACCCACGCAATCAAGAAGCGGAGAAGGTAGCGCCAATATGGACGACACCCAAACTGATACACGACCACGTGCCCGTAACTATGGTAGTCAATATATGTATTACTTTAATATTGGGAGTATTGACTCATTTGAGCGTAAGTTAGAAGATGCACAAGATACACTGGGTGTGGACCCTCGGGATTACATTCCGGTCACATATGTATCTGAGATGAGTTGGCAGCAGGAACTTTTACGCTTGGCTCCCACAATATTGTTAATTGCTGGTTACATTTACTTCTCAAAGCGGATGCAAGGTGGCTTTGGGATGGGTGGGGGGAATAGTAGCATGGGTGGGCGTGGTATATTCACAGTGGGAAAAGCTCAAGTGACCAAGATTAGCAAGAAACAAAAGGATAAGGTTCACTTTCTCAACATCTCATGTTAATGCTATTGTTATTTTTTACTGTTATTTGGTCATTCCTGATTACCATGTAGTTTTCACTTTCTTACAATGACCTCGTCATTATAATATCTGGATTCCATCCAAAAAGTAGGGAATAGCCGCGATGGTTGAAAACCACATGAATACCATGACAAGTGTTGATATGATTGTCTTTCTCTTCTTTGTTGATGTGAAAAAATTGGTTTGTTGGTGTATGATATATGCCATATAATATGTTTCAAAAAATCACGCTCTTCGTTGTCTTTCTAACACACTACTATAAAAATACATGGTGTCAGAGACACCTCATGAGGACATTTAATGTCTCATATGTGTGTGAACTGTAAAGTAGTGTAGCAGAGAATCATAATTGTGTGTCCGCTGTGGCTGTATATGTTATGTGTACCCTAGAGTGGCTTTACTAAACCACGTACATGTTAGTTATGTTTTGTTAGCAATTGTACTTGGTTGATCGTTAGAGTGAGTTTTAGAGCTTAGTAAGTCACACAGGTTAGTGGAGCTACTCTAGATTGCTGGTATGCAATCACTAATAAGGCTGTTGTGGTGGGTTCATAATATGGAATTTGATCTTTCGAAAGGAGGCCTGAATGACGTAACTTAGTCTGTTGTTGCAGGTAATGTTCAAAGATGTAGCTGGCTGTGATGAGGCAAAACAAGAGATTATGGAGTTCGTTCACTTCTTGAAAAATCCTAAAAAATATCAAGAACTTGGTGCCAAGATCCCAAAGGGAGCTCTACTGGTTGGTCCCCCTGGCACTGGCAAAACTCTCTTAGCAAAGGCAACTGCAGGAGAGGCAGGGGTACCATTTCTCTCCATCAGTGGGTCAGACTTCATGGAAATGTTTGTTGGAGTTGGCCCATCTCGTGTGCGTGACTTGTTTGCACAGGCTCGACAAACGAGTCCAAGTATAATATTTATTGACGAGATTGATGCGATTGGGCGTGCAAGAGGCCGGGGTGGGTTTGTAGGTGCGAACGATGAACGAGAAAGTACCCTCAACCAACTTCTGGTTGAGATGGATGGATTTGGGACGACTGTAGGTGTAGTAGTTCTCGCAGGAACAAACAGGCCTGACATCTTGGACAAGGCTTTATTGCGTCCTGGAAGGTTTGACAGGCAAATCACAATGGACCGACCGGATATAAATGGAAGAGAACAAATATTTAGGATCTATCTCAATAAGTTGAAATTAGATCAAGATCCTATATATTATTCACAAAGGTTGGCAGCTTTGACTCCTGGATTTGCAGGAGCTGACATTGCAAATATTTGTAACGAAGCTGCTTTAATTTGTGCCAGACTGGAGAAAACAGAGATCACAATGGTACATTTTGAAGCCGCCATTGATCGCATCATCGGCGGCCTTGAAAAGAAAAAGCGGGTCAGTAACCTCTCACTAAGCTCTGCTGCCCTAAATATTTCTGAGTGTTCCAAGGTCTTAGATATTGTAATATCCTCTAGGTCCACGAGCTATCTGAGTAATCCAAAGGGACATTGCAAATGTGCTAGCACACTATGGTCCTTACATTTACTACAAATCTGATAGTGTTAACACATCTTTTGAGATAGATTCCTATGTGGGTCCTTTCCCTTCCAACACCCAACTTGTGTTGAAATAAGAGCAAACAATGTTTATTGGAATCCATAAGGCTTGTTGAATTTTCACTTGAGGTTGCATCATAAATTACAAGGGTGCTCAAAGTACCGTATTCCTGGACAATCAAAGTCATTAAATTTGGGGCATATCTTGAAGTCGTGAGCTCATATGGACTGACTACATTTGTGGTATTTTTTGCATCGCTATCGTATCAAGCCTCACAAGGTACATAGAATTTGGTCCAAAGATGAGGAAAAAACTCATTCTTGGAGAGGTTTTAAACTTGGCATTCACAAGTGAAAGAGCTGCTGTACTCCTTTTTCTTGAGATTCATGCTATCAATGACTCACATGGACATTGATGGTGTATGTATCCAGGTTATTAGCAAGGAAGAAAGGAAGACCGTGGCTTACCATGAAGCAGGCCATGCGGTTACAGGCTGGTTCTTAGAGCATGCTGAGCCATTGCTGAAGGTGTCAATTGTGCCTCGTGGTACTGCTGCGTTAGGCTTTGCTCAATACTTGCCAAATGAAAACCTGCTTATGACAAAAGAACAGCTATTTGATATGACGTGCATGACATTAGGTGGTCGTGCTGCAGAGCAGGTAACTCAGCTTTTATTTCAAATAGTGTGGGGCACACTAATTGTAAGCGTCCACATCTAAACAAACAATTGATTTGGACCACAGCAGTTCTAAAATTGGCACTGTTTTTGCTTAATTGGCGAGGTACCTGGTGTGTACAACGGGAGAAATTTCGGTGCTCAAAATAGAGTGTATTGTGAAGTTGATGTGTCAATAATCTTGTCTATGTGTCACGTGGCACCACCATTTGTCATCGGTGTGCATCATACTCCACCACTCATCATGAGATATTTATATTGTGAAGTTGATAAATGAAAATAATCTTGGTGACATGTTATGTGACACTTTTACCATTGTCATCAGTGTGCATCACACCATGCCACTTTTTTCTTCATACATGCTCCACTCTTTATCCTAAGGTATTCAAAAATCAACATTGATTTTCGAAGTCCACACTATTTGAACTAAAAGGTGTAGCTTGCCTATTTGTACTAATTTTAACCATTTTCCGTTTTGTTGGGATTACATAATAATCTTTCAGATTGAATTGTAGTGTGTTTATCATCTTTATTTTCACTACAGGGATGACGTGGTGTTATTACTCGTTCATGACCACTAAATGATTACAAAATCTATGAATGTGGTTCGGAAATCCACTACCTTCATAGATCATAGAGCTCTCTAGTCGGGAACAAATGGGAAGGCCATGTGATTCTCGTAGTTTTTAATTCGCCAGTTGGAACCTTTATTGCAATCATGGCTAGTATGCGTACTTTCCTGTAGCTTGTTTTTCATTTACACCAACACTACTTTGTCTTCAACTTGGGATTGATTTATGAACATTCTGATCTCTGGAGGTCATTGGAAGTAGAGTTGATGTCTATGTAAGAGATTTCTTCTGTAAGTTGGGATCCTTCTGCTTATGGAAAGGTTATGTCCGTTATCTTGGCTACATTTGTAAGTACCGAATCTCTTGCTAATCTACAAGGATGCATTTACTTTAAAGAATTCCTGGTCTTGTTGGTAGTAAGGCACTGAATTCACCCAACCTGAATGTGATACAGGTCTTGTTGGGTAAAATATCAACAGGGGCACAAAATGATCTGGAGAAAGTTACGAAGATGACTTATGCCCAAGTTGCGGTTTATGGTTTTAGTGAGAAGGTGGGCCTTCTATCATTTCCACCCAAGGATGAGGGAATTGAAATGACGAAGCCCTATAGTAACGAAACGAGTGAACTTATTGACCAAGAGGTGCGTGAATGGGTGGACATTGCTTACAAAAGAACTATTGCTTTGGTCACGAAGCACCGAGCTGGCATCGATGCGCTCGCATTGAAGCTTTTGGAGAAGGAGGTGTTGCATCAAGAAGATTTGACGGCAATTTTGGGAGAGAGGCCGTTCAAACGCACTGAGCTATCCAATTACGACAAGTTCAAGCTTGGATTCTCACCCTCCCGTAAAGATGCAGCCAAGCCACAAGGAGGAGCAGAACAAGCCTTGAAGGATGACAATATTCCACCTGAAGAGGCACCAACATCCCCACGACCCCCTCCAGGTTTGGATCCCTAATTGTGTTCTATTTAACCAGCCATTCAAACTTTTATAATTTTATTTATATACATATAACCTCTCCTTCCAATAGTGGACCCCCCATAACAAGGCCCCATGAAGATTCAGAGAGAAAATTCGATAGAGGTGCCACATCATTGGAAAGATGATTACATATAACCTAACAAAAACAAGTAAAATAGACCATCCATGCTTCCCTCCCGTGGTTCCTTCCTTCCTCTCATGTCGTTCTCTCCTCTCTCTCCTTCCTTCTACCTTATGCATTCCTTGGGTCTTCCCTTGTCCTCACATACATGTGTTCATTATAGCTGTAGTAAGTTTCAAGACAATGCGTGTTTGAAGGAAAACAAAAAGACATGTGAGAAACAATGAAATAACCAAGAAAAGTAAACGACATGCAACTAGCTAACACGAGAAATACTACATTGATAGCCTTGATGTCCAATGAATTGTCCAAAGCATGTGCACATGATGTAATAGGTCCATACCCTGATTCTTCTTTTGTCATCCTGACCTCCTAAATCTCTTTATCAACCCTCACTCATTGGTTGCTGCTCGTTGATTTCTGAGTATTTATGGGGCTCCCCCATACTAATGACCTTAAATGGAACAAGGCCCACATATTATCATATTCCAATTTGATAGCCCTTTATGTATACCAAGGGTTTGTGAATGCCGTACTACTATTGTAAATGGAAGAGATAATTAATTGTTCCTCACCGTAGCCAATATTTCATTTCTATCATATTTTGAAATCACCTGACGGCTATGGCATCAGAACACTGTTATCATTATCAGGTATATTCTAAAACTCTGGTAGTTGGTTGTCTCAGTTTAGGTTTACAGAAGTGCTGTGGAAAGTTGTAGCAGAAGTTTCTCCGGATTAGAGGAAACATGTACAGACTTGATGGCACAACTACCATAAAGGTAAATTATTTGTTGTCTAACTATAAGATTTGATAAGGAAATCCTGTTTAAGAGTAAGTATTGACATCATGACCGTTCCAATTATTGTGTATATATATGTGTGTACATATGAGTGAGTGAGAGACATAATACTAGAAATTGGACCTCACAAGGCAATGTGGCAGGTTCTATTTGATTTTGGACTCCCCAAAATTTCCTGGGCCATGCCTTCCTCCAATGCAAGATGCCAGTAGCTGGTGGGCATTATAACACTTGTGCTTAACCCCTAATTGCGCCCAATAGAAATGTATGTATGGTCCAAAGAAAATGCGATTGCGGCTGCAACGGAAGGAGGACAACAAAAATGGTTGAACTGTGAGTTTAAATATTGTGCCCACTTTCAATGACTCGGCTTGAAGAAAGAGTTTGGAATTATTTGGGTCAAATTTCCTTTGTGAAAAGGTAAAAATGCAGTGAAATTAGGCTCTTTCTTTATGTATTTTCTTGTATACTATGTATGAATGCTCACTGTTGCGTCTTGGAGACTTTGATTGAAGAGTAGAAACGTGGATTTACATTCACCTTTGATGCACAAGTGCATGGTAGTATCTCTCTAAAAAAATTTCATAAATTTCTTCATAAATGGGGGGGGGGGGGATTTCTTCATGCTCAATATAGAGGCTATGTATTCTCACACAACTGCGACAATAGTTAGGTTACTATGTAGATTGTGATAAGTGAATAGACATTTGACATGCCTTGAGAGGTGAAGTTCTCAATGACCTTTCACTACCACACATGATAAGCATGTTCAACACAAATTAATTTAAAATTTGAGCAAAGTACAACGTCTATCAGCTGGAACATATACAAAATCCCATGTATCACCTTAAAAAATTAGCGTTGCAGCACAAAAGTGTTGAACTTGCTCACCACCTATGGTACACGTCATGTACATGACATGTCATGTAGTGTGGTCCATGCTATTTATTGACCCATGTAAATGTTCTTGCACTCATTGGATGGCACTTAAAAAGGGTTTGCAACAATACAAGTCATGGAAGACCAACTCTAATTAACATGACACACCAATTCCATGCCACATTAAATATAGTGTAGTCATTTTCCAACGCTTGTATCAATCAAGACTAAGGTGGAGGTGCATATGTGGATGGACTGTATTTGCAAGAACAACCCATTGCAAAGGGGGCATTGATTGAGGACCACTTCACACGGTTTCCCAAGTCCCGAGTCCCAATTTACTTGAAGTTAATCCGTGTAGTCTCAGCTGTTGAGAAATTTGGGACTTACCATTCACATGGGGTCCCAAGTTCTAAGTCTCAAGTATGACATGGATGCTTACGTGACAATACTTTTTGGAGGTGAGGCTTGAAAAATGTGTCGAGAGTTGGGTTGAGCCAAAAGCTAGATCCAATTCAAAACACAAGCCCCA
Source organism: Polytrichum formosum (assembly GCA_964035585.1). Classification (NCBI taxonomy): domain Eukaryota; kingdom Viridiplantae; phylum Streptophyta; class Polytrichopsida; order Polytrichales; family Polytrichaceae; genus Polytrichum; species Polytrichum formosum. The sequence goes on along the minus strand of OZ037935.1, from coordinate 11,276,272 downwards.
AGATTTTTCACATAAAACAATCAAAATTTGACATAGACGATACTTCAATGGGCTCTTGAGGCTCAAAAGTAGGGACTTTGCTTCCATGTTGGAACTTGTTGACATGAGTGGGACTTGGGATTTGGGACCCTGTGTGAATTGGCCTTGAATGTACAGTACCCACCAACAAGTTTACGTTCACAACAGTCATTATGTAGAAACAAGGCACATATCTCCAATTTTAAATTGCCACCATTTGCTAAAAAATGATCCAAAACACAAACCGCAAAGTGTGTTGGAGAGATAATGAAATCTACTTTACTAATATATTAGGCATTTACAAAAAAAACTTATAGATTTATATGTAAATATAGCATTTTTTGACAAACTATCTACCATCTAGTGCTACCACCATTAGCTTTGATTACAACCTTCATACGGTGAGGCATGCTAGCAAGGAGAACTTCAATCATCTCTAAAGACACCTCTTCCCATGCCCTTTGAATGATGTTGACTAATTCTTCTTTGTTTTATAGTAGCTCTTCCTTTTGGATAGTATCTTTCACAATCTTCCATAGGTTTTCAATGCGGTTTAAGGGGTTTAGTGTACTGGAGCATCAACACTTATAAATTTGAGTGAAATCTTTTCTTCCACTTGATGTTATGCCCACCAAAATCCTAAAGAAGCACTGAATCCTTCCAATTCTACTATTTGTGCAAAGTTGCAAGCTCAAGAAACAAAACCACTAGAATTGCAACTGCTCACCAAAAACACTCACACAATGTATCCACAAGCTGCCACATTGCTTGAACGAAGTATGTTTTTTGTTGAAAGGTTGTTGGAGATCCATATATGAAGCTCAAACTCACAAAAATCCGAAGTGTGTTGGCTCAAGAAGAATGGATGTTGTCTTCACGGTGTAGGAGCTACAAACACAACTTGGAGTGCAATTAATGCAATCTGATTTTTCTTAGACACATGGCTCAAATTTGCATACTAATGACACCTAGAATGTAGTTAACTTGTCTCTAAACAAACGTGTGGCAATTTTGTGAAGTTTGGAGTTGTGAATTGGGAGGTATGATTTTTCAAAGTTGCACTTTTTTTTCACTGGCACTTGGAGTTCGAAAATTTGAACGTAAACTTGTTGGTGGGTACTGTACAATATTCCATGGATACGATAAGGACACGACGAGTCTAAACCCATAAATGGCCTTCCACATGTGCAAAGTAATATACAAGTACATTTATATTGCCCTCACCTAAACCCAAATCCAAGTTCTAAAAACACATGTGAAAAGAGGCATACAACGACTTCAAAATACCTTCAAAACGCACATCTCAAGAACATTAAATTATCCAATCATGTGGGTCAATTCCATGACCCTAGAATATGTCAATTATATTATGTGGGATCCCTAGACAAAATAAGAATATCCGTTTACTACCGTACTCGGCCGTCAGGGTCGGCAAAAATTAAATGAAAAAATAGAAGTTGAAAAAAATCGGAAATTATTTGAGAAGAGAGTTGAAAAGAAAAGTTATTCATTGAAGAGCATGCCCAATATTACAAAATTGAGCCAACTTCATGTAGTAAAATCCCAAAATATTGCATACCGTAGCATCATAACTAGTTTGTGCAAAAAAAATTTAAAAAAAAACCGGACATTATGAGCCTAAATTTTCTATTGTTTGCAGAGCAAATTGAATTAACCCCTAAAGAGCTTGTGGCCAAAATCATGGCAAACCCAGAGGTTGCAGTGGCATTTTAGGATCCAAAAGTAACACATACAAAGGACCACTAATTGAGATCAGGGCATTCAATTAGGTTAAACACACCAAGGCCGCCACAAAAGGGTGAAAAAGAAAGAAATCTTTCATTGTTGTGAACTAGCCTTGTATTAAAGCGTTGAATCTTTTACAAATATTTTTTGAAATTGTTGAAATTTTTATTAATTTATTTTTACCATGCCTAACCCACTTTCTCCACTTTAATTAATTATTCGGCATGAGATGTTGAACCTGACGGCCAAGTACGGTATTCAAACATTCATGTTGACACTTGAAATTTTGGGTGGGTTTATACTCCCGGCACTATTCACAAGAATTATTGTTCATCCCAATACTATTCATAGGAAAATTTGTTCATCATGGTATTATTCATTGGAAATACTAGTCATAGCAACACTATCATTGAAAATACCGAGACTATTATTCAAAATATTCATACTATTCATACCGGCGTCAGTTTCTTCCCATGAAGGTAATATAGTGGAGGCCCATATCAAATGCTAAATATAGAATGGACCACAACCATGCAGCTGAATAATGTTATGAAGTCCCAACGTGGTCACACTAAAATGTGAGCCCAAAATATGAAAATGGGCCTATGATTGGTGCTCCAATGGCACTATATCTCAAGGAAAATTTCATTTGTCCAAACCCCGGAAAATATTCATCTTAATTTAAGAAATCAAACCTCAACCTTGGTTACAAATTCAGTTAAAACATAATGTCTGTTAAGGGATAGTTGGATATAGAGATCTTTGGTTCTAGAGCCTAATGTAAACCCACCTTATATGATAGTTTGCATATAGGTAGTTATTGTCACTTTCAATAACGTACAAGTCGGTTAATGACCACCAAGAATATATTAGAAATATCGAATGCAATATGAATGTGGTATATCTTAGGTGTTGGTTTTGGAACGTTAGCATTTGTTTATCATGTTCTTTCCAAAAGATAGATTTTCTTGGTTGTGTTTGGTTACATTACAGACATGAATAGAATAAAATAAAAAATAACACCCGTAGCTAAGTACCGGCATGAATGTGAGCCCGTTGGCCTAATGCTGATCACGGGTATCGTGATGCAGTACAAGGTGTTATGCCTCCTTTGGGAGGTGGACTATGGGGGTGTATAAGTTATCCCGGTCTATGGAGGGGGGGGGGGACGGGTATTTGTTTGTTGTCTAGTTTCCTTTTGTTTAGGACAAGATACGTGAGATATTTGATGGCATTCTGGTGTATGTTTCTCATGAGAGTTTTAATGATGGATTTTGGGATTTTTAGATTGGCAAGTTTGTTAATGGAGTGCTCATGTATAGCCCCTCTCACTCCGGCTGTGATGGTGATGAGGGGGTTGGTTTGCCATCCTTGATTTTGTATGGTGTTAATTAGTGAGTCATATTTGGTGTGTTACAGACATATGTAGTTCAATCTGCATATTGAGTGCATCATTTGTTCATATTTAATGAGGAGGCTAATCCCACCTATGATCACACAATATGTTCTACATGTTAGAGAATCATCATACATCTGTCCAGCTTCCGTTTGAACATCGAAGCAAAGTGATTGTCGTTGATGTCAAAGATAGTGCTTTGTAGAGCTTCAAAGCCTTTGAAGTCGGTAGCACTTTCAAATTCAACCAATGTCTCGATAGGTTGGATTTCGGTGAAGTGGGTTGCCTCAAGTTTATCCGTTTCCCATTGCGATTCATCAAATCAGAGGGTCTAGAAAGCGATATGAGTAAAGTACGCACCAAAATCCGGGAGCTTTGCATCCAGCTAGCCAGTGTTGGATGGGAGCTTGTCCCATCCTCGCTAGATGGGTGACACACACTCGGGGGGGGGGGGCTACACCGGCCGGGGTAGTTGGGGGCCGGCTGGACCCCCCAGTGTGGCTGGTACAACACACATAGGAAGAAAAGGAAGAAAAGTAACGCCCGTAGCTAGGTACCAACGTGAATGTGAGCCTGTTAACCTATATATAACACACACATATTTGATGGATGGGTTGAATCTAAACAAGCCCCCTACAATTATTGTCATACTTAATTCTTAACTTCCTAGGAGGCCACTTTCGGACTCATGAATGACCCTTGAAGACAAATATATCCAAATGGTTATTTGGTTCATCATTGCATGCAGATTTAGAGTTTCCACCAAATGGAAGGCTGACAAGTGGCAGAAAAATCCTTGGTTCAAGGTGTTGTGATATTTCGCCATTTTGTTACCAACTTTAATGCATGAATGTTGCATTAATGTTAGATATTACAGAAGCTTCCTCAGCCTTTGTCTAGCTAGGGAGGGAATGATAAGATGTAAGTTGGCTTTTGGGTGTCAATTAGTGTCAGCTTTTTACAAAGGCTCTTGATGGGATTGTGACGGGGTCATTTTTTGGTTACATGTCGCATGACGGGCATGGTCGACTCTTGTGGCTCTATGTCAGGCCTCATAAAATTAGGAGTTCGCATAAATTAAATATATTAGCTTAATTTATGTGCTTTGTGCCCTTGGGGCGCCTAAAATAGGTGTTTTAAAAAAAGAGGCTAGAAAGTGCTCGGAATTCGACAATTGGTGTGTGTTTCGTATGGAGTTGTGTGTGGCGTGTTTTATTGTGTTGACAATGAGAAGGCTTTAATAAGCACGGACGACCGTCAAGAGCACGAACTGTGTGTCGGACTATGCAGACTCATCGTCAAGACGTGTCCTGGGCGTTTTTAGAACATTTTTTTTCTTAATTTATGCGCGCAGCTCTAATTATTTTATGCATTTATTGTATCTATTTATAGAACGCCTAATTTAATGAGGCATGCTCTATGTGCGGCAGTTGGCGGCATTCCCTAAAGCGGGTCAGTGGTGAAGACATTCTTTTAAAATAAAAATAAAAATAAAAATCATTAAAAAAGTAACCTGTCAGTTGGTGTTTGTTGACATGGTTTTTTTGTGGTATTGTTCTCCCTCTTTAGTATGACATGTTTGGGAAAGACCAAAAAGTTGTATTATCAAGGAGCCGTCTTCTCATTAATATGACAAATGGCGTAAAGTTGTCGTATTCTTGAGGGAATAAGAAAACATAAGTAATATGAGCTTAAAATATATATACAACGAGTTTAAGCAATATAGATGGTATGAAATAATAACTTATAACTCCAAACAAATACAAATATTCTCAAGAACTCTTGAAATAGGAGTTCAAAGATTTTTGGTGTTGCCTACCCAAGTTAGCAACTGTCATTTTATCTAAATTCCCTACTAACTTTTGAAAACTAATAATTCCATTGACACAAGAATATAAAGAGTTCTCTAATAAGAAACTAGACAACAATGATGCATGATGTTTAGCATCACTAAGCTTTAATGCAGGTAGAGCAACATCATCCACATCTATTGAATGTAGCTCAACATTAAGATCAAAGTCTTGTGCATAATTGATTCTCAAAGTAGCATCCACCAACTCATCAATACTCAATTCTAGCTCTAACCCTAACCATGTCAGCAAGAGGCCACTCTAACCCTAACCATGTCCATTCTACACTACACTAAATAGTATGTTTAGTGTTGGATTACATTCGGAGTTACTCACTCCTATATCTTTTTACTATTAATGTAATTTTTTACCAACGAAGGTCGAATTGGGTTGTTGGACATTATAGAACATTAACATCTTTACGTGGTAAAAAATTACATTAATAGTAAAAAGATATAGGAGTGAGTAACTCCGAATGTAATCCAACACTAAATATACTATTTAGTGTAGTAACCCTAATTATCATTAAGTTCCCAATTATAAATGAAGTTCCCAAGTAGTTCCCAAGTGAAAATGGATGTATTTTAGATGTACATAACATAGATGAAAGGAATTTTAGCATTAACTACCTCTTTAATATGACAAAACGGAGATTCTATATGTCGCATTATCGAGTGTTGTAGTTGTATAAAAGAGGGAGTTTTGAACTAAAAAGTTTGGTCTCGCAAAAGTGTGTCGTAATATCGAGGGTGTCGTATAAACGAGTGTCGTATTAACGAGGTTAGATTGTAGCTTATGTGTTTGGTTTTTTTTTGCAACCCCTTGCTAATTAACGATCCTCCCAATACTATATACATCTAGTAGTGACTAATGGGTGTAATGGGTGGTCGTATTGTCCACCCTAATTGGGATAGGAGTGGTGTAGAATGGCGTATTTATTTAGTTTTCGGTTTGTAGCTTTGGCGGGGGACCCATCACTACAGTAAGTGAATTCGGATATTTGCACTTTGAGGTTTGGGTTGGATGTGAAGGGTGGTTTAGTTGTCGGTGGGGCTCCTAAGAGACATAGTACCGTAGCTCTCTAGCAACTTGGGCAAAAAATAATTATTTTTGAAGGTGCCTAAATTTTTGGGAAATTAATTTCATTGAGTGTCCAAAAAAAAAAGAAATAACATTCAAAGAGTGCCTAAAATCACAATAATGCAAATGACATAGTTTCTCACAAAGACCACTCCGTATAACTCTCACACAAAGCAAAACCCTTACATACAAGTAGAAGACAAACTTCAAGGTAAGGAATGTTGGTTAAGGGAAGTGTTTAGGTTAATCGTAACCACCATAGATGAAATTAGGAAAACCATCCATGAATTATAGGAATGACTTGGATGAATATCTAACTTGTTTTAAATTACTTTTTGAATCTGCCCAACTTTAGAATATTAGTTTATGGGCTGCCTAACTTACTTTCGCACTTTAATTAATTATTAGGCAGAAAGGTGCCCAACCTGCTAGAGAGCTACGGTATATCTTGTCAAAGTCAAGCTGGGCATTTACATCTTGGTAGATAACATGTGCAATGGACTAGCCACGAGGGGATGGTGTTGTTAGGTGTGCGATCCTTAGTTTTGCATACATCGATTAGGGTGATGCATTGGGTTATGGGGTGGGCAAGGAGTGTGTGTGCTACTTATTGTGCCGGTTTGTCCTTATGTTGTTTATATGCTTATTTGTGCAACATGATAGTAGGTGGAGGCATGTGTCATTTTGGAAGGATGTGCATAAGTTACATGTTGGGGATATGTCTTGTTTAAGGCTGTGTTTTTTGTCGGTAGTTCCCTAAGTATCTTCCATATCAAAATTTGAGGGTTTGTGTAACTTGCGCATTAGTAATCCAAGGGGCATCTCAAAATAGGTTTGACCATTTTATGTGTATATTGGTGTTAGAGAGCCATTTGTCTACATAGGGTAGCGTAATTTTTGCCACCCATGATATGTATCTAAGTGGTGTTGCAAACACCAATGATCCAACTTCACAAAGTTGTTTGAGCTTCAATATGATATGATTTTAGGTGTAGTTGATGTTGCTCTCTTCAAAAACGTTGCCATCTCTAATTTTAAGAGAATAATAGGAGTAGAATCAGTTGAATCTACAAAAGGTTATTGACATATGTGTGATATCATGTTTTTTTAATTTGTTTTAATATTGAAGTGGAAGATGTGTTACAAAGATAATATATATATATATATATATATATATATTCTACTGTTGTTCTATACAATTTGGATTTGCTTAGTTTTTTCCTAGTTTTGTTTCATACATATTGTCAATAAACAATGTATTGCCCATCTCTTTTCAATTTCATAACATTATTCAGATCCATATCAGCGTTCTGTGGGACTGGCAGTATTCTGCAGAATATTCCTTGATATTTCCCACATTCAGATTTGAATGTGGGAAATATCAAGGAATATTCCGCAGAATACTGCCAGTCCCACAGAACGCTGATATGGATCTGAATAATGTTATGTTTAGCATGACATTCACATTCTTGTTGAATCCACAGTTGATTACAACTGTAGTAAGTTAGGTAATGTAAACATGATAAGTGTTCAAGGATTCACTCTAAAGATCCACTATCTAGGTAGCCGTGCAACATTATATGAGTTTAACTGTAATACCCCTAATTACACTCGTGTTAGTTCGTACATGGTATGAAGAGTCCACCCCCTGGATTCAAACTATGTAAATGTCTCTTAAAAGTAAAAGCACTTCATTCTATGGACGACTTAAAGTCGGAGATGACTTCTGGCCTTTGTGATGAACTCCGAAGTGCTCAACCATTCAAGTTTCAACCACTACTTGTGGGCATGTTCTATACACGAATATTTCAGAATTCAAATTTTGACACTAGAGTTAAATTGAACATGTTCTTCACATTTGTAGTACACCGTTTATGGAATTTAGTGTCACATGCATGTAATGGTGTCACTTACCCTATTTCGAGGCGTATGCTAGGTTAACCCAATGATCAACAACTTCATCATTAGTGTCACCTCATCAAACTTGGAGATCAATGTTACATACTGGTCTACAAGTTGACTAAAGTGTACAAAAACAACACTTGCCATTAGCACGTTGAATGAATACCTTCCCCTTGCATACTAAAGTGCAAAACTATCATCTCAAGTATCCCAATATGCTACGCTTAATGTCATAATGCAAATTATTTGTTCACATAAAAAAATTTAATCATGTTGATGAATAGTATCATATTGGCAATCAACAGACGTGACACTTTGAGACCTCTAGGCATCTAGTTTAGGCCTTTCGCAAATAGTGTACGGGACACGAAATACCATTAAACGGTGTAGTTGTGGTGGAATAGGTGGACGTGTAGGGATAGAAAGAGGAGAGATAAAGTGAAGATGAGGAGATAAATGGCTTGTTTGCAGATGGGTTGGGATGGCACATACCAAGGGTTTGTAAGGCAGTAAATGTTACCCATCTTCGAATCCTATTAGAGGAGCCAAATCAATTAGTACATTTTTATATATAGCCAAATGTTTCTAAAAATATTTGATGAAATAACAACGATGATGTTGATAGTTCCAACTATATAGATGTAGTTTAAAATTCACCTTGTACAACTTTCAGTTGTATGCTCACTCCAAAGCAAACATTTAAATTATACCACATTTTATAATACATATTGGAATTGACTTGGAACCCCAATGCTTTAAAGCTATCGTTTACCCCTTATTCTTTCATTGGAGTTCACATAGGTCAATGTCACAAAACAACAACAACAACAACAACAACAATATAATAATAATAATAAACATTATTTAAAGTGAACATGCAAGGGACAATTTTAATTGCCCCCTCCCCCTAATACATATCAATATTCAAATAAACAACTCATAAACAGTTCTCAATATCCATATTCAAATTAACACATATGTGGCAACACATCATAAATTATAAATAAACATTCCTCCACCAAATCCAACTTGGGACATAACATTATTCAGATCCATAACAATGTTATGTGGGACCGACAATATTCTACAAAATATTCTCCACATTCAGCTTGAATGATGGAATATTCTGCAAAATACTGTTAGTCCCATAGAACATTGTTATGGATCTGAATAATGTTATGGAAGAAACATGTCTCTTATAAATAACTAAAAAAACTTCAACAAGATTCGGTAAACTGAGACTCACATTTTGAAACGTTAAAGGGTTTAGGCGTCATTGGATTTCCAGCGCATGAAAAATATCCTCGTCTCTTGTATCGCTTTTTGCTGGATTTGTGACTGGAGTCACAAGATCAGATAAGTGGCTTATGATTGCACGGTCGAAGAAATTACCACAGGAAATATCTTATTGTTTTTGGAAGGATTGATTGAAAAATGAATCATCATGTCCACATTGAATTTACTACTACTTCGTTTGAACTTTTCAAGTACAGTAGTTCACACTCACGGGTCATGGCGACCAGATTTGGGCAAACCAACCCATACACTCATTCCACCTTTTTGATCTCACTTGGATCATGATGAATGCTTTCATCACGTCTGGCAACTCATCACAGTTCCACACCATCATACTGGTCTATTCGGAAGAGTGAAACTGAAGAACCAACTCCATCTTGAATTCTTTGGCGGGATGAACAGCTGCAAAAACTGTCCAAAAATAGATTGAATCATCTCCTCCGAACTCACGGGCTGTTTCTCTTGCATTGGCGAGGGAGAATTGTGCTTAGAATTTTTAAAGAATGGCTACTATCATGCACAAGTGTGCCCAACCCATGACGTCACATGCCTCGCATGTTTGAACATAAGCTTTAAACAAAAATTTAGGTGCAGAATTATTTCACTGCACCACCATCATAGTTCAAGCCTTGAAGGGGTTCGGTGGGGTTTCCTTGCCTTGAGCTTAGTTCACATTTTTGCGAGTTTGGGTTACCGAGTTTGCGAGATTTTGTGGTGTAAGTTTGTTTGCAGTGGTTAGGATTTATGAGTGGCTGCAGAAATCGAAGCAGAATCGGCGTGGTTTCTGTATTCTTGTTTGGCCGAGGTTCGTTTTTTTCTTCTTCTTTCTGGCAATGGATTGAAGCTTTCTGGGAGTTTGGGGTGGAATCAACTTAGTTTACATTTTCGCTCTGTTGGGTTACCGAGATTTCGAGGTTCTGTTGTGCGTAAGTTTTGTTTGGCCAAGTTTTTCTGTTTGTTCTTGTTTGGTCGATTTTGTACGGTTTCGTTCTTTCAATGGATTGAAGCTTTTGTGGGAGTTGTCATGTGGGGAGAATTTTTGGCGTTCTGATAGACCAACGTTAGAAGATCCTGGCCAAGAATCTAGGTTTTGCGGTGTGGGCTTTGGTTTGGGGGAGGCGACAGAGTTAGGCTGGGAAATCACTTAGGAGATTTTCGCACAAATTTGTGAGGGTGAGGGTTTGGGATTGGGATTGGGATTCGGATTGGGTCCTTTCTTTCTGTTATTATAGACTTGAAACTTGAAGGAGAAGGGGAAGGGAAGGGGAAGGAAGCAAAACGCCATGGCCATGGTGTGCCGTGCGAGTTTAGTGTTTGCCAAGAGCAGAGCAAGTTCGGGTAGTGCGATCAGGGCGGTGGCAGTGCCGCCGGAGAAAGTTGCAACAAATGACACTACATCTCAAGTTTCCCTTCGGTTGCCCTCTTCGACCAGCAGCAGTGTTCAAAGCCAGCTCGTCCTCATGCGCCATGGTAATCATTCACACAACAATGAACACAGTCATATAACGATCATGTCTACCCCGTTGTTTCAAAATTTTCAGCTCAAGAACAGAATGCTGTATTATGAAATTTCTTGATAATGGGGAGAGGAGGATCAAATCATCACCTTCCTGCTGCATATCTGAAATATATGTCAACTGGAAGATTCTCTTCGTTTTCATCTGCCACAACCTAGTGTGGCATCTGCATTTATACCCACTTTACACATGTTTAGCATCATGAAATGGGCGAATGGGTGCAAATTTGTTTGGAGGAATTGCACCGAGGTTATCAGATAGTTGTACAGATCATTTCTACCTATTTGTTGCAAATTTGCAGCTCAAGAAGAGACTAGTGTATTATGGAACGCATTTTGAGGTTCTCATTCTTCTAGAGTTATTAAATCAGGACAGCAGGATTAAATCACCTTCCTGCTGCATATGTGAAAACTATGTGAAATGGGTTAGTATTATGAAATGGGAGAATGTGTGCAAATTTATCATGGGGAATAGCACTGAGGTATTTGGGCTTCTATGGATGCTGTTGTTGATGTTGTTTGTCAATTTGGGTACAGGTGAAAGCATGTGGAATGACTTAAAGCTCTTCACAGGGTAAGGATCACTCCCTTTCTCCTACTTAAAAATGCTTTGTGTGCCAACGCTTGCCCTAACCCATGAGCTGAGCAAAGCAGAGCTTTCATCTCTTATGGAAGCAATTGAAGGTCTCTTTATGTTGCATAATGTTTGTGGATATTTTTGGAGATTGTGCTTCATCATCCTCTTCAATTCATAGGTTGAAGACCATGCTTAACCTGGACTCTCGCCTGCAGGGATGTGGATATTCCACTCACAGAGAAAGGAGTGATGGAGGCATTGGCAGGTGGGCGAGCAGTCTGTGAAATTGACTTCGACATTATTTTCACCAGCCGTCTTGTTCGGGCCAAACAAACTGCTCTTATTGCTATGACCCAGGTTTGGATCCACAACCTTTTGTATATGCCGAAAGCATATATCATTGTATGTGCGTTCGCAGGTTATGACCAGTGCTGTCTGGTATATAGGTGGACTCATGGTATCAAAGAACCTACCTATGGGTATCAAGATTGTAATACCAGTCAAATACTGATCTTTGGTGGGTATGTCAAGGTGAGAAAATCTTTTTATACCCAAGTCTTTAGTTGGGTCAATGCCATCCTAAGCATATTGATACTAAGGTGATTTCGCCTAGGTATGAAGGTTCTTGCATCGTATATAGACCTGAATAGTATTGAAAACTAAAATACATTCAAATAACCATACCCTATTGGTATCAAAAAATGTAAAGTCTTCATCATAGATACCTAAATGGTATAAAGAAAAAGACGATACTAGACTAACAGTGGTTATCACAACTATTAAGCATGATTGTCGGGGCATTGGTGACTCGGGCTATCTTGACCCTCAACCTGCCGCATTGAAGTTTCCTACATTGAAGGCGTCCATTATGACCTTGTGTGAAGGCGATCTTGGTCCTCAAAGAATTCACTAACAAGATGCATGGGTGTGTATATGAGCAGAGCAAGTTCAAGCGAGTGCCTGTATTGGTAAGGGGTGGATTCTATGGAAAAGGCAAGACAGGTGATGCAAATCGCATACGTCTGCGTGATGCGGCTGCGAAAGCCCTTGACACAGCCTCTTGCAGAATGGTCCCTGTCTATGCTGACCCTGCCCTAAATGAACGCTGTTATGGTAACCTTCAGGTGAGCTCCTGCTCACAAGATGCTCAAGTTTTTGTTGCCCATATATCATCCTGAGCATCCATTTTACTACCTAGAAATTCATGAAATTCAAGTTCCGAGCTGATTCAAATTAGATTGTACTTAATCCCCCTTTCCACTAAAGAGGCTGAGAGCTTGAGAGCTTGAAGAAAGGATCCTTCTCTTTGGCAAGGGAGTTCCTAACACATGTTTGTTCACTCAAAGCCACTTTTATACTTGAGCTTGCAAACTTGAGAGAGTCAACTTTTTACCGGGCTTAGAATGCTTAGATGGCGTAAGCCTTGATGGATCTCAGTGGAATGACTACGACAAGCTCTTGGTCAAAATCCTAACCCACCTCCTTGAGGTAGCTAAGGGATGTCGAGAGTTTGAGCTCTTATTTTGTCGGCCCTAAGCCAATGGGATTCCAAGCATTCCTTGACTTGTCACGATTGCTTCTTTGTTTAGTAACACCCCCCCTTGATATCTCACTTTGAGCATGGCCAGTTTCCACTTGCTCAAACTATTAAGAGCTTGAAGATTGGTCAAGCTCTTAATAGTTTAAGCTTTGGCTGAAAGCTTGTCAACTTCAAATTTCAAACTTTTGACTATTCCAAGCATGGCTTGGCGTCAGATAACTTTGTTTAGATTAGAAACAGTTGTTTAAGTTCACCTTTTATAAGTGAAGGTAGTTCTGGGTGCTTCAATAGATGAACTGTGGCCAATGGAGGGGGGATTGTGAAGGCACTGTATTCTACATTCCTATGTAGTGAATATATCCCTTCTTTGTTGGCTTCCAATCTGTTTGATTGTAAAACAGGATCCAGGTGAAGTTGCACCACAAAGTGTGTCCACACTTTGATGGTCATTCCATGTGTCAAAATGTCTTATTGAGTATCTGAATGGTTCACATTGAATAGCATAATATAATGTTCACAATATCTTTCAGTAATTTAGAGCTGGTACATTTTGAACAGGGCTTAAACAAAGCGGCAGCAGCTGCGGAGTTTGGTGAGGAAATGGTGACCAAATGGCGTCGAAGTACTGACACACGGCCTCCTCAAGGGGAGAGTTTACAAGTAAGTGACACAAGTTGTCAAAGAATAGTTGAGATTACATACATATCACCGCATTCCTACACATGCCAACTATGGTATATAAAGTATAATACCTTCGATTGGTTATTTTATGGAGTTTCTAATCATCCATTTCTCCTGGCAGGATACATTCACACGCTCAGTTGGCTTCTTCCAGTCAACAATAGAACCACGGTTGAAGGAAGGCCGCAATGTTTTCCTTGTTGCGCATGGAAATGTACTACGGTGTCTCATCTCCCATCTTGCAGGATTATCAGACCTTGAAATGCTCCGTCTACAGGTAACATATGAAATGCATCTTATTACTTTTAGAAATAATTCCTAGTTAAGTTTGGTGCTGAGACCCAATACTTACTTTCTACAAAATGCTTTCCTTTGTGGACCATGCTTCCCGAACTCTGGCATGAACTATTTCTTAAATCAATCACTGATTTGTTCATCATTCTGTGCAGATATTGACTGCCTTGCCATATGCATACACCTACAATGGCAACGAATTTGCAGAGTGTTGTATTCTTCCCCCACTAGATGGAGCAAACCACCCCATTGACAATTTGCCACTTGGAATCTCATCTGTTTTGAAAAGAGGAGAAATGGACTCCTTGATATGATTGACCCTTTCCTATTACCTGCCACTTCCACTTTTTAAAGGGTTACTTTGTTGCAGAGATGAAGACTGACAAGTATATTTCTTCACATTGAAGGGGTTTAGAGGTTGTGAATATTAGTTGTCTGTAGGTTCATGTAATATTTCCATAGACATGTTGTAGACTAGATTTAAGTGACCCAGCCAAGATAGTGCAGGGCCTCATACCCACTGCTGTCAAATAATCTTTTTCACCTGCCAAGCTGGTCAATCTTGTGAGAGCGATATGTTTCTTGCTTTTGGAGATCCAACAAGGTTGACCTCCCGGAACATGATATTATGAGCAGAAGGTTGGACTTTGTCAATGAGCGGAGTGATGAATGGTGAATATATGTTTGACAATACCCCCAGATATCATTCGATTACAACTGTTAGGTGTTCATGCTACCTGCCCACCTTGCAAGTTGCAATCGTGATTGATGTCATGTCAACTGAATGTTTATACATGGATTGGGTTACACATGATTTTCTTATAGATGTCTCTAAATTCACAACTTGTTACATGGAAACAGCTATTATCAGAAGTGTGCAAATTACAAAGTATCAACCTGAGCTATGGGTATGAAGGGATATCAAATTAGAGGTAGAGGAAATGGTGGGAAATTGAGCAGATTTAAATATCTGGGAATTTGACGCCCTGTGAACAAGAACAGTTGTACTTGATCCACATCTGCTGTGAATGTTACAAAGTTGAGTACTGCCAAGCATTAATTGCAGGTCTCTCACATGTTGTTGCACTTTCACAAACTTTGATATGGTCTCTTGTTGCTGCACCTCTATGGCAAACATGTTCCAAGATTCACGTCTGGAAATTTCTCCTCAGAAGTTGCAAGATGATAGCTGAGCTTAGTTGAACGCTCAAGTTGCTTGTGAAATTCAATCTTGCAAGACTCCTGGAGTGTTCTGAACACTACCTATCTATCAAGTATTCGAGTGGAATGGGACTGTTAGGTATATTAGCCCACCCACACGTACTGGTGCGGGCCACCAGTGAATGGTTCCTACCAGCACTGGTTACATCCAGAGGCTATTACTGGCCAAACTGGAACTAAAAGTGGCCCTGCTGGTAGGAGCCGTTCACTCGTCGCCCACACCAGTAAGTGTGGCCATGCTATAAGTTTATGCACTAATGGGCAAGGATGATGAAATCATGGCACATTGTTCTTAAAGAGTACAATGATCTGCAATTGTGCAGGCAATCAAACCAGGTGAAAGCAAAATAGGTCGATTGAACACATTTAAGTCCTTGGAACACATTCATGCAGGTGTCTCAGAAATGCAACCTTGGATGCAGTTCTTCGAATTGGGGTAATATATCCTAAATCTTAAAATCTTAAACGTTAAACCGTAGCCCTTAACCCATCTTGAAAATGTAGCATCTCTCTGATCAGAGATCCTGCGGGGCTCAGATTGGCGACTTGCAAGCAGGCCATCAAACGGACACTGCACAAATAAACTGTTCAAGCTTTCGTAGGAGAACTATAAGTTATACCTGAGGATAGATTCTATCTTTGGATCCAAGTTCACACGAAGTCAATGGAGGCCACTACCAATCCCCAGGATTTCCGATTGACGCGCCGAATGATACACGGTGGGGTGGGCTCCACCTTCTACGAATTGCATTTTACTATATTAAATTGAAGATTGTCGCTTACCTCCAAGCTTAAGCAGGTGCATCTAGCAATGGGTAACTTGTGTGGAGCTGAGAAGTCGAAAAGGAGGTTCCTCGTGAAGATTGCAATTTCATACAACATCCACGGCCTTCTCCAATCTAGAAGGAAAGCTCAAGAGAAATCAAACGTCAGCAGATTCTTGCTTTCTGGTACTAAAAACCCTAATCGCCTGGTTTGTTTTGAATTTGCTACATAGTTTGCTTTACTTTGCAGATTAGGAGAGATGGTGTCCTCGAAAGCAGAGCAGAGCAACCCATTCACCTTTGCTTTGGATTGTAGCATGTCCCTGTTTGGTAGTTCGGAGGTTTCCTGAAGAACTGCCTTGAGAGTAATTGGATAGTTAACCCCGCAGTTCTGTACACCCATGTTGTTGTTGTTTTCCCAATCTTTGTAGGTTTGTCGTTGCACTTTGTCCCATTCCGTCCTTGGATGCTTCACTTGCCCTACCTCTCCGTCTTAAAGCATATGAACTTCTATTGTCACCTGAACACTTGATGATGTACATACACAATTGAGCTACAAAAAAGAA
Source organism: Polytrichum formosum (assembly GCA_964035585.1). NCBI lineage: Eukaryota > Viridiplantae > Streptophyta > Polytrichopsida > Polytrichales > Polytrichaceae > Polytrichum > Polytrichum formosum. Next base: position 11,259,825 of record OZ037935.1, on the reverse strand, counting down.
GTGTCGTAATGGTTTCTGAAAAACTGCCTTGAGAGTAATTGGACATTTAACCCCGCAGTTTGTGTAGATCCATGTTCTTGTTTTTCCGAATCTGTGTAGGATCGTGCTTGCACTGTGTCCCATTCCGCCCTTGGATGTTTCACCATGATGACCAAAGCATCTACATCTACCCAAAGCAACTTCTACGGATCACCTGAACACTTAATGATGTGCATATACGATCGAGCCATACAAAAAATTGTTGTAATGTAACCGAGCACTCTTCGATGTACTTCTCTTCTCCTCTATGTTCATTCTTATACAGTCAGAGGGATTCTAGTCTTTCCAATGCTGGTTAAATTCACCTTCTCACCTAATTGACAAACTCTGGTCGGATGCACACAGATGCCTCAAAATGGAAATTCAGGAATCTTCTGTTACACCATGGACATCGACCACTACAATTGCAACGCTCGTCATTGTGACATTCTCATTGATCATTTACACATGGTGGCGACATCCGCTGTATGGACAAAACAGAGGGCCGAAGATTTTTCCAATTGTTGGTTGCCTGCCTCAAGCTCTTATGAACTGTGACCGAGCGTACGACTGGTCAACGGATGAGCTCAAGAAAACTCCAACAATGACCATGCGGATTGTCTTGCCAGGATTCGAATTCGTCGAGACTGCCAACCCTGCCAATGTGGAGTACGTCTTGAAAACAAAGTTTGAGGATTACACAAAGGGAGAATGGTTCCGCACTAACTTGTTCGATGTGTTCGGCAACGGGATGTTGAATGTTGATGGCAGTGCATGGAAATTGCAACGCAAAGTAGCCATGCAAGAGTTCAACACACGTACACTTCGAGTTTTCTTAGTGCAAGTCGTCCAAAGCGAGCTGAAGAGCCGAATGGTTCCGATCCTCGAATCCTTTTGTGACAAGCGTGAGGATCATATTGACATGCAAGACCTTTTGTTGCGATTTACATTCGATACAATTTGCCAGCTTGCCTTCGGAATGGACTTCGGGGGGCTGGAGATGTCTTTACCCTCCATTCCCTTCGCAAAAGCTTTCGACGATGCAGTCATCAATTGCACTCTTCGTTTCTGGAGTACCTTCCCTCCATGGAAGGTCAAGAAATACTTCAACATCGGCAGTGAGAAGATCCTCAAAGACTCCTTATCCGTGATAAATGAATTTGCATCAACCGTCATTCAAACCCGTAGGAAGGAGATCTCAAATGGTCAAGGCGATCATGAACGCTTAGACCTCCTTTCGAGGTTCATGCATGTTGCAGATGAAGCCGTCATGGGGTTCAAACAAGACCCGACGTTGAAACTTGACATTCGAAACAAGTCAGGTGACCAAGCTTCCGATCTGTTTCTTCGAGACATCGTCATATCCTTCGTCCTGGCTGGAAGAGACACATCCGCATCGGGGTTAACATGGTTTTTCTGGCTACTTTCACAAAACCCCAGAGTTGAGAGTGCCATTCTTAGAGAGATCCAAGCCACCTTGGCTTCAAGGAAAGCATCAGAAACTAAAACATCAGATGATGGTGGCGGCGATGATGAATTCCTCTTCTCGTTTGAAGAGCTCAAGGGAATGCATTATCTTAGTGCAGCTTTGACAGAGTCGATGAGAATCTACCCTCCGGTTGCAGATGACTCAAAGGAATCGGAAGTGGATGATGTGCTCCCAGATGGAACTAAGGTTTGCAAAGGGACAAGGATTTCATTCCACATATATGCCATGGGTAGAAACCATCACATCTGGGGAGACGATTTCCTGGAGTTTCGTCCCGAGAGGTTTATTGAAGATGGTGTTTTCGTTCCTCCCAGTCCGTTCAAGTATCCGGTGTTTTTCGCTGGTCCAAGAATCTGCATCGGCAAGGACATGGCCATGATTCAGATGAAGCTCATCGCTGCCGCTTTGATCTATATGTATACTTTCGAGGTGCGACAAGGCCATCGCGTCCAGCATGACTGGAATTTGACCATGAAGATCAAGGAGGGTTTGCCAGTGCGAGTGCGGCGACGGCGGTGAAGAAATAAAATTAAGGTTTCCTCGTTCACACATCAAAACTATACCCAATTGACGTCTTGTGTTGCAAGTGTGTTAATAATTTTAATATTTGGCATCTCAAAGTCTTTATCCCAAATGCTCAATGCTTCATAGACATTCAATCAATGTCACAGTACATTGCTTCCGAGTCTAATATTGAAAACATGTATCTTATATCCAATACAAACTTCTAATGGTAGAAATCTTCCATTACATATTCAACTAGGAATGCATGAAAATTAACCATGCATATAGTTCGCCAGAAGGACTCGCTGACCAACTGCACCATGGCTAGGTACAATTCGACAACCAACAACTGATGGACGTGGGCTTGGCAACAATCGCTCCCATGCTCCATTTGCCACCTGCAACCATGGCTCCATTCAATAGTCCATTCAACCATTGTCAATGTTTGGTGCAATAGTGATAGACTACATGCGTGAGTCGTGCAAATCTTGTGTGGCAGTCAGGGTGATCGATTTGTACCGACTTGGTCGCATTGGGGTGCCTTGCCGACATCCACTCCCATGTGTCACCACCGCACTTCGGTAGGAGGAACTTGCACCCTGCACACAACCCTATCTTGTGACGACAATGCACCAACCTAGGAAAACTTGGCTAGCTGCCACATTTGCCAATTTGTTCAACAAAAATCATTGCTTGAGGCAACACACATGTGCAACCGAAGCACGTGTTACACGCCCAGAATTGGACTCTTCCGATTCAAAACAAGGTGGACGCAATCATCGCGCTCCTTACATGGACCCGGCTCGCAATTACTGGAGAAGCAACTCTAGGCAGTGTTTGGGTCCATACAATTTACACATGATTGTCGTATTGTTCTTATGTTTTGGGATTGAAATCAAAACCGATTCATCCAGATTGCAAGTCATTTGTGCATGATTGATGATGGAGTTGTTCATTGAATGAAGTCATTTTGTGCAACAACCATTGGCATTTTCTTCTTCTTTTCGATTGCCGCTTTGATGATCCCCCTCATCTTGTTTGTATGTTCACCTAGCTTCCTTAGATATTGCCCATGTCATAGAGGAGTTGAGAAAAGTTTTGGGGTATTGGGAGGCATCACACCTCTCTATGTCACTATTGGGAGATACAATCTCAACTCGAATTATGAATTGTTGTGGCAGTTGATACGTTTGCTCTGACTGGAACAAGTTAGATTCGCAATGGCGAATGCATGTTGTACACTACTTTGGGCATATATGATTTTGTTCTTCATAACTACTATTTGTTTAGTGGGCCCTCGGAATTTAACAGTCAAACACTTGGAAAGCTGAGCCTCATGCTTAGCTTTTCAAGCATCCGCATGTTCTATTCCAGGGCCCACTAAACAAATAGTGGGTGTTGAGTAATGTGTTGAGCTGTTATTGGTGCAACACATACATTTATAAATGTCCCTTCATTGTTATAGTCTACTAAGGGCACGCAATTATTATATTGTAGATGTTGTAATATAGAAAGACTGGAGGAGGAGCTTGACGCAGAAGGGGAGGGTGAACGTTCCCTAAAGAAAAATGCAAATTGGCAGAGAGGCCCTTCCTCAAACACCGGAGGGTGCACCTTTCATTAAAACCCTAAATCACATGCGTTTGCAACATACTCTTAAAATCCCCTATATGCAAGGTTTTTTTGTAAAATGAAGCAATACACGTACAATTTCAATAATGAAAATACAAATGACAATATGTATACATAGAAAATCATATTCATATGTAATCTTTTACATAAGTATTCAAATATATTTTTGAATAACAAATGACCCCTAATCATATGTATAATGCAAAACCCTATCATTCATCAATAAAGTGGTTGAAGACTTTTTCATCCCTTAGATGTAACTCATAAGCATCTAAGTATGGAGTATATGTCATAGAAACTATTGCACTTATTATTTCTAAGTCTACCATCTAATATAAGTAAGCTCGTATAGTCCACTTGTTGTTGGTTCCTTTTTTTTTACCAATGTAAGCCAATATTTTAAATTTAAAAAACTTATGTTATAAAGTCTAGTGACATTGCCATACGAGTACAAACATTGTATTTTTTTTTAAGGTTTTCCACATATTCGCATAGATTATAATTTGTGTAGCATATGTATACATAATATGGCAAAGTTTAAATAAATACTCCTTTTGTGCACTTACATATAGTTGTATGTGTTTAGTATAGTGCATCCCCCAGGTGTCAAACATGTGGGAATGCCTGGATGGCAAGGCGACCCCCAAACATCATCCAAAGCATTGGGAGGACATCCAATAGCAAATGCATGATACTACAGGATGAATGTCATCACTGCATTGGGGTTGATGTATGCTAATTGTGGGTGTTGGGTGGAAGCAATGTTCAAGATTGAAGCCCTCATTTGAGTTTCATTTTGAAGGGCTCTCAAATTTTAGCCCTTCATTTGAAGGGTTGGTTCAAATCCAAGACGTCAATCCAAGAATATAGAAATGAAATATAAAACTCATATTAAACTTGTGCATGAATTATATGGAACATGCTTTCAGTACAATGTGAAGAATTAAGAATCAACCATGTAACTCCACTTCTTGTAGTGACAATGCCCTACGTTTGTTGGTTCTTATGGCAGTTTTCCAAGATTCAAAAATGCCATTCCAATCCATGATTTCAACTCCAAACCCATTTAGACTACCCCTCATTAAAGCATCTCGTGTGTCAAGGTTGAGTCTAGTTCTCCTTTTGCTCTTAACCCAATTCTGCTTTGAAAAATCACACTCACAAACAACAGTGCTAGTTGGGATCACAAGTATGGCTTGCCATAGTGACATTAGAGTTGGCCAATTAATCATGAACTCCCGGTTATTGCCACCAAAAACCCAAGCTTCGTGCATACCTCAGAGTTCACAAACAGAAGATAACATCTCCACGAATTCTAGCAATTCCACATTGCATTGATGAACAAGGTCATGGCTCCAACGGAGATGTGTCACCAACCGATTCAGCCATTGCTCGGTTAAAGGATCTGGAGGAGAGGAGCATCCTAGGGGAGTCTAAGAGATTACAAGTTCAGGGACGGAGGTGGTAGCGAGGAAGCACAGGGAGGGACTCTTGACTCTTGAGTCTTTGCTCTCCAGGGACGAATGAAATTTGACTGATTGATTTTCGTATGAGCAGTGCTTGACGGGCATATTATATTGAGGAATTCAAGCGACGTCTTCATTTTCAATTTGGGGTTGCATTTTGAAGGGTTGTTTGAAGAGAGGTATATTTTGAAGGACCGAATCGCATTTGAAGGGCATTGAAGACTTCAATCTGCAGCACTGCTGCACCTCCTACAGTCGGCTGCAAATTTAGATAATGCATGTTTGTGGAATTTCTGTCCACGCATGATCTTCCACATGCCATTTTTGCAGAGTCCTTCATGCCTTCATCTATCTTTCAAGATCTTAAACATTCTTGCCACACATGAAGGAGGTAACTTTTTGGCAAATTCCAGTCCTCCCGACTGCAAGCTCTCCATTGTTGCCACACTGCGATCTCACTCATTTCATGCAATCTCTTAAATACTCCTCAACAACACCATGGGCAAGAGGGTAAGCCCAAGAGGGCAAGAGAATATAATTCCTAAGATTAAAAAAACACTTGATCTTTGATTTGTTTGGCTATGTATGACTTTCATAATTTGGTGGGACATGTCAAAAATACTCGTGTCACTGGCCTTGTTATTTTCCAAATTTATAGTAATTTTTGTAACAGAAAGGTAATTTAGGGTTCCAACCACTCTAAGGCCCATATCTAAAAGTCTTAATAGATGATGTTGATCGGTTTGCTCTAGACGGTGTAAAATTTTATTAGTTCAAAGTGCAGGAAAATGTTTTTGGGGATAAAACAAATATACCTTTAAGAATATAGCTTTGAAAAACGCTCGCAACCACTTTTTGGCTTCTTGGACATTGGGGGTTAAGGTACTATGACACTCGAACTTCCGTCTTGATAGGGAGGATAAGTCTTGTATGTAGTGAAGTGAACAGGTAGTACATTACATCCAAGTAGATTACCATGAGTAGGACGAAAAACCCTTACTGACAGCAATAAATCTCGGAAAGAGATGAGCTTTCATTATCAAGAGGGACTCCTCCTACTACCAAGGATCAACGACCGGCCCTAATGTGGGCATGGTGTAAAGTTCCAACCCTTGGGTTTGTGACACTCCACCAAACCCGTCTTAGGGCCAGTTTAGACTTTGGTGAAGAAGTGCATTGATTAGTCAGGGATTCCAGTCCAAAATTTGAGACAATTGTTGGTGTGGCAAACAAGATGGGAAAACATCCAAAAAAAAATGCCTCAAGTTGGAGTTTCTATGGAGGCCAAGTCTCTTGTCCGAGGGTTTGAGGTTGCCCAAGAACTTGACCTCTGGAGAACTCCCTAGCCAAAAAGGTTGCCATGATGGCAGCCATGCCATTTTTTTCATCTATGCTTGACGTTCCCCACCAGAGAAGTCTCGGCCATAGTGTAAACCCCGACCAATGAAGTACCCATTTCAAAGCCAATCATATTGCTCCATTCCATTAAAATTCTTAACAGGTGCACTTCTTCACCGTAGTCTAAACCGACCCTTAAAAACTTCCAACTTTATGGCTCCCCTCCCACACATGCGTGGCACGAATGAGAAAACATCTCTTGTCGCACACACCGTGGCCTTGAATTCCAAAAGAGCCCCCAAGGAAGAAGAAAAGGTTCAAGCCCAAGATAATAGATGGATGCGATGGGATGGCATGGCATGGCATGGCATGGAGAGGATGGCATGGGGGGCTACCCACAGCGAGAGAGAGCGAGAGATGTGGATAATAATATTGTGGCCACCTTTTGCCACCACCGTGGCCCAACCCACCACTCACCACTCACAATCCCCTTGCTGTTGCTGCTGCTGCCGTCGCTGCCTCCACCCAACTGATGCCTCTCAGCTCCATGTTCCTCCCCTAAACTTATCAGACACCTTCTCTTGCATCTTCACTCTCGCACGCGCCCCGCCCTGCATTGAATTGCAGTAACCCTTCCACCATGGCCACCGCCGCTGCAGCTTCCCCTGCTCTGGCCACTGTCTCCTCCAAGGTCACCAGCACATCCGTCCCTTGCTTGCTGTGTCGCTTGAGTGATCATCAATGGACGAGTACCTTTTTGTGTTGGGCATTGTAAGGGTGATGGTGAGGGTTGATTTGGGATTTCGGTAGTTTGGTTTGGTCCTAATGAGGTTTCCACAGCAGCTCCTGGCATTGCTATAGTGATGATTGTGAAGGGTGAATTGAATGTTTGGGACGGTGTGTGCAGATTTCATCTGTGAACAATGGCATGTGCGGGAGCTCATCGGTGCTGGCCTTGGCTGCACCTGCACCCGGATTCAGGATGTTGAGGGGCAGAGCCGCACTCCAAGTGGTGGCTGCCGCGGCCGCTTCGGAGCGCGTCCCCGACATGAACAAGCGTAACTTGATGAACTTGCTGCTGTTGGGCGCCATCGGTTTGCCCACCGTCGGCCTCCTCGGCCCCTACGCCTACTTCTTCGTTCCTCCCGGGTAATCAAATTGCGTCCAAAAATTAAATGAATTTCCTCAGACTAAAACTGGGATTGAACCAATTTCCTGAATCCTCGTGATAATTCTGGCATAGATGTATTCATGCCCTTAGATATAGTTTTTTTTTTTCTTAAAAAAAAATTCTCTCCAGAATGTATAAAATCACCTGCAATGTTTGTATGGATGTCGTATCCGGACCAGATGTATTGAGTTTATGGACTGCATAACGGCCATTACGTGGCCGCTAGCTGGTTCCACCGAATGACCATTACCTATCATGAGCTACATGGGGGGAAGACTATAATTGAATCATTAAAAGCTCTTAATTAATAATGTGTTGGACCTTATGGCATTTTTCTGAATGAGGTGGATGCGTTTACAGTACGAAGCTTGGGGGTTTCAGGCGAAGCGCATAATCTCCTCAGTGGGCTTGATGTTTCCCTCTTTTTTTTTAAGAGGAAAGGAAAGACGAGAACTCTTCAATAGTTGAACCTATGGGAAAACGCCAATCTCTGACACCAGGGTAACCGTGGGATGAATTACGTGCAGCTCCGGAAGTGCAGGTGCGGGTGTGGTTGCAAGGGATGCCCTTGGCAACGACGTCACACAGTCAGGTTGGTTGAAGACTCACCAGCCAGGAGACAGGACTTTGGCTGAGGGACTCAAGGTAAGCGCCACTTGAACCTAATTCGATAAAAAAAACTGTACAAGTTCTCCATCAGGGGTAGGTTTTTAATTTCCAGAGGTGATGATTCTGTCACGTTTGTGTTTCTTCATATGTTTGGAACAGTAGCGGATCATTTGGTGCAAGGTTATGGTCTCGGCCTCAAAGTGGTGTAGTGTATTCCACTATTATAGTTGAACCTTGCCTAACAAAAGGCTAATCTCCCGTTGATATCTAGTCTTTTTGCATTCGAAAATGGATAACATCGTTTGAGTCATTTGAATATAAAAGAAAATGGCGACTGAGTTGGTGTACCTGAATTTAGGGTGACCCAACATACCTTGTGGTCGAGAGCGATGGCCAGCTTGCAACTTATGGTATCAACGCTGTGTGCACACATTTGGGATGTGTGGTGCCATTCAACACCGCCGAGAACAAGTTCATGTGCCCGTGCCACGGATCCCAGTACAACAACCAGGGCCGTGTCGTTCGTGGCCCCGCACCTCTGGTGCGTATAATCATAATATTTTCTCTCTGTCATTACAACATCTCAAACTGTACCTTTGTGTCGACTTCTCTCACTCTCAAGTTGCTAAGTTTTCAACCTTGATACTTATTTGATATCTGCACATGTACTTATACATTCTGTGAGTATTTTACATAGCAATTTTGTCAAAATTTCTTCCAATGCTCTTACCCACTTTTTGCTGTGTGCAGTCACTGGCTCTGGCCCATGTCGACGTTACCGACGACAAGGTGGTGCTCTCACCCTGGACTGAGACCGACTTCAGGACCGGCGAGGCCCCATGGTGGTCATAGATTACTAGATTTAAATTCAACTTCCCACACCCATGTACTATTGGCACCTGATTGAACCCTGTTATTGAAATACCAACAATTTGTAGTGATGTTGTGACCACTACCTATCTGTCTTTCTGATACGTCATACGGTGTCATTGGCAAAATTCCTCGTAAGAGAATATTGCACTCACCAATGGCCGTGATGTCACTAGGTTTGCAATTGATAGCTAAAAGGTCTAGCAACACATTTTTTTTCCTCTGTATGGTCTTGAGCATTCGCCGATATTTCTCTCTGGGAGTCTCCTTTTTTCTCCATGTTTGGACAGGATACTCCAGCATTATAATAAAGTAACTACGTTATCAGCCATTGAACCCTGTGTCTCGTTTCACTGTGCGCAGTCAACCAAAGTCACGGACATTATTTTCTCCCAGGTTACTATGACTAAGGAAGAGAGTAGTGTAGAGGGCTTTCCATCCCAACAAAACTAAATATATTTCCCTGGGATGTTGCCATGTATCAATCTTACAATTTTGAGAACCTTGTGAATCCCATGTGGAAACTACATTCTGGCACTTGTAAAGATGAAATAGAGCGCCCTCTATGGTACACCAGTTTCAGTTAACCAAATATGTACTAAGGCGGGTTATTTGGAAATTTTCCACTTTGCACCCACTTCTCGTAGGATATGAAACATGCAATCAGTGCGAGATGATTAGCAAATTTTTGGAGCTCAGATGAATGTCTTCATTGTCAAAGTGGAGATTCTTGCACTCATTAAGTGGTCATGTAGGTCCCGAAAACCATGTTGAGTGTTGATTCCAAAATGGTTCGCATATTTTGAGCACATAGTTCAATGACTTTTAAGCACATGTCTTTATGGTGTCCGACTTCACATCCACACCTAATCACATACCACTTAAATGCACCATATGTTGTATCTCTAGCAGCTTGGGCAGAAAATAATTAATTTTAAAGGTGCCTAAATTTTTGGGAAATTAATTTTGTTGAGTGTCCAAAAAAAAGAAATAACATTCAAAGAGTGCCTAAAATGACAATAATGCAAGTGACATTCACTAGAATCCAACAAAGTAGCATCAAATCAAAGCAAAATTTGTTGCCAAGCCAAACCATGACATACAAGTAAAAGACAAACTTTAGGGTAAGGAATGTTGGTTAAGGGAAGTGTTTAGGTTAATCGTAGCCGCCATAGATGAAATTAGGAAAACCATCCATGAATTATAGAAATGAATAGGATGAATGTGTAACGTATTTTAAATTTCTTCTTGAATCTGCCCAATTTTAGAATATTATTTTATGGGTTGCCTAACTTACTTTCGCATTTTGATTAATTATTAGGCAGAAAGGTGCCCAAGCTGCTAGAGAGCTACGGTACTACATCAATTGTAACCAAATCCTAACTCCTGGTATGATTTTCACTTGATTGACAAGTTGTATGTGTTAACAGTCTCTAAAAGAATTGTGTCATTGACAAATTCCTTGTATGCAAATATTCTAGTCCTACCTCTTTAATATGATGCAATTGGGAAACAAGGAAATTGTTGTCTAATTAAGGTGTCACAAATTCAATAATATCACAAATTGGACCACCTTGTCATAAAAACGAGGTACTTCATGCCCCGGGGGGGAACGTTTGACTTAGAAAAATTCAGTTGGAATGGTGCGACCAAAGATATGGTGTAGTTCACTATTTGTACCTTAAATTTTGAAATTTTTTAGGGGTAATATATGATGGATAAAATATGTCATGTTGGATTATAACTAATATAAGTTCTTATTTAACATATGCAATTTTAAAAAATTAGACATAATATACGGTGTGGTACAAATTATCTTCATATTGATAATGGAGCATTTATGTGTTTGTGTCGTTGAGTGTGTATTGGCAATGTTTCTGAAACCTAAGTTATTGTAGTTAGCATTTATGGTCGTCATTACGAAAGCACTGCCATTTGGAACTTAGTGTTTCTTGGTGCCATTCCATGATAGCTCAACCTTAGTTTTGGCACTCAAATTGTTTAAAATACCTTTGTCTTTAATCTATGGATTTCATTTTCTACTTTACTTTAATTCGTTATCATAAATCAAGGGGCTGAAAAAATACCCCCCTTCACAATTTGTAAGTAGTTATATGGACCCTTCAAACACCATGAATTAGATAATTGGGTAATTGAATGATGCATTTATTAGTTGGGAACATCAAAATACCCCCCGGGGAGTGCACTTAATGCTAAGACTAGGAATACACGTGAGTGCGTTTTAATAGCATACCCCCCTATGTACTTGACCTTGAAATAGTTTTTAAATTAAGATTTTTTAGGTGCTAAATCATTACGTATATATCTATCATTTGGTGTAAATTTCAGGACCAAAAGTTTTTAAAATCTTATTAAAAAAAATTATAGAAGTTTGAACTGAAATGTGTTGTTTTTCGCTTCAAAAATCAATTTAAAAATATTTACAAGTGAGTATTTTTTTGAAATTTATACAACAAGAACTTTAGATTGTGTTTAACAACTTCATATTATTTTAACAAATTTTAAATGATTTTTTAGTACATACATAGGGGGGTCGAAAGTACGCACTCACGTGATTCCTAGTCTTAGCATTAAGTGCACTCCCCGGGAAATACCCCCTACAGTAATACCCCTCAATCACACATGATCTATGACCCTCTTAAGGAGTCATCCCTGCGTGACTTCATGAAAACTTATTTGGCCACATATATAAAATAAATATTATTTCAAATGTCATTACAAACATGCAAGTTTCTCTCATGAAATCTATGTGGACTTGAAGAAGGAATCACCAGTCCACTGATGTTGCCACTTCAAATTAGCAACAACAATCTTATTGAGCTTCTCCAATATGGCCCGCAATTTCATTACATCTACAGGAGTAAAATCTAATGGGTTGTACATCAAAAATGTAGCTAACAATTGAGTATGATGTTGATATATGGCAGTTTTACAATAGGTGGAGGTCAATCAACTTCTAAAACTAAACCAGCCTTCAAGCAGTCATATCTCTGCCAATACAACTCAATATGAGCAAGACTACTACCAAAAGAAGCGCAATTTCAATAGCTTTCCAACAATATGCAAATCAAAGCAATTTGAGTTCCAAATGCTTGAAAACAATTCTGCATCTTGGTTTAAGGTTTATGTGAAAAATTTCTACGAAAGAGACAAATGCTAATGAGTCTCTTTGATTAGGTTGAGATAGAGAACCTAGCTCCCTTAGTTCCCATGTTTTACATCATTTTACATTAAATTTTTCTTTTATCCACATTTCATGTGCAAAAGTTACATAAATTTCATATCAACTATGTACTTATAGATGTGTAGGACCTGCAATATGTGCATTTATTACCTCTATAATATGACATATTGGGAGTCCAAGAAGTGTCGTATTAACAATGTCAAGAAAAGAAAAGAAAAGAAAAAGTAACGCCCGTAGCAAGGTACCAGTGTGAATGTGAGCCCGTTAGCCTGATGCTGATCACGAATGTCCGTGATGTAACAATGTCACAGTCATATTATAGAGGTAGATTCTAACTAGAAAGTCCAGTTTACAAAATTTGCATCATCATAACGAGTGTCGTATTAAAGAGGTAGGACTGTAGTCACCAATAGCCATGTTCTCACTAGGTTGCAATTGGTAGCTGCTGTCTAGCAACAAAGTCTGTATGCAGACTTGAGCTTACCAATTTCCTCTGTAATATATGATATAGGCACATGCGAAGCTATTGATGCAAAAGAGAGGAGGGAATTCCTCTTATGTGCTTAGCTTATATCCTACAGATTATGCCATCCATAAGAGAGATCCTCTTATTGTTTATGTAGAGAAGTTGCCAAGGTTGGTTGTCCATCCTTTTGGTTAAGATATGTATCAATTCTATGCAGTATGGTGGTGAGGCTCATAGAAATGGAACCTAAGGTAGATGGATCTTAAATGGTTACTTTATCCAACTAGCCCACTACTCCTTGGATATAAACACTCAATTAGTACAAGATGGCTAGCAAGTTCAAATTGAGGTCGTAGCCGCTTTCCTCATTATTTTTACAACTCATATGAATATCTTATTTGTTATGAAAGTGAAGATTCTCGTGCTCATTAAATGGTCGTATGCGCGCCCTCGATTATGTTGATTGTTGAACCCAGAATGGTTATCGTAATTTGAGCACACTGTCAAATCTCATTCAAACACTTGTCTTTAGTATTCATTCTTGGAGCCACACCAAACCCCATTCCACCCAAATATAAGTGTCCTAATAAGAAAAGTAACCCTACAAGGGTTCCTTACCTTATTTGGCCGACAAATAGCCATTCAACAAATGGCCTCTATAGAGATGGTGAGAATCTTACATAAAGTTTAGCTATATTGAATAATGCAAGTAGAGCAACTCTCCAATTCCATTAGCAAACATTCGCCTATAGGTCAAATGCCACTTCGATTTAGCATGCTTTCCATCATGCTACAGGTCAAGTCACATGGACCCTTCTAACCCATCCACCCATCGAGGAAAAATTTGGGTGACATCATCTGTTTCTACACAATGTGCCTCCATGTGGAGCAACCCATTCACCCCATTCTTCATATGTTAATCTCTCCTCCCACGTATTTGAGACGAGCCCATAGGGTAGGCAAGTACCTCCAATTGCCATGTGGAAGGAGGCTAATTTCTTCCACAGGATCCAAGTAGATAGTAACCATTGGTGGCACCCATCCAAGCTGACCCATTCTTGGAACCCTACGATTATGGGATGACTACCAAGGGTCCAACCCATCCATTTTCTAGTTGTGGACAGGTCCATGAAATTGTCCCATTAATGGAAGTGTACATATTCATTTGGAAGAACAAAATGGGTGGAAGAGTTCATGTGACTCGACCCTACTAACCAATACCCACAAATTGGGACATCCAATTGCAAAAAATATATTCCCCAATTGCATGAACAAGTGCATGTCCACAATAAGTGCCTGCAATGCCTCGAGCAAATTGTTGAGTTCACGTGCATCTGCATAGAATCATGTCAAGATGTAAGATCCCAAAATCGGGTTGTGTTGCTAGAGGGAATTATGGCATACGAGCGTACCTCACATTCATCCAACAAACAAGCCCCAACACATTATGCAGCCTGGATGTTATTGTTTCTAGTTGATTTGACACCAAATTTGGCTTCAAAGGCCATGCTTTACTCTAACCTAAGTCATTTGAGATGGAGAGAGGGGACTATTGCTTACGAGCATACCTCTCATCCATCCAACATATAAACTTGACCCCCTATGGGTTTGTGGCCGATACATCTCAAATGACTTGGACCACAATAATTTGGGGTCTTTTTAAAGCTAATTTTGGAGTTCAGTCAACTAAAAAAAGAACCTACATGCTGCATACTATTTCAAGGCTTTAATGTTGGATGAATGAGAGGTACGCTCATATGCAATAATTCCCTCTCTCCATTTGAGATGGAGTGGCGACAAGGCTTTTATGTTGGATGGATGAGAGGTGTGCTTGTAAGCGATAATTCCCTCTTGGACCGTGTTGGGACATTGAAGAATGCTAATGATCTAATGAGATATTACAAATTCACAAACTTTTGCAAGTCAACTAAAACTTTAAAGTTTTAGTTTTAGTATTGGTCGGATTTAAGGTCACACCCATCTTGGCAACATTCTAGGCCCAACCTTAACCAAGATATGTGGTCACCCTTCTTAATTGGACACCTAAATCTTAGTGGCATATGGCAATGCATTTAGATCAAAATAGACACTTGTAAGATATGTGCTACAATCAAACTGGAATATGTGCTCATAATAAGTAGTGTGTTGTTTTAGGTTGCATTGTTTACACATTTGGTGACAGAATTGGCTTGTTTTTACAAGAGCCTATTCACCCATGATGGATGAGTTTGGGGGCATCGTCTTTTGGAGATGGCTAGAGAACTTCATGGTGCCTACACAAATTCATCCATCTTGGATGAAGGGATAGTAAACAATACACCCCTATAAGTTGAGGGCCATTCATCCCAATTGGACACCACTACTCCGTTTATGGTATTTTGTGCCACACGCATTATTGGCAATACAATCTAAACTATATGCGTAGTTTCTTAGGGTTAGTTTCCGATAGGCCGCTCACCCACCAGATTCTAGTGGAAATATAGATTCTACCTACACGGAAAGTAACCCTTAAATTGTCACATCTGCAAATTGTCAAATTGATACTATTAGTCAAAAAAAGTAATGCTTTGAAATGAATATATATATATATATTCAACATAGCACATTGGGATATTTGAGATGATAGTTTTGCGTTTTAGTGTGTAGGGGTAAAATATTATTGAGTGTACAAGTTTCATGTGTATATAAAAGGAAGATCGTTTTGAGCATACTAATGCGAAGTGTCAGTTGTGTACAAAGTCTTCAACATCCATTATTCCAACATTCCCTATTAAAAGTGCAGTATGATGTACTGCAAACCACAGCTTACAAAGATGATAATTAGGTGCAACAAAATCAATTACTGCATGATAATAATTAAAGTCTGGACTTACTATGAACATTCAAACTCAACAGACAATTATGAAATCATAAACAGCCAAATCAAGTTCACAAGCACTAAACACGCAGATTGTCATTTCAAAGTTTCAGAACCACCATTGACATGCAAAAGTCGTGGCCAAAGTGAAGATTCACTTTCTCTTCAGGTGAAAGCACAGCGCTGCCAACTGTGTTATCCATTTAACCTCGAATGGTGTCTATATTTTGAGCACTTTGTCCAATCTCGTTGTAACACATGTCTTTGTGGTGTCCATTCCCAACTACAAGCCTGGCCATACTTATACCACCTCAGTCCTGATCCAGCAACAAGCTGCAGCAGACCACTCATCTTCAGAGCTCATGAGAAACCTTCCTAGCCTACATATTGTATCCTCCTTTCTTGCTGAACCATGATTGGGCTCACTGCATTACTATGGTTCTGTACATTGTGACTGAGTTGACCCAATATTTGAATCCACAACCACTATAGTGAAATAAAGAAGCCCTATCAAAAAGATGGGCAAAGAATCGAACTAAGAGTTAACCAGAAAGAAAAGAATGAAGAAATCAGACTAGGAATGAGTTTCTACACTCTCAAGACCATGGTCCAAGTCAACCAACCTCATGCTACAATCCATCACTGCAGTGTCACATCTGCTGGAGGACTAACTTTAGTGAGGCATCCTTTGTGCTCTTAAGCACATTAACCTGAAATTGCTCAGGCTACTTGAGAATGCAGTGTACCAATTGGCGATCAACGTCCCACACTCTGAGCTGCTGGAAATTTGCGAGATCCACCAAGCCCCATAGATTCCGTCTTTGACTGAACTGCACTAAGCTCTCGGGATGAATCCTCCCTCTCACTTTTTGTGCTTGAATTCCGTCTGCCGTAAGGATTGAAAGATGCCGAGTATGATTGAGATGTGCTAACACTGGCACTTTTCACCAATCTTCGAGGATCTGTGAACTCTTTGGCACTAGAAACTCCAAACTGAGGACCAGCGTTGGCTGTATTGCCACCTCTTGCAACAAAACCTGCACCAATCCTACAAGCATCAATTCCCACATCTCATACTGTACAGCCAACAACAAGCCGATTTAGACATGTTCTGCTACTTAAAAAAAGGGCAGTGAGATAAGACAGAACAAGTACAGGTGTCAAACTTATTGCTCATCCTTATGGTATTTTCAACATTGGTAGTCACAAGGCCTCAAGAAGCACCTTCTTGAGTTTTTGAAGAATTCTGGGAGTAAACACTCCTCGTTGTAGCTGGAGCAGCCCTCTCCTGTGCTTTCTCTTCCTCCCTTGGATACTTGATCGATTCATCTCGGAAATCCACAACTCTCTCCCTGATATATGACACAACTCTCTCAATGATATCCATAGTACTTAAATATGAACACACTTCACACTCTTTAGAGAACCTTACTTATCTACATCCATCAGTTTACCTTGCACACAATGACATATCACTGTCAATGTAGCACAAACCAATGACAGAAAGCTCCATAGCTTATTACCTTGGAAGAGAGGCATGTTGTCGTTCTAGTGGAGGATTGTTTCCACCTTTGCCATAATGTTCCTCCAGATGCGCAAATTGTCTTTTGAATTGATCAACAGCACTATTCATCACCCCCCCGACATACTGTAAATTTCCTATCCACAATGTTCAAAATGGAAAAAACTCTTCACACCATCAATGCAACATCAAGTACAAAAGTCCAGAACTCACACCTTGGGTACATGAAGTTAGCATGGTCCGACCCATTCAAGTACTCCTTCAGCATTTGAGGATGATACTCCAATATCTGTCATTTCACCAAACACCAGTTTCAGTAAGTTTCAAGTCACACAAACCCATACATCAACCATGTTGTCTCCTTTCTTTGGAATTACAACACACACCTCCCGATAGATCAGCTCCCTGACATCGTCCTTGTTGATTCTTCGTCTCTCAAATTCAAATTCCATCTTTGTGATTGGTTGAGCTGAGGGCTCTCGGTCAACTTTTGCCAACCCCTTGAAGTAAGGATCTGCCAAAGCCTGCACCACAATACAAAGATCAAACTCCCTGTAAGAGCCACAGAATAAAGAGACGCTGAATACATTAAGGAAATACAAAACCTCTCCATTCACTCCTATATACAGAACCATATCTGCAAGATTATTTACATCACCAGGACAGTAAAAGAGGACATCACAAAATACCTCTTCTGCAGTAGGCCTATCCCTTGGATCGAACGCAAGCATCCTTTCAAGCAAACGAACAGCCAAAGGGTCTGCATTTGGAAACTTCTGAGAGAAATGCAACGGAAGTTTCTTTCGCATGCTGCTCAGATACCTTCGTGCCTTCTCATTTCGTACCTGCACATACTCTTCTATGTCAACACATCATTTGCTTTCTGTGAAAGGAAGACAAGCATCTCATTGCTGCTTTACAAGTTTCAGTGGCCATCTACCATATCCTACTGACAACATTTTAAAACCCTGCGAACAAGTTTGACATCCTACCCTCTGAACGGTCTCTTGTGATGGGCTCCCCAGCATGTCTGTCATCAAATCCAGCTGATGGACCACATTCTTCCCAGGGAAAAGTGGTTTGCCAGTCAGTACTTCTGCAAATATACACCCTATGCTCCAAATGTCGATTGCAGGCGTGTACTGCACCACGTTTCAAACTCATGTCAGACCCCTCCACACAACAACAACAACAACAATCTATACTCACTGCAAAACTTCAACTGCACATCAATTCATCAAGAAGGAACACCTTACTTTGGAGAAAAACGACCCACACAACTCAGGTGCACGGTACCACCTTGTAGCCACATAATCCTGCCAAAGTGCATGCTCCCATTAGTCCACTCATAACTCTTCTCATTACCCAAAACCATTCTTCACTCAAGGTCAACAACCTTGCCCACATAACCCATCCACAACAATACTACAACCCATATCATCCTATCTTTCAAATCAAGTACACACCGTCCAAAAAATTGCTGTGGGAGCATCGTTGAACGCAACTCGGGCAAGTCCAAAGTCACAAATTTTCAGCTTGCAATCAGCATTGGCCAACACATTCTTCGGCTTCAGGTCACGGTGGAAAACATTGGCTGGAGTGTCACATACACATTTTACATGTCAATAACCTATACAAGCTTGTCAAAACTACCACTCCTTAACACAAGTCGCATATTATTTCAAGAGCAACTCCCAGTACACTCTTTCATGTCACCAGCACCTCCACACAGGATCCAGGGCTGCTGCTACTTACCTAACAGCCTGACTGTGGATGGTATAATTGACAATACCTTCTCCCAAGAGGAAACCTAGTGGATATCGTTGGCTACAGCTTCCTCACTACGGAAGCCACTGAGATCATCCTTCCAAAAATTGTTCAGCCCGAGACTCTTTTGAGTATAAACCCATACAACCCTTTATATGTCTATCCTCAGAGACTGGCTAGAGACCCAACATTCTTGCAAACAACCTCCCAGACAATGAGTACAACAAAATAGGGTTTAGTGAAAGCAAAACATCATCAACCATGTGCCATACAACCTTATACTTCCTCTCAACAATCAGCTCTTCCACTCAAGACAAAACTAACCTGTATGAATGTACTTAAGGGCTCTCAGTAGCTGGTACAGGAAGAATTGATAATGTTCAGGTGTCAAGTCATCATTCGCCTTGATCACTTGATGCAAATCAGATTCCATCAGTTCAAACACCACATAGATGTCCTTGAATTCGCGCCGAGAAGGAGGGAGCATTATGTGCTTCACTTCCACAATGTCAGGGTGCCTCAATAGCCTCAGGAGTTTGATCTCGCGAAGGATGCGTGTTGCATCTGACACGTGCTCAAATATGTCGTTGATCTTCTTGATTGCCACCTTTTCACCTGTCACTGTGTCAACTGCTGAGCACACAACTCCATAACTTCCCTTCCCTATCACCTCCAGGATGTGGTACCGATTTGCCTCCCCATATTCGGTGAAGAACTCTGTGTCCCCCATGTTCTGCACATATCGCAAACCTCTCAGTAGCCTGTCACAGCCTTGCACCTGAGTGTACACACAATACAAAGGAGAAAGACGAGGACATAGACCGAATGGCTCTTGACGTCCCACTCAAAATCCCCTAAGCCATCCAGAGAGAAGAATAGACAGCTTGAAGAAGGCGTCACAACATGCAATCCATGACCATCGCATAAACAATTGTACATCTACGCACATCAGATTCGCAAGTGGGGTATATTGGGATAGATTCTGAATGAGCATAACAGAAGAGCTGATGGGTGTGCTTGGCGTAGTTACAACAATTTCTGACACATAACCGATAATCCAGAGATGGATAGCAGATTCAGGGGAGCTTATGTAACCAGTGAATTCGCTGTCTTAACTTGATGCATGCTCCTACAATTGCTTGAGGTATCACGTTAAGGTAAACAAACGGGCTACACGCAATAGAGCAGAAAACGTGATGATTATCAAATTCTATGGGTTCAGCGGCAATTGATGTTGCTGGAACAGGTGCCCCTTTACTGCGTATTGCAGTCCGAAGTTCAACCACGGCATTACTAAAGGGAAATCAGCGACACGTTTCCTTAGTAGTGACATCCACTTACACTACCTTACTCTACTAACATGCTTACGTTTCCACTACCACCGAGGCCAAACCTTGTTCCCACCCCCAAAAGTGTACCAGAAGAAGGATCATCACAGAATGGGTCTCTCCCAACCAACCAACCAAGCGATTGGAATGTGCTCCGAGGCTCCCCATGTGTACGTCGGGGCCTACGGAGCTACCAAAAGACTCTACAAGTCCCGAAACTGCAAAAGGGAATACCGAAAGACCTCAACATGGGACCCCAAGCCCTAACCATGAGGAAAATTTCCAAAACAACCAAGCCTAAAAATTTAGCAAGCATGCGTCCGTCCAGGGCTAGCGACGGACTTTCTGCCTTGTGTCAGCTGATTGCATCCTGGCGTACGCCTTCCCTCCGTCGCCACTCCGCCTCCACAACAATGGCCGTGCGCTCCAACACTCAATCAATCAACCAATCAATCCAGAGGCTCCTGCTCCTGCTCCGCCTCCTGCTGCTGCAGCACTACCACCACTCCACCGCCGGTGGCACGCCTTCTCCACACCCCCCCACCTGTCATGTGCTGCTACCCCAATCTGCCCTGTGCCGAACCCCGACGTCGCCCCTGCTCCCTACTATCTCCCAAACTGCTTCTACCCTAGCTCCCGCACCAGCTTCGCCACGCTCCTCCCTGCCAACAGAAGCAACGCGGTCGAAGCAATGTTGATGTCGCTCCTGTTGTTGTTCCTGTTCCTCCACCAGCGGCGCTGCGTGGCAACCGGGGCGGATCATCCAGGCATCCGCGCGGAGCATTCCTGCAACTCGATGATGAATGCTTTGCTCTGCTCCGCTCTGCAATGCAAAGCTTCTCGCTCGACACCGCCTGCCCCGCCCCTCCCTGCCCTGCCAGGCTTCCTTTTCCGTCCCTACCCGACCCTCGCCCGAGCCTGCGCTCCCGAGCCTGGTCCTTGTCCAACGTTCCCACGTTCCTAATGGAGTGCCACGTTCCCATGGGCCTCAATGATCCCGCTTCTGTCTATATGTAGCGAGGCCCTGAATGGAGGGCGTCCTCTAATTTCAGGCCTTGAATTAAGGCCCAAAACTGAGGGCATTAATAAGCAAGTTATTAGCCTCCTTGCTGAGCCGAATTCACTCGTATGGAAGTGATTGAGAAATATATGTGAAAGCTCATGAACCATAGTTTGACATTTAGAATTGGCATAGATTTAGTTATTCGTGGGTGTTTTTTTTTCCTTTTTTAACAAATTGTTTCTTAAGGTTATTTTTTAAATTCATATAAATAAATTCCTAATAATGACAAAGTGGTGAATTTTCCAAATTGTGTAAAATGAATACACACCACTAAGACGCCCAATCTCAACGAACGGGAAGAACTGACCGGTGGTTACAGATGAACCGGTTGAAGGCCAAAACTTTAGGGAAATTAACCGATCAAATTTGGAATAATTTATGGAATATACCTCAACTTACTAAAGAATAACCGAAAGATGTCAAGTTGTAACCGGTTGGACTTGGGAACACTAGGATCTTGACCCGGTTATGCATAAAAACCTCCCTGGAGACTGCCCAATTTCTCAAAGGAAACCATGGTGATTGAGGTTTAAGTGTAATTGGGATGTTTTCGGAAATGATATTTGGGTAAGTGGCCTTTAACCCTAAAATGGACATGGGGTGTTTATATGAGATAAGTGATGGCTTATATGAACCTTCAACAAGTGTTCAAGTAATATGTATGTGATCAGTGGAATTGAATCTTTTTTAACACAACATGTTTAGAAGACAAAATGACACTACACTAAATAGTCCTATTACTGCGGGTAGAAAATTAGCATGGGCCACATCAATTTTCTAGGTAAGGTAGAACCACGGGGGGGTCACTCCATTGTCGAGTGAATACCACGTGCGAGACAAAAAAATCTACTTTTTCCTAAAAACATCACCAAAATGGGTCAAAATTTTATCAAATTTTTTTCTTGTGTAGATATACACGGTATCTATTACATAGTAAAAAATGGTAACCAAATTTTATGATCTGTTTTTTTAATAAAACATACCGTTTCTAACTAGAATGATGCATAATTGAACGAAAAAAATTACTACAAAAAATGAAGATGACTAAAAATTTCAAAAAAATATACAAAAGATGTTATCAATGGTTATAAATATGTAGAAAAAAAATCATAATTTAAAAAAAATTCTATGGCATATAATATAGGGTAGCAAAATTGTCTCGCACGTGGTATTCACTCGACAATGGAGTGACCCCCCCGTGGGTAGAACTACTGTGTGTCTAAGACCCCGTGTCTTCATCTAAGTTTTCATGAAGACTTGTGACCACCATGTTACATAAAAACAAAGTATTCATCTTACATCAAAAACAACACAAATCAAATACCCAACCACATTGATTTTATAGAAAAATCAGTTATTGTGACCCATGCTAATTTATTACTAGAGATTTCGTATGGGTTGAAAAATAATGTGGCCCATTTTAATGCTCATTATATGAATTAGCATGAGCTCTAGAAGATTAGTGTGACCCACAATAATAGGACTATTTAGTGTAGTGATTAGATATATGTGGTATGTATTTGAATCCCATGTCATTTGGACGCTCAATGTCCCTGATAATACATTCTACACATGTGCATGCTCCAATTGAAATAGTACATGTTGTAAATGGGTTATTTTATAAATGATATCTTTTGTCATTACAACTTAAAATATATACTCTTGTATGTAAAACCCATATGTATGACATATTGAGGTCCATATTGGGCCTCTCATACGTTTAAAGGTTGAACAAACTCTTTTCTCTCTGCACCCACTTCTCGCCCGGGTACGTAACTCCTATATTATATGGCCCTGATTATAATCGATTATAATGCATTTTAGTCCAATCTCAAATGATATAATTTGTTTTAATGTAGGAAACTCTTGTAGCCCCTCTAACAAGGAATCCAAGAATGTAACCATATATAGGAAATGAACATTCCTTGAAGTATATAATTGCATTAAAAACCTAATTATATGAATTTTTTAATACAAGTACCATAGGTCAAAATACCCAACTTTTTGGTCGTTTTAATAAAAAAATTAAGATTTTTTTATTATAACTAAAACATTGCCAATGACTTCTAATTTTAATTGGAGGCAACTACTAGTGTGGATCTTTTAAAATTATGCATAGGCATAGGTTAGAAAATAGATATTTATTTATTTTTATATATGTTGTGAAGTTCTTAGAAATTAAATAAATATGCAACCCAAGTTTTTTTACGTCTCATTTTATTTATTTTGATCTTCACCCAACTTGTTGGTTCTTTTATTTTTGTATAATTTGATATAATTTTGCAAAAGCCATCCTCTAAGCCGTTTTTAATCCAATGCCCCTACATATAATATGGGAGTTGCGTACCCAGGACTTCTCGTAGGATCTAGAACACACAACTAATGTGAGATGATCAACAAATTGAGATATTTTCCATAGCCATTTGCCTCATTGTTTTTGGAGCTCATATGAATATCGTATTCATTATCAAAGTCAAGATTCTCTTGCTCATTCAATGGTCATATAGGTCTCCTTCTCCCCACCCCTCCAAATTATGTTGACCATAAGCCCTAGAATCGTTAACATATTTCGAGCATGCAATCCAACCTCTTTTAAACACGTGCCTTTTTGGTGTCCATTTATAGATCTAGACCTAACCATACACCACTTAATTGCAAGTGTTCATGGGTATTGGAGGTGTTGGACTAAGACACGTCTACCTTACACATTTTTTAGCACATGCAATTTCCCTTTTTTGCACGTAATTGAAATTAGGTCTTGAAGGTCACAAATGCAACCCATGGATTTGGTACCATGGAAAGTATGTTTCTAAGTAGAAATTTCTCTACAAATGGACTTGTTTGCTCATGGGCAAGTCCCATGCACATATTAAAACGATGGTGCACATAGAAGTTTGACATAATTGACAATGTCATTGTGGATAATTTTTGACTTCCACAATATCCGATTTGGTTTGAATATTTGTTATGTGAAGGCAACAACAATCCTCACGGTAGTGTCATTCCCCAACAAAAATATCACTCCATGCGCATTGTTTCTCCCAAAGTTGATATGCAAAATGTACACAAGGTCATGTCATGCCTACATGTAGTTTCGCAATGTTCTTTGTAGGTGCCTCCAATCTAATCCTTTTTCCTTCTAGTTTTATATGCATCCGATGACGCATTAGGAGTGAAAAGTCTATGTTACCACATAGATGTAATTCAAGCGTACTTAAATAGGAAACAACACTACATGAAAACCCATCCAAATCAACCCTCCAAAGTTGCTAATATAGCAGTGGTTACAGACACCAGTAGCCGTTGGTTCCCATCACTCAGTGTAATCTTGATGGCCAAGTCAAAGGCCCATTATGACATCCTTGTGTTTGCTAGCTTTGGGTAGTGTATAGATGAGCGTCGTGGCATTCGAGGTGGCGCCTACCAAGTGCCCATTATGCCTAGTTGAGTGTAGCGTTGAAGTGTTTGCGAGCATCAAACATTGGTTCTTATACGAGTCATAAACCTTCCAAAGGGGAGATGGCTTTAATAACAATCCTATTATATTATCATACACTATAACGATGATTCGATTGGAAATGCACATCTAAGTGGGTGGTATATCTACGAGCATTCCAGCTGGATGTCCAACATCACGAGTCACAACCGAATCAGGCTCTCGACACTACAAACACATACAATAAACCGGTGACTATTATCTTGCATCACCGAAAACTCACATGCCGTACGTCACTGGGAAAATATATTTGTATAAATTTACCACGACGGTAGATTTGCGTTGTTCTTTCACCGGCGTGAAACAAGTGCCTAGAACTCTCTCATGTGGTGATAGTGTGATGACCAATTTGTTGTCCGTTCACCAAGACACGTGCCCTCGCAAGACATATGTAGTAGGACACCTAAAACGAAAGGACCTTACACTCTTACCCTTGCTTGCTTTGCTTTGCTTGGTGTGAGGCAACATGCACCCTACCTAGGTACACACGCTCGCCTTCCACAAAATATCACAAACTCATCCTCCTCCTCATCAGATATCAATTATTGAGTTCCTTGAAATAAAGGCGACATTCTTTATGGAATCTGCATGCTCAACATGGTGGAATAGCACGCTTGAAGGTAGAGAGAGAGAGAGACGCCTGCTAAACTCCAATTCCCGTCAATTCAGCATTCAGAAACTCTTTTTCCCCGTGTGTGTTTGTTTGTTTGTTTGGTTTCTTTTCTTTTTCTTTTCTTTTCTTTTCGCAGCCTGCTGTGCAATGATCAAGGGGAACCGGGGTGCTAGTTACAGATGAACCGGTTAAGTTTAGAGAAATGACCGGCTGGAGTCTGAGACTTCAGGAAAACTGCCAATCGCTTTAGAGGAATTTAGAGAATATGCCTCCAATTAATGAAGAAATATTCCGAAAGATGTCGACTTGTGAACCGTCGACCGTTGGAAATACGAGGATCTCGGGACTGTTTTGTGCCCCGAAAATCTCCCCGGGCCACTGCTGCTTTCATAAAAACAAAAGTGCATGGAATCTTGAATCTAGTAGTATATGAATTATTGAACGTCCATCCAAGTGTAACTTTTCCTTTTCCTCTTTATCGGTCCCTGCCTATGAGTTTGGTTCATAAACCTAACCCCCCGCACCAAGTTTGTTGTCCATTTCATTCCAATTGGGTCCCATTTGATAAGATTGTCGGGCCATCGGCACTTTTTTTTAAACAAAATAATAATGAATCATATGTTTTTTCATCCTCCTCAAGATAGGTGTCACGGAACTTTACCTAGTTACTTGATGTGTAAAACTTTGTGATGTCTAGGTAAACTCATGCCTCGGGAAGGTGAAATTTTACTAACTTTATGTTTTTAGATGATTGGACACCAAGAATAGTTGAAGGGACCCCGACTTGGTTTAATTGGGTTCGGTTGGAATGAATTAGCCCTCAATCCATACGGCATGAGAGAGAAGTTGGGGGGGGGGGGCACTAAAGACCATTCACCAACCATGGATGAGTTTGACTTAAACACCACAAAACCTTAGTTCACTAGGGCATGCTTACCACAAAGTGTATTCAAACGGGAATCACGGTTTGGACATGGCTAGAACATTGTAGTCTCTAGTAAATGAAGGAGCTTTATTGTAGGGTGTTGTTTGGTTTGGCACAAATTAATTACTTTTTGGAAGAACTTTGCCATCTGTTGTATCCACATTGGTCAACACCATGCTCAATCCAATGTGGAAATCACACTAAATAGCCCAATCAATGTGGGCTACAGTAAATTTTGAGAGCCTACAATAATTTTCAACCCACACCAAATTCCTAGTAGAAGATTACTATGGACCACAATAATTGCTTTTTTAGGACATTAATGTGGGCAATTTTTTATTTTTTTATTTTTTTTGGTGCTACTTTTGATGTACAGTGAATGTTTTATTTTATGTAAGGTGTTGGCAGGAAGTGTTCATGAAGACTTAGGGGGATGACTCAAGGTCTTGGATCCACCTTGACTAGAAAATTAATGTGGCCCACACTAATTATTCCTTCACTAATTCTCCACCCACACTAGTAAGACTACTGAGTGTAGCTTTCAGCACTCCAAGTGTTCAATTAGACAACACTCTAGAGTAGTAAAAAGGAATCGCATAGAAGTTCAGGGCCAGATCGCCGCATTTTCGCCCTCCCATTGCATGAGTCCCCACAGATGCCACGAGGACCCACAGGCCATATCTCGGCTTTGGCATAAATTCTGCAGGTCCGCTTCATAGAACATCCATGGCTCGAACGTTGACTATTATACATGCAGTATGATGAACTGTGGACCCCAGCTTCCAAGGAAAGATACCAATTGGGTGTCCAAGCCTCCAAGGAACACAGTAGAGATTCTCCTTTTCTTTGAAATTTGTAAGTGATTGCATAGGCCTTCACAACTGTTAGCAACTCAACTTAGACTAGTGTCTACATTTTGAGCACGCAGTCCATTTTGTCCATTTTGTGTTGTCCATTCTTAACTACATGCCTTGCCATATAGGTACCACTCAAATGTAAGTGTTGAATCAAAAAGAGTGAACACAACATGTGCACATACTCTTAGGTAGGGCAGTAACTTTTAACATTTTCAACAACAAGAACTCATCAGTGGTCTAATATCCACTCCAATACACTGCTCACACACAGCCAAAAGTTTCAAATCGTCAAGGACCCTCCTACAAGTTGGCGGGGCACCTATTTGTGCACTTTTAACGTCAGACAATAAAGAACATTTGAAACAACTGGCGACTCTAAAAACACCATAAGACGAAAGACCAAGGTAATGAAAGACCCAAGTTGCCTTCCTCGTCACAAATCCCAGCTTAGAATTAGTGACAAGTTTCTTGGTTTCTCATCCTTGTGTGCTAGTCATAACTTTCCACCAAAACACCTTACCCAGACAGTGGACAATTTGGAACGTTCACTGTCTCTCAAACATTTTGCACTCACACAAGCACAGCTCCTTTCTGAATTGTTGAACGTTCCAAAACGTTGAATGTTCTGAAACGTCTAACGTTTGTTGCTTGCAAGCGGGATAGAACATGCCTCTCCCATTTGATGGAAACACTTGCATCTCAACAGCATTAATAAAGCTGGGGAGTGCAAGATCATCACACATCACGCAGCCAAGCTAAGCCATCTTTCCAAAACCGAGTCACGAGGCCAAGGCTCATGCGTATTGGCTCTACTTAGATTGGTGAGGACAAGCATGGAAGTTTGATCACCTTGATAGGTTGGTGAAATATTGCACAAACAGCAGTAATTGCCAGGAATGCCAAGTCTAACTTTGAAAGGGAGTCGTGTCACAGACAGGGAATGATTCAAGTATTCCTGGCACAGACTAACCCTAGCATCCAAGAGTATGTATGCAGGTGTTACTCAGTTACTTTTTCTGTCCTCCATCTGCTATTGATCAGATTTGAGTTTTCAGACTTGTGTTGCATTCACAAATCTATAATAAAACACAAAATTCAGATTGAAATTGAACCTCCCCCAAATCAGTTATGGTTATTGGGGAAGTGCATGTTGATTGATTCCTTGATAGAAACATAGGTCCTCCTAATTATGTTCACAATTGAGTGTGGTGTAGTTAATAAAGTCTTCTAAAACATGTGTAGTAGGATGTTTATTCTTTGATCCTCACAGAACCACACACCAATCAAAGACAAGTAACCAAATAACACCTGGATACCTCAAGTAATAACCACCACAAACACAAACGCATTACATTAAGTGATCTCCAATGTCACGTTCCCACTTTGTCAATTACAAAATACAATAGAACATCTAAAACCTTCCAGCATCATTCATTGGCAGAAGTACAATTTTCAGTAACCAAATCATCATCAGTTCTCTCAAGAGTAGTGAGAAGAGAGAATTACTTACTTTTCTGGATGGGGGATGCACAATGTGATCAGCATTTCCAATTCAAGAAAAGGCCCCTGCTTAAATTTATAACAGAAAGCATATCAAGCGTGCACCTACATGAAGGCAGGTACTCCTTTAGTAAGTACAAGGATTCCATTTCAATTGCAAATGTGTCTGCGCACACATACTTGAACATTCAACTGCAAGAAATAGAGTATGCAATTTCCATAAACTCATGTTTATGGTCTGCCTTCAATTCTCCATTTCTCTCAACTGACACTCGATGTCTTGAATTCTTATATATTAAAAAATCAAATTTAGCAACAAACAGCCATGCATCACCCGCTGTACCAGTCAGAAGACTTTCAAGAACTCCAAATAGATGTCGCAAACAACTATACAAGAATCTGGTTCTTGCAATTTCCATTCCAACCAGGTCTCAATTATGGATATTCATTCATTTGCTTCGATTCTTCCTGGAGTAACCATAGCAGTAGTCACCAAAAACTTCTATGCCCAACATACAACCCTTTCATAAAGCTCAATCACAACCCCATATCGAATTCAAAGGAAAAATGATAGTCGATGTGAAAGAGTGATCCATTAATGTCGCAGAACAAGAGTGGCGCCCAACATACCTCAGTTCGGATCCAGCATCAAGCTGCAGAAAACCACTCATCTTCAGAGCTCATCAGAGAAACCTTCCTAACCTACATATTATATCCTCCTTTCTTGCTGAACCATGATTGGGCTCACTGCATTACTATGGTTCTGTACATTGTGACTGAGTTGACCCAATATTTGAATCCACAACCACTATAGTGAAATAAAGAAGCCCTATCAAAAAGATGGGCAAAGAATCGAACTAAGAGTTAACCAGAAAGAAAAGAATGAAGAAATTGGGCTTGAAATGTGTTTCTACACTCTCAAGACCATGGTCCAAGTCAACCAACCACGTTCTACAATCCATCCTGCAGTGTCACATCTGGTTGAGGACTAATTCTAGTGAGGTATCATCTGTGCTCTTCAGCACATAAACCTGAAATTGCTCAGGCTACTTGAGAATGCAGTGTACCAATTGGCGATCAACGTCCCACACTCTGAGCTGCTGGAAATTTGCGAGATCCACCAAGCCCCATAGATTCCGTCTTTGACTGAACTGCACTAAGCTCTCGGGATGAATCCTCCCTCTCGCTTTTTGTGCTTGAATTCCGTCTGCCGTAAGGATTGAAAGATGCCGAGTATGATTGAGATGTGCTAACACTGGCACTTTTCACCAATCTTCGAGGATCTGTGAACTCTTTGGCACTAGAAACTCCAAACTGAGGACCAGGGTTGCCTGTATTGCCACCTCTTGCAACAAAACCTGCACCAATCCTACAACCATCAATTCCCACATCTCGTACAGCCAATCACAAGGCATACAAATATGAACATGTATCATACTATTGCTCATCCTTATGGTATTTTCAACATTGGTAGTCACAAGGCCTCAAGAAGCACCTTCTTGAGTTTTTGAAGAATTTTGGGAGTAAACACTCCTCGTTGTAGCTGGAGCAGCCCTCTCCTGTGCTTTCTCTTCCTCCCTTGGATACTTGATTGAATCTTCCCGGAAATCCACAACTCTCTCCCTGATATATAACATAGCCAACCACCAATGAAATCCATAGTACTCAAATATGAACACACTTCACACTCTTCAGAGTACCTTACTTATCTACATCCATCAGTTTACCTTGCACACAATGACACTATCAATGCAGTACAAACCAATGACTGAATGCTCCATAGCTGATTACCTTGGTAGAGAGGTATGTTGTCGATCTAGTGGTGGATTGTTTCCACCTTTGCCATAATGTTCCTCCAGATGCGCAAATTGCCTTTTGAATTGATCAACGGCACTATTCATCACCCCACCGACATACTGTAAATTTCCTATCCACAATGTTCAAAATGGAAAAAACTCTTCACACCATCAACGCAACATCTAGTACAAAAGTCCAGAACTTAAACCTTGGGTACATGAAGTTAGCATGGTCCGATCCATTCAAGTATTCCTTCAGCATTTGAGGATGATACTCCAATATCTGTCATTTCACCAAACACCAGTTTCAGTAACTTTCACATCACACAAACCTATACAACAACCACATTGTCTCCTTTCTTTGGAATTACAACACACACCTCCCGATAGATCAGCTCCCTGACATCGTCCTTGTTGATTCTTCGTCTCTCAAATTCAAATTCCATCTTTGTGATTGGTTGAGCTGAGGGCTCTCGGTCAACTTTTGCCAACCCCTTGAAGTAAGGATCTGCCAAAGCCTGCACCACAATACAAAGATCAAACTCCCTTTAAGAGCCAGAAAATAAATAGACCGTGAATACATTAAGGAAATACAAAACCTCTCCACTCACTTCTATATACAGAACCATATCTGCAAGATTATTTACATCACCAGGACAGCAAAAGAGGACATCACAAAATACCTCTTCTGCAGTAGGCCTATCCCTTGGATCAAATGCAAGCATCCTTTCAAGCAAACGAATGGCCAAAGGGTCCACGTTTGGAAACTTTTGAGAAAAAGGCAACGGAAGTTTCTTTCGCATGCTGCTCAGATACCTTCGCGCCTTCTCATTTCGTACCTGCACATACTCTTCTATGTCAACACATCATTTGCTTTCTTTATGAGGAATGCAATTATCTCATTATCACGTCAGAATTGATAGCTGCCATCAACAACAAACTAATGCTAACATTCAAAACCCTGCGAACAAGTTTGACATCTTACCCTCTGAACGGTCTCTTGTGATGGGCTCCCCAGCATGTCTGTCATCAAATCCAGCTGATGGACCACATTCTTCCCAGGGAAAAGTGGTTTGCCAGTCAATACTTCTGCAAATATACACCCTATGCTCCAAATGTCGATTGCAGGTGTGTACTGCACCATGTTTCAAACTCATATCAGACCCCTCCACAAAACAACAACAACAACAACAATCTATACTCACTGCAAAACTTCAACTGCACATCAATTCATCAAGAAGGAACACCTTACTTTGGAGAAAAACGACCCACACAACTCAGGTGCACGGTACCACCTTGTAGCCACATAATCCTGCCAAAGTGCATGCTCCCATTAGTCCACTCATAACTCTTCTCATTTCCCAAAACCATTCTTCACTCAAGGTCAACAACCTTGCCCACATAACCCATCCACAACAATACTACAACCCATATCATCCTGCCTTTCAAATCAAGTACACACCGTCCAAAAAATTGCCGTGGGAGCATCATTGAACGCAACTCGGGCAAGTCCAAAGTCACAAATTTTCAGCTTGCAATCAGCATTGGCCAACACATTCTTCGGCTTCAGGTCGCGGTGGAAAACATTGGCTGGAGTGTCACATACACATTTTACATGTCAACAACCTATACAAGCTTGTCAAAACTGTCACTCCTTAACACAAGTCACACATTATTTCAAGAGCAACTCCCAATACACTCTTTCATGTCACGAGCACCTCCACACAGGATCCAGGGCTGCTGCTACTTAACTAACACCCTGACTGTGGATGGTATAATTGACAATACCTTCTCCCAAGAGGAAACCTAGTCAATGTCATTAGCTACAGCTACAGAGATTTTTCCACAAAATGTTCAGCCCGAGACTCTTTTCAGTATAACCCATGCAACCCTTTATACAGCAATCCTGTGCTGCCAGCTGGAGACCTAACAGGCTTGCAATCAACGTCCTGTATCATGTTTATGACAAAATAGGGTTTAGTGAAACATCAAGAAGCATGTGCCATATACCCCTTATACTTCCTCTCAACATTCCACTATTCAACTAAACACACTGCTAACCTGTGTGAATATACTTAAGAGCCCTCAGTAGCTGATATAGGAAGAATTGATAATGTTCAGGTGTCAAGTCGTCATTCGCCTTGATCACTTGATGCAAATCAGATTCCATCAGTTCAAACACCACATAGATGTCCTTGAATTCGCGCCGAGAAGGAGGGAGCATTATGTGCTTCACTTCCACAATGTCAGGGTGCCTCAATAGCCTCAGGAGTTTGATCTCACGAAGGATGCGTGTCGCATCTGACACGTGCTCAAATATGTCGTTGATCTTCTTAATTGCCACCTTTTCACCTGTCAGTGTGTCAACTGCTGAGCACACAACTCCATAACTTCCCTTCCCTATCACCTCCAGGATGTGGTACCGATTTGCCTCCCCATATTCGGTGAAGAACTCTGTGTCCCCCATGTTCTGCACATATCACAAACTTCTCAGTAGCCTGTCGCGGCCTTGCACTTAAGTGTACACAATACTAAGGAGAAAGACAAGGACACAGACCGAAAGAGAGAAAAAAAGACAGTTGAAGAAGACGTCGCGACATGCAATCCATGACCATCGCATAAACAGTTGTAGATCTAAGTACATCGGAATAAGTATGTCAAGATAGATCCTCAATGAGCATGACAAAAGAGCAAATGGGCATGCTTAGGACTTATTACAACAACATCTTAAATATAACCGAAAATCGAAACAAGGAGAGCAGATTCAGGGAGATTCGACGGAGCTTAAATAACCAGTGAATTCGCTGTCTTAACGCGATTCATTCTTCCACAACTTCGCTTGGGTATGACTTCGATGTGAACAAACGGGCTACACGCAATAGAGCAGAAAAAGTGATAATTATCAAATTCTATGGGTTCAGCGGCAATTGATGCTGCTGGAACAGGTGCCCCTTTACTGCGTATTGCAGTCCGAAGTTCAACCACGGCATTACTAAAGGGAAATCAGTGACACGTCTCGTCAGTAGTGACATCCACTTACACTACCTTACTCTACTAAAATGCTCACGTTTCCACTACCACCGAGGCCAACCCTTGTTCCCACCCCCAAAAGAGTACGAGAAGGAGGATCATCACAGAATAGGTCTCTCCCAGCCAACCAACCGATTGGAATGTGCTCCGAGGCTCGTAGAAAGGCGCCTCCCCATGTGTACGTCGGGGCTAAGGAGCTACCAAAAGACTCTACAAGTCCCGGAACTGCAAAAGGGAATACCAAAAGACCTCAACAGGACCCCACGCCTTAACCATGTAGAGAAAATTTCCAAAACAACCAAGCCTAAAAATTTAGCAAGCATGCGTTCATCCAGGGCTAGCGACGGACTTTCTGCCTTGTGTCAGCTGATTGCATCCTGGCGTACGCCTTCCCTCCGTCGCCGCTCCGCTTCCACAACAATGGCCGTGCGCTCCAACAATCAATCAATCCAGAGGCTCCTCCTCCTCCTCGTCCTGCTGCTGCAGCACTACCACCACTCCACCGCCGGTGGCACTCCTTCTCCACACCCCCCCACCTGTCATGTGCTGCTACCCCAATCTGCCCTGTGTCGAACCCCGACGTTGCTCCTGCTCCCTACTATCTCCCAAACTGCTTCTACCCTAGCTCCTGCAGCAGCTTCGCCACGCTGCTCCCTTCCGACAGACGCGACGCGGTCGAAGCAATGTTGATGTCGCTCTTGTTGTTGCTGCTGTTCCTCCACCAGCGGCGCTGCGTGGCAACCGGGGCGGATCATCCAGGCATCCGCGGGGAGCATTCCTGCGGCTCGATGACGAACGCTCTGCTCCGCTCTGCAATGCAAAGCCTCGCCGCAGGGACCCTGCCCGGCTTCTCCCTCACAGCCTGCCGAGCCTTCCTCCCGAGCCTGCCACCGACCCTCGGCTGGAGCCTATGGGTGCCTGCTCCCAAAGCGCGTTCCCACGTGCCCACGTGCGGTTCCTCCCAACGTTCACATCACCTCGGACTAGAGCTCATTATCATCCACATTGGACATGCTTCTTTCCTTCCCTTTGTGCTCATGGAAGTGCTAATGTACACCTCACGTAGATTATGGGTCTTGAATAGTTACCTTCTCCATCTAGCCACTTCTCCTATGATATGAAAATACACAATTTAGCACAAGATGATTAGCAAACCCAAATCGAGGCCATAGCCACTTTTCTCATAATTTTTGGAATTCATAATATGAATATCTCATTTATCTCAAGTGAAGATTCTTGTGCTCATTGAATCATCACATACGTCCTCCCCCCCCACCCACCCTCCTCATGATGCCTACTAATCCTACAATGGTTATTATAATTTGAGTACACGATGCAATTTCTTTTAAACATATGTCTTTTGGGTATCCATTCTTGAGGCCACACCAAACCACGTTCCACCTGAATATAGGTGTCATTCTAAAAAAGTAACCAAATAAGGGTTGTCTATCTTACACTTAGTGGACAAATAAGTGTAGAGAATTCTAGTTAGAGGCTAGAGGTTATGAAACTAACATTCAACTCAATTGTCTCGAGCAATATTTACAATTAGAAGCACGAGCTAATTCCATGCCCACTAGACACTCGTGCTTTATTAGCATAAATAGTCACTCTTGTGGAACCCTCTAATTATAGACCGAGATTTCATGGAAACTAATATCCATTATAGATGAAGGAGCTATAGTAAAAACATGCCCTCTATAGTTTTGTGGTCAACTCCTCTCGGTAAGGTCCCAATAAGTATATGTAAGGTACCATTCCATTGTCAATGGATACCCATGCTCTATAAGCACAAATGGTCACTCACATAGAACCTTTGATTAAAGGTTGAGGATTTTGTGGAAATTGACATAAGTTGTATTTAAATAAATCTAGACATATTTTCAAAATATTGACTTTACACTTGCTTCAATTCTATCATAGGATCCTACAGTACTCATCTGGTATTCCTAAAATTTATGGAACATGTGTGAATTCTTAGTGATTACTTGATATTTATGTTATTAAAATATAATTTAAAATAGTTTTATGTTATATATATGTTGAATAATGCAAAAAAATTGCTATAACATTATCATAATCAACTCTGCATATTCAATCGGAGGATTTTACCATGCAATCCTATCGTAGGATCCTATAATAGAATTCAACATGTTAAAATTATGAACTTGGACTTAGTACAATTTTACTTAAATATGTACCATATCCATTATGGAAGAAAGAACTCTAAAATTATACCCCCTATGAGCTTGTGGTTGATTCATTGATTGGGGCCCACGCATTGGTTGCCTTTCATCAGTATCATATGTAAAGAGTTATGCTTCTCGCATGGTCTTGTTGTGGACAATTCCAACTTCATGGACATTGATAGCCATCATATTGGCTCGTGGTTTGTCTCATCCAGTTGGCCATTGTGAATCACAAAGATCATCGATCAAGTTTCATGATCAAAGCATACACTCAAAAGTTATAAGAGTCCAAAGCAAAGATTCCTCCTCAAGTGATCAAACATGCACTCCCAATTGTGTTCCCTATTAGACCTATAATGGTAACTATATCGTGAGCATGTAGTCCAATCTCATCATCACACGTGTCTTTTTGGTAACCATTCGTGTGTACAAGCTTTGCCAACTACCGAGGTACATGGACAAGTCGGCACTAATGTTATTCTTTTTGGAAATGCATAAAATTTCTTAAGATATATTTAAAGAAAAAGTGGCTTTTGTATGGAACATTATGGGATGTCAAGGAATTCTAAATATGTTATTGTTTATTTTTGCACATATTTGTAGGATTAACATTTGGTACAATTGTGCTTAACTTGGGCATGTACTACGGGTACTACTCAACTATAAGTGCTAGCTTTAAGATGTCATATGCATTTGGTTCAATGCATTACAACTGCATAATCGCTGATGTATATGCAATGCATGTGATATAATGTTATGCAAGTCTCAAGACATCATAACATTATTCAGATTCATAACAGTGTTTCATGGGATTGACAATACTATGTGGAATATTCCCCACGTTCAATCTGAATGTGGGAATATTTTGTGGAGTATTGTCAGTCCCACATAACACTATTATGGATCTGAATAATGTTATGATAACATTGTTCAAATGAGACCATTCAGTTGAGTCGTGTGAATAAATAACCAACTAAATAAATACAATCCTAGTTGCATCGCATTGAGATTCTCATATTCAAAGTGAGATCAAAAGAATTTGGACATCACATGGGAAGGGACGTGAGCGGAATGGCTTACGATTCTCATGACCCACATAACAAGACAACTTGGTTGAATAACATTATAGAATGTGTTATGTCATCCAAATGTACTTCATGTCATTTATAATCTTGTTCCATAAAGACCGGGTATGTCCAAACTTCGGCTTGTTTACCGAGTCCACGGAGGATTGTGGTTGGGAGAAGGAGTGTCTAGGGATGGGCCCACGGCACCACTCGTCCAATGTTTTTGATAAAGCTCCAAAGTCGAGGATCCTTTTGCATAGTTTCTTCATGTTACATGTCTTGCTCTATGAGTGCTCCCCCCTACAAACCACAAAAGTCACTTACAATGAAAACATCCATTATATTATAACATATATATTACTTTTAGTTGGTTGATTCAACCATGGAATTAGCATCAAAGGCCTCAAATCAATCTACTCAATGTTACTTAAGCAAAATGAAACTATTAAAAACTTACATAACATAGCACAACTCCTTGGTTGTGTGTAATGGGGATCATGTATCACACGAGCATAATTATCCTTTCACTTTGGGATCACATGTTTTGTGGGGAGCATCCATACCGAGCTGGGGCGAAACGACCCGTACACTGGTTCCTTGGAGGCAAGGGTTTAGGCATGCAACAAGGAACGAGTGTATGGGTTGGTTCGCCCAAATCATCCATACCATATATTGTGGATTTTTTCACAAGTGGCTGTAAATTACCACAAGTTTTTAATCACAACCTCTTTCACTAGAAAAAAAGGAAAGATCATCATGTAATTGCTGGGTAATGTTATGTATGGAGACGTGTTTTCGGACAATTTAAATTGACCTTTTGTAGTTGGTGGAGGTCCAACTCAAAGAGCAAGGCATGTAGCCATGGTCCACAAACTTAGCCCATCCCACCCTCTCAACCACTCGGTGTGGGTTGGTACTATTGTACATGGCTTTTGGCTTTCATGGGCCACGCCACACCCACTTTTGCATGAGAGCGACAAAGGCCATTTCACCATGCTTGCCAACACGTTGACTACGGCAAGTTAAAAGATCTTTGACGGTGCCCTATTTTCCATCTTTAGTAGTGCTCAAGTGTAGTTTCTACGTAGGTCTCGACCAACATAGGAATGACACGTGGCAAAATTTGGAGTGAAAAACGGATTGCTTAACCACAATAAGGAGGGGGGTTCCCTTTTCAATGTGTGCCAAATCCTAGGTGCAATGCAAGGGCCTTACTTAGTAGGTCATGGAGCGTGGTAGACTAGAAAGACATGGTGGGAGAGAGACCAAGGTGTGCACGAAGTCCGACACGAGGCTTGATACGCTTTTTTTTCCACATGCAATACGCTACGCTTATTATATGGGACTCCTTCCAAACCAAGTTGCTTCGTGACCCGATTCACGGTGACCGAAGTTGAATCCCGGTATTCACGGGCGCTAAATTGGTGCTCACAAAGATGGAGGGCAACTAACGACACCATTTTATGGTAGCTCGTGTTACTTACTATTTTTTGAAGTACACAATGTTGTAATTTCTTACTAAGTGTTTTTTTTTCACCAACAAAGATTAAATAGGTTGTATGGACACTGAATGCAACATAGATGGATGATTCTATTTGGTGGTAACTTACGTTCTTAGCAAATCATCATAGAGTTGCGTAACTCTGAATAGTAAGTGACCGTGAACATCATAAACGACGGTGTATTGGAAAAAGGACGCCAAATTAAAGCTCACCAAAGCGTATATATGAAGGTGATGAATGTGATAATCATCGTGTGTCAAAGAAGGGAAAAAGACACTTCACTTTGTTGTCGACATTATTAACGTTGAGTTGACATTTGCTAGTTGGGTTTTCAAAGGAGAGACCGATATCAAAACTACACTAAATATCGTAGTTATTGTCACTATGGTATTTAATGTCACTATGGTAACTTTTTGGATGACACTTCTTATGAATAAGTTTACAAATGATGACGGATGAGTTCATCCATTGGTCAAAACCCTACCTTCTCTTGTCAGCAACATGTGATGAAATATTGTCATGGGATGATTAGAATGTGGATGTAAAATCACTTGGTAAGTGACAGTAATTGCAACACTGTAAGTCTATAATGCCCCAAATTTTTTACAAGGAATGACAAATAATGTCGGGTTAACATTTAGTGTTGGTGACACTATAACGAGGTTTACAATTAGTACCAAGCAAGACTACCGTAGTACCATAGCAGGTTCGTCCTAAAATAATTCTAAAAATAAAAAACGTAAAAATTAGAAAATTCTGAAGACAAAAAAACGAAAATAGAATAAATTAGTTTTTGAAATATTTTGCTATTTCTAAGCTATTTAGGGTCATTTTTACTTATTTTTTGCTAAAAAACGAAAATTGAGAAATTCAGTTTTTGAGAGGCGAACCTTATTTTTTCAAAAAAATTAAATATTCGTTCGCCAGGTGGCGAACCTGCTATGGTGTTACGGTATTAGAAATTGGTGACAACTAAATATCGTATTTAGTGTAGTTGATGATCAAGTGGACACGACACTTTCAACAAATCCCTTATACTTATATGCAACATTTCATTTCTAACTTTCGGTTTTTGTTCATAAGCGAACCGGTCAAGTCTCCATAAACAACTTGAGTATGTGGATGTCTCGTTGTTATGGCATCATCTCATCCTTCAAAACCAAGGACTCTGTGACCAAATTTGTCGTGAACGAAGTTGAATCTTCACTAGTAGAAAACATGGTAAAAAAGAACCGCAGTCGTTTTCCCATTGCGGTTCTTTTGACCACCCTGATCTATAGTCACTAAACGACTACAGATTTGTTTTTTTGGTTTACCGACTGAAATTTTAAAGTTTTCGGGGCGTGTAATACACCGTTGGAAAGGTATTTTGAATACCTTTCCAATGGTATATTACAAGCCCCCAAATTATGAAAATTTCAATCGGTAAACCAAAAAAACAAATCTACAGTCGTTTAGTGACTGCAGATCAGGGTGGTCAAAAGAACCGCAATGGGAAAACGAATGTGGTTCTTTTTTAACATGTTTTCAACTAGTGCTTGCACGTCGAGGGTGCTAAATTGGTGCTCACAAAGACGAAGGACAACCATTAAAACGGAGGGCAACTACTAGAGAGGGGCACCAAAGGTCCACCAAGGTGCAACAAGATGATGACCATGGTATTTGTTGCGGTGTCAAAGAGGGAGACTAGTTCGCATTAGTGTTTCGTTGTCAACATCAACATCAAGGTGATGTTTACTAAGGTAGAAATACCCAAACTGGTTAACCACTCTCTACCCGTGTAGTAGACCTCCGTCAGAATAGTGAAGTGCCATTTAGGAAACCGATCATGGTGAGGCTGGCCACTTCAATGTGTGTACACTTAGTTTAGCCAAATTTAGTCATGTTTAATGTACTCATGAGTTAACTGGTTTAGGTGATGTTCTGTATGGAAATGCGGATTACTGTGTTCGGTGTGAGCATAATCTAGTGAAACGAGTAGGAGTTTGACAAACTTTCCACTTTGAAAAATTGTAGAATTTTTTGTACATGGCAGAAAAATATGAAACGACTTGCATTCTTCACGAATCCTTCTCTTCTATCTTGGAAAATTATCACGTGATTGTAAGACGATATCTTCAGCTAACTTCATGTGTGTGCATAAGGTCTCAACACCCCCTCTTGCACATAAAGTTCTTTGTCTTCAAAAGACAACGATGGCAATGGATCTGAAACTAAAAGAGATAACGTTGATAAGATTGTTATCTTTATTGTTGTGGACACTCCTGGTGATACTCAAGCGAGGCATCTCGTTATTGATAGAAGTGATTGAATGCCGCGTCTTTGAGAGAACCAAGCAAGCTCTGAGTAGTTTTGTGAAAAGAAGAGTCGTCGAGGGAGTGACGTTGTTGCCCCCTCTGAGTGATGAGTTAGTGTTTTCCCAAATTTGGCCTTGCTTTCATTGGAGAGTGAATATTTCACTTTTGTGGAGACTTCGGCGAGTGAATCATGCTTGGAGAGAAGGTGTAGGTACAACACTAGAATGGGCAGCTTTCACTAGTAGAAAACATGGTAAAAAAGAACCGCAGTCGTTTTCCCATTGCGGTTCTTTTGACCACCTGATCTGCAGTCACTAAATGACTGTAGATTTGTTTTTTTGGTTTACCGATTGAAATTTTCAGAATTTGGGGGCTTGTAATATACCATTGGAAAGGTATTCAAAATACCTTTCCAACGGTGTATTACACGCCCCGAAAACTTTAAAATTTCAGTCGGTAAACCAAAAAAACAAATCTATAATCGTTTAGTGACTGCAGATCAGGTGGTCAAAAGAACCGCAATGGGAAAACGACTGCGGTTCTTTTTTACCATGTTTTCTACTAGTGTTTGGACTGGTTTGGGTAGACACTCCAGGTTTAGTTCGGTATCTTGCGGAGCATTGTGAACGTCACCCTCCACTCGAGATCAAGTTGAGAGTGAATTGGAGTCATTTAAATTACCCTTCGCAGAGCGCCTAGTAGATTTCAAGGTACAGTCAGAGGCTGGAAGATAAAAAATCAGGGAAGATAGGAAGAACGGGCAATTGAATTCTTCTGCGAGTAGTGGGAACAAACTTGACAAGTGGAAGGAAGGGTCTAGATCAATTGTGTGCCAGAGGGATAGAGTATTCAGATCTTGGGTATTCTCTAGACTACTATCAGACTGACATAGTTCGGGAAGAAGAGGAAGGATTTGATGAAGCAAATACTTTGTGTTCCGAAGGTTCAATGATAGCTTACTTTCCTCGTCATTTTATAGGGCCCTGATGACGGAGAGGATAGGTGTTGTGAAGGTGGAGTTTTCTTTTGTATTCCTCAAACTCAGTCCTCCCTAGTGATTTTGTAAGAAGATCTGCTGGTTGTTCTTGAGAGGAGATGTATTCGACTCTGATAATGCTATCTTCTACTTTCTGACAAGTGAAGTAGTAATCTATTTCAAAGTGTTTTGATTTTTCATGGGAAACATGATTGTAGCTGAGTTTGATGCTACTTTGATTGTCACAGTAGAGGTTGGTTGGTTTGTTGTCCATAATTCTGAGTTCTTGTAACAACCTTCTAATCCAGATAGTTTCACACGAACATTGAGCTAGGGCTCTGTACTCGGATTCATAAGAGGATGATTCTGGAGGTGCTACATTGTTTCTTGGAGTTCCAAGAGATAGGGGTTTTTCCTAGGAAGAAGATGTATGCTCCTACTGAAATCATGTCATCTACGTCTTGGCCATAATCTACGTCAATATATCCATGCAGATGGTTTTCCTCCCCTGGTTCGAAGAACAAGCCTAAGTCTAGATACCGGCGCACACAACGCAAGATATGCTTTGCAGCTTGCAAGTGTGTTTCGATTTTGCATGAATCTACTAACTACACTGACAACATGTGTGATATCACCTTATTTTCATGGGTTATGGTATTTCTACCTTAGTTGGTTACAATAATCACTCGTGAAATAGGGAGCACATCCAACGACTACCTATTATTATATATCCATGTAGACAAATTGTTTACGGAGGATGTTAAACCTCTCCCCCTACGAGCTTTTTTGAGGGAGGTAGATACGGTCAAGGGCAGCCCCCAGGAAAAAAAATCGAGATTTTTAGGAC
Source organism: Polytrichum formosum (assembly GCA_964035585.1). NCBI lineage: Eukaryota > Viridiplantae > Streptophyta > Polytrichopsida > Polytrichales > Polytrichaceae > Polytrichum > Polytrichum formosum. The sequence continues at coordinate 11,217,425 of OZ037935.1, read as the reverse complement.
CCGACCAAAAACTTCTACCCGTCATGCCCTGTCCGACTTCAAAAAACCATTGCCCTTGCATTTTTGAAGGCCACTTATCCACAAATCCCATGTTGAATATATGGAATTTTGAACCTTGAAGGTGAAGTGCACTCAACATGGGATTTGTGGATAAGTGGCCTTCAAAAATGCAAGGGCAATGGTTTTTTCGAAGTCGGACGGGGTGGGTAGAAGTTTTCGGTCGAGTCCATAAAATCTCGGTTTCTTTATGGGGGTTACCCATACTTGTATCTACCTCCCCCGAAAAGCTCGTAGGGGGAGGTTTAACATCCCCCGGTCACCTGAGGTAAGAGTGCCCAAAACCAAGGCTTGGGGTCCGTAGCATCTACATAAACTCGTCCATCGTGGATGAAGGGGCTCTTATAAAAAAACTCCCCTAGAAGATCGAGGGCGGATTCATTTCAATTCAACACCACTAGACTAATTTGGGGTCTTTGACTCTATTTTTGAAGTCAAATCATCTGTACATATTCATGTACAAATTATAATATAGTTCATTGTGTTTTCGTCTTCGCCATGGATGAGTTTATATGTAAACACCACGAATCCCTAGCCCATAACCAACACGTTGTATTGTATTCATACATTCAAGGGCTTTCAGATGTACGCATGTGGTACACAATGTTGCGTTTAGGTAATGCATTGATCTCAGATTAGGAGTCTCGTGATGTAAATTAGGGGCGAATGTTCACAACACCTACTAAGGGGAAGGACGTAGTAGGGGGAGAGGAGGGTAAAAAAAATGTTGATTATTAGTGGAGAACGCATTTAAAAAAAGAAGTAAACTTAACCCTTAAATTGAGATCAAAGACCCCAAATTTCGGATGAATCCACAACCAATTAATGTAGGGGTAAGTTTCTACTATTACCCCCTTGGTATGTGTTAGAAAACCAAAACAAACTAGTAAGTTAGTATCAAAATTTTACACATGAACAAATTAAACAGGTGGAGACCTCATGTGAATGTTCACGACACCTACTGAAGGGAAGGGTGAATTGGGGGGAAGGGGAGGGTGGAAACATTAAGTATTGTAGCCGAAGCACCTAACCCCGACCAAAAGCCCATCAAGAATCTACAGGGTGCCATAATTTTGATCAGGTTGGGATTGAATTTCGATCATGCCGGAACCAATAATGTCATGACACATGTCCCTGTTTTTGATACTAAAGTGAGGAGGAATGAGCAGTTAAAATAAACGGTTAAAATGAACGTTTATGGCAGACTCTAGACATTGGTAATATGTTGGGACCAACTTTTGGGTCTACAAAATTCATAGTAATTTCAAGACAATGGATAAAATCACCAAAGAAATTGCAATCCTTTTGATTTCTATCTTCCTACACAAAACAAATTTGTACTGCCTTATACTTCTCCAGATCTGGCGCATGATCTCTTAAGGTGATCGGTTGTGGACGCCTCTACTCTATTATAAAAATATGTCTATTTTAACCAATAAAACCCCTATATCGGAGTTAAGAACCCCAAGTTAGTCTAGCGAGTTGAGATTTGGGACGAATCAACAACCAACCTATGTCGGGCTGCATGTTTTTACTATTAAGAATGCAACATTTGGTTGGTAGGTCTTTTAGGAAACAATACGGGGAGACCTCCTTGTTACACAATGGACCACGGGATAAACTAAGTTAAATGGAGTGGGGCCGGGGGAAAGTGGGAACCGATGAAGGGGTCATGATGCACCCCAACACATTATTGGACCAAGTGACCAATCCCATAGGAAGCGCTTTGTGGGCCCGCTTCCAAACAACAACGCCGTTGTCTTGCATCATGTTTCGGTACTTTTTAAATATATCAAAAAAACATTCGCGTTCATGTTTAGGGCTTGGAAATTTGGGACCACCGCATTGTGGACTCCGTAGCCCCACGCATAAGGATTTCTTGTTGCGACTTTAGTGCATCACATTACTAAGATCCTTGGTTGCGTTTTGTGGGACCAAGTATCGGACAAGAAAGATTCTCCTTTGATTACAAGATTCCATGTTTATGAGGAGTACTTAGGTCGTACGCTGCGGAGTTTTTGACAAGCATTTGGTAAATATAAAGGTTTTTTTATTACAAACTATTTCGTTGGAAAGAGACCGTCATCTAGTTGCTTAGTAATGTTATGTGATATTAGGGTGCACTTAAATCGATAATCGCATGATCATGGGATAAATTTGGGAAGCCCTTCAAGTTGGTTCATGTGCAATGCACAAAGAAACCAAGTTCTTCACATGGGGGGGGGGCACTGGCGAAAATGTAGAAAACCACGTGCAAGAAAATGTAGGGTGGGTTTTATTCAAGACACATAATTTTTACATTTTTCTTAGATATACGATAGTGTCCTCTAAATGTGAATTTGGGAATTATATATAATGTACAGTGTGGTTTAAGTTGTGGTATTTTTAAATTTAGAAGTAAAGTAGCATAAATAGAATTAAGTTCAATTTTTTATTTATAGGTTCAACATAAACCATTTGCCATTAGTGGCATTGGATGAGAAATAGGCAAAATATATGTGGACATGTGGATGGATTTGTTGAAACGGTCGCCTTTGGATGAAAAATACCGTTATCCGGCGATGGAAGGGTTGGCTAGCTTATTTAGGGTTTTTTGGGGGGTTCAAGAACCATACACAATATGCTAAAGTTTATAGTATGATGGTTGTATGTGTGTAATGTGCAGAATAATATATGTGCAATGTAATGTATGCATAGTGTATTGTATGTGTAATGTATGTGCATATTGTTCACACAAAATTTCTACTACTTATAAATAAGATAGGGTGATTGTAATTACGTGAATCTAAAATTTACATATAATAATAGGGTGTTAGGAAACACCATCCAGTAGAAATTTAGCTACTTATAGGGTGAAAAATATTCAACGAAGGAAGGTAAATACCCCCCCCCCTTTAAAAAAGAGGGTTCTCGCACGTGTATACATAAATCAAGTGTAGGTGCACCCTCTGTGTTCTTCACCAAACGTACTACACCTTTTATGGTATGGATTGTCACGTACATCATTTGCGAAGGGCCTGAACTAGATGCCTGGAGGTCTCAAAGTGTCATGTCTGCTATTTGCCAATATGACGTTATTCGTCAACATAACTTCTTCAAGTGAAAACTATTTACATTATGACATTTAAAGTAACACAATGGATACTTGAGATGATAATTTTACATTTCAATATGCAAGAGGAAGATGTTCTTGAGCATATTATTGCCAAGTGTCATTTATGTACACTTTTAATCAACTTGTAGGCCGTTGTGTCACATAGGCATACACCTCATAGCACTATTAAACATACTTCGTGCCTTTAGTAAGTGCACTTGAACACCGAGTGTCACGAGGTGACGCTAATTACGATGTTGTTGATTTTTAGTGCAACTTATCATACAACATGTCTCAAAATAAGGTCAGTGACACTATTACGCATGTGACACTAAATACCATGAACGGTGTACTACTAGTAAGGGCCGTAGTTTTTGTTTGTTTGTTTTTTTTCCTTCTATCTAGAAAGAATGATAATTCCCAAGCCCTCAAAGGAGGGACATTGAATTTGATTGGTTCGTTCATAGTTTCCCCCTTACCTAACCCAAACCTACGGCACATTCAACAAGTTGTTTTTGTATGCCTTCTACTGCATCCTCAAAATGGGTTAGTACAATCCGGAAGGACACTCTCATTTGTTAATGTGATGCAATCCCTCAAGCCTACGGTCTGTGTACTCCAAGTTTTGCAAATGAGGCAAAATTAGATGAAATTGGCAACTCTGACGCCTACTGGGGGCCATTGAGCATTACTGTAGTGCCATGGCGGTTTTGGTGTTCATGAAAACATTTGGGGATTTTAAAATAATAATAATAATTTGGAAATTTTCATAGTAAAAAACTCATTTTTATTTTTTAAATAGTGAGGATATATGTTCTATGATTATATTTATAAAAATGGGATCTTGAAAATGATTAATTATTCGATAAATGAACCTTATGGCGGGACATTGGTGTCCCGAATAAATCCGAGCCTCCTTAACAATTGGTTTTGCGGTTGTAAGTGATTGAAAATTAAACTAACTTTGCACATCAAAGCGTGTACAAAACGTCGAGATAATCTCAATGCCGCTTTAATTGCCTTCAACTGATCATTTTTGATGTCGACACGGGCTTTAGGGTTTAACCGGTGTATTATGGGACACTGGTGTCCCGCCATAAGGTTCAAATATTGCCTGAAACCAATGAACATGGAGAACCGACCGCTATGGGAACATATATACCCCAAGTTAATAAAGAAAAAACTGAAACATCACAACATGTAACCGGTTGGACTTGGATACACTAGGGTCTTGATTATGCCCAGAATCTACCCGAACATTGGCCTAAACCGCCATGGGACTATGAGGTCTGAAAGCAGGCGCTAATTTGGAAACTGTTAGTCTCTTTTGGCGGACATTAAGTTCCCCCCTACGAACTATGGGGGGTGTCAGATTCAGGCCAAGGCAACCCTCCAACGAAATTTCTGGACCCAACCGAAAATTGTTGCCCGCCCTGCCCAACTTCGAAAAAAACATTGCCCTTGCATTCTTGAAGGCCGCTTGACTACAAATCCCATATTGAGTGCACTTCGCCTTCAAGGTCCAAAATCCAATATATATGTTCACTTTCATTGAGTAAATAAGCAATTGACTGGGATTTCATTATCAAAGTGAAACTGTCAATAAAGCATGTAATTAACTTGGAAGTAAAAAATATTACAAAACCCTCACTAGCACTGAGATTATAAATTTTCTGACTTACAATTTGAAATTGTCTTTGTCATTCTAAAATGACACTTAAATTTAGTGTGTTGATTTAGTATGTATATTTTATAATATTTTAGGTAATGTTGTCTACTTTCACAAGTATTCATACGCAATAATTAATTAATTAATTATAATTAATTATTATAAATAATTCACTTGAACCTTACAACCTACAACCTCCCCCACAAGACTTCGCCACTGAAATCGCATGGCTCCTCGATAGATATGTCACCATACTACCAAGAATGATGATGAAGTAGAAGAAGATGACGATGATAATGATGATGATGATGATGATGATGATGATGATGATCTATCACTAATGTCAGTCGAAAGTGAGGAAGCCAACTATATGTGTTGATTTTAAGCCTTTCAATTTCATTGTGCAACAACATGAAAATACAAAGCCACCTGAGAGCAATACAACCAAATATATATTGTTTGGTTTCGTTTGAATGGATTTCTCTATGGTTTAGAATGAATATGCATGTCACACGACTTTTTAACTAGTCGAAGCTAAGTGAAAATGAGAGTTCCGGAAAAGTTAGCTAGCTAAAGCTAAGTAAGAATCCTAAGTTTAGTGAACCTAGCTAGCTAAAGCTAAGTGACAAATAGGGGCCCGGAAAATTTAGCTAGGTGATGCTAGTTGGCCAGCTATCCAAGGTCTGAAACATTCTTAGAGCAGAACTATATGCTATTTGGCTAGCACTTGCCAGCACACAAGAAGTTAATCATGACATACATATCTTCACGGATAGCCTCAATAGCATCTACCTCATCAACAACCACGTAAGACGCCCATCCTCCCAACACAATCACCTGGACAAACTACTAATAGCATCCATAGTTCAACACATAACATGGTTCCGACACAAAATAACAATCCAAAAAGTTAGAGCTCACACAAGAATTAAGGGAAATGACATGGCCGACTCACTGGCAATTGATGGCACCTCAAAAGGCACCATAACACCCATACCGCGCATACATGTAGCCCACACCATACCATATAGATTAGCTAAACCTCCTTCAACCACCAACCTAACATGCATAATAAGGAACCTACAAACATTCATAAAAATGGAACACAATATGCTCACAAAAAAGCAACCATAGAATTCACATATGCGAAAAAATGGCTCTCCAATGAGAAAATTCACCACAAATTGTCTAACCACTTTTGGAAAACCCCACAAACTACGGACGCCCAAATCACACAACTCCTCAAGTTCCGATTTGCCCAATACATGGGCAACCATAGAAAAAATCTCTTCTGGCCACACACACACCCCAACCCCAACTGCACATTATGCCAAATGAACGACAAAGATACTTGGCCGCACCTACTCTCTCTATGTGACAATAAATTTCTTAAAGGCATGAGAATCGCAAGACACAATGCCGCTGCCCACCAACTCACCAACCTACTAAAATCAAATGTATACACTAGACACCTTACACTCACTAACGCCGGTAACCAACATGACAACCACCAAGACAACACCATCCCGCCATGGATACTAAGTTGCACATGCAACACCACGCGCTGTGAATGCCTCGCAAAACTAAGACCGGATATCGTTTGCATATGAACAAAATGGTCCACTAATACCTACACCAGACCTAACAATCCAAATTATTGAATTCACCTTTACGCATGATAGATTCCTTGACCAAGCCATACAAACAAAAGAAGACAAATACAACCCGTAATAAGAGCACATGACTGGAATATTAGGCTCCTCATAGTTATCACTGCAGGGGTAAGGGGAGCCATTCACACAAGAAGCATAGAACTCCTTGAGAACCTACATATCCCCACATCACTTATAAAAAAAACAATGAAAACCATCCACCAAATAGCCATCAAATACCTCACATACCTAGTACTTAATAAGAGAAAACTCGACAATAAACAAGAACCAGTACTCCCCCCCACATAGTAAATAGGTATCAATATAATGTATTTACTTCATTTCATTTCATATATTTTTATGAACAAGAGCCCACCCACCGCAAGGTAGGCAGTAAACCCCACCCTGCACCAAGAGGATTCTTGAGCATGGTAGGGCCAACGGGCTCAAATTCACGTCGGATTGCCCGACGTTGCATTTTATTTTATTTACTCAATGGAAGTGAACATATATATTGGATTTGGACCTTGAAGGTGTAGTGCACTCAATATGGGATTTGTAATCAAGTGGCCTTCAAGAATGCAAGGGCAATGTTTTTTTCGAAGTTGGACGGAACGGGCAACAATTTCTGGTCGGGTCCAAAAATTTCGTTGGAGGGTTGCCCCGGCCCGAATCTGACACCCCCCATAGTTCGTAGGGGGGGAACTTAATGTCCGCCGTCTCTTTTTATGATGAGAACAATGAAGGATTCATTGAAAAATACAATTATTTCAGATTTCAAGTACTCCCCGCATCCACATTCAGTTGTTACTATTATTTCTGAAACATACCAAAACTTGCCTTCCATCTAGGGCGGAACTGGCTTAAAGGACTCATGGTTTGATGTCAAAGCATTACTAGATATAGAGGAAATTATCGCATATGAGGGCCACTTCACACAGGAGCCAAGAGCCGTCACCATGGAATTGTGAGAGCCCAAAAGAAAGTGTCCAAAGGCCGTCCCGCGACACCTCCAAAATCATGTAGTGTGATCTTGGATCCTCAAGTGCAGTGTGAGGTCATATGTGACCGGGCCCTCAACCAAATGCTATTTCAATGAATTTTTATTCATGCGGGTCCTCCACATGATAAAATAGCATAATTCAATGGTTGTGAGCATTCGGAGTGCCATGGTCTCCTGGGTTTTGTGTTAGGCCTACCTCCAAGAGGTGGTTTTTGAAAACAATCCAAGTGACCATGCAACATGATCCATTTGATGCCATGTAGGAATCCATGTAGACTTTACATCCATCTTGCATTCACATACTCCGTTGGTCCCACAAGTGTAGTGTGAAGCGAACTTGGACTAGCTTCGCATTTTCCACGAATGAGAGTGCTTGAAGTGTGATGGTCACGGGCTCTCAGTCTTGTGTGTGAAGTGGCCCTAAGATAGCTACCCACCCACTTCTTGATCAACTTAGCTACAGTGCGGTGCATGTCACACTAGATTGCCCATTTAAATGAACAACCGAAACTTAGTAACTTACTAAACTCTAGCCAGAAAGGTTTAGTTTACTTGGGCCAACACAAGTAGCGAGAAAGCTGAGCACAAAAAAGCTTTCTCGCTACTTAATTAGCTTAAGACCAAGCCAATCTGAACTTAATTAGCTTAAGTTAGTAGCTCAACTCACAAGTTAGCGAGAAAGATGAGCTGCTAACTTAATTAAGTTAAGATTGGCTTGGTCTGAGATGACTCTAAACTCCCGGATGACACTGGAGAGGTGCCCAAATCCGAATGGAGGGTTGGCGGTTCGTTTCCCGGTTGTGAAATCTTCTTTCTACTTGACAGAAAAACCAAGAGTCCACCCACTGTAAGGTAGGCAATAAACTCCACCCTGCACCAAGGGGATTCTTGAGCAGGGTAGGGCCAATGGGCTCAAATTCACGTCAAGTTGCCTGATGTTGTATATTATTATTAAGATCGGCTTGCTTTGGTAAGTTGCTCCATATCACAAAACTTAACACAAGCACGGAGAGACAAAATTATCGTATGCGAGCATATCCTCATCCACCCAACATACAAAAACTTGACCCCCTATAGATTTGTGGCCGATTCATCTCAAATGACTTCAAGTACACTAATTTGGATTCAAATCAACTAAAAAAATAGCAACCTCCGGGCTGCATATTATTTCACGATTTTTATGTTGGGTGAATGAGAGGTACACTTGTATATGAAAATTCCCTCTCTCCATGTGTCATGGCCTTGTCATGGGACATTATTTATTGTAAATATCATGGGTGTACTTATAGTGTGACTTACCCTTCGATGCACTATAGTGTGGCCCACAATATACATTGTCACGCATTACAAATAATGTGGAAAATGATACTTGGGGGAGTTGCTTTCGCATCACTGACTCCATATATTCAAAATTCACGAACATTCAATTTTTTAGAGAAATAAAATTTTCATTGAGCCATTTTTGGAGAAGTGATTATTGTCAAATTTGTTTGAATCTTTTTTTGGAAATAGATTGATTATTCTAATTTTGTAAGACGGGTTTGAATTGAATCTCACTTCATTGGAAGCCTCTCTAATGGACATTATTTTCCATCCAATTGGAGTATTCTGACTGACAATGTAGACCCCCAATGCTAAAAACTTTCGGGCTGGAATGCAATGTGCACCCAAAATATTATCCCCGATGCTTTTAGTGTTGGTTTCCTCGTAATATTGAGGCCCACAATATTTGCCACAAGCAATGTCGTAAAAGTGGCCTTTGTGGCTTGTCATGTAACAAAAAAGAAGAAGAAAAGGTCAACATTGGTGTATCTACATGCACTTTTGTTTAGGAGCCCATTTGACCTACAATGTATGCATATGAGCTGCGTGTCATTTTACGGTTTATTGTCTCCCCCTTACAAGAAGTGGGTTACGTTGAGTTACTTCATTCGATCTATGCGAGAGTCCAACCTAGCTTTTCTTTTTCTTTTTTTCTTGTAGGGGGTGGGACTGGATTTTGTTTGGGAATAAGAAGGTAAGATATTTTTTGATGTATGTTTTTTCATGAGTTTTTCTTATACGTGGAGGGGTGTGGGGGGGGGGTGTTTGTGTGATTGTTCTAGTTTGTTCTATGGACTTTTTATGTACATAACATTATTCAGCTGCATGGTTGTGTTCCATTCCATATTTAACATTTGACATGAACCTCCACTATCTCACCTTCATGGGAAGAAACTTAGAAAATAGGAAGAAAGCGAAGACGGTACGAACAATGAATAGTGCGGGTATGATTAGTAAGAATTTTGTGAATAGTGTCAGTATTTTCAATGATAATGATGCTATGAATAGCATTTTCATCGAATAATACCGAGATGAATAGTGTTAGGATGAACATCGATTCATGTGAATAGTGCCAGGAGTATAACTCCACCCAGCTTTCCAAGTGTCGACTTGAGTGTATGAATAGTAAACAAATATTCTTATTTTTTTCAAGAACCCCGCGTAATATAATCGACATATTTCATGGTCATGAAATGGATCCACATGGTTGAATAATGTTATGTACGATGCCTCTGACTCCTGCGACGATTTATCAGTGAACACCAAGTGTCTCATGCCACTTTCTATAGTTGCCACCTAGTGATTACAAGAGATTAATGTGGGTCCATGGTGAATAACCCGGACCACACCAAATCACATCTATAGCGCACTTATTGAGAATGGTAGGGAGTAACAAATGAATGGCACTCAATAGTGCATTTGTATGTCATTGACCTTGAGGCAAACAATTTCAACATCGGCCATTCCATATCTCAACACGTGTTACTAGGTGCATCATTCTCAATGCCAAAAAAAATAGGGTTTTCACGTGGGATTTACATGATCCATTCACACCTCATAACAACATGTGTCCAAGTTCTTAGCGAAATAAGAAAACATGGGATTAAACAATTTACATTGGCCATTGTGGAATGTTAAAATTATATTGGGCCACGGTAATAGGTATCAAAAGTGTAGTGGAAACTAGTCAAAGGAACACGTGGGGACAAGAAACAAGAGTACACGTATTCTATCAACCTTGAGCTAAGCAGTTTATGTCATGATAGTTATTGCTAAGGGTAGACTTACCTAATTTGGTTACTTGTCTTAATTTGACACTTGTATTTGAGTGGTGCATGGTTAGTTGTACATCCAAGAACGAACACCAAAAAGACACGTGTTCAAAAGAGATTGGATTACATTCTTAAGAATTGCTAACCATTCTAAGATCAATAGTCGACATAATTGAGGGGACCTATATGGTCATTTAATGAGCACAAATAATTCACCTGGACAATGAATAAGATATTCATACGAGCTCAAGAAAGTATGTAGAAAAGTTCCTATGACATTGATTTATATTTGTTATCCATATTGTACCAAGGTAGACATACCCATTTTATATAACTCAAGCAATTTTGCATAAGTGTGGTACATGTGTGATACTAGAGTGATTTTTCACATGCTTGGAAATTGATGTCATGATGTTCAACAAAAGAAATCACAAGTTTGTTATGAAATATTCAAATTGTAGTAAGTTCTCAAAGGCATTAAACTTTCCAACCCATATTCACAACCTAAATCGACCTATTTATGATAACTGATAGATGAAACTTCAATACAATGAATACCCTTTTCAAAGAACCAAGATCCGTGCCCTTTTAACTCACTTTTTTCATCATGTTGAACTCTTCAACGGCTAAGACCTCTCTCTCACATGATCACTATCTATTTCCTGACCTCCAAATTACAAAATTAGTGCTTTAGTTGATGCCTTAGGAGTACCTATCAATGGAAAAAGGTGTTTTAGGAGCTGCAGAACAAAGACGTTTAGAAGTTAAAAGCTCCCAGGATGCCACCCGTGGTGGGGAACAAGCAGGGCACGGCTACAAGTGTGGAACTACATGGCTTTAGGGGACTTTGTGTATTATGATTGAGGGAAGCTAACACATGAGCAATGAGCCATGAGCAATGAGCAGTGAGCGGTAACACACGAGCAATGAGCGGTAACACATGAGCAATGATGCCAAATTTAGTAATTGGTCACGGTTTTAGGATATATTTTCCAAAATTAGTACTTGTATTTTTGCAATTTAGAATATATAATGTACTCACATTCTAATTGAAGAAGAATGAAGGGAGCCTATTACCATGGATACTTTCAAAACCATCAATCCATTGTTGGTTTTTATTATAAAAATCCACACTAATACATGTCACTTACTCAAATTCTCAAACATACGGTTGAATACAACACTTGGAATATTACTCACATTCTACAACACCTGCAAGTTCAAGTAGCCGCATGACCTCGTTGTAGGAGTACGTTGGAGCATGAATGAACTTGTCACTATCATAATCCACCTTGCACAAAAATCTAAACACATAATAAAGATGTTTGCAATACACCCATTTCCCTTTCTTTCCCAAAGATTGAGATGACATTTTAATGAAGTCAGGGCATGTGCAATGCGGCATGTCGCCAATTGTGACACGATATGTGATGTCCTCCTTGGAGACGATGTTGATTAGCACTCCAAATCCTGGATATGGAATGGCAGTTATTCCAACCACATAATAACCATCCATGAGCCCGGCGCTCTCCCATTTGTTTTTATGATCTACCGTCGGTGTTGCTAGATTGCGGCGCACTGACCTTCCAAACCTGGAAGTTGGGTGGGCATCTGGGTTTAGTGGCACATGGAAATTTGTCCGAGGGATTGGGAGCATAGCAATTGTTGAAAGCCTACGGCGAGGAGAGAGAGCCTCTCTCTGCTGCAATTGGAACCCAGCGTCTTCGAGTGCCAATACCTCCTGCTTTGAGAGATTGGTACCTATCTTCACAGGCCATATGCTAGGTACAACAGGCCAGTCTAGCACATACTTCTTCTTGTTGCCACTTACACAACGTTTGATGTCATCAGGGCAAAACCAAAACTCGTACTCCACATTGTTGGTAGAGCGGTACTCCTTCTTCAATCCTTTGTACGTGGGAGCTGGTGTGCCATGTTTGCCAGTTCCAACTTTGGCATTGCACAAAGTTCCTGTATTGGCTTGCATTGCCCAACATCTTTTGGCAGAGTTGGGTGGCAATCTTGCAATATGCCAAAGAGAAGAAATACAATCGGTCTCTAACACTGATGTGGTATGTGCCACACAATGCTCTGCAGAATTCAAGGACTCCTCTATGCATGCCCTTCTAATCCTAGTGTTAGGGCGAGGAATCGAATAGTTCACTTTATCAGGTCGATGTGAGTCACAATCCGCACCCGGTGGAAGATCAAGCTTTCGTTTGGTGGATCCAAACAACTCAGACCCCTCCAAAGCACAATCCCTGGTATTGAGATCTTCCACCCCTGGATAGGACTTCATGGCATCTGCGAGTAATTTTGGATCTCCACATCTGGCAGCAGCCTTCAATTTCAAGGACGCAGAATCAGGGCCTTTACCAGTAGAACCACCCCTCAACCATGATCTGTAATTTGCAATCTGCATGAATGCACGGATCAAATCGTCCACTGTCGCTTCATACAGACAAATCATCTTGTTTCCAGACTGCTGGAGCCATTTGTTGTGCACCGTCTCTGCAAGATTACACGTTGGCATTTCTGCACGTTCATCCATAGTCATATCCTGCAAACATTACACAAATTATAGTAGATTGTATATGTACAGATATATCATGAATAATCAAAAGTAAAAGAACATTAGAGATATATAGTGACGATGCACTTACAAGAATCATATGACCACCCCATTGCCTATAACGAAAGTGCCAGAACCCCAACCACTCGGACAAGCCGAGAATGCCTTCTTCTGTGGCAGCTCCAGAGGACAACCACCATGAACGAATGACATGATATTTAGTTTCGGCTTCGTCTATTGTTTTCGCGTCTTTGTAATCTTTGCATAGCTGCTTGTGCTGAAACTGCAGAGATGCCTTGATATACTTCTGCGTCACCTTATCCAAGCTTTGCGACCAATGGAAAAGACAAGTACGCTCACGACCCACCATTGGCAAACTTGGGTCACCTCCATCATATATCTTTCTGACCGCATTCCAATTTGCTTGAGCATTGTCTGCCATAAAACCCTTGAAATTCACGGTTGACACTCCATTTTCGCCATGACGGAATTCAAGTTTTCCCAGAAAAGAGTCTGAGCTACACCATCTTCAGATTGCATGTCACAACACGCAATGGTGAGCACCTTACAGTACTTGGTATCGTACACATGACATGCAAGGGTGGTCCAGTCTTTCAGACGTTTGACATGGTCAAACATTATCCATGAATTCTCCATATCTCCTCCCACCTGCATACGTTTAACAAGATCCACACCACTTCCTGGTAGATCTACTGACATTTTGAAGACAAATACTTTATCTTTGGATTGTCCCGGGAATCTACTATCATGGACGTACTTGAAGCCCGAATGGTCTTTGAGCGCCATGATACTATCCATCGTACCCATTCCACTACGAACAAAACGCTTTGAGCCCGAAACAAAGTTACGACAATTCGGAGAGGCAAGAGTACTGAATTTATCCATGACGGCCTCCAAGGACGAACCTGCCAGGTGATGTCCTTCACCGTTTGATGGAGATTTGAGGAGATAATCTGCAAGGAATTTTTTGCTCGCTGCCATAACTATTGCAGAGTTTTTGGCAGTGGGTGTTTTCATGACCTCATTGGCAACGCATTGGTAAGCTATGTCAAGTGACTCACGACATGTACCATTTGATACAGGGTGTTCATGAACACCAAAATGTATACAAGCCCTTGACATCCCAGGGGATGTAGAATGGACATATATTATACGAGCATGACACAACGCAATACACACTGGCGTGGAACGACATACCTTGCATTCCAATCTTGATTTTTCTGGGGCGACATCACCCACAGAAAATGGGATAGGAGTCGATCCAATCCATTCAGTGCAGTTGTGGACACCTCCATTGCGATACATATAATCACAATATTTGTTTGTGCACTGCAAATGACCGGCACAAGAAGAGCGCCTGAAAGAAAGTCCAAAATTATTTTGGATATTTGTTGTTTTTGTTGTGCACCAAGGATGTCCGTCGCACATCTTATCCATACCATCCATGGAACGACCATACGTACTAGGAACACTCATATTTATTGGAGGCAAGATAAATAAAACATCACCATCAAAAGATGGTGGCAAGTACTTGACATCACGTATATCTATACTGTCAAAATCAATTGCAGTAAGATCGGATTTAGACCTTCTTCGAGACTTTGTCAGTTTCAATGCATCGACAATAGTAAAACCTGAAGAAGATGATGAAGGATGCAGAGGTGGACGTTGAGACGGAGATCCATGGCGAGCCAAATTCATGTACGACGGACTCTGAGGGGTTTTATCAATATCCACAGAGACCAAAACTGGATTGGAACTCTTAGTTTTATAAGAAAAATGTGATGTATCTAAAAGATCAACAATAGGACAAACACCATCATCCGAATCCAACAGCACAAGACCATCATCGTCACTTGGTTCTATCTTGACAGTAGCCACACTAGGTACATTGACAGTAGATGCGCCAGACTCGTTTGTCAACACAACAGTGGATGCTTGCATCTGGGAATCAGAAAGTCCTATAACTCTAAATGATCCTGGACCCAAAATCCAAACATACCCATCCTCACACATGTTCTTTTGAATCAAAACTGTTTCCAAGATATCACCATCCACGGAATACATCTCTTGCTCCACGTACATAGATCCTATCCGGAGATTGAACCTCAAACTAAGTAAATCCTCTGAGACCTTCACATGATTATCATCATCAAGAGGCAAAATGAAGGGCACAAATGATCCATATGCTTTAATGGTAGCCATTTGGAAGCAAGGGAAAAATGAGAGACATTCGAATGTGTAGATGAGACACTATTTGTAGTGGTAGTTTGGGGGCTTACACAACAAACCCTAAATGAGGAAAAGAATAAGAAGCAACCCAAATATCCAACAGCTATGAAGGTAATTACTTTCAAATATTAAAATAAAAAAGCAATAAGAGAGTCTCCGCGTGAAAAAAACAAGAAAACGAATATAATAATTATCTCAAAAAGAGTGCAGGAAATTCGCAAACCCTAACCCTAACCGTACCCAATTTAATACTACAAGCCTCCATGCCATTTAAAATTTCATAATTAAGTTATTACTTGTAACTAGCTTTTAAATTATACATCAATAAAATAACAAAGAAAGTGTACGCTGTCAAAATATTTTGAAATAAGTATTATAATGAATATAATAGAACGACACGTTGATAAGATTCAATTTATATATATATGAGTATGCATCACACTTCATGTGAGTGCTATAGAGAGTGGGTTGTGTAGCGTTTAGATTTCACTATCACAGATGCAAGAAGTAGATCATCATGAGACTAGTACACAATTGAGTGGGAGAAGAAAAAGACGAAAATGATTGTATTTTACAACAAAGAGAGTTCGAGATCGAGCGAGTAGTATGAGGAAAAAATCCCAGATTGTAGTACAGAAATATATGAACGATTTAGCAGAAAGACAAAAGAGTATAGGTTTGAATGATTTGGACGAAGAGAATGAAGAGGCAAGAGAAGAGCTGGATGAGGATGTATCGAAAGATATTGCCGATCAGATTGAAGAGGCAGAAAATGATGGAGACGAAGAAAACGAATACAACAAGATGTCTACAGAAGATGAAAACGACTCCCTGCACGAAAACAATGAAGATGAAGCAAGAGACGAAATGTATTGCGTAAGTACTGACCTTACACTTGTAATCATTTAAGCAAGTCATAGAAAATAGAAAATCTTTGAGAATGCACATGATATTGGCATTGTTCTTTAAACCCTCATGATACAAAATCAGAATTTTTTGATGAGAGTAGTAGTCAGTCGGATAGAAAACCAAACGGTTTGGTTGGTTCACAATAAGTAATTTCACTAAAAAATAATTAAGAAGGATCTATATACACATGCGTAGGAAAGTCTTCTATGTATCCATCCTACTTTATTTCCTGCTCAACCACTAGCTCATTAGGGGATAGCACCAGTCAATGCAATGAACCGGATTCGAACCCGGTTTGACGCAGACCGAAACATCAGTCTCTTTAGACAACTCGCATCCACAGACGGATGTCGTAAACCCTTATTGTCTCACTTATATACATTTGTTTACGGTTTATGGTCTCTTCTAGCTGGGCTGCTACCAGCACCGTCATTATCTCCCGGGTATTAAACTCGTAATACGCAAAAATAATTTTGGGGCTCTGATACGTAATACGAATTTCTAATATGGGGGTATTGGAATGCGAATTATGTAACTTAAAGTTAGGAGGCAAAACCCTGTGCGTTAACGCACAGGGTATTTGAATGCGAATTATGTAGCTTAAAGCTAGGAGGCAAAATCCTGTGCGTTAACGCACAGGGTTTTTGAGTGCGAATTATGTAGCTTAAAGCTAGGAGGCAAAACCATGTGCGTTAACGCACAGGATTTTTGACTGCGAATTATACAGTTCAAAGTAAGGCTGTAAAACCCTGTGCGTTAACGCACAGGGTTTTGCCTCCTAACTTTGAACTATATAATTTACACTTAAATAACGCATAGGGTATTGGAGTGCGAATTATGGAGCTTAAAATTAAAGAAAAAATCATATTATATGAATTTGTTGCAAAATAGAGAGGGCTAAACTACCAAATTTGTGGAAAAAGGTGGTGAAATGTCACAAGTAGGAAATGTACACATATGAAGTATGTAAGAGAGACTTCAAAAAAATGTGAAATATTGAGAATTTTTTTTTCTCCGAAAACACGAAATCTATGAGGTGGCCAAAAACACCGAATTCCAAAGAAGATAGAGTGGGGAAGATGATTCCAAACCACAGAAAAATATATGAGAAAATTGTAGCCAAGGAGATTTAGATAATATACAAATTTTTTTTAAAATTTTTTGGAGGTAATATGAATTAGTTATAGATTTTACAAAATCTGCCAAATCTACCAATTCCAGACTTTAAAAAAAAAAAAAAAAAAAACCCTCAAACTTCTTTTTTTTCTTCTTCAAAGTTGCATGCGCGGACCCTGTGCGTTAACGCACAGGGTCTGCTGGCCTAGCTGCAGGCTTGTCGCAGCTGCCAGCAGGGACCCTGTGCGTTAACGCACAGGGTCTATTGGCCTAGCTGGATGCTGGTTAGAGTTGCCAGCGCAGACCGTGTGCGCTTAACGCACACGGTCTCAGCTAGGCCAACAGACCCTGTGCGTTAACGCACAGGGTCCCCGCTGGCAGCTGCGACAGGGTTGCAGCTACGCCAGCAGACCCTGTGCGTTAACGCACAGGGTCTCCGCTGGCAGCTGCGACAGGCCTGCAGCTAGGCCAGCAGACCCTGTGCGTTAACGCACAGGGTCCGCGTATGTAATTTAGGGCAACAAGCCGCCACCCTAATTTTCACATATTTAAGCTCTAAAATTTTGTTTTCTGGTTTTGTTTGTTGGTGGTGTTGTTGCTGCCGCTGGTGCTGATGTTGCCGCTGGTGCTGTTGCTGTCGCTGGTGCTGTTGCTGCCGCTGGTGTTCTTGCTGGATTTTTTTTGCTGATCTTTTTGGTATTATTATTGCTGCTACTGGTGGTGTTTCTTTTCCCGTTGCTGTTGGTTTTATTGTTCGGTCTGCTGCTGTTACTGCTGCTGCTACTACTGCTGCTGCTCCTGCTGCTGCTACTGTTGCTGCTCCTCCTGCTGCTGCTACTACTGCTGCTGCTGCTGCTACTGCTGCTGATCTTGCCGGTGCTGCTCATTTTACTACTGTTGCTGCTGATCTTGCCGCTGTTGCTGTTACTACTATTGTACTTCTATTGCTGCTATTGGTGCTTGTAAACATTTAGGTAATTTTCTAAACCTATTACCTCTTTCTTCATACATGTTTGTTTTCTTCCTTATGCACATTTCTTCTTCTTCTTCCTTCACACATATATAACATCTTTCTTATGCTTTCTTTTTCTTTTTCTTTTTCTTCAAGCATGTCTATCCTCTATCTTATGCTTCCATTTTCTTCCTCTTCCTTATGCTTCCATTTTCTTCCCCTTCTTTATGCCATTTCATGCATTGACATTCAAGCATAAATCCCTTCCTTATGCATTTTAGGGCCAAGCAATGGATGTGGAGAAAACACTCCAAACTTTTGCTCATGACGATTCTCCGAACCAATCACATCAAGATCTTCAATCTTCCCAAGTTCATCGCGGCCAAGAGATGTCATCACATTCACTGAATAAGAAAAAAAGAAAATTACCTGAACCCCTCAATGACTTGGACTCTGATGAAGATAATGACGGTGTTGGAAAAACCTATCAAGAAATTGTCACTGAGCTTACTGACAAAAGAAAAGTGAACTCAGCTGCAATCATTTCTGCAATCCGTGCTACACCCAAGTCCCGCCTACGTGTACCCCTGTGTCGTATGGTTGCTATGCCTATTGTGCGTCCTGCCTTAAAGGGTGACATTACTAAATTGGAAGGTGATTTTTTCAATGGCTATCGTGATGGTGATCGTGTGTTCTACATTTCGTCCACTAATTCTAAAGGAGATTTTCAATTTGTGGATGATGAGGTCCGTGCATCTTGGAGTTCAAATTGGTCTCAAGCCAATGCCGATTTTGAATCTCAATTAGATTCAGACCCTTCTTTCACATCATACAAGAACAAAATGTTCTTCATATGGGATGGTAATCACAGGTTTCTTGCTTGGAAGAATTACATTGATCGCGTCCATACTGAAGATTATGAACGTCATGTCTTTGTGGATTCTATCATGCACCAAAACTTGCAGGTATTTCCGATATGTTTTGATTCCGCACAAGTGTGTTACAAGGGAACCTCCTTTTTTCCAAATTGGCGTGATACGGGGGCAAAAGATTCTTGCATGTTCACTACTGAGATTTGTTTGGATTGGTCGCCCGCGCATTACGGGGATTGTGGTTGGTATCTTGATTGTCCTCATGATGCATGCCCTTCAAATGAGAAGGCAGTCCGTCAAATGAATGATGCAAAGGAAATAGATCCTCGCGATGCTGCAATTCTACAAACGCACATTGTTCAGCTCAAACTTCGAGAGCCAGAACCAAAAGAGCCAAAGCGTCTTAAAAAACTTGCAATTCGAGAAAACAGAAAACAAACTCAATCAGATATTTCCCAACCTGAAGAGGTTATTGTTTTCTCCAATGATTTGGATAAGAATACCCTCGGCGGCGAAAGTTCAAAATCTGCGAGCGATGTTTTGGAATTTCGTTACTCGAGCACCTATGATGCTATTCATCGTGCACCTACGACTTTTTTGAGAAAAGAATTATTCATTCTCAAGAATTTTCTCACACTTTCTTTTGCTCGATCTACTGCTGTTAAGAACAAGTCTGCAGGGACGGATGTCGGCCCTCTTGAGTGGATCCAGTGGCGAGCATTCATTGAAAATGTATGTATCCTTAATTCTTTCATATTGTCTTTTAATTTGACTTCCATTTGTATTTTATTTTCTTTCTTCTTCTAATGTTATAATGTGTTGTGGTATTCCAGTTCAATGACAATCAAGAATTTTATGTCATGGGAAGTCCGACCCCCTACGCTGTTGACATGGTGTTTCTTCAATTTTCCGATGGTCTTGACTTCAACCTCTCTAACAGACCTACTGAAATTCCTCTATGGAATAAATATGACAAAAACTGGATGATAGCAACAATGTCTTTCTGCAAGTCCATCTTGTCTGACGACGGTGTCCTTATAGTATTTTCTGCTATCGATATGCAAACCAAAAAGGTGTTGAATTCAACCTTACACAACGGCAACATGAAAGTTCTTAGGACTTTCATTTGCCTCAATTCGTACATGGTTTTCAAGGATCCGGAATGTCCTACCTACACCGTAAGTATTACACATCATTTTTTTCATGTAGTTGTTTTATGTTTTTTGTATTAAATTATGTCTAAACACCATTTATATTTTTTCTGCAGACTCCGGCATTTATGGCTCATGTCTTGGTAAGGGATTTTACAACCACAAAATCCACAAGACAACCAGAGTCCATATTTTTTGGTACTGAATTTAAAAACCAAAACTTGCTTTTCAATTTTGTGGATGAGAAAAACATCTCTCTTCAAAAATCAGGAAAACCTTGGAGGGGGCCATATCAAAAATCACCACGTTTCTTTCAAGACCTTATTGAATTGTTTACACCAACAAATGGACGCGTTGTTGATTTGACATGTTCCACTGGAGCTTCTATCCTAGCAACACGCGCATGTGGCAGGCATCTTCTTGCATTTGAGGGTGATAGTGACATTTTTGAGCACATATTGAAACCACTTTTGGAAAAGGTTCCAAAAGAGGGGTCCTCCAAGAAGAATATTCAAGATCTTGCACGAGAAGATGATAATCTATCAGATGAGAAAATGCTTGAATTTGAGTGTGAGTAAGTTTCAATACAATAGTTGTTCATTCAATTCATGAATTTTATTGAATTCATTGCTTCAGTTTTAAATTTTCAAATTTATTTACAGATTTCATTGATTTGGTTTCAGGAATATGAATGGAAAGAGGAAATGCCTCCCATTTTGGGCACATAGACAATTCCTACAAAGTCCAAGCACTAGCCCGCGTCTTCCATCATACGCCGAGGATGTTGCACTTGCAATGTTAAATATCGAAGATTCGGATTCAAATGAAGAATCTTGTTATAGTTCCAAAATCAATTCGCAACGTAGAGGTGTTCAAATATATATAGATGATGAGGCAAAAGATAGTAGCATGTCCACTAGCGATGAATAAATTTCGTGTTCATTGGATTTCATGTTAATTGATGTAAACCGAATTCTTGGTTTCATGTATATCAATTCGAGTTTTGAGTTAGGAGGAGGAGTTTTTTGTCACTTTAAAATTTTGAAATATTGACAAGTTTTGTGGATTAGTACTTAGAAGCTGAAATTGTTGAAATTAGTAACAGTTAACTCATGTCAGAATGTATGACCATAGTCAGTGGTTAATGAAAAATAATTAGTGGGCAGACTATTATCATCTCGATGTAGGGCTATAGACAGGTATAGCGGTTATAACTGGATCTTTTGTCACCCAAGGGCTATAGTCAGGCGAGGAGGCTGAGAGAAGAGAAATAGTTTTTAAAAGAAGTAGAGTTTTTTTTAGAACTGTTTTTTTCCTCTCCCTCTCGTGAAGAGAGCAGATGTGTGTGCCAATTGTGAATGCTCTGAAGTTAATTTAACTGTTGGGTGTGAAGCCTTGATTTTACCGAAAAATGGTTGAATGGATTGTGAGTTTGTAATTTAGCTGTCTCAAATTGCTCGGAAATGACAAATGTCTAGATGCAATAAGGAAGTATAATTCATGAATGCATGAGATGAATAATTGCATTTCTCTCTCGTGAAGAGGGTGAGTTTAGCTGGAGGTTTGAAGTTGATTGACTGCGCATAATTTCAGGGTGTGAATCTCCATGTTATATTGAAGTAAGTTCTGGCCTAATTAAAGTGGCAATCGAGGCATGACTCGGAAAAAAGTTCTCCAGTGTGAGATTTCCTCTTGAGTAAAGCATAGGGCTTGCCATCATACATCCCCGTGTAGAGGCCATATTTTCAATATCTCCATTAGGCATGAAGCCTTATGCATTTTGTAATTTCCTCGTTCTGGAGTAATATCGGATTGAGCCAAATTGTCAAGTGACTTTTTGTGAGCCATTGTCTTACACCCGAGAAAAGAAGCAATGGGACAGATTCCTTTTGTCTCAAGTCATCAAACAGGATATTAGCTTCAAATCAGTAAATTGGTCATGAAGAGACAAATTCTGATCCGTAAGTTCGGCATACAAATTGCACCTGATAATAGATTTTGATAAAGTCGTGTTCCCAGGTGAACCGATACTCGTTAGAGAAGGTTAAAATTTTGCTGCATCTCTGTGAAGGAGATGTCAAGTCTTTGAAGGACAAGCGGTGGAGCTGGCATCCTATAAACCAATATTTGAGTGAAGCAGTTTCCTTTCTTGAGAAGTTTAATTTGTATTCTGTGTTCGATGAGGTTAACGAAATATTTGATTGAGCCCTCGAAGGAATGAATGAACTGAATCATGATTCATTATTGTCTCTTACTACAATGTCAATGAAAACTGCCAGGAGGGAAATTTTCACTTCTACTGCCCTCATTTCCCTTAAGTTTTGAGTCATAAATGTCCATTCACGCAATTCCTTGAAGTGTATAATCATTTTATTTTTTGCAATGTGAGTGGGAAGCCGGAGTGCGTCAATTGAGGGGTGTTATCGTAGGAGTGGAGGGATCTATTTCCCCAAAAATTAGGACAGCGAGAACTGTGAAAGTCACACGCCCATATCACAATGAGGATTTTATCATTCCTTTGAGAAAGAGCGAGAAGGGACCAGCCTTGAGAAATTTAGTCGAGCCCATAATCTGTAGTGATCAATGGAAGCTCCAGAAGTGAATGATTGTAGTGTGCAGTGACGCGATGGCGAAGGAAAGAAGCGCGGACGTAGAGTCCAAAGACTGAGGAAAAAGAGGGCAGCGGGACAATTATCCCATATCGCTTGGGATGGCGTTCAAGGGCAACCATATAAGGTAAAGGTTGCCGAACCTCTCATGAGTACACTTGGACTGGTTCTTGGTTACTAAGACTATGACCTTCACTACGAGACTTGACACTTGGAACTTGTGACTGTTACTGAGACTATGGCCGACTTCTAGTGGACTATGGACTCTAGGATTAGGTCGATCGCTTACTTACAGTTTGCTTAGGTTCCGGTACTTAGTTCTCGTTACTTGTAACTAGACTTTTGCAAGTCATAACAATCTATTTTGAAGCATTAAGTTAAAGTGCTGTATTATTAAGTTTAAAGAGATAAAGAGAGAAACTGAATATCGCCTACTCCATTTTAATTAATCATTCTAAAAGATGAAGGACGTAATTGAAATACATTGTGGGAGAATGCTAACCTGTGGTATGGCTTATAGTCCTTGGACACTCACAGAGATGTTACATTACATCAAACATGTACGGACGGTGGTCCCCCTGCCTCATTAAATTTGGGATATAAATTAAGGAATTTTACAACCCGTGGGTTGAGTTGTAGTATTTCATGATCCACTAAAATATCATTAAATAAAGGAGAGACGATTGTTCAAGTTAGGGTGCCCTCGACCCTAATTATATGTGGATTACTGGTTACATGAAAGACTATTGTTGAGCCGTGACTCCCTGTATTGGAAAAACACAATAAGAGTGATGTTACTGACGAGTGTGGGTTGTGAGGGAGTGACAAAGCAATTGCATGTACAGTGGTGAACGGCCCTTCTTCCCAAATTTTCCGTCTAATAAGACCCATAATTACCTTAAAGAGTAATTCTCATATGATTTACCTCATAAATTCATTCCCATTCCATTGTGAATTATCAATTCACCTAATAGTGACATCTAGAATTCAATCTGACACTCATTTGGTCTTCCCTAGGTGGTTTTCTTAATTGGAACCCGAACCAAAAACCTATCTACAATTGATAAGTTGAAATAAATAAAATTTCCAGTATTGATGGCTTTGTGTTAAATTTGAATGTGTATGTATGTTAAACTCCTTGTTGATTATTTTGCTACAATTGATGATATCACTGAGCCACAAAACAAAATAAACATGTGTATGCAATAATTTGGCTATAGTTTTTTAAAGATGTATGTAGATAAATATTTTATATTTATTGAATGTATATATGCCCATAGTCGTGTACATTTTTTTTTTCTTATTGGTCATTACTCATAATTTGGCAATCATGTTGTTTATCCTCCCCACACCTCTTATTATGAAACCCTAAAATTGTAAACTTTTATGCCAAAATTCCACGGTTATAGGATACTAGTGGCCTTATTGCCGAATATTTCACCTTCCTCACCGCTCACAAGTTACTGCTCATTGCTCACCGCTCATTGCTCACCGCTCACAAGATAGCACTCCCCATTATGATTGGGGCAGTTATTGGAAATGGGTATGTCTACCTTAAATCATATATTATATATCCTAGGAGAAGTAGAATAGTTAAAGAAAGTATTTGTTCAAGACCCATGTACCTTAGGTGTATTATGCTCTTGGGTCCGGAACTTTCTAACTCAAGAAATCGTATTATAATACGAACTTTACACGATTCAATCTACCTTTCCTAACAACACATGGCCAAACTCCGCACAAACACCTAAGTAAAGTGATGTGATGCAATCCTTTCCAGTTACTGGGAACCACAGGGAACGTGTGAGGAACACGACGCATAGATTCACCATGTATGGGAACGCTCGCACGTCCACGAACGGATGATGGGGAACAATTCATTTAAAATTTCATTGCCCACAGGTTCGGTCCGAACCTAGTTTAGGTCTGGATGGAGGTTCGGGGGAGGGCAGGTGGTGGCTTGTCCGAGGTTCGGATTGAGTGTCGAGACCGAGAAAGGGAGAGCTCATTATACGTCGAAGACTCCTGGAAGCTCGACGGGATTACGATCCACTCTTATGAATCATACTTACTTTGAGTGGAATTCGGAGTTGCTTGCCGGCCACCGCAACAATGCATGACGTGCACGGGGAATTGCAGGCTGAAGTAAGTTATCAGTGCTTAATGCAAGTCTTGTTGCGGGCTGGACATTGAAGTGTGAAAATTGGTAAGTAGAGGGGAAGCGTTTCGGAGGAGTGGTGTGTTGAAGAGGCAGATCTGTGAACGCAAGTTATGCAACGCAGGACTGAAGGAGCATATCTCGGAGAGGATTGGCAATTTGGCAGTAAGTTTAGCGGGGATTTTGGCAAGGAAAGTGTTCGAAGCCTGCCAGCACATTGATTTCTTTGTGAAGAGAGAGTATCGTGGCGTTCTCTCTGTGTGCATCTGATACAGTAACCGAGTCACTGAAAACGCACGTTGACACAAAAAGTACAAAATCATCACGTTCACACTATTTTTGGAGTGGTAGAGATTTATTGGAATTTAGACTGCATGTGTTCGTTAGGGTTGTGTAGGGGCTATCAGTCGCACGTATGTAGGGATCTTGTGGTTTTTGTCTCTCATTCTGAAAGGTCAAAGTTTGAACTTGTCCCCTCTGGGAAAAAGCTCTTTAAAGGTAGACGTGTGTTCAATTTTGTGTTCTTCGATTCTTGAAAATAGAGCATACTTTTACCTCTGCATCCGCTTCGTATGGGATACGAAACACACAATTAGTGTGAGATGATTATCAAATCCAAACCCATTTGCCTCATAGTTTTTGACTCTCATATGAATATCTTAATCATTCTCAAAGTATAGTGGTCATTTAGGTTCCCCCAATCACTTTGATTGTTAAATTTAGAATGGTTTGCGTGTTTTCAATACGTAGTCCAATCTTTTTTAAATACATATCTTTTTGGTGTATGTTTTTAGATCCACACCTCACCACGTATCACTCAAATACAGGTTTCCATATTATTGTTGTATTGGAATTAGACACGTCTACCTTAGTCTTCAAAACTTTTAATTGAACTCATTGTAATCACAATGACCATTGTTATGATGGGAACCAACTATGAGTAAATAAAATGACAAGTATGACATGCCCGTAATGGCTAATACCTTGGCTACGGTGAACATAAGTTGATTTGGCCATAAAGAGTGGCTTGAAATCGATTGTGCAATATTTTTCAAAGATGAAATAGAGGCAATGATGAGGAATGCAAGTTGTTTCGTAATTCTATGCCATGTGAGTTATTAGTTGTTTGTTTTCTTTCCCAAAGAGGCAGGTAAGTCAAACCCCCTACTTGTATAGTAGAGTCTCCCTAATCTGAGCATCAAATATCCTACTTTGCATACAAATGCAGTCAAAAGTGATCCCAAGTCGTTTGAAATAAAATCTATCCGGCCAACCATTGCATCTAGCCTATCAGTGCATCCTTTTCGGGCCACAACTCTTACAACTACACTGTTTTTTGCATTTAGTGTTGTCAACAGTAATTACGAACCACAACACTAAATGCCAGTGACGCCCTTAATGTTTACATCTCCACAATTAGTGTTATAATATTTTTATGTTTTGTGTTTTGTTGCCGCATGGTTGCACCACCACCATCTCTACCACCACTACTTGAACACTATTTGTCAAGTGTTTGGTAGATAATGTTGCAGGTAAATGAATAGTAACAACATTAAATGCCACACAACACTAAATGCAAAAAACAGTGTAGTCATTTTGGGCCCATACAATAACCATTCTACTCTTAGTCTAGTACACTAGTAGTGGTCATTCACTGTATTTTGTTTTTCTACCTTACTACATTAACATTCTTAAGTGGTGTAGCAGGTGTTCGGAGAAAGGGCATCATTGTCTACAAGCACATTTCCCATCCATGCACCATAAGAACTTGGACTCTCCTCTAAGTTTGTGGTTAATTCGTTTGAAATGGCTTCGACTATATTAATTTGGGGTCTTTAAAATTCATTCCCAGCATCAAATAAACCCAAATTAGCAGCCTCTTGAATGTATGCTATTTTAAGGCTTATACATGATGAAATAGTGGTACAGTTGTATATCATCGTGTAGTGGGTGTTCATCCTAGATAAATATCTTGGAGAGTAAGTTATACACTTGGTGAGATTCTTGTTGGCAAGATATCTAAGTTCAATCTTGGTACATGGGGGAAGGCTTTGTCCAAAGATAGGCAACTATTAAGAGCGTGCCACTTGAGAATGCTTGATGTAAACTCAAATTTTTGGGCCATCGCCTAGCTTTCGAGCTAAATTCTCTAAGTTAGTAAGAATTAACGGCAATAAACATTAAGGAACTAGTTTACAGTGTGAACAGGGGGTTAGAGCCGTTCCAAGGCGGTTGCAACCACCTTCTCCTTCCCCGTTGATAAGGAAGAGGCATACTATTGCCCAAGCATGCTATTTTCATATGTAGAATCATGCATAGTCTCAGCTATAGAGCAATAGGCTGATAGTGACATCAACACTTAGCGATTAAGGTTGAGTGCAATAGGCATCCTCCGAGTGTGATACTCGAGAGGGTTAGCAATAGAAAGATGAGACTAAGGGATTCAATCTCTTGTGATTTTGAATTAGAACATAAGCAAAATATCAATTTGATGAGCAATGGTCTTGATGTGTGTGTAATGTAATTCTAATACTAATAGTAGCCATCTGATTCAGGGCAAGTTGTCTCGAGTGGAGTGATCTCTTGAGTAATGGCTAGAAGAGTGGCATGAACAAGTTTTAGTTTGGAGTCAGTGTCGAGAAGACAAGTTGAGCACGGAAGTATTCTGGCAATAGCCGTGAGCGTTGAAATAGACGTATCCAGCGAATTTTTTTTCACTTTTACCTTGGAGGTGAAGTAACTATTTTTCACTTTTACCTTGGAGGTGAAGTAACAATTTTTCACTTTTACCTTGGAGATGAAGTAACTATTTTATTGAATGTGAATGACGTGTTGGAGCCTATTTGGGCATATATTTCAGTATAATATTTTGCGAATAAGAGGGAAGGTTTAGTTTCATTTGGCACTATATTTCCATGTGAGCAAATCATTACACATGCGATATAACATTGAAAAGGCAGGAAAAATTCAGCTAGGTGCAAAAAAAAACATAATTCAATGGAACTATTTCATGGATGAAATGTAGCATGTATTATGCGAAATTGAAACCATGACACACAAAAAATATAGGAGGAAAACACTTCTTCATTCATAATAGGCATACATTGCCATTTAGCCATGTGAATTGGCGTAAATCATCTTTGGAGTCAATAAGTTGCTTCTACTCTGAAATTTGAATGCTCTAAGAAGTGTGAAAAACCCCCTAAATAAGTTTCCATTGTAAATCATTCTATGTGAATCAAACACCCAATGCATATCTACCCCGCTTCGGCTTTAAACCCCTCCAATCCGAAACAACTTCCTTGTAAGGGAATGAAGTCAAAGTGTAGTGTTTTTGTGCAAACATAGTGGTAACAAGAGGCAAGTGCTCTGTCAATCGATTGCGGAGTTTGTTCTTCAAGAAAGCAACATTGGAGAATGTTCTTTCATCCTCTACACTCCCAAGAACCTGCAAGGTGTGAAGCAAACACATATAAAAAATCAGCAAAGAACAAAAAATCAGCAAAGAACTAAAAATCAGCAAAGAACCAAAAATCAACATACCTGAATCATCGCAATTTCTGCGAGCTTGAAGAACTCGGGGAACATCCCCCTCAACGGACCAGATTGTGCAAAGTTACGCCAAACCTTCGTTATGGGATGAAGATTCAAGTCCAATGCACGCATTGCATGCTCGGAATTGTTCACCATGGCCACCTTGAACCAGTGCAGCTGCCGATCAAGTGCAGCTGCATCCAACAGTGGTGGGCTAGTTTCATACTGTAATGGAGTGCTAGAAATCTGTTTGGGCACACAAAATGTAGCCTTCAAAGTGTTCATGTGACATGTTAGCTTGTCCTCATGCCCTGGCTCAATCCAAAATTGAGGGTACACAATTGACAGTGCATCCATCACATCACTTGGTGGAAACCTGCTCTGCAGTTCCATTACCATCATTGCGGCCGCCTCTGCAAGCATACCACCAATACTTTAGACCCACAACTTACAAGCATGTAAACAAAGAGCAGAACTTAACAAAGGAAATTACCAAGTGCATTGAAGATGAAAAAAAAAGAAGGTTAGAGAAACAAACCTGTAACCTCAGCCTTCACTCTTGAAATGGTGACGTCAAATAATTCTTTTGTTACGAAGGTGCTCATCGAAGATTGAGGATCAATGCAAGTAGCATTCAGGTGTGAGCCCGCTGAAGTAGAAAGATGGGCCTCGAAGACTAAATGTTCAACACAATCATTCACATCCGGATGCCACCTCAAGCGAATGCTATCATGAGAAAGCTCAGTAATCCGAATGAAGCATGCAAATGCATCAGAAGTGAATGCTTTCTCAGAGCAGTACAAGTCATGCACATCTTGTATGCAAAGATTCAAAGCCCTTGTGAAATCACATACATATACTGAGGGTGATTGTGCAAAGACAACCAAGGCCTTTACCGCCTCAAGAAGGGGCACCACCGCCGCCATTGTCAACAAACATCTGATGTCAGCCAAGAGTTCGTAGTTTACCTTGGCAGCTGGGATTACCGGTTTCACAAATTGATCCGAATACATCTTCACCAAAAGAGTGCGGTACTCGGACAAAACACGTTTCAAAGGACTTAACATACTGATCCAGCTAGTTTTCACATTTTGAAGTATCTTCCTACCCTTTGTCTCAAGCAAATCAGCAAGTTTTTGGAGCTCCAAATGACGTTTTGGGGACTTGCTGAAATACCTGTGCAGGGCTGCCAGTAGGGTTTCTATCCTACTCACCATCTCCAGATCTGATAGACATTGCACTGCAAGGTTGCTTCGATGTGCCACACAATGCATGCCTTGCATGTGTGGCGCATGAGAGACTTGCAATCTGTTAGTAACACCATTCCTCTTGCCTTGTAGGACCGAAGCACCATCTGCCCCAAAGGCCATGAACCGATCTCTTATTTGCTGGGGGGTTAGCCCACCTTGTTTATCAAGGGCACCAAGAATAATCTTAGTTATGCTTTCAGCTGAACCACCCTCGATCACATGTTCCAAAGACAGAAGCAAGGGCACTCTCTCCCAATCAGAAATTGTGTACACATGAATACTAATCCAAGATTGGTTGTCCACCGTTGTTACTTCATCACAACTGATTGAAAAATATGGGGCAGCACTTACTATTTCCTTTGTCTTGGCTTGCACAACATTAAGCAAGCTCTCACCCATTTCCCAACCCGCACCCTCGGTCCAATGCTTCAATGGAACCTACAAAGCCATTCAAAGCACATTATCAACAAAGCTAATGTTGCAACAAAAAATGGGAAAAAAAGGAAAAACTGGAAATTAGAAGAGGTTAGAGTTTCACCTTAGGAACACCAAGGAATTGCAAGAGTTCCTTCATGGGAGGATACTCCGTCATTGGCCTCCCGAATTGGAGCAAGTGGAAGATGACAGCCATTTGAACCTCCTTCCTCTTGGGAGGAGCCCCTGCTGCAACCATTGTGGCAATATCGCCCGCTGGTAGTGCAACAAATGCCCTTTCAGCGCGCTTGTGGGTGGAGTTCAAGTCCCAATACCACTCCCCCCTCTTCAACTTCATGTTAGGCATATCAGAGAGACATTTTTTCCAACCCTGATGTTTTTTCAAGTTGTCATCTTTAGCATCAAGAATCTTATCCCTGCCATTGATTTTCGAGCAAATGACACACCTGACCTTCTCAAATCTGCCATCACCCTCCGCATCCTGCTCTGACCAAGGGTACTTGGCTTGCCAAGTGTCCTGGAATCTGCACCAGGCAATGAGAAATGGAATCACTTTTATGATGTTGTTGTGCTTCAGCTGTCTGTTGTGACTTGTTCATTGCAGATCGATCTCATTGAAAATTCACACATAGATAGCAAATTGTCAGAATGGTTTTTTAACCTCATACAAATTGTAGACAAATGCCCCAGACATAATGGCTGACGATGGAGACAACAATGACCAACATAGCTACAACAGAACAAACGCTGCAATTCCATACCCTGACAAAGGAAATTGAAATTTGCCTTGTCTGCGAAATTGAGGAGCAAAGAGGAGCAAACTTATCAAAGAGGAGCAAACTGCAAACATACCTTCTTTTTGCAGCTTTCCGTTGCTTCGAAGGCACCTTCTGCACGGAGGGGATGAGCTCGGTGTCTCCACCAATCTCCGGAGCATCAACCGTGGTTTGAGAACCCCCAATGTCGGCAGATGCAGCTGGGGATGGGGAGGCCCTGGGCGCTGGGGCGGAGGAGGAGTCCCCCAAGCTTGCCCCAACGGATTTGTTGGCAGCGACATCCACCATTGCCGCAGTGGACAAGTCTCCCCTAGGTGTTATGAGCAACACCCTCTGCTTGAAACTTGGCCGTTTCGGGGTGGAAGAATGCCCTGGAGCCATCTTCGAAGCGAACCCAAAAGATGCAGGGCAATGCGGCGAAGGGCTACGCGGCGAAGGAAGGCCAAGGGCAACGCGGCAGGAAGGCCAGCGAAGGAAGGCGACTAGAGGGCGAAGACGGGAGGGCGACGAAGGCGAAGCGGCGACAGCGCAAAGATGGCCAGCGAACCCAACAAAGATGCACCGCGAAGGCGGCACAACAGCGCAAAGATGGCCAGCGAACCCAACAAAGATGCACCGCGAAGGCGCGAAGGCGGCACAACAGCGCAAAGATGGCCAGCGAACCCAAAGATACGGCGAACCCAAAAGATGCACAAAGATGCACAAAAATGCACAAAGCAAGCACAAAGATACACAAAGCAAGCACAAAGATACACAAAGCAAGCACAAAGAAGCACATACTTGTTCGCAGCCATAACTCTCACGCCGCCACCCTCACCAGTGACCACCACGCCTCCTCTGCATCCAAAATTCAAATCCATCCCCATTAGTGATAGCAAATCACAACAAACCCAAGAAATCCTACCTAACACAACCATGCATTGAAGAGCCTCTCATCGTGGTTCCCATCAACATTGCAACATTGCAAGGCACTGTCTATCAGATCTGGAGGCCCGAGGCGAGGGGGTTGGCAATGGCAACTGGGCAAGCAATTGCAGGGTAGCGATGTGGGCAAATTGGATGGAGGATGAATGCAACTACACTCACCTTATGTGCGGCGAGGTTGTTGCGATGGATGTGAAGGGATGGATTTGTTGGCAGCGAAGGTGGGCGAAGGCGGGACGGAGCGGATTCGAATCGGTGGAGGGCAGCGATGGGAGGGCGGCGACGGGAGGGCGGCGACGGGAGGGCGGCGACGGGAGGGCGGGGCGGCGACGGGAGGGCGAAGACGGGAGGGCGGGGCGGCGACGGGAGGGCGAAGACGGGAGGGCGGCGACTAAAGGACGGCTAGTAGGGGCAGATCTAGGCGATTTCAAACGCCTAGATCTGCCTACTTATTAAAGGGCATGTCGTACACGCCCATTAGTGATAGCACAAATAACGATAAATCGCCAAAAAATAATTCGCTGGACGTATCATCCGCCACGAGGGCAAGGAAGTTTGTGAGTAATATTGGAGTATTAGCAATGCTCGAAGTTTGAATATGGCTATAAGCATGAGAGACGTTTCTCTCTGTCTGAGATAGCAAGTGAGGGCTAATTGCCGAGAGAGGAAGAAAGGGCAATGGCCATAAGAATGACGCAGAGTGCAAGCCAATAGGCAAGAGGACACATCAATGTTGTGAGAAGTGGAGAATCAAGAAAGAGAAGTCTTAGGCAATAGACCGGAGTCGAGAGAAGTCGAGCAGTCTTGAGAGAACCCAGCAAGGGCAATTAGTCGGATAGGGGCCATCGCCTACTAAAGTAAGAGGAAGCCGAAACATCAAGAAAGGGCTATCGCCTGAGATGTCAGCTTATCGCCAGTATGTGATGAGAGAGGAGAAATCCGAGAGGGACAATTACGAGGGAAACGTCCGAGGGAGACAATTAGCCCTAGTGAAGAGGAACGTCCTAGAGGTAGACGGACGAGGTAGAGTCGCAAGAAATGAGAGAGTAGGCCATAGGTTTTATAGGTGTCAATCCTGAGAGAAAGAGAGTACAGAGAGGTCACTATGATAGAATATAGCATGAGAGCAACTACTAGACATTACCTGGCGCAAGGCTAATGGGCATGAATACATGCAAGAGACATACTTAGTAGCAGGCTATGAGCTGCGAAAGACATTACCTGGTGCAAGGCTAATGGGCATGAATACATGCAAGAGACATACTTAGGAGCAGGCTATAAGCTGCGAAAGACAATACCAGTTCGAGCAAGAGAAGTTACATGATTAGTGTAAGACATTTACCAAAGGCAATGCACCTTGAGATTAAAATGGACTAAGGCTTTAATCAAGGAATATAGCCTAGTTGTTGATGCATTGATTATACATGATCTTATGAATGATTGTTGTGATAAGTTGCCAGATAAGTTGAAGATGAAGATGGTGATTATAGTCTTGGAAAAATGGCTGAATGACTGTAAGTCAAACCAAGAGGAATTAATTTGAAATTATTGCAAAAGCATAATTCATGGCATTTTAAAGATGATGTGGCATTCAAAAGATATTACCCCGGACTATGTCCTGACAAATTGCCAATGATTACTTGCCAAGCTCTTGAGCTTCACGACTGATTAGAGGATGGAATTAGAATGATAAAAATTCACACAACACATAGGATGGAAATCACTCACGACTGGAGAAGCACAAATGAACCATAAGAGTGGAGAATAAGTACAATAAAGAAGGAACAAAGGAGTAAAAGACTTAGATTGTTATTGTAATCCTTAATCCAATGTGACATTAACCTTTATAGACAATATCTTAGCCTTCATGGATACTTAGTTCCCTAGGTTGTTGTTCTTAAATGATAGCAAAAAACTAACTACACTTGACATCCATGGATTTTATCAAGCACTTTAGTTTTAATGTCGATTTGTGCCTAGTGACAAATTCTTGTTCGGCAACATGTCAAGTGAGGTTGCTCGATTGACTAACCAAGAGGGGGGTAGGTGGGTAAGCCATTATGTGAAAATTCATGGTTAGCTTAAGAGCATGTAATTCTATGAGATTGATCCCATGATGCCTTCTATCTTATTGGGCAACCTATGACAACCCAACACCATCAAAACCCACATTTGATGGTTTCAAGAAGGTTTTTCTTGCTAAAAGAGTGAAACGCTTTCCATCTCTCGGGGAAGAAACTAGACTAAATCCACCTCAAGGATTTTCTTAAATACGAATGTGAGTTATACTTGGAGCAACCATTGACACCATCACAATGCAATATCATTGTTGCATACCGCACCTCAAGTTATAGACTTGCCATTGAAATTGGATGATGGTTGACTATTTCTACCACTAGAGATAATATATTATGCCACTTATGCTTTGAGGTAAATTTTATGTTGGAGTGTACTCTGTACAACTCCGTTAGGAATAAATTCCAATCACTTTTTGAAAATGTAGTATTAGGGAGTCTCAAATATGTCTTTCAATTGGACGATCAAGCCAATATTAACTTCTATCTCATGGAAGCTACCTCACTCTGCTGCTCTAGGGAATTAGCCGATTTGACTCCATCTTGATGTATTTGAGTCCCATAGGCCTTTTAGCTTCCCGGACTTTAGAATCAATTTCTTTTCATTGGGTTCTTAATAGAACGAAAAGCTCCACATAAATGTAAAAGACTTATTTAACCCAAAAGTGATCAATACCTCAAAATGTCTATTGAGATATGCATACTTCATGGGGTTTAGAGGTTAACTAAGTATAAAATATTATTACTATATTTTTCTGCATATAATTTTTTTCTCAAAATCTACATCTCAGGGAAAGAATCACCTATTTGTAGCATAAAGTTTGAAAGTGGAACCCAATTTTTGGACATTTTAGCCATTAACAAGTATTTAACTAAATTTAGACAATTCAAGAGTCTAGATAACTTCATTTATTCAATGATGATTAATGATAATTTAATTAGAAAATTGATAATAGAAGCCCCAAACATCTTAGTAAACAATAATGGGATTGGGGGCACTCTTGATGCCCAAATTATTCTTGGCTACAAGTAAAAGAACAAGTATTTATAACAAAATGGTAATAAAGTGTACTACAAATTCACAATAGATTATTATAACAAGTTCAATCTCCAAGAGCATCAGGGGGTCTCCCCATCTATACCATTGGAAATAAAATACACTCAACAAAATATTTAAAATGAAGCATATGTGGAGAGTAAAAATGGGATTAGGAATTACAAATTTATTCATGAAATCTCAAACAAAAGTTATGCATGAAATGAAATAGATCTTTAAAGTCCGCAAAACCAAAAAAACTAATGGGGACTGAAAGTACATTAGGATGGTTTAAAACCAATTAATTCTCTAGAGTTGCGGAGTGCGGTAGCCTCCGTAAGATAGAGGTTAATGTCATCTTGTTGGTCTAATTGAAAGAAAGACTCGAGGCTCCTTGGAACTACGTTTTCAAATAGTGATGAAAACTTATCTCTAATGGGGTTATAAGAGGGACATTCCAACACGAAATTGCAATGTATAGTAAATCGATAAATAAACTATAGTTTAGCAAAAGATTGGGAGGGCTCCTGATGGCAAAGTAATCTTGAATTGACCACCATCTCTAGAGCCTCCTAATGATTTTCGTGTCCTCTTTGTGAAAGAAACATAGGACCAGGGGAATTCTCAATGTCTTGGTAGTCATTAGTGACTCATTTGTAGAGTTGGCTAGCTTCTATCTGGACAAAACATTGAGGTGTGAGAAGTAGATGAAAACTTAAAAGGTTATGAGTTGGTTGAACTTGCAAAAGAGATAAAACAAAAGATGTGAGTTTCTATTAGTATGACAATGAAGCTAATAAAATTAGAAAGAAGAGATTTAATAAATGATAGGTCAAACTTACTTCCCAAAAGTTGTAGATGTCGTTTAACGCACAACCTCATGCATTGTGGCGAGGAAGAATCAACTGCAATGATTTGCCTTAGGCAATAAATATCATAGCAATTACACTTTGGTAGCTTTGTGGGTCACAAGTCCATGCACTTATTTGGAGATTTTTGGGGTTTAAAAAGTGTGGTGCCTAACAATGCCACAATCATAGACACTTGATACAAAAAGAAAACAAATATTAGAGTGTGTCAATGCAATTAAATAGAGAAAGAACACACCATAGATTGGGAGATCTCATGGTCCACGGTAGTAACAAAAAGGAAAAAGAAAAAAGAAATAGAGAGAGATTGGGAAGTATTCACTCAATGTGTTCCGAGATTCTACTGAGTTTGGCAAGTAGTTGCCAATCAATTGTCTATAT
The DNA here is from genome assembly GCA_964035585.1 of Polytrichum formosum. Lineage (NCBI taxonomy): Eukaryota > Viridiplantae > Streptophyta > Polytrichopsida > Polytrichales > Polytrichaceae > Polytrichum > Polytrichum formosum. The sequence continues at coordinate 11,180,983 of OZ037935.1, read as the reverse complement.
CTACCAAGATATCAACATTTTTACCAAAGTAGCACCACCATTACAATACTAATAGCCTACTCTAACACATTGGCCACTTCAAAGTTCAAAAATACTATATATACTAGAAAGTCAACCCAAAAAAATCAAAAGTCAAACATGTCATATCTCCCAAATGACAAGGGATTAGGTAAAGCTAAAGATATCCCTAGAACCACAATTCTCATAAATGGGGGTAGGTCAACTCAAAACATGAAAAAACAAGGTCATTTTTCGCGGGGACACCCATGTGACCCTAAACCTTAAAAAAATCAAGATTTACCAAGAGTTGGTTCATGACGTGTTGCCAGTAATACATAAAAATGCTCTAGACGATATGCCAACCATGATGAGGACGATGATTACCAAACACACTAAAATGAGAGCCTTGTCAACTTTGGGGAGGATTGACTAACCAAACCCAACGTTCACACATCACCAACACCATAATTGAAATAAATGTTATTCACATACGCAAGGTGTTTGATGCATGTAGATTGTATAGCACGCTTAATCTTTTACGTAGGGAAGGATTTCATAGTCCCGGGGACGACAAGTCCATCCCCTAGATCAACCGGTGACATGTCGACCTGTTTAGTCGATATGCCCAACCAGATCAACTAGTCCATCGGGACGGCATGTCGATTCCCGAATTCGACCATTCGAAATAGATGGTCGATTGGTGAGGTCAAACGGTGAGCTCTCCCAATGCCTCATGAGTGCTTGAGCCACCCTCTCTCCCCCCCCAACATTCTTTGTATCGGCAAGATTGCAAATCTCCATTTCATCATTAGATCTGTCAGATTCATGGGCCTACATGTCTCCTACCTCTTTCATGGCAACGTCCTTTAGTTTATGTTGCGCATGTGGTGTCTCATCTTCAACTACCTCCACTGCATCGTTCTTTTTCTCAACAATTTGTGTACTGAGTTTTTTTTACAACGATGTCAGTAGTAAGAACTTATTTGTTGAGACCCAATAATGACAAATTTACACAACATTGAATGTTGAATTTTTTTTGTCAGGTTCCAGTGCTTTTCCCACAAAGGCGTTATGAGATGACACATTGAGTTGAGTACCCACGGTTGACCAACCCCCCATAGGAGATTGTGTTTTCAAATCAACAAAATTCACCAATTTGTTAACACCGCACAATTTCTTCAAATCCTTTGCACTTTCAACCTCTACGAGAGCTTTTTGGGAAATCATCAAAACATACACTAGGACTTGGGTCTCCCAAGCAAGTAACACAAATGTCTCCAACTCAATATTAGGCGAAACAACCACAATGTGATAATTCCAAATACTAAGCTGTCGTGTAAACTAAGATCGTTAAACACAACAGATCGGATGTCGTCATCAACATCAATTAGCAAAATAAACATAGCAAACTAATATGCTAAACAACCACCTCTTCAAGATGAGGGTTTTTCTCTCCAAGCTCAAGAAACTAAGAAGTCTCCTTACAAAGCTTAAGAAACTCTGAAATTCACACACAAGAGTCAAACTATCTCTCACTCCACGAAGGGAGAATCCAAGAGTGCAAGTGATGGAGAAAGAATGCAAAGGCTTTACTCATGATCTACTACACCATAGCCATAAGATAGCAACAACAAGCTCTCTCTCTCAAAACACACTCACAAGACTTGACTTGACAACAATGGCAAGTCAAGATGCCTTCCTCTCCACATAACCCCCCGTCTATGTGGATTTCATCCATGGAGTGGATGAACAACTAACTCGGACTCCTAATGGAGTCCATTACTTATCCAAACACACATGGATTCCTAATGGAGTCCACTTACTTTTAATTTGACGTGACTTAGCCCCCGATGTCACCTCACGTGACAGCTGTCGTGTAAACTAAGATCGTTAAATACAACAGATCGGGTGTCGTCATCAACATCAATTAGCAAAATAAACATAGCAAACTAATATGCTAAACAACCACCTTTTCAAGTGCCCCCCTAGCAGATAAAGAACCCCTCCAATCAGCTAGGAACAAACACACTCATCGGTAGAGGTGTTGAACATGATGAAGTTGTTGCTACATCTGTACATATCCATGTTGGTGTAGTGGTGATCGAAGGAATTAAATTCATGGTTGAGGAAGTAACCCAAGAACTGTAGGCTGGATGCAATGTGAGCCCCATCCTTAATCGCCTTCAACAATTTATGTTGAATTCTTTGATAACTCTCCCAATATGATTTTCAATCCCATAAAACTACCGACCAACTAGATAACAACTTTACCACTAAGACATGTGGCAAACATCCACAAAGACCTCAATCATGACCATTAACGGCCATGGAGTGGGAGGATTTCCGACAACGAGGCCAAACCCAATTGCCAGAAGGAAGAGTAAAAAGGGGAGGTGTCAAACATGCCATGTGCCATCCACGTTGACATTGGTCGCACAATAACATTGTTGCAACTCCTTTCTTCTCTCCACACACATAACAAGACAGACCCTGTGGTACAACCGCCAACTCGGGATGCACAGAGCCGTCGATGGGAAGGTGACATGGAGCACAATTCTTTGAATGCTCACGACATTCCCGTCCATCCTTGCCTTCAAGCAATAATATACCACTTGGTAAAACATCTTTTACCCGCAAAATTGTACGCCCAGCCTTGACATCCAATGTCATAGGCGCCTCTCGTTGCAAGTAAACATAATCCCCCTTGGAAAATCTACGAACATGAGGTCGATAAGCTCCACTACGAATCCGGGCATACCGTAATGTATCACGATGTTGAGCTATATTTAAGTTCTCCATGGCTATAGGCATGGCCTTCTGAAAGAACTTTGCCCGATCATGAAGACATTGAGCCCAAACATCTGGATCATCCAAGTTTACCACATGAGCCAATTTCTCTCGCACAGAGCTAGGTAAAATTGGCTCCCGACCATACAAGAGTTGGTAAGGACTATAGGATGCCAAAGATGCTTGCCTGCTGAAACGGTAACCCATGGCGATCCATGGTAACATCAAGTCCCAATCGCGATGGTTGCCATGAAGCAACCCATACTTCCGCAAACCGCGCTTGACAGTTTGAACAACACGTTCAACTAAGCCATCTGCCTCAGGATGATCTCTGGAGGTTGTTCGATGATCAATCAAAGCCTTGGTACACAAAGTCTCGAAAGATCCAAGAAATTCTTTCCCTTGATCCGTCAACACCTCTGCAGGTGCCCCAAACCGTGCCAAAACTCGATCAAGAAATGCCATAGCTGCCAATTCTGAGGAATTTTGGGGAAGAGCCACGAGTTCAATCCACTTACTAAAATGCTCCACCATCACAAGTACATACTTTGCCCCACGTGGAGTGACAGTAAGCGGTCCGGCAAAATCCAAAGACCAACGATATCCCAAGCCCATAATAGGTAAAGGCTGAAGTTGAGGTGATAAAGTATTAAAACTTGACCTGACTCGCTCACATACTTCACACCGGAAAACATAAGTGGCAACCTGTTGATACATACCAGTCCACCAATATTAGTTGCGTAACATAGAGTGTGTCCTTCGCACTCCAAAATGTCCAAGCTCCTCGTGCACTTGTCGTACTAAAGAAGCTCTTTGATCTGGCCTTGGAACGATGCGCCTCGTTCCGTCCGGCCACACACGAAATAACAAGCCGTTTGTCCAACGAAACCTCGTTATTCGGTGACTAACTCTATCTCGCTCTATAGCGGATAGTCCACGATGATATGTCCCTTGTTGAAGTTTGTGCAAGACCACATGGTCTTCCCACACATCACTAACAATGAGAGATTTATCGACCTCCTCATCTTGGTGTTCCACAAGGATCTCAACAGCAAATCCTGACATAATTGTGAGATATGTGGCAGCATGCCAACCCGGCACCGCCTCACGATCACAATCTCCATGCCACCTGGCTCCAGTTAAATCCTCATCTAAAGGACTTGGATTGCGAGACAATCCGTCTGCATCCAAGTTGGCAATTCATGCTCGGTAGACGACTTCAAAGTCATATTCTTGAAGTAACAATGCCCACCTAGCAAGTTTCCCGGTGAGTTTATCTGATTCCATAAGCCATTTTAAAGGCTGATGATCAGTCACCAAAGTAAATTTTTGCCCATATAAATAAGGTCGGAAATGTGCAATGGTCCAAACGGCCGCCAAGGCCTCGCCTTCATAAGAAGAATAATTAGATTCAGCACTATTATTGCTTCTAGAAGCATAAGCCACCACATATTCCTTTCCCTCTTCATCTTTCTGTGTCAATACCGCTCCCAATCCCACTGCACTCCAATCCGTGTGCAATTGAAAAGCTCAAACTACTCCTCTGGCATCGACATTGTATATCGATCCGACTTGGTTTTACGGTTGACTGGACGATAATCACCACACATCCGTTTTTCCGTCCAGTTGCCAAAGATATCTTTCTTGGAAGGCATAACCATGGCACAAGCATACTCTCCATTAGAGAGTTCAATCAATTCTGCTGCCAATAATTCTTGACATCGAGTTTGAACACCCAACCTTTCAGATGTACTAAGTCTGTACGGCCGTCTAAAAATAGGATGGTCGTCCTCGAGTTGAATACGAATAGGTTTGGCTTTATATCCTTCAAGATCATGAAGACTAAAGGCAAACAATTACGGTAAGAGCGAATAAATGCCCGTACCTTTCGTGCTTCGGCACCAGTAAGTTTTGGCCCCACTTCAATTGGCCAATCGTCAAACTCCGTGGTTTCCTTCTCCATAGAAAGATTGCCACTTGGTGCCAGCACAACCTATAATTGCTAGTCCGTGGAGAGGGCAACACCTTTGCCCCTATCATCTGCACTTGAAATCAAATGTGTATCCTCTCCACTACAATCAGACATACCAAAATCTTGGGCCAAAGCAGCAAAAACACGTTGAGCTCGAAGCTCTTCTGCAGCATGCTGCTTCAAAGAAAATAATGCCTCAGCATCATTGACCTCCATGTAAAATTTGGATTTAGGGTCCATTGCCCCCTGACCATTGTCCTCTGTCCTTAGAGTAAGCAATTGGTCATGAAAATATTGTTGAGCAGCAAGACAAATTCCAATAATCCACACCATGCTATTGAGATCCATAGCTTGTCCCAATAAGAAACGTCTTTGACCTTCTTGAAGCCGTGAGCAGCTGTGGTACCTGTAGAAAAATCCATGGCTCGTTCCCGTTCATCTGCCGTAGGCTCATCGTAAGTTTGGGATTTTGAATCCCAAACCATGCCTGGTCCACGAGATCGAAATGCAAAAGACCGTGGATATGTCACAAAAGTCGGTAGTGCACCTTGCGGAATTCCCACCTTATTAATTACTGCAAGTAGCAAGGTGTCATCCTTGGTAATTGCCAAGGAAATACGATGATCATCTAAAATGTCATCCACCTTGCGATTCATAAGCCGAGGAATTCGAGCAACTGCCGCTGAAAGCACTTGAGGTGATACCAAATTGGTCCAAAACCAACGAGGCCGGTGAGCAAAGGATCCCAAAGATGCAACATCCAGAAATGTTGGAGTACCCAGAAGTTGGTTAATGTACTCACCATTCTTCACCACTTTGTGCCGTGTATCACCCAATAATGACACATTTTCCAAAATGTACCCTGGCGGAGTTGATTGGTGGGCAAACCACCATTGTATCAATCGCATCAAATCCGCAAACAAACTAGACCTAGGGTCATCCAAACCTTGGCCAGTTCCTGCACGCAAATGGCCTTGACAAGGCCATCCTGCAATAATCAAATCCACATGGCCCAACCTTCTCAAATCCTCATCACTAATCATAGTGATGTCTTGAGGGAGTTGACCACAACATCCATGAATAGCAGAGGCTGGCAATTGTGTGGGATACCTCAACAACAATTGTTGGATGTGGTGTCGAACGGCCTTGTTGGCTGCATATCTCTTATCCACATGAATATACCGCCTAACTGTAATCCCAACCTACAATATTGCAGCCAAACCTGTGCCAATGCCCCAAAGATTTCTACAAGGACAATACCTTCAGGTGACGGTTGCCAACGAATGGGTTGGACAAAAGAAAATGAGGATGATATTGGAGGTGTCTCCCCAAGCTCCAAATCCGCTACAATGTGTCGACAATGGTCGGATAACTCCTTAGGAGTACGCCATGGTGGAGATGGATCCTTGAAATGTCGAGCAGGAATTTCGATACATGGCAAAATTTGTTGCTCTGCTACATTACAAGTGTAGGCCAATGTTTCCTCTAACAAAATGGGTGAACAAGGCAAGTCTGAAACTAATCTACTACAACCAAACATTGCCTCCGCAACCATAGTCATAGAAGTAGCTGCAAATAATATAGGAATAAATACCTTCCTGCCATCACCAAACCAAAGCCAAGTCGATAAAGAGCTTGCTGACCAACTAGTATATCATAGTTGGTTGCATTGGTAACAACACACTTCATTGTCAAATGAGTGTAGGTAGGTCATGCCCTCATGTTAAAAATCAAACGGAGAGGTGCTTTGGTGTAACCTGTTGCACGTTCAGTGCCCCCCACTGAAGTCACAATTGTGAATGGACAAGGATCTAAATTTGTTGGCATCAACCCCAGACTGTCAGCAAGTCCTTTGCCAATCATAACCGGTTGAGCACCAGAATCCATCATAACTCTCAGTGGTGTAGTACGAATAGCGGGATTATCCGTGCGTGACACGACAAACAAAGCTTTGTCGTTCATCAGACGTACAACCCCATATTGTAAATTATGCCGCTCTCGAGCAGATCTTGTAGAAACATCTGTAAGATATGCTGCTCCTGTTGCACAATGTGAAAAAGACGTGTCCATTGATGAAATTATTGGAGGAAGAATATCAGTGTGCTTACCAAAAGCAATGATTGCCGCATCTGCAAGGTTCGCTCGCAAATTGGCTAAGTCCTTCACCTCCTCAGTCACATGCACGTCAACAATAGCTTGGGATACTTGAAGGGATGGCAAATCCGCCTTGCCTTCTAACATTCTCCCAGTTAAATGGAAAACTCCAGCAGGTTTGAAATCCAAAGCCATCAACTCCGAACCCGAGAAAATTGGCATATGGAGAATTTTATGTGCCAATACCTGCATAACGTCCTTTGAAATGGAATCCCCATCTCTCAAAGATAAAGAGTTTTTAGTCCCAGCAGCAGTAGTAGTGTCTACCAATCCAAATGATAGAGGTAGCCGTGCTTGACCAACCTGGTCTGCTGGACCGACATGGCGAGGACGTGAAGCCTCGTTGCTCCCAACACTTGTGGAAGCCACTGAATTTGCCAATGTTTGTGCACGAGTAGAAGCTGCAGCTACCACCTCTCCAGATGCTCCAAACATATACATGTCAGAACCCGAAGTGCCAACACCTGCATGCGGCTCAGAAATTTGAGCAAAAAATGCAGAAGATTTGAGCTTTTGCTCAAGCTCGACAACCTTCGCCTCAAGAGTTTGCTCCCGTGAAGATTTGCCAGTCACATAACTGGCAGGCCGCATCTCAGGATGAAGTTGGAAACAATGATCCACATCGTGGTTAGTGCCGCCACAATGGTTACATTTCAATTGCCTCCTCTTAGAATTTTCCCCCGCCTTTTACCGGTTCTATCTTTTGTTTTGATTTTCCCAAAGGCTGGTTTTTCTTCTTCTTGGGACAATTGGCATCATTCTTTGAATGACCAGCTTCTCCACAACCCCAACAATGCAAAATCCTTTGCTCCTTAACAGGTTGAGTCTCAGCTAAACTACTACTAGCTGTGACAATTCTTTTTTATTTGCTAGTCTATGTCATCCAAGATACCATATCCGTGGCATCGTATTGATATAGAGCCCGATCACATCTCTCAACCACGGCAAACGCTTGTGCAAGCGTAGCTCTGCCTTCGTAGTCCAAGATAATCCGAGGTGATGCCAGCTCAAGTAGCCGCTTATCAATCTTGGACAAGAAGATTTTGACAAGCTGGCTCTCAGCGAAAACACCTCCCGACTCAACAGCAAATCGCGCGAGTCGCGTGTACATGGTCCGTGGAGTGTCATCCTTCTCCCGGCGAAAATCCTAGATGCGCTGCATCTGGTCTCACCTAAACCCACCATACTCCACCTCCAAATGTGCGACAAATTCAGCAAGGGAATTAAATGGAGGTGGTGGACCAACAGCCGTCAATGCTGCCTGTGTAGCATGTGCCATCCGTGAAAGGGTAGCCGTGCTACTACCAGCCACTATTGGCCCAAGTGCCAGTTCTTTGTCCTTAGACTCCTCCAGTGGTTCCTCCTCCTGTAAGGTGGGTGGAGCTAAGGTGGCAACCGCCCCATCTTTAAGGGCTGAAATAAGCTCAACCCGGGCCTCCCAATACTGTTCCACCTCCCGAAGTTGTCGCTGATGCCCTTCTGTCCAGTGTTCATAAGTTTGGAGTGCCTCATACTCCAAATGCTGAGGCAGAAGTTCAAAGGCATACCAATCATTGAAATTGGAAGACCTTTGACGTTTCTCCTTAATCCAGGTACGAAACCGGAGTTTCCAATCAGGCAAGGAAATGCCCCCAGCTCGACCTGAGAACCGATCACGCACTGAACCGTGGTGATCGTCCTCCATTTCGTCGAACGTGCCGACACTCCAAATCCGAAGCCTACTAGTAGTGTCCAACGCCGAAATAGGCTCAAAAGCCTCGTTGGTATCTACCTCTGGCTCAAGATTTGTGGTATGTACGTCCTCCAAGTAATCTGGTGATGGAAATCGATAATATCGGCTCCTAGTTTGCACCATAAAATAATTACTTGAGTACCTGCAACTATCTACAAGGTAATGGGCAACCTGCACCTGTTGCGGGCTATCTAAATGGCAATCCTTTGCCAAATGCCAAGTGTTTATTTATGCTCCCAGAATTCCAAAATTGTGCAAAGGTTTGAGATTGGTAATTAAAATTAAAAATCAGAGTTGAAAATACTCATTTCCAAGGTGATTATGGACTCCAATCAACAAACTAATTGCACCAATGGACTCCTAGGAAGATTTCACACAAATTAGGCTCAAATTTCACTCCGTTCGGAGTTAATTTGCTCCCAAAAACAAAAATCAGCGTTGAAATTAATAATTTCAGCAATGATTTTGAATTCCAATCAACAATCCAATTACACCATTGGATTCCTTGGCAAATTTCACACAAGATAGGCTCAAATTTCACTCCAATTGGAGCTAGTATGCCCCCAAATTTGAACCTCAAAGTTTGTGAGAATTAAATGCCAAGTTTGAAAGGTGAAAGTAAAAATGTAAAAACAAAAACCTAAAAAGTAAAGTAAAAAGGTGAAAAGTAAAACGTAGCAAGTGAAAAGGGAAAATCAAAAGTCAAAATCAAAATGTAAAAAGTCAAATGTAAAAGTTAAATTGAAAACTCAAAAGCTAAAATGTAAAAGTAAAAAATAAAAGTCAAAAAGTAAAAGTCAAAAGTCAAAAATAAAAAAATAAAAAAATAAAAAAATAAAAAAATAAAGGAAAAAGGCTTACCTGGCCTGGCTGGCGCCGCCCGCCGTGGGCCCGGCCTGCGCCCGCCCGCCCGGGACAGGGGTCCGGTGTTTCCAGGGGCTCCGGGAGGGAGCTCTTGAAGCTCTCTCCCAAGAATTAAAAAAAACAAATTGGAAATTTTTCTTCTTGCAAATTGCAAGAAATAATTGTTGGATTTTGGCCTCCAATCTCCTAAGCTTGCAAGTAGAAGTTTGCAAGTTGCCAACAACTAATTATTATAATAATAATAATAAAATTTCTTGTTGTTGGTTTTGTTCTCTCAAGAAGGTGAAGAGAGAAAGAAAGAGATAAGGAGATTCCTTGCAAGATTTGTCTTGCAAGCTATGATGAATTGCAAACTAAGCCTCTCAACACATGTATTACTCAGTTGCTCATGAGTTCTTGGCCATTTGAACTCAAAATACAAACTAAAATTGAAAAATTCAAAGAGATTGTTGTCAAGTATGAGGGTTTCTCTCTCCAAGCTCAAGAAACTAAGAAGTCTCCTTACAAAGCTTAAGAAACTCTGAAATTCACACACAAGAGTCAAGCTATCTCTCACTCCACGAAGGGAGAATCCAAGAGTGCAAGTGATGGAGAAAGAATGCAAAGGCTTTACTCATGATCTACTACACCATAGCCACAAGATAGCAACAACAAGCTCTCTCTCTCTCAAAACACACTCACAAGACTTGACTTGACAACAATGGCAAGTCAAGATGCCTTCCTCTCCACATAACCCCCCGTCTATGTGGATTTCATCCATGGAGTGGATGAACAACTAACTAGGACTCCTAATGGAGTCCATTACTCATCCAAACACACATGGACTCCTAATGGAGTCCATTTACTCCTAATTTGACGTGACTTAGCCCCCGATGTCACCTCACGTGACAAAGCTCACAATGCCATTTGACGCATCCTTCTACAGTTTGCGGGGAATAGAAAAAATAGTATATACCCAATGGTGTAGAATTTTGCACAACCTCCTTCTAAAAAATATGCAAGAATTTATGTTACATGGGAGTGTAAGAGCTACACTAGTGGGAGTGAAATAATTTGATGTGAATACTATATTTGGAAGAATGCAAACACCCACTCCTTCAAAGCCCCTATATAGTCATTAAAGTCTTTTGTCTTGATGACAATGTGTTTTCCCCTCAACATATCATTTGGGACTTCCCTAGGCTACAACCCCTACATGTAAGACTCAATTGCTGACCATAAATTTGAAAGAGTTGATTCTTGCAAAAATTTCATTAAGTTTTTCTCTTTCAGGCAAGCCTTTTTTTACCTCAATTCTTCTCAAGAGCTTCCGCATCATGGTCATGAATGAGGCGTAAAATTTGTGCTTGTTGGACACGTCCACCCAGTCTTGGTAAGTCCACGCCTTATAACCTTTCCCTTTGTGGGGACGTTCCCAACCATGCCGTGCCATGAGCTTTTGCATGACAATTTCATCTTTTTTTGGGTCACACATATCAACCTAGTATACAAAAGATTCCACACTAGGCAACACAACTTTGTAGCACTCTTTCTTCTCAAGAATTAAAGTGTCATTTTCCGAAAGCATGTCCTCTGGAAGTCCCTAAATGCGGCTCATGTTGGATTTCATGGGGGGAGGTCGATTAGATGTTTGTGTGTATGAAACCCCATGACTGTCTGGAATAGTTCCATCCACCCATAGTTGAAATACTAACCCCCAAGTTGTAAAAGATCTGTCACTGTAGATAACCAAAGGAAAACATTTTTTGATGATGCTTGTGTTGTGGAAGGTTATTGACATTGCTAGTTTAAATTTTTGAACATGTCCAAGAGCAAAGTCAATCTGTATATTCTACACAAATGATGAGTGTGCAACCATATGCATAAGGAGACCTTCCAATGCCAAGACAATACCAAATGCTTGGACAAGAATGTGGAGACACTTGCATCATGAGACCTCCCAGAGGACAAACATCTCGAATGAAATCTTCAATAAAGGAATCGAAGGTGAATGAACTTACATTCCATTTTGTTGAATGTATGCCATGCAATTTCTTGGGTTGCGGCTTTCCATGATCAACCCAAATTGATCTTCTTTGTGTGACATTTTTGAAGAAGGTAGGCCTCTATAGTTAGTTTTTTGTTATGATTGAAATAATCAAAACCCAGGGTACAAACTCTCAAGGAAGGCTTTACTAGTGTCTATTACAAGCATTTGTCACATTATAGTTCATTAATCAGACAATAGGGCTGCTATCTTCATTCCAAAACATCACTTATCCATCTTTTACTCTCCTTTCTCTCAAGGTTTCCTCTTACTATTTCTCATTCAGTAGGGTATGTGTGTCAATCATTGTAAGTTTCCATCTCGTCATGAGATTGTAGAACAATAGTCTTTTGAGAACAAAAGTCTTTGAGTATCACAATTGTCTTTGTAACCATTGGCCAATGCCTCTTTAAATCACAACAATTCCTTCATTAATCGGTCAATGTTAATTCCAATACAAGACAAATTGTTTATTCATTAATTCCAAGATTTAATCATTACTCACAACTTATGCAACTAACAACGACCATCAAAGGTCAAGTTATAGTCTTGTTTGCCTTGCACAACCTGCAACAACAACACCCATGGTAACACACAAGACAATAGTTATTTGGTTAGCTTGTGCTTCAAAGATCTCGCCTCTAGACTATGTATTAATCTAAAACTCTATTTGAATCTAGGACAACTTATGCCTTAATCTCCTTGATAATCCAAAGTTTATCCTAACTCAAAGTTACTTAATCATTATTAATTTCCTATTTTCGACACTAATCAACTGTTCAAAAGTAATTTCTTGTCACTTCAGTTGATTGGGTTTCTCTCGTCAAACATACTTGACAAATTTTACTTCTACCAGCCTATGGTGTTTACATTAACTATAATCACAACTTGGCTACACAATTTACTCATTCCTTTCTCACTGCCTCTCACATGCTCATCAATTGTCAATTGTTTCACCCCACATACTGACGCTTGGCCTTACAACTTCCTCCCACACAACTGTTGCCCTTTTACAGGTCTTAACTCCTCTTGCGGCTTCCTCGGCCTCTCTGTGTCTTTCTCTCATGGTTACTTTTGTTGCGCTCAACAATGCTCTCCGTTTAGCATTGATCTCATCAAACGATTGTTCTATTTCCTCACTCTCTGTTGCTCGGAATCTCTCTTCTCAAAGTGCTGACAGATGATAGTTCCACTATATTCCTTTTTTGTGTAGAGGTCGTTACATCACTCCCTGCACTAATAGCTTTATCTCTCTGTTTAGGTTAACTCTCTCTCTCTCTCCCTCTGTGAGACTTGGAACTTTGAAGGGGTTCCTAATCCTTAGACAATAGTTCCACAAAGCTCAATCTTCTTCCGATTATAGTCTTTGACTCCTAAATTCATTCTCGTATTCCTTATACATTTCCGATCTCTCAATTTTCATTCACTCTCTCATCACCCATCTCTCCCTCTCTGATACGTCTCATTTTCCTCTCTAAGGTAGATAAATCTTTTGTCTTTTTTTGCTTTACACTTAATCACTTCCCAAACGCTCACACTCCCAATTTTAATCCACTCAATTTCTCTCACAATCTCAAGCTTTGTCAATCGCAGTCACAATAATAGACAATGGTTTTCTGACATTACATACATGCAAAAACTTGAATCCAAACAAGCTATGTTGGAAAGCGAATTCTTAATTATTGGAGGACAACATACAATAGAGGAAATAAGGAAAGTGACAAATGATCCGATTTTTGCCAGCCATGAAGATATCAAGGCATACTGTAGTTTCCACGAGATTGTTGTTGTGTGGTCATTGGACAAAAAGAAAGTAATGTACATGTCCAAAGTGTTGAACTTGAAAACCCATGACAAAGATGTGAGGTTGTGAGCTGATTTTTTGGCCAAATAGTTAAAATATGGGCAAATAGGAAGAGTTGGATGAAGCCACATCCAACCTAACAGTTAACTTGTTTGGATTCAAATTTTTGGACAAGGGTTTGTATTCCTAGGTTTCTCTATCCAATTTGACAAGCATCACAAATACTCGAACTCTAGTCCGAGACCCATGTAGTGCTATTACCTCATGCATCGATTGTTGATGACAACCCTTTGTAGCTTGACTATGTACCCATGTAGTTGGTGTGTGGTGTAGACATTCCAATGGCACCTTCATTTTGCGTCCTTTCAAGAGGTTCACACCCGCAAACATATAGTGGCTCCATATGGTTGTGGATGGCCTGGTTCATAAACTCCAGTTTTTGAGGATTTATCTTTGAGCTTTTCTACATCCACAATAAATCTTCCAAGGTAGCTTCCTTTTGGGGGCTCCATATCCTTGGTTGATCCCCTCCTTTGTCTCTCAAGTGTCTCTTGAGGTGTCCATGAGGGTGTTCCCCCAAGTACAATGTTGCTTGAGATCCGGAGGTCTCCTTATCCTTGCTTAGATCCTCTTCTTGCTTCTTTTTTGTGTTGGTGCATGAATGAGGGCTTTTAGATCAACAACCATGGAATGAAATCTCTCTGTGATATCACATGAAACCAAATTCCGTTGATCTCCCACAAATGTATGTGTTTAGTTTTACAGCAGGATTCACTAGCCCAATATAATTGAGATCATCAGTGGTGGAGGATTCATAGATATTTAGGATGACAAAGTCATCATAATACTTCTTGATGTCGGCCACCTTTACGGAAGACAACGCAGTCGTTTTACCCTTTAACCATACATGAATCTATTTTTCATGGTGTTTTGAGAGATGTCCTCCACCACCTCAACGCCACATTTCTCAACCCGATCCTTCATTAAATATGTAGCCACTGTTGGTGAAGAAAAACTTCCTAGATTCTTGCCAATGTTTCTAGACACCAAATGCTTCAACCGTTGAGTACCATTTCTTGCTTGCAAAAGACCTCCCTATAGTGAACGAATGAACCTTAGAGATGGAATATCTAGTTCCTCAATAACTCTACACTAGAACCATATAGATCAGGATACCTCCCAATTTGCTCTACAACTCAACACATGAACCCACTACCCAAAACAAACAAATTTGAGAATATCACGTGCTCAAAAAATTTGCGAATGTAATAGAAAGGGCACACTACGATTTACAAATGCAACACATTGTTTGGGCTAACAAGAATGTCTAGTAATGGGTACCTCCTCGTGCAAATTTTCCTACGCAATTGTAGCAAACCCAAGCATAGACCCTAAAAGTATTTGCATCGGGAGTGCTTAATGTAGCAAAATACTCAAACCCTTAACCCTGAAATCATTTGCATCGGGAGGGCTCCCAATGCAAGGAGCTCAAACACAATGCAGCGACACAAAGCACTTGTATCACGGTGGGGGGAAGGAATCTCCCGATGCAATTCTTTTAGGATAAGAAACAATAAAATAATGCACAAGATTTAAGATTATTTGGGCCTAAAATGTGCATCAACTCCTATCTATGCAACTCATGTATGTTTAGGCAGCTCGTCAATTCACACCATGAAATGCTCTACATGAGTATGGATTAAAAAAGGGACAAATGGAAAATGGATGAAAGATGGATGAAAGATGGGGATAGCTGATAGGATGGTAAACTAAACCTTATTGCAAGCCATGAGGGAATTTTGTTTGCTTTGCAATGCAACAAGGCTTTGCCATGGAAGTAATGATGAAAATGGCTCTAGGATGGCTCACCATATATACTACTCTCAACATGATCACACCACCCTAACAAATCACAACTCTATGTAGATAATGTATAGACTATACTACATCATAAATGGTTGCCGTCAAAGTTGCTTGTCTGTCATTACCATTTTAAGAGATTAGATTGTTAACTTGACATGAGCACTTCATTATGATCATGTTGTGGATGTTATGATGGCGCTAACGGCCCGCCTCCACAACTCATTCCGAAAAAACCTCTCAAAATGTGTGCATTGTTGGTATCACATGTGCGGCACAAAATCAAATCCTCATTCCCTCCAAGACTTTCTCCAACACGTGTCAATATGTCATGTGCTATACCTCAAAATATCATTCTCAGTATGTCAAGTCCCAAAAACGTGGCATAAATGTAATTCTCATAGGTGACCTAAATGTAGTCATATTTTTTCACCTTTGTAAAAAATACATGTTGTAATTATGTGAATGAATCACTATTACAATGAAGGTGTTACCCCTATGTTGATGCTTCCAACAATATTGGGAGCCCTCCCAATGCTTACATATTTCAAGTTTTTGGTATGCTACAAGAGAGCTCAAAAGAAATATTAATTTGTGCATAATCCAATCCATAACTCTAGAAATTTGAGGTGTGTCCACTCCATAGAATGCAGTTGTGTCTAACAAATACAATTTTTTTTGGAATAATTTGAAGAAATGGATGTACTTTTCTTCCCATTTTTCATTTTCTTTTGTCACTTTCGGAGGGATAACAATGGTAGAGGCTTGGTGACATTTAGAATGAAAGACTTTCATGATGACAATTTTTCTGCTTAACATGGGTTGATGACAAAATTGGTACTGCTATCAAGGATTCACAACAAAGATAAGAATCCTAGGATAATGATTATGTTTAAGAGATTGGAGGAAATCCTATGAAGCCAATGGAGGAGCATTGAACGATTGAATAAGATGAGGTCGACATGAGAATTACCTCTACGGAAGTCCTTATAGACCACTTCAATTTGAAGTTGTGACCTCTGAAATCTCACGCTCCTCAGTGCTTGTGTGTCGCTTCACACTACTACGTAGTTGGTGCATCCCTATGTAGTTGTAGTTTGTATGTCCGTCCATCCTTTCAATGATTTTTTTTCATCCACTGGTCATTCAAAGTGACATCATTATCTCAATAGTTGATGCATGATTGGGTGGTATCCCGATGCGTTGTAGTGTTAGAAGTTTTGATGTCAATTACTACTTAGGATTGAGAGGGCTCTTGATATCTTGTGGTCTATTTAGTATAGGGTACAATTGAAATCCTCCTCGTCATCAATTCAAACATGGAACGGGAGGCCTCATGTTGCATATATCAACAATTGGAGTCCTAGAAGTTTGTAAGAACAAAGCTTATTATGAAAGGTAGAGCATTAGGTTGCTCGTAGTCATCGGATAGTGTTTGTTAGAGGTTTAAGAATGAATATGGTTTGTGGAAAAGTGGGAGTTGAGATATCCCATATGCATTGTACGAACCAAGGAGGAAAAATGCAATAAAGGGCAAGGCAAGGGGTGGAAATGGTCATTTCACTCCAAGCATTGTTCGTATGCCTTTGTGTATGTGTGTATTTGCTTGTGCAATCTAATCTCTAGTTCTATTGTGTTTCAATAGGTGATGGCCCACTCACGCAAGTTAGAGATTCGATTGCTTGTTGGTTAGGGAGTGGATCTTCAGAGGTTTTAGTGCTCGGAGGAATTTTTAAGGTGTTTTGTGTTGGAGGTGGATTTGTGCATGTTTGGAGCATTGGTTGGTGCTTGGAGGCTTGGAGGTTTGCAAATTGGAGCATTGGAGTGGAATTGTGCACATTTGAGGGTATTGAGGTCATTTGAGAATAAGAGGACTTGATTTGAGGGTGTTGAATGCAAGTTGTTCATTTTTTAGGGTAAGAGGACCCGATTTGAAGTTGTTGAGTCCAAGTTGTGCACATTTGAGCGTATTAAGGTCATTTGTGTTCAAGAGTACTTGATTTGAGGATGTTGAGTGCAAATTGTGCATATTCGAGGGTATTAAGGTTTGTAAATAGGTTTTTGGATTTGGCATCTATTCAACACAACCACATAGGGAAGACTAAATAAGTGTCATATTGAACTTTTTAAGTGTTACTATTAGGTTCATTGATAGGTCACAATGACTTTAGATTAAAAATTGGGTACCAAACCTGGGTAAGAACTTTGTTGCATGTGAATTTTAGAAACTTTTGAGATTAAGGAGTGTATTATGAAGGTCATTCAGTGCAGTCCATGCAACTGCGTTGTCTTTTCCTTATAGCCAACCAATAATCCAGTAGTCACAACCTGCTATACCATGGATTTTAATCCAAGGAGTCTTAGCTCATCAATAGTCATTTTGAGTAGCCAGTAACCACATATAATCAGGGCCAAGGGCACCCCAATATGAGCAATAGTATCTCCTTAATCTTTTGAAGATTTAATGGATAAAAAAATATAGTAGTAAAAACCCTACGGATCATGGTGTTCATTGATTTGTTTGAATTTTAATGAGGCAGTGTGACCACTTTCCTTACATGGACCAAATAAAGGACTTCTTTCTATAAGTTTCTAGAGCTATAGGCCATCACAAGTTAGATAGAGGTAATCTCTTTCATTTCTTTCTCAAGTATAGGTAAACCTAAGTAGTAATTCAAGAGAGAATTTGAATGACATTTATTAATTAATAAATTGCCTCTTAAGTTTTCAACAATTGAACTTCATGGATTCCTAAAATAATTTATTAAATCTTGATTCACTAGTAGTCACTTAATTTCACAATACTATGGTCAACCTTTTACCAACAATTGCCTTTCTTAGCTCCCGGTGTTCCTTGTACTTTCATGTACCCAGTAGGTAGCCTGGCCTTGGATGCAGTCCATAGTCCATAGTCTCGCCACCCGTCTTGTTCCCCGCCTCTTGGTCTCCAAAGACAATGGACTTGTATCAACCATGGCCATCACCCTACTTTGCCCTTTCAAATTCCAAAGGACAATAGCCAAGTCACAACTTTGGCTTCCACATGTCGATTGCGATTTTCACTCTACTAATGGCTCCACTTAGTCTCTACTTTTATGTGAAGATTAGATACGAACCTTTTTTTATTATAGACCAATACAAATTTCACAAGAACAATTTTGTTGTAGACCATTGTGTTTTCATTTGAGAATTGCACATAGTACATACCCCCTTGCCCTAATCACCCAAAATAATATTGATTATGGCCCTTCGGCGAATGTTTTATTCAGAAATAGAAAATCCTCTCCCTTTCTGAGAGGGACTACAACCTCCATATAGCCACTTGAGACTATCCTCTTGACAAAAGTTAAGGTTCATACTTTATTGTTTGAACATGTCATGCAGAGTCATTTGCCGCGAATGCATGAATTTTTTATGCTTGACATTAAATGTCAATTTGTTAACATTTCACTGAAACATCTCAAATAATCGTCGCAATTCATCTTACATCTGTCCAATTTCCGGTTGAACATCGGAGCAAAGCAATTGGTTGTTGATGTCGAGGACAATGATGTGTAGAGCTTCAAAGGCTTCGAACATGGTAGCACTTTTAGATTCAGCAAATGTCTCGATAGGTTAGATTTTGTTGTAGTATGTTCTCCAAATTGTCCCAGACTTTCCGGATGGCACTTTCACTGACTTCGTCCTCCCGCCCCAGCACATGCTTGCTCAGCACATTTGGCTTGCTCAACATTGTAATGATTTCACATTGTTGGGTTTCGGTCAAGCGGGTTGCCTCAAGTTTCATCCGTTTCCCATTGCGATTCATCGAATTAGAGGGTCTAGAAAGCGATATGAGTAATGTACGCAAGTGCACACCAATGGCTCCGGTTCAGGAGATTACTGTAATTAGCATATGACGGCATTAGGCTCTATAATGGGAGAGGTGGGTATAGGGGACGGACATAGCTAAGAGGCGGAATTAGTACTGTCTATGTCAGAAGATAACTCATTTTGGGATGACAAAATGGGTTCATGTTGAGTCAGTGTCATCGCATACCTTTCAATATTTAGTATTTTCTTAGTGCTAAATCAATATCTAGCTAATTTATTCAACAGTAATTCAACTCATGTGTCCTCCTTGTAGACTTTGCAACATCAGCTACGTCACTAAACTGCGACACTTAGTTTCGTAGGCATTCTTTCAATATTATATTTTGATGTGATTGAACCAATGAACTACAAGTGTTGGTATATGGATTTAGAGGTTTGTGAAGTTCTACATACACATTGCATATGGTTATGTTCTGTACACCTTTGCAACTACCAAACATGGACTTTTATATACAACATTTAAAGCGTTGAAATAGAAGAGCCCATGCATCCATGTTTCAAGGCTGGTATCACCAGACTGTATGTTGTTTACAAGGTCCTCAAGGAGTCAAAGTTGGTGTAAAATGTCTTGCAACCACAACATACGCAGAGAGCACCAGCAGTCCATGAAAATTAAACTTGACACAATTCCAGAACAACTCTAACACAAGATTTTGTGTGAAGAGAGATCATTATCTCTAAACAGTATAGGTAGCTATTGGAACCTCTTCCCTTGCAGAAAGGTTGTCAGACCCTAAAGAAGACCATAAAGAAACAAGAATAAGACTATGGATGAAAGCATTCTTTCTCCAGGTCATTAAAGATATAGCTATCTTTGCATTGAGATATGAGATGGAAGACCTGGTTCTCAATGTTGTGCCAAGCCTGTGTACTAATAGTTTACGTTGCTGCCTTCTTCGTCATCCAATCTTGATCGCAAGAACCGGAATGGTGACTTGCCCATTGATGTGAACGGCATGAGGCCAAATGTACGGGCTGTCTTGATCTCTCGAATCACCTTCCTTTGGGCCTTTGCAGTCAAAGAGCTCTGTGGGAGAGAAATCAACAAAATGAATCTAAACACAGGAGTCTACAAACTAAATGCATCAGTCAATATAAGGTCCACTAACTAAGATTCATAATTTACAGGAAAGAACAAAATAATAAATAAGCAAACAATTTTATTTTATTGTTTTAAAAATTATTGTTTTGAATTGTAAATGATTGCAAATGATGGTTTTGAATTGTAAGAACGTACCCTTCTCTTTGGAAGGATCCTTGATGTCTCTGAGATGAAGTTTGATAAATAGCGAGGGTTCTGCAAAGCAAGGTCAGCAGAAGTTAAGAATCAGGCATTTCCCTGCTAATGTGCAGTTAAAACTAGCTACCATTGGTTCCGAAGTCGACGAAGCTTGTCTACTTAGGTCATGTGCTTTCCCTTGACCTAACTAGACAAGGCTTGTCTTGAAAATGAGGTGCTACAAAATATATAGCCATCCTCTTTGTGGCCAATAAGAGTCTGCCACCTCCCTGTGAGTTGTCCGCAAATTCATTAAGAGATGATAGCTACACTAAATAGTCCTATTAGTGAGGGTGGAGAAATTAGCATGGAAATAATTAGCATGGGCCACACTAATTTTCTAGTCGAGGTGGATTTAATGTGGGTCCAAGACCCCAGGTTTTCATGAAGATTTCCAACCAACACATTGAATATTAGTTTTAGGACAAAAGTAGCACAAAATAAAATAATCACCCACACTAATCTTCTAGAAAAATGATTACTGTGGCCCACGCTAATTTTCTACTGGAAATTTAGTGTAAGTTGAAAATTAATATAGCCCTACAGAATTACTGTGGGCCATAGTAATAGGACTATTTAGTGTACTTGTTACAAAGAAGCAAATCTGACTTGCTGAAAGGGTACAAAAAAAACTCATACCCTGAAATCAGCCCTTTGTAGTACTTCATTGGCATCATATCTCCTCCTAAACCGTGGGGGTGGCCTCTCCAGCTCTTCTGGTTTTTTGGAAAGGTCCAGATCCTGTATGCATGTGAAATGGATCAGTTTACAAGTCCTTCAAGATCTGCACAAGGATAAGAGGACTCAACTTCACAGCTTTTAAGTGTGAGGATTCTGGGAATAGAGTAGAGTAGAGTTATCCTGTGATTCAACATGACTTTTGGCTGGGCATTGATTGTTCTGCATAGAATAACTTTCATGTTCAGTAAATTTTTGGCACATGATTGGAGGTCATGTGGAGATTCAAGAGAGAACATTCTCTATCAGTTCATTAAGGGTCAAACTCATTTTGGAATGCCAAGAGGTGCTAAAATGCGTTTGACCCTCAATGAACCGGCATAGGTTCCTCTTTATTCTCCAAGCATGCCCCACAAGTAGAAAGATATCTTTGAATTTGTTTGCAAAACAAGCAATGGAAAACAATATGGGACGAACTTTCAACAAAAAGTCCCATTGAGTTGAAGGATAACCCGAATATTAAAGGGAAGATAATGAATCCAGGGAGATAAATATAATCACCTCAGGGTCATATTTCTGCCCAGGAAAGAAATACCGGTCTGGTCGGAACTGGTAAGGTTTTTCTTCATCATCCAAGTCATAATCTACTATAGCTGCAAGCGCAGCATCGCTCAGCACCTGCCCTCTGTCATCTTCCCATTCTTCATCACCTTCGTCATCGTCTTCATCCTCATCCATTTCTCCATCCAGCTCGTTTTCATCCCTTCTCCCAGTCGCTCCCCATGTTGCTGAACGCTCAATTTCTTCTAGTTCACGAAGAAAGTCATCATCCTCAAGACCCTCTTTCTTTGGGGAGATGCCCAGCACACGGGATTCAAAATCATCCATGGCCATATCTACAGGATGTTCTGCTGATAGTTTATGTGAACCTACAAAAATCCAGCATAAGCAACATCCCAAGCTTAGAAAGAACTATAGTGGCCAATGCTTTAGGAAGGTAGCATGGCTTTGGGGTGGTCTCTCTATTCATCCTTCCCATTATGAAAGATGACTTATTATAATTCTTGTCGAAAGTGACAAATCTAATACACATGCATAAGAACCGATTTAACAGGTGCACTCCAAGAAAAAGACTGCTTGTTAACCCCATTGACCTATAGGGATCTCTTAAGAGACCCACTATATGTCATATACATGTTTGAAACAGGCCGGATCACATACTGCATGCTAGGAGTGATAGCATCTCCGACCCCAGTGAACACTGAAGCCTAATAAAATGTATATTCTTCATTCTATTTTCTTTTATAATCTGCTCAAAAAAACTTGTAACCACTACCGATATACTAGGTGCTGACTTTTAAATCCACCATACTCCCTCCATAAGGTAGAAATACCATAAACCGTGAACTACCCTCTATCCATGCAGTAGACTTCCATCTGAATAGTTTAGTGCCATTTCTGAAACCAATAATTGCAAGTCTGGTAGCTTGATATGCGTGTACAATCAGTTTAGCCAAATTTAGTCATGTTTGACTACCATCAATCACAATTTAATGTACTCATGAGTTAACCGGTTTAGGTGATGTTCTGTGTGGAAATGAGCATTACCGTGTTCGGTTTAAGGACAATCTAGTGAACAAGTAGGGGGTTTGACAAACTTTCCACTTTGAAAAATTGTAGAATCTTTTTTAAAGGGAATAAAAATATGAAACAACTTGCATTCTTCATGGATCCTTCTCTTCTATCTTGGAAAATTATCTCTTGATTTTAAGACCATATCTTCAATGTGAATCACCTAATTTTCAGGGTTTATGGTATTTCTACCTTAGAGGCACATTAGTAGAACCCCAATTTCTGAACAACAAATATTACCAGAAATTGCTGCAGATACTGATGTATCATTGAGCATTGATGCTTGAGAAGTGAAGACCGACTCTTCCTCAGCACCTCTTGGACCTTGTTCCTTGGCTGTGTAGCCCACCTCCACATGCAAAAGAGACTGTCACTAAAGAAAATGGAAGATCAAGTATACCAATAATCCCGATACTGTTACATTCTGTTACGTAATCCTGATACTATTACACATTCTGCTGAAGGATAATGGCAACAATGTCAAACAAGGCATTAAATATTAATACAAAATTTCCAGTGAACCTGGGTACAAAGCATGACATGCTTGTCTTCTTCAATCATCAAGCCAAGCGCTGTTGAATAGAAGGTTTGAAAGAAAACTATGAACCTTTTAATCTCTGCTCAACCCACTGGCGCCATTGCCCCTTTTCTTGAGAATTCCCAGCGTCCCCATTATCGCCTCCATCATCTGACCCTGGTGCAGCCAAAATTCACATTGACAAGAAATCCTAGGGGTGTAGGTGTAATGAGTAGGAATAAGCTCTTAAAGAGACTGGACATTGCTACATAGAATTAAACCTAACTAGCCATGTGGCACTGTAACAGTAACCTTTAAGATTTAAGTTTAAAGGTTGTAACTGATAGAAAGTATAACCAACACCTTTAAAATATCCTCCTTGTAGAAACCTAGGTCTAACTAAGGGCCAGTTTAGACTATGGTGGAGAAGTGCACCAGTCGGTCAAGAATTTCAGCCCAAGACAAGGTTACTTGAGGCAATGGTTGGTATGGTGGATAAGATGGAATAACAAAATTAAAAAAAGCCTCGTGTTGGAATTCTCCAGAGGCCAAGTTTCTTGTCTGAGGGTTTGAGGTTCCCCCAGAAACTTGACCTCCAAAGAACTCCCCTAGCAAAAGTGTTGTCATGTTGGCATCCATGTCAATTATTCATTCATGGTTGAAATTCTCCACCGGAGATGTCTTGGCCGTACTACACTCTGGCCAAAGAACCCATTTCATAGCCAATCATATTGCTCCATTCCCCTATAATTCTTGACCGGTGCACTTCTTTACCGTAGTCTAAACCGGCCCGAAGGCCACTTGCAAATGATCCCCTTGTGATTATCTGCAGACCCTATTCTACATCAAGCAATGTGCCAAAAAATTATCATGAGCAATCAAGTTGAGCTTGTGATCAAACATCCTGCGGGGACCATAAATGCCATGTGTCTCGAAACTAATATTGTTTCAGCCGATTTCAAGAGGCAGCTGGCATAATATAGACGGTCATGCGTCAAGATCCCAGTGTTTGCAGGAGGAGTGGCTATCTAAGAGAACTTCAATCCATGTAAAGAAAAAGCAGGTCAAAGTTGAACTCTTCCTAAAAACTGAACCGTGATTCCAACCCTAACCTCACTTGCACAGGCTTCCCAATCACTTTTTGGACAATCAAAGGCACTACAATGTAGCATGCACTAAAACATGCAATGTACTGTTACAATGCCTCCAATTCCCAACCTACAATGCGTCAAGATCCCAATGGTTACAGGGGAATGGCTATCAAAGAGAAAATTCAAAATCCATTTTTAAAACAACAGCAGGTCAAAGTTCAATTCTCGTATATATGATCCCTAAACCCTTCCTGAAAACTAAACCACGATTCCAACCCTAACATCAACAGAGCCTTAACCTCACTTGCACGGGCTTCCAATCACTCCTTGGACAATGCAAAGGAAATGCAATGTTACAGTACCTCCAACTCCAGAGGCATATCGTTTCCATGAGGAAACGACAAGGGGGCGTCCATCCCGGAGTTCGCTGCTTGCACCTGCCTGATCACATCCCTGCAGAGCTTGGGAGATGCGAGTGACAGAGGGAAGAGAGGAGTAACTAGTGCGTGCCAGAGCACCTCGAACACTGCAGATCCTGCCCCATGTCATGGCGGACCTGCAGACGAGGCCGTCTGCGAACGACAACGGATACCAATCTCTTGACGCTCAATTCAGCAGAGCGAAATGGGAGAAAAGCCTCCCTCTCAATCAATTCCTTGGTCCTCCTTTTACTCTCAGACAAAAATCCTCCGAGAACTGCAGAATTTCTCTACAACAGTGGAAATCGAAGGTGGCCTCTGATCCCCGCAATTGCTTGCTTTCGATCGACCAAGAGGCAGCAATCGACAAGTGAATGAGGGAGCTTCGCTAAACCCTGAACCCCAAAACCCTAACGATCGGGGGTGACAGACGTTCCCCTCGTTCGTACGTGTTCCCAATAATGTATACAACCTTTGGAGTGCCGCAAAGTAATTTCTACTTGGAACCCAACAGGTCTTGACTAATGGGAATACGCCACATGGAACATTTCTTTGAGAACTCATTATCTATATACAACGTGGTGGTGGTGAGGCCGTCAACTTGTTGTTCCCCACTGTTTTGAAAAAGCATGGAGGTTATGATAAAGTGATATGTTGTTATGCATTGGTGCAAAGGGTCAGGACGGCATGGCCCATACTAGTACTATGTCATTGCATATAGTAGCTTACAATATCCCTTATAGCCTTTGATATTTATGTTGTTATTTACGCAGTTGTTTTTTATCCACATCATAGCATGACCAGGGGTATTCATACAATTTCCCGCAACGGGGCAGCCCCAGGTTTTGTAGAAAAGGTGCCTCACCATTTGACTCAAATCAGCTTATTACCATTTGCCCCCCCCCCCAACCACCCCCACCCCACCCCGCCCTACCCCCCGCAATAAGCTTATGGGCCGCAACCCATAGATCATATTGCAGGGCCAAATTCAAGGCCACAACATGCAGTTAACCATTTCCAAACTCCTAGCAACCCCATGCTCCTTGCATCTTGGTTGCTAGCTGCCACTAAGAATGTGCCAACTCTTCCTCATGGGGCTAGTAATTGTTTAAGGGCTCCTAATGCTACATAACGATTGGATGTTGCTCGACCAACTCTCTCTACAACAACGATGTAGGCCAAAAAAGGGGGCACTAAATTTTCCAATTTGATATACCACTACACTAAATAATGCTACTATTTGGAGTTATGCAATGTTATTTCTTTTTACTATTAGTGTAATTATTCACCAAATAAAGATGTTAATGTTCTATAATGTCCAAACAACCAATTTGACCTTTGTTGGCAAAAAAGATGACACACAATAAATAATTATATGGCATTGAGTAATTCCAAATGCACTCTAACCTCCCTAAAATCATGCATGTGGCAACCAAAGTGCACGTGGTATTGAGGAGTTTTGTAGTGTTAATATGGATGCGTGATAATAGAGAATAGTGTAGCATGTGACATTATGGAATAATACAAAGTGCAACATATGCAATGATGGAGTTGATGCTTTCATACATGAAACACGGATAATCTCTCAAAAATTGTACACATATGCAAAGCTCAAACTTTCTAAGATATGTTTGTTCAAATTTTCATAACATCTAGTAACCGTCACAAAACCGAACTTCTTCTTCTTCTTCTTCATCATTATCATCATCATCAATATACTCTACTAAAGAACAGATACGGAAAAGCTGGTAGTACAACTAGTAATTGCTACTCGGACCTCATGATAGCAACTAGGGTAGAAATACCCAAACCGGTTAACCACCCTCTACATGTGTAGTAGACCGCCGTCATAATAGTGAACTGCCATTTCTGAAACCGATCATGGCGAGGCTGGCAACTTCAATGCGTGTACACTTAATTTAGCCAAATTTAGTCATACTCATGAGTTAATTGGTTTAGGTGATGTTCTGTATGGAAATGCGGATTACCATGTTCGGTGTAGGGAGAATCTAGTGAACGAGTAGGGGGCTTGACAACTTTCCACTTTGAAAAAATGTAGAATTTTTTGTACATGGTAAAAAAATATGAAACAACTTGCATTCTTCATGAATCCTTCTCGTCTATCTTGGAAAATTATCTCATGATTTTAAGACCATATCTTCAATGCGAATCACCTTATTTTCACGGGTTATGGTATTTCTGCCTTACCGAGGAGATTGGCAGGAAGAATCAAGTGATGGATCAATTATCTGCCAAGTTCTTGAGAAATTTCTTTGATCGGAATGAGTGCCTAAGCAAGAATCAAGATGATTCTTCATGTCATGGAGGGAGCAAGTGCCGATCAAGGAACCCTGCACTGTGACCTTATTAGACTTCTTATATTTTGACATTGAACACATGATTCATGACCTAACTTTAAGTTCACGCAGAAAGAAACAAGTTTTTGTTGTGGAATGTTGGTGCTAATTACGTACACTAAAGTGCGGCTTTGTGTGCATATGACGTAGCAGCCCATAAGTTGAAAGCACCTAAAGGTTGTAAAAAGGGATTACTCTCCAATATCTCAAAAGCAATGATCTCGTTACCAATCTATGTGTCCATACAAGACAACATGAAATTCTCCGTCCAATCACCATCTATGTCACCTAAATTTTGGTTAACTATCTACATTCATTATGTTCTTTGTGATTATATGCGATGCTAGCGACTGCAATCAACTTAGGCAACAACTGATGCAACCAAACCACTTAGTGAAGAATCTCAAATTTGTCATCAAAACCAAAAAACTTGATGATCCATAGTTTTGTTGGTAGCATAATAACAAGGTAACAATATGACATCTAATTCGGTCAGTTCTTTACATCAACTATGTTCTTTCATATTATATTTGATGCTGGTGGTTGCAATCGGCTTAGGGTACGATTTTTGCTACTGAACTACTTGGTGAACATCATATTAGCCTTTAGAGTGCCCAAAAGGTAATTTCCACTTTAATAGGGCAAGAGAACAAAAGGTTTGCTATGCATCTTGTTGAAGAATGATACCACCATAAGGTAGATGAGGCTAATGTGGACATCTCCAGCTCTATGGAATCATCCAGTTGATGGAATTGAGCATTAAAAGCTTGAGCATGTTAGCAATTGCAAATCATGACCAAAGAATTTGAAATCATTGAAATCGGAGTTGAGGAAGGTGTTGATCTAGGCTTCGGAATCGAATATTCTCTTCTTCCCAATGTGGTGTTATAGGGAGAACTCTTTTATTGTTCAATGTTGTGTAAATGGACAACATCAATAATAGATTCTACATGGGTCATTTGCCAATGAAAACCAAGTTGAATGCCAATATTGGTTGTGTCATGTCTCTAAAGTGGTCACATGTAAGATAAAATGTTGCCGAATTGTTTTTTCATTATTGAATTCCCATAATACAAATTGGTTGGCACCTCATAGCCACATGCCTCCTAATTTGCCCACTTGGGCACAAAAATCAAGCGTGTCATAGCTTGGTGAATAACACTCCTCATTACAGAGGATAGTGGGTGTAGTTTGACTTTTGCAAAGGTGACTAACCCAAATATCACATATGCTACGGCTAAATCACCATGTATTACTCACCCACCAAATTAAAGTAATCATACTGCTGATTAAGAACCAAGAATAAGTGTCCGATTAAGAAAGCTAACCGAATTAACCTCATCTACCTTAAGTGAATGAGGGAGCTTCACTAAACCATCAACCCCAAACCCTAGCAATCCCCAGCCTTCTCGGTGGGTGGCAAAACATTCCCCTCATTCTTACGTGTTCCCATCCCTCTTTCTTTGGTTCCCATAGCTTATTTGCCCATAGAGTGCCGCTAGGTAATTTGACGTAGGATTACCAATGTGAATACGACATGAGAACATTTCTTCCATTAAATGACATGAAGGTTCCTATGTGCGTAGAGTCATGGACTAAGGTAGAAATACCATAAACCGTGAAAATAAGGTGATTCACATTGAAGATATGGTCTTAAAATCATGAGATAATTTTCCAAGATAGAAGAGAAGGATTCATGAAGAATGCAAATTGTTTCATATTTTTATTCCATGTAAAAAAAATTCTACAATTTTTCAAAGTGGAAAGTTTGTCAAACCCCCTACTCGTTCACTAGATTCTCCCTAAACCGAACACGGTAATGCTCATTTCCACACAGAACATCACCTAAACCGGTTAACTCATGTGTACATTAAATTATGATTGATGGTAGTCAAACATGACTAAACTTGGCTAAATTAACTGTACACGCATATCAAGCTGCCAACCTCGCAATTATCGGTTTCAGAAATGGCACTTCACTATTATGATGGAATTCTATTGCATGGGTAGAGGATAGTTCACGGTTTATGGTATTTCTACCTTAGCCAATTTTACATTATAATCAACTATATATCATGGCGTTATAAGCAAGTGTGGCAGGTCGTTCATTGTCCCACGTCCTCATGCCCATGGTTAGATGTCAAGTTGGGCCCCACCAATCTTACTTAAGGTGACAACACACTCAACTATAATATAACATTGAAATTATTCTCATTAGTTGATTTGTCGTTCAAATTGACATCATAAGTCCGAATTGTAGCTTAGTGGGGCCCAAATGGGTTGAACTAACCATGAAGGTATTGGAGACATGTTCTTACTAGACCCCTTTTGCCTTACCAAAATTGGCAGAGCCCAATCTAGCCATGGCCCATTCTTACAATCATGAGGTTTAGACAAGACCATGAGAATTTAGGTTATTCAAGAAACACCTTACTAACCCCACACGAAAGGGTGGGTCATGATCTAGATGGGTAGTCTAATGAGTTTTGGAATAGTCTTAACTTGAAATTAATTTAAAATGTGAAATCTGATTGATTTTCAATAGTCAAATTTTTTTCATATTAAGGTTTGGAAGGCTAATATAACAAGATAATTTGCGTATAAAACAAACCACTCTAAGTACTCAAACTTGCGAAAATGTCATAAATAAGTTTGGCTACCTCATTTTTTATCTTCAAGCTTTCCAAGTACACTCAAGGAACAACAAATGGTCATGTCATAATTTTTTATCTGAAATCATATCATCAAATGATAACAAACTCAACCCCTAGAAATGAAGTTGCATGCAACATATGGCAACTACATGAACAATCTCTACACATCATATTAACCAAGGGAGGCTCACATTTAGCTTTGTAACTTGGTGTTAAGAATTCCCATCAAATTTTGGAATTGTCCAATGTAATTCCAAATTGTACCTTAAAGCATATCCATTAGCTGCGTTATGGGTGCCGCATCAGAGACTTATCCAACATGCCATGGAACATCTTGGAGTATAGCGCCTAAACTCTTCCCCTGTCAATGCCCTGCATCCAAAGCCTGAAATCTTTGATTCTTTGCCAAGTGTCACATTGTCCAACCCCTCCACCTACTAATAAAATAAAAGTAACATCGGAGTTTGGGTTTTACTCCAACGTGAATGGGAGTCCGTTCCTCGCTACGGTGTTCATGTTTGACCAAGCTTCACCGTATGAGTATTTCCTTCCTCTCGGGAGGTGGGCTCCGATAGTTTTCGAGGGGGGTGCAGTAACTGACGCCTAACAAGGTATGCGAGGGTCGTAGGATCTTTCTAAAGTCCGCGGAGGGTCTAAGGGGGGTCTACTGGGGGTTGTTTCTTGTCAAGCTTTCGTTTGTTGAGTATTAGGTATGTAAGGTATTTGATGGCAATTTGGTGTAGGTGTTTCATGAGTGTTTTTATCTCGGTTTTGGGTATTTTTAGGTTTTCTAGTTCTTTAATTGGTTGTTCATGAATAGCCCCTCTGACACCTGCTGTGATGGCAATGAGGGGGTTGACTTGCCATCCGGCTCTTCTAAGTGTATGTATGAGTGTATTGTATTTAGTGGTTTTTTCATTGCGTGCATTATTTGGGAATCTGTCGTGGCAGTAGGTGAATTCGATGAATTGTATGGTATGTGATGGGGTAGGCCTTAAAGGGGGTTGGCTATCTGTAGGAGCACCTATTATGCATAATATGTCTGGTCTTAGCTTAGCTGGGCATGTGCATGGTGCAGTGGTACATGTGCATTGGAGTAGCCATTGTGGGACTGTGTTGTCTTGTGGTCTGGAGTCTTGGTGGCCTGCATTTACGAGTGTATAGTATCTTGTGTGTTTATTTGATTGGAGCGTATGTACAATTTGGTGGACTGCCTTATTATGGCGTGCTATTCGTAATCCCTTTATGTGTGGGTTTGAACATGTAGATAGTAGATGCGGCCATGTATCTATGGTATTGTTGGAGCATAGCGTACAATTGGGGTTTGGGTATAAGTTGGGCCAGAATATATGTTTACGGTGGTTACCCATGTATTGGGCGTAACGGAATTTTAGAGTTTGTGTGATTTGGGCATCTGTAGTCCCGGGGTTTTTCCAAAATTGGTTGGAGAGTTTGTGGTTTATTTGATCATTGGACGTCCATTTGTCTATGTATGTGAATTTGGATTGTGCTAATCTCAGTTCTTGGTTCCTATGTTCTTTGTTGATGTATGTTTGTAGGTTTCGTATGGCACCCGTGTGGGTACCTGTTGGTACCCCATTGAGCTAGTACGGTGTGGTATGTGCCGTATGTATCCTGGGTGTATTGGTGGGTTTGTTTAGGAGGGCCCCATCGTTTGCTAATTGGTCTGCTATTTCGTTGCCTATTATGCCTGTATGTGCCTGACTTTTTGAATTGTGATTTTATGCGTGGACCATGTTATGTGGTTGACTATGGCGGCTATGAGTAGCTTGTCTGGGTGGTTGTGTTGGGATGATGGGTGTCGTATGTGATTGTTTATCAGGTATATACTATTGAGGCTGTCTGTAAAGATGTGGAAATCTCGCGTATGGTGTTGTGTACTTTGGATTGCTATTAGGATGGCGTTTAATTCAGCTCTGAGGATGTTTTGGAGACCTGGGAGTCTCTCTGCAATCCTAACGTTGTTGGCAGGAGAGTAAACACCCGATCCGGCTGTGTTGCCTATACCATGTTCGTCAGGGGGTATGAATGAACCGTCAGTGTATATACATTGTTGAGGCTTGAATTTAAGGGGGTGGATATTGTATAGTTCCGTTGGTAGGGGATGTGATGTGTGGTTGATTACTGAGTGATTGTATTGTGGGGCTTGATGCCATGCTTTGGAGTATTTTATTCTTTTCATATGGGGGGTAGTTTGGGCTAGGTTATTGTTAGTTTTGGTATTATATAGTCCAAGTATGTTGGATGTGATTGCGTAGGGTATTTGAGGGTTAATTGAGGGGAGACCAAGTTTGTGGATTCTTATTATGGTGGTGTATTGGTTTTCTAATTGATGTAAGTATTTTGGCCATTCCGGTGTGGGGTTGTATTGTATGGTGTTAGGAGGGATGGTTACTATTATGTGCATTTCTGCATGGGTGACAGGGAGGGTGCTCTCTTTATGGTTGATTACGATGATGGTTGTGGTGTTATGGTCTATTTGGGCTGCCATGTGGGCCCAATGGATTGATGTCATCGCAGTTTTAAGGTTTGGGGGATGAGCTAGGCCATTGCCTCCCCACTTTGATGAGTGAGCAAGGCTGGTTGATCCAAAAATTATATCTCTATTATATGGGGAGTTATATCGTGTGAGTGTTATTGGGCATGTGAGGGGTGAGGAGTAATATGAGTGTGTGATGTTGTAGGTTGTTATTAGGGTCTGTAGGGTGGAGGGGTGTAGGGTTTGGTGGTTGTTATTTGGGTTATATTTTTTTGGCTTTCTTTTTGGGAGGATTGTGACATATCTTTGGGTTAGCCATAGGACTTCGGTGGCAAAATCTTGGGGCGGGGGATTGAGGAAGTGTATCATGGGGTGCATTTGGTTTTGGTTATATCGATCCCACAACCATTGTAATCTTGTGATTGGCATAGTTAGGATGTATGCCCCATTTTGGTCGTATATATTGGCTTCTATTCCTTGTATTTGTATGGCGGGTTTGGTGGCAATGATATCTTTATCTGGGTTGCATTCCTTTGTGTTTAGTGTGAGGTTTGGGGCGATGATGGGTGGGCGAATAAACCTTTGGTCTTTGGATTGTGAAAAGTTTATGCATGAATTATATGCGGCTAGGGTGTTGGTTTTGTGTTGGTTTTGTAGAAATTTGTGGAGTATAAATATGTTGTGGTCCAATGTGATGTTATCATGGTGGAGGAGTAATGATGCTTCTACCCATTTTGTTGTACTATTTGGATGGGTGTCCCATTGACATAAGTAGTGTTGTTTTATGGCTTTTGCTCCCCATTTGTCTTTATATGTTGTGGTTTTGGTGCTTATTATGGCTTGTATTGGTTTCCCACTCGTGGGGTCTATTTGGTTGTTGGGATTTGTGGGTGGGTTGTGTATTGTGGGTGGTACTTGTTGTAAGGGATGGTTGTGGGTTGTGGGTAAGTTATGTGGGAATAGTAGTTGGGCTTGCGCCAAGGCTTCTTTAATTAGCTTTGGGGCAGCTTTGAATTTTTGTTTGAATTCTTGAGGGGATAGTATTTGATGTGTGTCGGGGTTTTGGATTTGGTTGAGGGTAGTGATATTGTACGTGTGTAGTTTGTTGAGGTATCTTTTAGCGGCTTGTTGTTGGTTTGGAGAGAAGAGGGCGTATTCTGCGGTTTGTGTCCATGCAAGCTCTAATGCTGATTGTTTGATGGGAAAGTTTTTGATGGAGGTATGTACATGGATTTCATATTCCCTTTCGAGTAGATAGAGTGTACGGGATACGGGCGATCTTGCACATGCTTGATATTTCAGACGTGGAAGATGGTAGGATCCTCCATATTTTGCTGTTATGTATTTGGTGAGACCTTGATAGATTTGGCCTAACTGGCCTTGATCGTTGAGGGCATTTAGTAGTTGTTTACCAATGCAGTTGATATAATCAGGGAGGATAGAGGTGGTATTAATGCCAAAGTCTTCGTGTGGGAGGTGTGTTAGTATGTTTGCTGTGCTATTGGGTAGATTACATATCTCTTTAGTCAGTTTGCTAAGGATTTTGTCTAGTTTTTTAATGTCTGGTTTAGAGAATGGAACTGCGTAGTAAGCGTATGCTATACCTGGTTTTATTACTGTATTTAAAATGTGTATTTTTTGCTTAATCGTGGCAGGGGAAGTCATTAATAGTTTGCTCTGTTTTTTGGCTTTTTCTATGGTAATATTTTTTTGGATGTTTCATTTTAATGAGGGGATTAAGCTAATACCAAGATATGTATATGGTTCATTTTGTGTGAGGGTAGGAAAGGGTTTATTTTTGAAGTGGATGTGTTGGGCTTGTATGTAAGCTTTGAAGGTAGTGGGTTTTAGGTTTGATTTGTTTGGGCATCCTGTAATTACGCATTTAGAGAGGTTGAGGTCTAGATGTGCCCATTCTGAATATTTTTGGAGTTTGCGTATTTGTGGTTGGATATTTGTTATGTTGTCGGTGAGGATGGCAAGGTCATCCGCATATGCTATGGTGTTACAAGTAGTTGGTGATGTCTTGAAGTGGTAGCCTATGTTGTCTTTTTCTAGCCATCTAAGGAGTGGGTCTAGGAAGATGATAAAGAGATAAGGGCTTAGGGTGTCGCCTTGGATGGTGCCTCTATTAATTTGTATGGGTGGGGTTGCTCCAAAATGGTTGCCATGGAAGGAAGTGGATGAGTTTGTATAGATGTTGCCTATTAGTTCGACAGCGTCTTGGGGGTATCCTAGGTCCTCCATTAGTGCGAGGAGTCTTGCGTGGTCTATGGATCCAAAGGCGTTTCTAAAGTCTATGTAGGTGAGGTATATGTCATTATTAGTTAAGCGTGCATCTTCAAGTGCTGCTATTATCATTTGTATTTGTCTAGTTGTGTTTCTTTGTGGCCGGAAGCCTTCTTGGCTAAAGTGTATGATTTTGTATTTTTCGCCATAGCTTGTGAGTAAAGCAGTGAGTGTACTAGTATAAAGTTTATATATAGTATTAGCTAGGGCTATAGGTCTGTAGTTAGTGAGCATTAGTGGGTCACCTTTTTTGTGGAGGAGTATTGTTTTACTATGTTTCCAATATTGGGGTATATTCTTTTGGTGGTAACATTGCCGGAAGAATAGAAACAACATATCGTGGAAGGATGGGTGTAGGGCTTTGAGGATCTCATTTGGGATGTTGTCGGGTCCCGGAGTTTTGCCCCTGGCTAGTCGCTTAAGACTATTGTCGAACACTTCTCGGGTGAAGTTTTCTGATATTTTGGTGTTGTGGGGGCCTCGTTTCTCAATGATGAATCCTTCGTGGTCATGCCATGGGTATTTACGAACTGCGCAGTGACATATTGTGGGATGGTCGGTGGGATCATCGCATAGGGGGGCTTTCCTATTAAAGGAATTTTGTTGTGATTGTGAGATTTCATGGTTAACATCTGTTGGGTTTGTGAGTATGTTGTCTCTTGCGTCTTTGAGGCAGTCTAGGGGTGTATTTGTGGTGGGTTTGAATATTTTTTTATGTATGCTTTTAGGTTTGGAGCTTAGTAAAAGTCTATATTTTGTGATGGCTTTTTTACAATTGATGGCCGTTTGTTTGGTGGTGATTTTGTGGGCTTCCATCTTGGCTGTTCGTCCTATGGTTGCGAGTTCTTCGATCCATTTTTTTACCATTATGTCATTGTCAGGGGTGGGGGGGATGGTTGTATTCTTTAGTGTGTAGATTTGTTGGATATTTGGGTGACTTAGCCAGCTTGTACGTGGTAAGGAGTGTGTGGCTCGGATTGCTTTTCGGGTGCTATGATAGATCTTAAGGTGATGTTTCCACAATTTTTGTTGTTTACGTGGGAGGAAGCCTCCTTGTTGGCGGGCTCTGTGTGGTAGTGTTTGGATGGTTTGTGTGTTGAGGCATGTTTCCTCGATGCACGTACTTAGTGTGTTGATTATGTCTTGGAATTTTCTTTGGGTTTCCTCCCAATCTATATGGTGGAGATGTGGGGTGTGTAATTTTTGGGTGAGTGTTTGCATGTCAAGATTGGTGGCTTCTTGGAATTGAATGAGTATTTTTTGGATTTTTTCTGGTGGTATAGGGTATGTCATCCTTGGGGTGTGTTTTGTGGGGCAGTTAATTTTTTGAATTAGTGTGTTGGGGCCAAGGTCTAGGCTGACCGGGTAATGGTCCGAGTTTTGATTTTGGTGGAGTAGGGTTGCGCATGTTATGCCTGAGTGTAGTGGTGTGTTAATATAGAATCCATCTATGAGACTGGTAGACAAATAGTTGCGTCTGCCTTGTCGGGATAGGGTTTCGGTGTTTTGGATTGGGTGTAGGTTTAGGGTCTGCATATATTTTGCCCATTCTTTGTCTTCATTAGTGGGGGCTTGGGGTGTTCCTTCGTGGATGTGTCCTTGCAGGAGGATATCTCTGTTGAAGTCACCTGCTAGTATGGTTTTGTGTGCGTGGTGATGTTTTGTTAGGATGTTGATTTGAGTCATGATTTCCGGTATGAGGTTTAGGTCCTGTGGGTGCGATGGCATATATAGATTTATGATGAGGATTGGTGTTAGTGGTATGTTAGCTATTTTGAAAACTTGTAAGTAGGGCGAAATATTGGTTGGGGTGGGAATTTTAGTTATATTTTCAGAAGTATATATTTTTTTGTGAATCATGGCTAGTACCCCTCCTCGCGGGGGTTCGTTTACAATGTATTGGTGATTTCTTCTTAGGTTTGTAGTGTTCGAGTTGTTGTATATTATCTTATAATATGGGAATTTATTATCTATGTATGTGGTAGATTTGTTTTTGTTTAGTTTAGTTTCTTGTAGAAGAATAATATTAGGTTTGTTGTGTAGGGTATTTGTGAGTTCTATGATGCCTGGGAGGCTAGAGCTGATGTGTCCTGTGTTCCATGTGATAATGTGTGTGTTGGTATTGTAGGTGTTTGTATGTTGTGGTTGTGTTGGTTGATTATGTGTGTTATTTTGGGTAGATGTGAAGCCAGTGATTTGGTGGGTGCGTTTGGCAAGATTTCGGATAAGTTGTGTAGGTATGAGGGGGAATTGTTGGGTTAGGCTTTGTTGGGTAACGGGGGTTCCTTGTGCGATTTGTTTGTTGATGTGGTCATGTATGGGTACTGTTGAGGGGGCTTGTTGTGTTTGTTTGATAAGTATTTGTGAGAGGTGGGGGGATCTTGTGTATTGGTGTGGTTCGTTGTTTTGAAGTCTTCGTAGTATGGTGAGGCATCTTGGGTCAAGATGACTGGCGAGTTGGTCGTTACATAGGTGTGGCATTGGGCTAATAGCAATTATGAAGGCATACACTTGGTAGTGTGGGGGGTATTTTGATAGTAGGAGGCTATGTCTTTGAAGATGTGGCAGGGCTATGTGGCGGTTAGTTGAAGTGGGTTGGGCCAAGTATGGGGAAAATAGTTCTTCCAAGTGTTGGTATTGGGGTTTTAGGTTTAGGGTGTGTGCTATGAAGTATTGTTTTTGTCTCTTTGAGTAATCTTTTGGGAGGTTATTGAGGATTTGTGTGGTTGGTCCGGGATTGGGCTGTATGTCTCCGCCAAGTAGTATAAGTGTTTGGAGGTCCGCTATGTATGACGTGACTTTATGGTATGTTGGGTGCTTGAGATGAGTACGCTTTATTATGTAAGAGATGATTGAGGTGGGATTGGTACGGTGTATGTGGCCATTGCCTACATATTGGATTTGTGGCAAAAGTGGGGGGTAAGGTATTGTGGGTATTTGTGGGGTAAAGGGAGGGTATGTTAATGTACCCGTGTTGTGGGAGTTTAGTCCTTTATTTTGTGTGTGGGTTAGTACCGCACTTTGTGGGATTGTAGTGTTGGTTCCGTTGGGGGATGTGAGTGAGCTTTCACATACATGGTTTGTTTGGTTAGCATTGGGGGGGGGGTGGTTTAGTATTACACATGTGATGACAAGTATTAAGAGGGTATATTTTAGGAGTGGATTTATGTGGGGGTTTAGTGGGGGTTTTTTGATGTATGTATTTGTATTGCGAGTGTTTGCTTTGTGGGGGGAAGATTGGTGGTAGATTGTGTGGGCATAAGTAGGAGCCATGTATAAAAACAAGAACAAGAGTTTGAACTCTTTATTATATAGAAAGAACAAAATACAATGTATAAAGGAGAGGGGCCATTTGTGATGTGCCATGCGGATCCTATCCATTAAATGTGTAAGGTCCTTGATGGTGCGTTGGTGGGTTGGCGTGGAAGCCCGGGGGGGCTTGGAGTGGGAGAGGTGGTGCGGTCGTGTGGAGTCCTTGTGGCATCGGTGGCGGGGCGGTTCTTTGCAAGATTTCCGGGGCGGCGGCGGAGAGGCCATTGACTATGCCTTGCATGCGGAGGTTTGATTGTTGGAATTCGTGGGCGATTGTTCCGAAGAGCGCTTGAAGGTTGGTAGTGTGGTTAGTGATTGTTGCCGTAGTTGTCTCGTGTCTTCGGTCCGTGTGGGTGTTTATTGTGGTAGTGAGCGTGCCAAACTTCTCGTCTAGCTTGTCTTCAAACTCCTTCATGGTCTTTGTGAGGTATTTTTCGGTGATGAGCGGGTTAGGGTTGGTGACGTTGCCCATAGCTTGAATTTTGTCCGCAATGACTTCTCTTACGGGGGCTTGCGCTAGGCGAATCGCCGTTTTATTGGGATCCGTGCCGTCTATGCTCCCGCGGTGTGGGATGAAGTCGATGCGGCGTCCAAGGATGTAGGTAGACTTGTGGAGCCATTCCGTGTAGACCGCGGCGTTAAGGCATTGGATGTGGCACCACCCCGCTTGTTTGTCGGTGTTGGGTTGGTTATTGTTGCCAAAACTAATGCCGACTATGTTGTCCGCCCCAAAGGTTTGCTTGATGGCCCGTGTGATAGAGGTTTGCGTCTCGCGTTGTGGGAGGTTATTGGCGACGAGGGTTGTGCTAATGCGGAGTTCCGACGGGTTGGCGGCGCCTCGGTCGCGTGTGATGCTTACTTGGAGCTTCTCATTGTTGTAGACGAGTCCGTCCTTGAGTATGATGTCTCTCGCTTCCTCCGTGGTGAGGGTGAGAAATGCAAAATTTTTGTCTACTTCCGGTTTGGTAAGACCCATGAACTCTAGTTGACGTCCGGCGTAGTAACTCTCTCGTACTAGCTCTTCAAAGATGGTGAATGCATGTTCATGGCGAAGGGTCTCTCCCTTAAGGTGTAACCGAAGGTTCCGGGCCTTAGTGACTAGCTCGAATCCCTTCTCTACCTTGCCTATTACCCTCTCACCATCCTCCATTTCCATGACAAATGCTCTATGACCGCGAAGAAGTGCTAAGCCGTCTTGGTGGGGGTTTTGGAGGTGTACCTTAATAAACCCCGCCCAATTCTTGGTGACCGCGTTGAGTCCGACGTCAAGTGGGTTTGAGTATGATGAGCCGAGGGGAATACACATTTGTCGGAGTCTTTCAAGGCAAGCTCCCCTTGCTTCTTGCCTACTCATGTTCTTGAAGCCATGGTCAAAGCGGAAGGTGATGTGGAATCCTTCGGAAAGTCCGGTTGTGGAGTCGACCTTCTCTTGTCTTGGGATTTGTGTGAAGTGGAGGTGGTTGCCGGGGACCGCATCCGGCCGCTCATTTGGGTAGCATGTTTGTGGAACCCGTGGGAATGCACGCCGGAGTGTCTTGAAATCTATGATTTCCTTGGGGGGGGGTCCCTAACCTCGCAAATTCCTCATTGGTGCGGTGCTCATGAATAATCCCCTTACCCCTTTGTGAAGCGATGGCTTCATGTATTGAGAATCCTAGCCACATGTGGGAGACAATGTCTAAGCTTGGGATTGCCTCTTTAGCCCGTACATGTTGGAATTTACTTGCGTCGGAGTTGGTTGTGTGTTTACCTACTTCGCTCCTTCTCCGCTTAGCGCTTTGGGTGTCAATTGTGTTGTCTTTGTACGTGGTAGCCGGGGGGGTCAATTCGGCTAGATTGATGGCATCTAGTCGCGGGGTTGGCGCGACGGCTTGGTTGGGGGCGGCGGTGTATTCGTCTTGTGACATTGAGAGCTGGAGGGAACTCCCCCCATGCTCGGGGGAGACGTCCTCTAGCTGCATGTCCAAATCGCAATCATCTGTAGGTGGGGGGGGGTTCGCCTCCTTAAATCACATGTTGGGGTGGTCGTTGTGGTGGTGTGACCTGCTGGGTCACTGGTTGGGCCGTCCTTGCTGCTCTCGGTGCCGTTGCTCCTATGTCGCTCCACCTACTAATACACCCCAACAAACTTGGTCATGTTGTGCTTGATCATTCTCCACTTTGACATTAGGGAGCGTGTTGGCCGGAATCCTCTAGGCTTGTGAGCGTCATGGATTCACTTCCAAAATGCAACGCTGCATTGTCCATTCCCCACAATCGAGTCATGTGAGATGTGAGTGATGTTTATAGCCAAATATAATCACAAAAACATAGAAATTAACTTGCACATGGAAATCGTGACAAAAACTTGTTATCAAAATTTTAATTGTATGGTGTCCATATCGTTCAATCAATCCATAGTACATGTGTGTCTATATATGTATATGTGGATGTATGCTTGTTTAAAAGGGAGAGGGGGGGGGGAGTGCGTCCACATAGGATGTGTTTCAACCCTCTAAAATAAAGATATAATAGGATGTGTGTGTGTGTGGATCCCTTGTAGAGTTATGAACCATTTGAGACAAAGGTGTTTCTTCATAGGAGGGGGGCTATGTATGAAATATTGCACATACTCATTGGAAATTTGGCATATTTGATGATTTTTTTTTGGAATATATCTACTATATTCTCAAAGTCAATTTCGCTTTTTAGTTTTTAACTTTGTAATATTACATGAGACCCTATCTTTTGCCACACAACGTTTTCTTGTGGAACAACAACAACTCCCTAGTATCATACATTTCTATGAATTGTTGATATTATTCCTTTGAGATGTGGTGTAAGGACATCACCTTTTCATTTTTCCAAGATTATCTGATTCACCAACCATACATGAATGCACTCCATGATTTGAAGGCCATAAACCGGCTGTGCGATTTACCAACAAAAACAATGGATGTAAGTTTACTGAAATGTATCATTACGAGAGATACTTATTTCATTCCAACATCATATGCACACCAATTTTGTTTTTTTATATCCCCCCACCACCATGTTAGAGACACTTAGATTTTCTACATTCTTTAGAAATTCAACTGGTCTGTGGACGTATGGTTATGGAATAATTTTGCTTAATATTGGTTTGTCCTTTTTAGAAAAGTTTGAAGAAAGGAGGTCAACTTCATAATTTACAAAACGACCAGGTCTTTAGGGGTTAAATAATGTAGACCGTGATGTGCTTCAAGCCTTACATTATCCAGCTGCATGGTTTTGCTCCATTCTATATTTAGCATCTGACATGGGCCTCCACTATCTTATGTTCATGGGAAGAAACTTAGAAAATAAGAAGAAATTGATGCCAGTACGAATAATGAATAGTGCCGGTTTTGAATAGTATGAATATTGTGAATAGTGTTGGTATTTTCCATGAT
Organism: Polytrichum formosum; assembly: GCA_964035585.1. Classification (NCBI taxonomy): domain Eukaryota; kingdom Viridiplantae; phylum Streptophyta; class Polytrichopsida; order Polytrichales; family Polytrichaceae; genus Polytrichum; species Polytrichum formosum. The sequence goes on along the minus strand of OZ037935.1, from coordinate 11,139,773 downwards.
ACAACTGTTATTAATAACTATTTTATAGAATAATACCGAGATGCATAATAATTTCAGTGCATAGTGCCGGGAGTGTAACTCCCCCCTTATTTCCAAGTTCGGCCTGAGTGCATGCATAGTAAACGAATTTGTTCGAGGGGTCCACGCAATGTAATTGACATATTCCAAGGTCATGAAACCGACCCACATGGTGGAGGGACTTGTTAAAGAGATGAGAATAGGTTGGTTCTAAGTGGAATCAGAGGTTCGAAATACAAGTTCTTCAAGTGAAGTTTACTTCTTTGGATGTGCCCTTATATACATTTCCAAGTCGGCCCTTAGTAGGGACACGTGTCTAATCCAACCTATAGTAGACTAGCTTACTCACTTGAGATAAGTTCATTATCTCGGAATATGCTCTTAATAGAAGATACCATGGACCTTAATGTGGTGGTTATCCTTTACTTTATACCGGCGACTACGGTTAAGTCTAACCCATGTGACTAGTATAAATGCCGGTGAAGCCTAACCGGATTTAGCTAGATTCCCACATGGGTCTCATTAATACTTAACGAGCCGGTGAGGTTGACTAATGGATTGTTTAACCTCCATAACACTCCTCCTCAATCTATTGTTAACCTCGTTAAAAACTTTATCAAGTAAAACCCGTATTCGGGATAAAACCTTGACAAAGAAAAGAGTATTAACAATTTACATTAGTGAGGTCTTGGAGTGATCTCATCCCGGCCGCATAAACTAACTTTTTATGCTTATATGCCGGGAGAGCTTTGGTTAACATGTCGGCCGCGTTATTTTTTGATTCTACCTTTTGTATATCAACTTGACTTTTATCAATCAAGTCTTGGGTAAAACTGAAAATATGAGGACTAATGTGTTTAGTCCTATCGGCCTTAATGAAACTTGAGGACATTTGTCTAATACATGCGGCATTATCCTCGTAAATCACCATGGGCTTCATCTCCTCCTCCTGGATTCGGCATTGCTGGTTTATGATTCGTTCCAACGTCCTCAACCAGACACATTCACGCGCCGTTTCGTGAAAAGCCAACAGCTCCGCATGGTTGGTCGAGGTTGCGGTGACCGTTTGCTTCATGGATTTCCACGAAATAGACGCTCCGTGTGAGGCCAAACCCCCCACCCTTAAGCGTCCGTAGTCCGAGTAGTGGGTTTGGGCTCACATTCCTCCGCGGTATTGGATTTGGACTTGGATGAGTCCATAGTGCAAGGTTCACCCTTCAAGTGGTCTTGGATTTAATTGGTGTCTCCATACCGTACATAAGCCTTTAAGTATTAAGAAATACTTATGTGACTTATGTCAATCTCTCCCTCGCACCTTTGGTCTTTGCTTCCTTTGTCTTGCCATCGCGAGAGTGCTCCACATTCTCCATTAATTTGTGCACGTGGTTTATTTTTAAAGAGAGGATGCAAGTGTTAAAAAACACTATTCTCTATAGTCAATCTCAAATACATTTACTTGTGAAAGCCACACATAACACTAACTAGCATAATGTAACTAACTACTTGTCTATGAGCTAATTAAGTAGGCTATCTACTAAGCTCCTTCATGAACCCATCTCTTTACTTTCTAATTACATAAACCTAGCTCCTTCATAAACCCAACTCCTTCATGAACCCAACTCCTTAGCTTCTAACTAAATAAACCCAGCTCCTTTATAAACCCAGCTCCTTCATAAACCCAGCTCTTAGCTTCTAACTAAACAAACCCAGCTCCTTCATAAACCCAGCTCCTTCATGAACCCAGCTCCTTAGCTTCTAACTAAACAAACCCAGGTCCTTCATAAACCCAGCTCTTTACTTTCTAACTAAACAAACCCAGCTCCTTCATAAACCCAGCTCCTTCATGAACCCACAACTTTGTAGTTGTAATCCCCAACTACCTCACTAATTATTCAAGCCCTTAACTAATCTTCCTACCTAATTTTCCTAATTCTACTAACAACCCCTTTCTAATCACACAATTCTTCTCTAATCCTAAAATCCTAAAATCCTAGAGAGGAGAGGGGGAGAGAGAATTTCCTAACTTCACTAAGACTAACTAATCCACACAAGTATATTTTTGCACTCATCACAACCTCAAGTGCTCAACTCTTAAACATGGAACTTGCAACCACGTGTATTCAAAACATGAACTTTAAGTACCACAAATTGGAATCATGAATTAACTTTAAAATCCTTCACGTCAACACTAATTCTACCAAGAGGTCAAGCCCTCTTCAAGGCTAACAAGCCTTGGCTCTCAAACTAAAAACTAAGCACACACATGTGCTCCAATATGGCTTCTCACACCCACACTTATAACTCGTGGGGTGCCTTGGAGCACAAAGGAAAGAGAGGATGAGTGAGGGAAGAATGAGGGATTATATAGTAAGCTTGAGGGGGTGAGCACCCTCAAGGCTCACGATAAGCCCTTGAGATTTCCTCCTACTTAGTAGGCGCCAATCCTATCTTCTAAGCCTTCCTCCCTCAAATGATCAACAAGGATCCTAATTCGAACATTTAACTAGCCTTGGCTTTCTACCTACCACACTTTACCAAACTTGGGATGCTTCAACCCAAACTTAGCCTCCTTCGCTTTCCGCCGCCATAACTTTCTCCCCTTACTTTCCCAAATCGTTGCTCACCACTTAATTCAAACCACGATGCTTAACTCGTGATTTGATTGGTGCTTTGAGAATTTGCTTATCCTCCACCTTGCATTCTTCCTTGGACCTTCCCCATTAAGTGGCCATGATGAGGTGGTCCACTTGTGCGCTCCATGTGATCCTCCATTCATCCCAATTCGAATGCACTTGCCTCTTGAGTCACTTTGGTTGTCTCCATCCATTTGTACTAGCCTACTCACTAACTACTCAATCCAAGTTCTCCTTACCTATCCTCATTCACTCAAATCCTTCCGAAGGTAAAAACACAATAACATCTCACATCCTAGCCTCTTACAACATGGTACTTCTAAGACTAACATTTCACTCTTTTTATATTTTTGTGAAGTAACATGCTACTTCAAAGTGCATCAACTAACGTTTCAAGGGTCTAAGACTAAATGTGGGCACCCTTTTGGGCTCACACTCCGCATTTGAGGAAGATGTAGCCAGTCTGCGATTTTCCCGCATTCGGGTCTGTTCGGAATCCGGAATCTGCAAAACCTCTAATTTCGGTTGGGTTAGACCTTTGGTAGTATAATCCGAGGTCTGACGTACCTTTCAAATACCTTAGGAGGTGTTTGACTCCGTTCCAATGTATCATTGTTGGGTTTTGGTTGTGCCTCGCCAAAATGCTTGTGGCGAATGCAATATCGGGTCTCGTGTGAGTCGTGAGGTAGGTAAACGAACCAACCGCAGTGAGGTATCGTTGTTTGTCGATCACCTCCTCCTCCTCCTCACGAGGTTGTTACGGATCGTCATTCGTCTTGCTCCTCCCAATCATCGGTGCGGCCATTGGATTGGCTTGGTCCATCTGAAACATTTTCAACACTTTCTGCACATAGGCCTGTTGGTGTAAGAAAATGCCATTGGGTGTGTGATGAACCTGTAGTCCCAAACAGTAGGTGGTGGGTCCCAAGAACTTCATATCGAAGGTCTTGGTCAAAATGCCTTGTGCAAACTTACACATATCGGGGGTCCCGATAATGTTTAAGTCATCAACATACACGGCAAGTATTACAAATCCGTCATTTGTACAATAAGTAAAAATGCAAGGTAAGGCTGTGTTATGGATAAAACCTTGAGAGATGAGGTAGTGACAAAGATGGTGGTACCAGGCTCGGCCTGATTGTTTCAGACCATACAAAGCCTTGCATATCCTCAAGCCTATGAACCGTCCCGGTTTCGGCTTTGGCACGGATTTCAGGAATCCGGGTGGAGGATTTATGTGCAAAATCGAGTCCAACGTACCGTGGAGGTACGCAGTCACTACGTCCATCAAGTAGATTTTCAGGGCTATATGAACTGTTAGAGCGAGTAGGTACCTGAAGGAGACACAATCCATAACAGGTGAGTATGTTTCGTCAAAATCAACACCTAGCATTTGCGTAAAACCTTGAGCAACTAGTCTTACCTTGTGTCTAATGACCCGTCCTTGAGAATCAAGCTTGCGGGTGAATATAAGCTTGTGCCCTATAGGCGGTTTCTCTAGGCCGGTTGAAATTTCAGCAAAAACATTATGCTTTCTTAGAGATGAGTATTCGGCTTCTATGGCCTCCTGCCATTTAGGCCAATCCGGCCTCTTCTTCGCTTGATCCAGGGTGGTCGGATCGGTTTCGGAAGTCGAGTCTATTGATTCGGTTGTAAAGTGGACCTTGGGTTGTTTCGGTTGTCGTTTGTTTTGGGTTTTCGGGGCGATTCTCTTGGCGGGTAAGGTTAGGCCGGTTCCTGGAATTGCATTTCGAATGATCCGGTCTTCGGTTGAGAATCTATCCGGAGTTTTTTCGGCCAAGGCTTTGAGGTTCATGAGTTTGACGGTCTCGGTATTAGCGAGTGAGGTGGGTGGGTCGGGATTTTGGGTCAAAGTCTCCGGTGCACCGAAGTTTAAAGGTGGGGATGGTTTGGTTTGTCTTAGGGTCGGGAATACCGACTCTAAAAATTTACAGTTTGCGAATCTTGCCTTAAGCAAGTTCCCGGTTGTGGGCTCTAGGTACCAGATGATTGAGGGTGAGTCGTAACCAACATATATGTCCTCTTGGCGGTGTGGTCCTATCGTGTGGCGTTTAGGTTCCGGGAGAGGTACCCAAACCTGGCAACCAAAGGTTCGGATGTGGGAAACGTTAGGAGGTCTCCCGGTTAGTAACTCGTAGGGAGTTTGGACATTCAGTAAGGTTGGTCTTAGCCTGAGTAGGGCTGCGGCATGAAGCACCGCATGGCCCCAAACCGATGATGGTAAGTTGGCATGAAGGAGTAGGAAAAACCATATTAGGGGTTGGTAGTAACGAAACTTCCAGGTGGCTCCCTGATGCATTAACAAGTACGAAGTAGTAGCGAAATGTCCCGGATGGTGGGTCTATGGGTCCACATATATCCCCGTGGATTCTGTGTAGCGGTTGAGGTAGTTCTGTGGGTAGGGTCCAATTTGATGGTTTCCTGATGAACTTGCCTTGTATGCATGCAACACATTCCCGTGTTTTCCCGGCATCGGCGGCCGTAAGGTTGTGACCTTGTGTCAATGGGACCATCCTCCGAAACACCGTTGTTCCTGGATGCCCAAGTCTTCGGTGCCAAATATCAGGCTTGGCGTCTTTAACATCAAAAGATGCCCCATGCGCCAGGTTGCGCTCCGGCGTGGGGCCTCCCCCCCACGCGGCCATGCAAACCTCTTCCTCGTCTATGACGGGGCTAGATGCCAAGGGTTTTATGGCAACCTTGTAAAGTCCATCGGAGCCCGCGCTAGCGGTGGCAAGGACCTTCGGTCCTTGCCTAAGTTCGATGACTTCTTCATCACCGTGCATCTTCGTGCAGGCGTGGATATTCCTCGCCCTCAGATCCCGATAGCTGATCAGGCTTCTCGGCGCATCTGGGGTGTACATTGTCTTCTCGCAATTGAGGGGGAATCCCCCGGGCAAGACGATTGTTGCCCGGCCCTCCCTGAACCGTAGGGTTCGGCTTCCGGCCATTGTCAAAATTTTACAATATTGCCAGAACTTCTCACTTTGAAAGTGGAAGAATTATGCCTTTGTAAGAATTGTATGGGTTGATCCACTGTCTAGGAGGGCCACGTCCTGGTTTGGCGTGGTCTCCTCATAGACAGTCATATAATTCTCGACCTCATAATCCAGGTCCGGAAGGTCTGATGCTTCAAAGTTATAGTTCTGCCGTGGTTTATTGCGTAACTGTTGCACCTCTCTATACAGTTCTACCAAGTATTGGGATGCCCTACAATCCTTTGCAAAATGACCTTTCTTCCCACATTTGTGGCAATTACCTTGTACCTGTTTGCGTTGGTCAAACCTAGGCTGGTAATTCCTTGGTTTGTTTTGGTAACCTGTTGCGGGGTTTCTATGCCATTTTGGGTTAGGTTTACGGAGAGAACCTCTAGGTGGTCTTCGTGATGCCTCGGCAACGTGGATCTCGGCGTGATGATCCTCATGCCGGTTGTCTCTCCGCGATCCTCCTCCTCCCGCGGGTGCTCCCGTTGGTTTGTTCGGCTCCGCTGGTTCCGCGGCTTCGATTTTGGCTTCAAAAGGAAAACTTCAGAAAATGAAAATTTCGGCATTATGACATTTCTGTATATAGTAAAACCAGAAAACATACCTGCAGAAACTTCAATATTGGAAATAACAGAGACAGAATAACAGAAAGTAAGTTAACGACCTTCATCTTTATACTTGAATGGTTAGTATAAATGTAGTTCAGATAGGTGATTGCTATATTTTCTAGTGAAATTTCAGCATTATGACGTTTCTATAGTGAGATCAGAAGTTCTAAAGAGAGAAAATTGACTGTATTTATGTAGTTAGTGTACAGTTCTAGTTTCAGGTATACTTCTACAGCAAAAATAAGCTAACTAAGTAGTGATCAGAAGATATATACATAATTTGTAAGCTAATCTTCTAAGAACATATTTCGGTATATCTGTAATGTATCTGCACTGTATCTGTACTATATGGTCTGTATGTACTGTATCTGTACTGTATTTTGGGCAGTATTTCGGTATATCTGTACTGTATCCGAATATAGGAAAGTAGAGTATGAAATAGAAAATACTACTCTATTGGTTGCGACTAAATTTTGGCATTATAACAGTTATGTAGCTATGATCCAACAACAAAAATAGTTAGTATTTCAGACAGTACTTTAGTACTAGCTTGAGAAGTCCAGAAAAGCAAATATAAAGCAAGTATAAAGCAAGTATAAAGCAAGTAGAGATTGTATCTCTAAGTGTAGATAGTTCGAACTATATAACAGTGCTATAGGTAGCTCAGTATATACTTGTAGAGAAAACTAAACACAAGCAAACTTCCTTCTCTCAAAATGTATCAACTAAGTATGATCAAGAGTGCTCTCAAAATCAAGTCTAATGCTTGGAACTTGTCTAAGTGAGAAGCTAGGAGCGTGCTGATAACGTGTTAAAGAGATGAGAATAGGTTGGTTCTAAGTGGAATCAGAGGTTCGAAATACAAGTTCTTCAAGTGAAGTTTACTTCTTTGGATGTGCCCTTATATACATTTCCAAGTCGGCCCTTAGTAGGGACACGTGTCTAATCCAACCTATAGTAGACTAGCTTACTCACTTGAGATAAGTTCATTATCTCGGAATATGCTCTTAATAGAAGATACCATGGACCTTAATGTGGTGGTTATCCTTTACTTTATACCGGCGACTACGGTTAAGTCTAACCCATGTGACTAGTATAAATGCCGGTGAAGCCTAACCGGATTTAGCTAGATTCCCACATGGGTCTCATTAATACTTAACGAGCCGGTGAGGTTGACTAATGGATTGTTTAACCTCCATAACAGGACTGATCACATGTGCCACTTCTAGCATCATCCGTCAACATCTTTGGCTGTAATATTGTGAAAAGTGGTGGGCCCACACCTATTTCTCAACATAATCCCCAACAATTTGACAACCGGCACCGGACGGAAAGGTTGGTGTGATCGGGGCATGGATAATGTTATGAGTACGTGTTCTTGAATATCATCACAATATCACAACAAATCCAAAAAAATCTGCAACATGTACAAATCATAGCACATCAAATTATTTGTAGTGTGTAGCTAGGGCCGGGTCCGTCATCTTCCGCAACTCACCGGCCCCCACTCGCTCGCATAAATCGCAAACTCCGGCACTCTCAACTCCATCTCCAGTCCTCCTGCTCCCCTTCGAGTCTGCACCTCTCACGCCATTTGCACAGTCCGGCTTAGCCTCGGAGCATAAGATCCCGCTGTTGTGTATGTGCCTACTCTTGAAGTTTGCTAGTTGGAATCTCCGCACGCAAGCGCCGTTGGTTTATGTCATAAGCTACGTGTTCTATCATTAGCTGGTGCACATAATCGGTCATGCTTGCCAGAGTTGACGTCTCAACACTATTCTTAATTAAGGTCAAGAAAGTGTTGAGGTAGATGTTGGTTTTCAAGATGTTCGGGATGTGCTTCTTGAGAATTTTCAAACCTCAGAAGACACTTAATGAAGAAGTGCTTCAAGATTACAAGAGAAAATTAGGAGACGGTGGTAAAGTCTGTCCAAAGGATGGAGTGCATCCTTGACAATGTGTTGGGAGCGCAGTTAGAGTCCACAGTACTACGTTTGAGATCCGTGTTGTCTGAAGTGTTATCCTTCGTAAGAGGTCCAGATGGCATCTTCAAAAGCTTTGTTGATACATGTGTGTTTCTAAGAATATGCACATCCGTTGTATCCTTGCACTTGGAAAATCCTGAAGAACCATAAGTAAGAATCTGTGATGGTCTTTTGGGGTTTGTGAATTACAGTTCTGTGCGCATCCTGGTCAAGCAGTGAACCTTGCGGTCGTGGTATCTAGTGCAGTATGCTAGAGAAGTGTACTAGATTATCTCCAAGTATTTTCTTAAATACAAATGTGAATTGTACTTGAGTCAACCATTGACTCCACCACAACGCAAGATCATTGTTGCCTACCGCACCTTAAGCCATAGATTTGCCATTAAAATTGGACGATGGGTGAGTGTCCCTATCTCTAGAGATACTAGACTCCCACTTTTGCTCCTATAATGCACTTGAAATGAGGCACATTTGGTGTTGGAATATCCCCTATATAATCCCATTAGAGATAAGTTTCAAGCATTTTGAGAATGTAGTTTTAGGGAGCCTCAAGTCTATCTTTCAATTAGACCATCAAGTTTGACATTACCCTCACGGAGGCTACCACACTCCGCCACCCTAGAGAATTAGCTGGTTAGAAACCATCCTGATCTACTGTCCATTAGCCTTTTCGGCTTCCCGGACTTTGAAATCAAATTCGTTCCATATATATTCCTAGTAAGGATTTTTAGGTACCATTTCAGATGGATGTAGGTACTTTTGGCTTTTCTCAAAGATCACAAAGTATCCGCTGCTAGTCTTGAATAGCTTGCTAATTGGTCACCAACTGAGTCAGAGCTGTATAACAATTGAGTTTGTAACCAAATGGCAATAAAAATATGTTTGTAACTTCACAACAGGCTTCAAACGTTCGCAAACTTACAGCTATTGTGGTGATTCAAGTTCTCCCCTCGTCAACCAGATGTGACATCAGTTGCAATTACTCCTACAACCTAAGAATTTTACACACAAAATTGCACTGCTTAATATGCTTCAGCTCGACCGTTATGGCTGTTGCAATGATCGTCGCAATCAAGTTCCCAAATGGCCATTTGTTAACTTGCAACCTTTACAGTACCGTGAGCATACTACAGAAATCACTATCCATTGCACTATCATTATACTACAGAAATCACTATCCATTGGGCTTGCACTATCCATTACTTATAACGGGTAAATGACCAAATTTGCTGCTATTGTGATGACGATTTCGTCAGAGGTTGAGTAAAACACCAAACTCTAATTTTCATACTTAAAAACCACTTGCCAACTTGTAATGAGTTTGATCTCCTTACATTGCACAAAGGTATGTGGGTGTTATTCAGTTATTCTCTTGATTGGACACTTATATTTGATCAGTGTGTGGTTAGGATCAAGAACAAACACCATAAAAACACATGTTTAAAAAGGACTATGTTTTCAAATTTTATTGACTACTCACACTCAATAGTGAACACAATTGGGGAAATCTATGTATTGAATTAAGGAATAAACTAAAATGCAATATTGACAACCATAAATAAATAAGGGAAATCCAATTTTCAATCTAATTGGTGCTAATGCTTCATTGTAAATTTGCTAATGCAAAACAAGTTTCGTTATGTAAACCTAATCGGTAGAAGTTGGAGAACATAAAAAACTAACCGAAGAACACCCACATACCTTATATACAAATGTTTACAAATCTTCTGCATTGGACATGTTTGCAAATCTTCACTATGTTCTCCCTCTTTAGTATGACATGTTTGGGAAACACAAAAAAAGTCGTATTATCAAGGTGTCGTCTTCTCATTAATATGACAAATGGTGTAAAGTTGTCATATTAATGAGGGAATACGAAAACATGAGCTTAAAAATATATACAACGAGTTTAAACAATATAGATGGTATGAAATAATAACTTATAACTCCAAACAAATACAAATATTCTCAAGAACTCTTGAAATAGGAAGATCTTTGGTGTTGCCTACCCAAGTTAGCAACTGTCATCTTATTCAAATTCCCTACTAACTTTTGAAAACTAATAATTTCATTAACACAAAAATATAAAGAGTTCTCTAATAAGAAACTAGACAACAATGATGCATGACATTTAGCATCAAGATATTGGTGATACTATATCACCCGTGTACAAGGCAACATACTAGGCAGGAGGCCACTCTAGCCCTAACCATGTCCATTCTACACTAGTAACCCTAATTCTCATTAAGTTCCCAATGATAAGTGAAGTTCCCAAGTAGTTCCCAAGTGAAAATGGATGTATTTGGATGTACATAACATAGATGAAAGGAATTTTAACATTAACTACCTCTTTAATATGATAAAACATAGATTCTAAATGTCACATTGTCCAGTGTCATAGTCGTTTAAAAGAGGGAGTTTTGAACCAAAAGTTTGGTCTCGCAAAAATGTGTCGTAATATCAAGAGTGTCATATAAACGAGTGTTGTATTAACGAGGTTAGACTGTACACACATTCTCTTTTGTTGCAAGTACACTAAATATGATATTTAGTGTCATATAGTATTTAATGTCACTATGGTTACTTTTTGGATGACACTTCTTATGAATAAGTGAACAAATATTGTCAGGAATGATGGATGAGTTCATCCATTGGCCAAAACCCTACCTTCTCTTGTCAGCAACTTGTGATGAAATATTGTTCTGGATTATTGAAAACTGGATGAAGAATCACTTGGTAAGTGATAGTAATTGCAAATCTATAATCCCCGAAAAAAATTACAAGGAATGACAAATAATGTTGGGTTAACATTTAGTGTTGGTGACACTACACCGAGGTTTACAATTAGTATTGGTGACACTATACAGAGGTTTACGATTAGTATTGAGCAAGACAATTAGAATTGGTGACACTAAATATCATATTTAGTGTAGTCAATCATATGATGCTCACACAAATGACACTGGGAAGCATGGCCATGGCATACAATTGGTGACCATGGGAGTGCATCTCTTTGACTGCACATCTGTGATGTTCAATTTGGCTGAGTTTAGATAGCTATATGCATTACACAGATATAGGTTGCATTAAGTTCATCCTGGGGTAATCTACCAGATAGTCTAATAGGATAGTTGTACACATACCCTAACTCACGAGAAGTAGCCAGGAATCATATTCGAATGACACTTTCGAATGTGATAAATAACTTCATGATATGCAATTCCAACAACCTACAAACCTCACAAATGACTTCATGCAGGGTTACATTGCAGAGTTGAAGGCCATTACAGAAAGCTTTACCTAGGTCATCCCAATATGACCGTTACAAGTTACACCAATCAATATCAGCTTCACCAGCCAGTCTCTACACAGAGAAGGAACACAATTTCTTGTCAAAATTTCATGGTGTGACAGTTTGGAATGCCACAGCATTGGATAAGAATACCGAATCTTTCTTGACATGAGGTATGCATCATGAATGTTTACTTGTGCCTCTTGGTCCCTCTCTGCATCCGATAACAGACTCTGAGGGAACAACCACTAGCTAAGCGATCACGAGAAGTTGAAAATATTCAAGTTTCAATGAACCTGCTCTATCTCAAGTATGATTCATGGGGCCCCAGGCTGTTACTTGGGCTGAACCAAAGCCCTGCCAAATCACAAATACCAACTGGGTGCAGACTGAGCACCACATTGAAGTGGAATTTAGGTCAAGTGTTTCCAACTTAGCTTTTCCTCATATTCCGTCCAGCTCTAATGACTTCATCAACAAGAAGAAGTTGTGCTGCAATCACTGGCGCGGAGTTAATGATTTGTTTCTTCACAGAATAATTATCAAAGATCCCTTGCACGTTGGGATCAATCGGATCCCCTGTAGTCTGGTCCAGTCCAACCACATTGCCGGCATCATGCTCAGACTCAAGGTTGATCAGAACATCTTGTGTATCAAGTCCAGAGTTGTCAGCCAAGGTTTTTGGGATAACTAGAAGTGCTTCTGCAAAGGCTTGCACTCCCAACTGAGCCCTCCCTTGCACAGTCTTCCGGACATTGTTCACAAGGTGCTGGCGGGCCGCTACCTCAAATGCTCCAGCTCCCAAGACAACAGCACCATCTTCAATGGTGTTCTTGACAGACCTCAACCCATCCCGAATGGCATCCTTGATTTGTGCTATTGTGTAATCATTTGGTCCTGTAATAAGTATAGTACAGGAATGAGCATTCTTGACATCCTCAATAAATGTGTACTTCTCCTCACCAAGCACATGCTCATACACATGGCCAGCATAGCCAAGTACACTAGGAGATAGATCCTCCACAGAGTCGACAGCCTCCCCACCACAGGTAAGCACCAGGCGCTCCATGTTCCTCCGCTTTGCCCTTCTCAGTGCAATAATTCCTTCTTTTGCAAACAAATCAAGTGAGACGGGGTCAATTCCCTTCTGATTGATAACAACAAAATTCTTATCGGTGCCATCACAAAGCTCCTTCTTCAGCTTGATGATCTTCAACACCTTTTCATCCACACTGCGGCGTTCAGCGGCAACCATTCTCTCTCTCTGCTCTGCATTGTGATAAAAGAATCCGGCATTCACTTCACTCTTCTCATACTCCAAAGAGACGTTGCATGTCAAAATGTAGCAATTAGATGCACTCTTTGGCATGTCCGGGTGGCGAGCTCCATGATCAAGAACCAGACCTTCCACCAGGCGGGTATCAGTATCAAACCTATGCCTCATGTGCATAATCTCAACCATGAATAAGTCTATGGCCTGCTCGGGTTTCTGAATGCAGAGCACAGCATTCACCACAATCTCGGTCAACTTATCTGCAAGCTCCTCGTGCACCTTTGTCCTCAACGATGTACGAGCCACCACCTTCAGCATCTCCTTGTCAAGCTGGTCACCAACTGCAACAGGCGTCTTGAAACTCTCAAGAAACTCCAGTGTAGCTTTCTTTGCAATCTCAAACCCATCTACAAGCACTCGTGGATGCATCCCTTCCGAAATGAACCGCTCAGCTTGTTGCATCAACTCTCCAATAACCAAGACTGTGGATGTAGTCCCATCTCCACTGATATCATCTTGTGCAACTGCTGTGCGAGCGATCATGATAGCTGTAGGATTTTGTATTTGCATCTCCTTGAGCAAAGTATTGCCATCCTTTGTAAGCTTGATGTCACCTGACCCACCGACAAGCATCTTGATTGTCCCCTTCGGACCAAGATTAGTTTTAAGAACATCTTGCAAGCCCTTTGCAGCATTGATGTTCATCGCCAAAGCCGCAGACTTGCTGAGAGTCTCTGCATTAGGGTTAATCACCCTGATCGCCATTTTTCTCCTTGTAGTCAGTTGCAAATCTAATTTGTACTGCTCTTTTCTGCAATGCCATGAATCCTCTAAAAATTAGTCCTTGCTACATAACCCTGCGCCTCATCCCAGTAACCCCACTTCTATTACAGTCAGCAGTGACAATGTATCTTCAAAACCTAGTCAGTCCAGACAAAGAGCGAACAGATAAACTAATTTCCACGATTCAACGATGATAACATAACCAACAAGTAATCTCTCCCATCTCCAAGAATCATATATACAATGGACAACATGGGTGGACATGGCGTTGAGACCGTCGATGCACAGTTCCCCGGTTCCCCGACCATTGCCAACACCGTGCTCGAGGTTGAAAGTGATGTGACAACGGTTAGAGGAGGCCCAGGATATTAATTCATATGCACGGTTGCAACTGGCCGTGTCCAAGCTAGTATAAACTACAAACCGGTCAAACAAACTGAAACTCTTCAGACAACCAAGTCAGATGAAAGAACAAAGGAAAGACATAAAAGAGCTGGAGGAATCGATAAGCTCTGGGATAACACAACGCTAACCAAGAAACCTAAAAAGGAGGGAAAATGAATGCAATCATGCCATCCGCTCCTTCACCTCCACTTCAAACCAAAAAATGGTGCAAATGTCTGAAACAAGATCAAGACCTAAAAACCAAGGCATGCGCATTCAAGAAGGAAGAGATCGTTTCTTTCCGATCAAAAGCCAACCAGAAGACGAAGAGCACCTCTTAACAAGTAATACGCACAGAACATATCAGATCGCGAAAGGGGAAAGGACTTGCACTTCAAAGAAACATACACAGGTTTCCTCGATCAGGTTTGAGAACAAGAAATGGAGACAAAAGACATGAATTCGCATAAACATTAGCGGCAGTGGGGCGTGTAGAGGAAAGAAAGGGCACACCTCTACAATCGGTCGATCGGGGGGCACAAGGAGGATCCTGAAAAGCAAGAGCTCCTACAAAGCTTATTTGCAGCCGTGTAAGTTGTGGGGCCATGTTGGAGAATCAAGAAAGCGAGATGAGGAAGACAGAAATTGATGTGACAATGAGTTACGCATAGGCCAATGAGTACAGAGTGATGGTGATGCATGCATACCTTGTTATTGCGATGGCGGAGGAGCGGCGATGGAGTTGCAGGCCGTGAGAACGAGGTAGAGACAAACGAAGAAAGCTCTGTTGTGGGTTTAGGGTTCAAAGCCTAACCGCTCGCTTCATGCCCCGGTATAAGTCCTCTATCCCCACCGGTAACACTTCACCCCCAACACTACAATTGGCTATGTGGAGTTCTCCCATTCATTAACCCTTAAAGGGCGCAGGGTCTCAATAAACGGCCATATACATAATTGATAATGATGGGCCTCACCAAGCTCACAAATCATAATCCTTATACACTCTAAACTCCATAGTATCACACCCATGGCAACCAAAGTGCACATGACATTACGGAGTTTTGTAGTGTTAACATGGATGCATGATACTCTAGAATTAGTGTAGCATGTGACATTATGGAATAACACAAAGTGCAACATTTTAATGTTGTGGTGTGGTCCACTCCACTTGGCCTTCCCGGGTGATGTGGCATATGCATGCACCAACATTCAACAAGTGGCATAAGAAGAAGAAGAAGAAGGTGACACTCCACATGCTGACACATGGCGCAATGCGAGGGTGTGGGTTGACGACTTTGGTGGTTTGCATTAATGACAAATTTCGTGATATAAGGGAGAGAAATGTGACAATAAAGAGTGAGATTTGAACTACAAACATCCGTTCCCTAGGGTTTCATGATATTAGAGAGTGAGTGACATTATGGAGGTTGATCTTATGGAGTTTAGGGTGCACTTATGGGTTTGAATCTTATTTTATACATTG
This sequence comes from Polytrichum formosum, assembly GCA_964035585.1. Classification (NCBI taxonomy): domain Eukaryota; kingdom Viridiplantae; phylum Streptophyta; class Polytrichopsida; order Polytrichales; family Polytrichaceae; genus Polytrichum; species Polytrichum formosum. The sequence continues at coordinate 11,124,309 of OZ037935.1, read as the reverse complement.
TCTTATATCAAGAAGAAAACAAAAACATACTCATACTTGATATTGATGATCAAATACAACATATGTAATGTATTTAAGGGCATTCAAGCTAAGTGTATGAACTTACAAATTTTGGGTTTCAATTGATTGAAAAGGTTTATTTCAATAATAAGTTTGATTTTAGATAAGGTGTTTTTTGGACATGATTAGTTTAAAATGGCACTATGTAATTCAAATACATGTTTTGTGCATGGAGAGGCGCATTTTGGGTTTCTCATGTGTTTAAGGGTTAAGGGTGGGTTTACTTTTGGTCTGAAACCATAAGAAATCTAAAAAGCTAGTGATCCTATTGGTTGAGATAAGGTTTTGGACTAAAGGAGTTTACACCGGGGTGCGACTCCCAAATATGAGAAAATGAAGTTGCACTAATGTGGCACCCACTTCCCCCTCAAATTTTGTTGGTGGGCCCAACTCAATAAAATACTCCACCCAATTTAAGAAACTAAACTTCAAGAGCTCTTGGGTGCAATCTTGAGTTCAAAAACAAGATGCATTGAGGGTTGTTTTGGACCCGGATCCTAAGGTAAGAGGGCCTTAATCGGACATTTTATCTATGCATCCAAGTCCAGTAGATACGAAACACACAATTAGTGCAAGATGGTTAGCAAATCCAAGTTGTGCCCGCAACCATTTTTTTGCAAGATTTTGAAGCTCATATGAATTGACCTTATTCATCATCAAAACAAAGATTCCCCTTCTTATCAAATGATCGTATAAGTCACCCAATTATGTTGACTATTGAGCCTACTAGAATGCTTAACATAATTTGAGCACATAGTGTAGACTCCAATCTATCTCAAACACATGATGCCTTTTTGTTGTTCATTCTTACATCCACACCTAACCACACACCACTCCAATATAGATGTCCTTTCAAGATAAGTATTGGAATTAAACCCGCTTACCTTAGCTCATAACATAATTGAGAATCATAAGAGGCCAATGTGCAAAAATATGAGAACATTTACCATGCAAAGGCCACCGTGATGGTCACAACAACTACATGCCCCAACATAGGTAGGGCCGTAGATTTGTCAAATTTACTCAATGAGCCATATATATAAGGCATTATAAGCAAGTGTGACATGTCAGTTGTGATCCCACAGTAGACTCACAATCATGAAGTTTTAGGCAAGGCCATCATAGGTTATTTAAGAAACACATTATCCCATACAAAAGGGGGGCATGACCTAGATGGGTAGCACAAACGGATGCCCCTGTGATACGACCGCAATGGATTTTGGAATATTTTAACTTTGAAATTCCATAAGCACATCACATATACTCCTTTGGTACGATGAATTCATAGAAGTGCAAACTCAATTTCATGATTTTAGAAACCTATTTAGAAATAGGTTCTACCAATTCCATTGGAATCATGAACCAATTCACTATATAGAGAACCAAACTTGAACCAATTTCACTACATGTTGTGAACAATTTCATGATTTCGTACCCATATTCAAACTTCAAAAAATCAATTTCACGAACTATATAACTTTATTCACAAAGAATGGTACATCATGTATAAGATTCTCCTAATCACTCCCCATGACCAGCTCTACCAAAATCGACATCAAGGCTAGAGGCTTTTAGGTAAACACAAAACAAAGAGGAACCGATGAACAATGAGAAGGCAAAGAATGCGAAACAAGGAGGTGAGAAGTTGAGAATACAAAAACCATAGAGTGCGAAAAGATTTATGAAAAGGGTTTGAAAGATTCATGAAGTTGCTAGAGGTAAAAGTCCATTATCATGAAATAGAGGTGTGCCACATGTCAAGTGGGTTGAGAAGAATCATGAACTAATATAGAAAGTTTATGTTACACCCTAGTAACATTGGTTGGAAGGTTCATGAACTAGCTTGGAACCTTCATAACATTGAGTTTGCACATATGTGAAGTCATCTTCCCAAAGGAGTAATTCCAGTGGTTCAAGTCACATGGATTTTGAATCCGCTTTTAAAAGGGGTGACTTAACAAGATCATCGGCACATAAATTGGATCAAGTTAACTACTCAATGTTGCCAAAGCATCGGGGAATAGGTGCGACCACTTTGGGTAGGGTCATCAATGCCAACATGCAATTTGCCTAATGTCTCTTCAAGCTCTCCATGCTCTGTGTCCAGTTAGTGTATTTGGGGACACAATGTGCAAGTAAACTGAAGATCTTAGAGTACCCAGGGTTTGTAATGTAAACTCTTTGATCATTTCTTGGCTCCTGCAGTTCTTACTTTCTTTTCCAACTCTAAGCTCTGGCTCTTGCCACACTGAAATCCTTCTAGGGTTGTGGTTCTTGGTCGTTTTTGGCAAATAAGGCAACCTTTTTTCATTATTTTCAGTCATGACACTTGAATTGAGAGTCATTACTTTGTAAATTGGAGCACACAACTAGACTAATCACATCTACAATACACTATGTAATTTAATGCATGACTCGTGTCTTTGATCCAAACAATCACCTTTCATTAAGTATCCCATTTATGTCCATTCTGCACAAAAAAAATTGGATTGCAAAGGAAGTCGTCCTCATTGCAGTGCAAGAAGTCTGCTTCTTTTCAAGGGATTCAAAACAATCTCAACTAATTGTTAATCAGCAGGGCCACATATGTTTCATACTGTACAATTTGCAAGTGGTGGCTTCAAATAGGACTTGGAGACTCTATTAAACTACCTACAGTTTTACAACAGCCACACAGCCTACAACTGAATTTCCAAACTTCAGAGCGATCCTCACTTTTCCCGTAATACTATGTAGTTCACTCCATCCGTTTTCTGGATGCGTGAAATCCTCTTCAAAATTGCAGCAAAAGCTGCCTTATCCTGCAGACCAAAAAAAGGCCAGATGAATTTCACACATGAAGCTGCATACATAGTAGTAGTTGTTTCTTCCTACAATCATAACCCTAATCTAGTGTGCTGCCACCCTAAACCAGCTTAAAATTGCATCATCACGATGTTGTGAATCAGGAAAGCCCAAGTGCAATGCTTTCAAATCCCACCTGTCAATCAGCCAAGAATCTGAAATACCCTAAGATACTTAAAATATCATCTCATTGAAAAAAAGACAAGGCATACCTCTTGAGTTTTCAGGCGACTTCTAAACTTGGCCACAAGATCTTGACTCTTGATGGGGCCCGTCTGTCGTAGCAAAGTCTTGGCTTCTTCCTCCGAGACAACACCTGGAGCAGGTGGCTTGGCAGGTACACTGGCTGCTGCTGCTGCGCCTTTGGCTGCCCCCCCCTTAGCTGTATCCTTCTTTGCTGTTGTTGATTTTCCTCCCTGAAACAGACAGAGCCAAGGTTGTTCACATCAAGCCCAAAAACTGGCCTGACCTGATCATTTGACTTCTGCTTGTATAGCACATCCTGTTAAAATGGTACCAACTTAATCCCACATGCCCAAACAGTTCCACATACTTCAACAAGTCCTGGCACTAATTACTGGATGGGAGATAGTAACCAGGCTCGTCCCCCAACCCTGGATATCTAAGATCAAGTACCAGAGTGATATGTTGACAATAATTGCAATTTAACTGTTGTCTATTCAAATGTTACCCTCCTGACATTCCACAAATATCTATGTTCAAAGGAGAAGATATTGCAAACGCATGCAGAGCAACAAATTAGTAGCATGGCTGAAAAGCATCAATGAACAGATTTTGCATGTATGGTTCCACTGCTTTGACAATATGACCTTTGCAATTACCTGATCCAATTGGTTCAAAGAACTGCAAGAAGACTGCCAATCGTTTTAAAGGGATGTTTGAATTCAAAAGGGAAGGAGCTATTTCCAAGAAGGTGTTTTAAGTTCTGTCTGTAAAGATCAATTGAGCATTCAAGACTTTGTTATAGTATTTGAGAAATGTCATAAAAATAGCCACCCACCTTATCAGATTCGACTTTGGCCTTCTTGTTGGTATTTGCTTTCGCCTCTTCACCTGCAGGAGTGGCCTTCCTCTTGCCCTTTGCGGCAGCAGCTGAAGCAGGTTTACCATTACCTGCAGGTTTACCATTTCCTGCCCCTTTGGCTGGCGTGGGTTCTGAGGTATCTTCCTTTTTAGCTTCCTTCTTTGTTGGAGCCAGAGCTGGTGACATCCCAACTTCGTCATTGTCTAAGTCGATCTGAAAGAATGAAGTTCCAGGTAAGGAATTAGATGCCTGCAAAAATATTAAGATAACTAGGCCTCTAACAGACAACATACAATCCCAGAGAGGGGCAAATGTAGAATATGCAGTACATGGAGAAGATATAGCATGAACGTCCAGAAATATATAGATGATCCATGCCAAAATATACAATACAAAATTTCAACAACACCCTAGAATAGCATGAGCCTTACATCTTCATCCCCTTCCTCGTCATCCTCGGCACCATCAGATTCATCAAGATCTTGTTTACCAAGTAACTTCTTCAGCTCACGACCTGACTTACTGAGACCCCCACCTTCACCTTCTTCATTCTGTTGGCCCTCTTGACTTAACTCTTCATCTTCCTCTTCCTGCAGCAATTTGATTCATAAGTCACAAAGCATGTCTTCTTTGTCAGCATCTTGTCAATGAAATTCACTGTTGAATAACAAGTACCAATTGAATAGTAGAGCCATTTCAACTTGTTGACTCTGATTAAGTATCCAGAACCAATAATATACTTGAGAAGACATAACTTTTACAAACTACAAAAAACATGGCAATCCTGCATCTTCATATAGATTTGGAATCTTCCTGTCTATACATTGACCAGAAGTCAATAAGAGAGAACCAACACAGAAACCAAGAATACCTGCTTAATCTCTGGCGGGGCAGGTCCTTCAGGAGCCTCCTCACGCTCTTCTGGGTCATTACCTACTGCCTCATCATCATCAGTGAATGTTTCTTCATGCTCCCAATCATCTCCTGCACCCGTCACACCACCATATCAATCAAATTCCTAATCAGAACTCAGCACAAGAACATGACACTAGAATATGGAGGATCACATCTACACCAATATCACCTATTACTATGGGCTGAAAGTTAGGATGGGTAGAAAAGACCACAGCCTAATGTATTTCATGTGTGCAGTGAAAATTAGGGCTTATATGACTTTAGGGTTGTGTGTCCTCTTCTTGGAAACTGTCACATAATGGGTCGCAGGTTTGCTTAAGACCTCAGGGTTTGAGAACAATGCAATTTCTGAAAGCATTATATCCAATGAGTGTGTTATTCTATTCATATCTCATTCCCTCATCATAGCCCAGTAAAATAATGTGTTCTTTCAATCTACTAATATGATAAGTGAGGTGGCAATATCTAACAGACAAAAATGTTAGACATGCCAAAGTATTTTATGTGAATGTAACTATTTTTTATTCCATATTCCTAGTTCTGAACGTATGATACTGTGTGCTCAAAACTGGCATTGGTGAAGAAAAGTTACATTGACCAGAAATATCATGATATTATAGTGTGCCACAGTAAGAGGCGATATCGGTGTAGCTAGGAAAACACGAGAATATATGTCAAGTTGAATCTATAATGCAGTCAAGATTCCCATCACCAACAAGAGCAAATGAAGGGCAAACCAACATATTCGCATTTGTCAAAGAGAATACCTCGTTCAGGCTCCTCCTCATCCAAGTCAATTTCATTTGCCAGCTCTTCACCATCTTCATCCCCTTTTGCAGTTTTGTTCAAATTCAACCTGTTCTTCCGAGATTCTTCCTCATCCATATCGTCTTCTCCTCTGTCTGAACCAGGGCCCATGTCATCGTCATCCCCCCCTTTCTTACGACTCCCCCCTTCACCACCCCCAGATCCAGGGAGCTTGTCCATATCCGCAAATGCAGCAGCACCAGTATTAGACGCCTTCATCATCCACCGCTCATAGCCATCAGCTGTTTTCCGTCTATTCTTCATTTGCTCTTCAGCTTCCTCCAGTGTTAGCTGCTTGTAATTGGCCACCTTGTTGAAGTTATACCTGAAAAATAACATCTTCTGTGAGTGCAATAACCATTATAAAGGAAGTCTGTGACATCCTTATGCTCTTAACATGTTTTCAATATATATTCTACTACACAGACTAAACACCATATTGCATATTCTTCAAGACAAGGGTATGTGGCCGAATGTTCACACAGAGAACAAGTTAGCCCTCAGTATTTCTGAAATATACCTCTGAAGAAGAGGTTACTGAATTGGACATCATTCTAAATGCTCTTAGTTAAGTGCCTCTTACTACCAATTGACACTCATAGGCAACTTCTGTTTGAAAACTGCTAACCAGCACTAAGACCATACATTACACTAAATTTATCATTCTTATCCAAAGAGAGAAATTTGTACCAGGAGCTAGCTGGTAGCGCTACAAACTCAGAGCCATGCATTGTAAGAAAGAAATATGTGGCCTGCTGCCCGCCTTCAAGGTGCCCTTGAAACTGCTGCTGGCCAGTATCATCCACTAGCGTCCATGGCTTTGATTTGTACTTTTCCTGCGCCATAAAAGACACTCCTCAAATTTGAGACCACTCTTATAAAGGCAATTAGACCAGCTGATTTCACAATATAGCATAACACATTGTCAAAGGGTGCTTAATCACTCTCAGTAAGATGGAGTTGACAATAATTTGAACTTGCCAATGCACATTCATAGAATCCAAAATTACTACGCCTCTTCTTTTTCAGACAACTGCATTATTTGAGTGGTTTTGGACTATGTGCTGAAAATTCGTTAACCATTCCAGTCAACATGATCAGGGAGACCTATATGACCATTTAATGAGCTCGAGAATCTTCACTTTGAAGATAAATAAGATACTTATATAAGATCCCTAAATTATGAGACAAATGGCTATAGCCACAACTTGGATTTGTCAATCATCTCGCGCTAATCATGTGTTTCATATTCTACGATAAGAGTGTGCAGAGATAAAAGTGTCCAATTAAAGACATGCTTAATTAAATCCAAAATACCACCTATACCCTAAAACCAATAGTCACAAGTATTTGGCAAAAACATTGTACCTTAAGTGCCTCAGTCAACTGACGCCCCTGCAGTCCTTCCCGCTGCAAAGACCATTTTGAACCAGCTGATTTCTTCTTGTTGGAGAAAGAAGGCAACCCTTGCAAAAAGCGGCCAATAAAATGCTGCTTGCTCACTGGCTGCGACCGCACATTGTACTCCTGTACTCTAAAGAACATTTGGTGAATTTCAAAACCTAATTAAATCCAATTAAAACCTACTTACCGAGAGCAATCTCATCACCGTTCACATATTCGATCGCTCATCCAAGTGGAGAGCACTTCCAACAACTCTCTTGTGCTTTTCTATGCACGCAAAGAACATTTAATCCATAACCTTCAGTTTATGTCCATGAGCAGACCGGTTATGTCCATAAACGGCTTAAGTAGGTAGATGTTCTCCTCTCGCCGGTTCTGTAGTCCAATTTAATTTCATTTTCTTTGAAGGAGTCTTTAAGGAGAGATTGTATCCATAAGATACCTTGATGAGACGAGTGACAGGCGTTCCACACTCTGCGCATGGTGCGGCCGTCTCGGCCATGGACTTACCGCACTTTAAACAGAGTGTCAGATGTCCACAATTGCTACCATAGAGGTCCGCCGTTGTGCCACATCCCGTGCACTTCTCCTTCAACTCCAGAGAAGGAGCCATTCTGTCCGCTTCGCAATCTCCGTCTCTATCTTTCGTTCTTTTCTCACCCAATTCCAATCGTTTGCCAATATGGGAATCTCTATTTAATCCTTGCACAGTGAACTACGAGAATACCAGCACTAGATCCTGCGAGGGATCCGTGCTCCTCCTTGATCTCAGTGTCGGTGTCGATCGTGCGTCTGCGGAAGCAACGACATCGAGCGAAGACACAAACACAGGCTTGGGAGTGCAGAGCCTCGGGGGCTTTTAGGGCTAGCAGAGCCCACGTGGCGTCTGGTTATTGGCGGAGAGGAAAGTCACCCTTAGACAAGTCTTCAGCCTCGAGGGTTTACTTTATTAGAAAGTCTAGAGGAAAGTACTCACCTGCTCATGCAAGTGCTAATAAGGTCCAGAACGAAAGAAAATCGAGCGATCCTATTGGTCGAGAGCAAAATTTTGGACCCATGGAGTTTCCACTTAGGGCCGGTTTACACCATGGACCATGAAGTCGGACTGTGAAGTTGGACCATGGAAGATGGTCTTTTTTCATGGTCTAACTTATATGGTCCAATTTTTTTTTAAATCAATTTAAAAAGTTGTCGGGCCCCTCACTAGGTGTAAACTGAATGTGAACCAAGAGGAATGACCATGCACCAAAAATTTTGTGTTAATTTGTTTTGATATATGTCCCAAAAGGGCAGTTTTGAAAAAAATAAATAAAGTTTGACCATTCTCTTGTCTTCTCTTGTCTTCATCTTCTATTCCCCAAAAAACATTTCATTAAAAAAATATTATAACAACATTTCTTTGCCATGGACCCTACCTTTTCTACCAAAGCACCTCTTTTGCCTCTCCCACCGCAAAACTCGTTGGACCATGTTAGGGGATAATGTAGGCGGGTGCATTCACAATAACACGAGCCAACCCCACCGAGTTATAACGACTCTTGATGAGTGCTTAGAAAATAATATCTTCAATTTATGTAGATATTAGAAAAATTTAAGGACATTTTGCGACATATTTTGAACATTTTAGCACATTTTAGTCATTATTAACGACTGGTTACGACCATATTTTAGTCGTTTTGGAGTACCAATAACTTCCCAAACATCGTCAAACTTTAGTATATTGTACAATGACATATATTATATGTAGTTACTAATTTGTATTGCATTATCAATTCATATGATAAGATTATTGCTTAACAATCTGTTAAATTAATCATTGGTTACAGTTTCCTTGGGTCGTGTTACTGTGAATGTACCCAGGCCTTAAAATATGACTTTTGGAAACCTTGAACTCCATGGTCACTCTGACATTTTTTTTCCTTGGTGTAAACCAAAGTGGTCCCGGGATGAGTTCAACAACCACTTACAAATTTACAAGGCCTTGGGACAACTTCATGGTCCATGGTGTAAACAACCTCGTAGTCAAGATACAAACACATGGTTGGAGTGAACGACCCTCGTGGTTTTTAATAATAGACAATGCATGAGGGGGTGCATTGAGAGGATTAAAGGGCATTGTGCGAGGCATAGATGAGTTATAGTGCCTCCATGCCCCATAATGCATCTCCCCCCTCCCCACCGAATGCATTACCGGACGTAAAGAATCAAGCCCATATTTTGAGAGCTAGGATTCACATGGACTTCTGGGAGGGCATTATGAGAAGAAGAAAAAAGTAATGCATAGCTAGCATTTATAACCGTAAGGCACTCTATATTACTTGGAGTTTAATTCTAATATATAAGTGTACATCCAATTACACACATAAATTTGGTCTAAGTCTTTATGGGCTCCTAGAGCCACATGGCATTTGGTGATTTGCGGAGAGGAAACTCACACTAGACATGTATTCAACACTGAGGGTTTAGAAAGTCTAGAGGAAAGTACTCTCAACTGCTTATGACAATGCTAAGGATGAGGCCCACAACCCCAAGAAAAACTCTAGAATTGAGCTATCCTATTGGTCGAGAGCATAATTTCAAACCCAAGGGGTTTACACTACGTTGATTACCCCAATTAGTGTGTTATTATTTGGAGTTACATAGTGCAATAATGTCTTATTCACGAGTTCAATTTTTAACGAAAGTTCAATAGGTTGTTCGAACATTATAGATCATAAACGACTTTGCTTGGTGAAGTGTTGCATTCTCATTAAATAGTTATGGCATTGTGTAGCTCTGAATAATAACACGCACTAATTGATGTAATGTAGCAAAGGCACAAACACATGGTCGGAGTGCACGACCTTCAAGGTCTTTTTAGGGCTAACACATCCATGTGGCATTTGGCGATTGGCGGAGAGGAAGTCTAAAAGTCTTGGTTGAGGTTTTAATAGGACATGTCAATATTGTGAACCATTTGCATCGATGGCACTTAGCCTGGGGCCCAAGCTCCATCTTACTGAAAGGCATGTTTACACTAAAGGCATTAGACCATGGCTCTTAAATGAACATGGTACCCCACCTTTTGGATGAGAGCGTAGAGAAGTCCATGGACTATATAGTCTCACCTCCATAATACGACACTCGATTATATGACACCTCCACTATATGATGCATTTCCCGTTGAACAAACTTTCTAGTGTTGATTTATCTCCACCTATGACTACAATGCTCGTAATATCATGATCATCAGTGGGTTGACTTAGCTTAATTCAAGTTATTTGTTTAAACCTTGGTTCCAAAAAATATGTCACACTTTTAAATCTCGGGGTTGGGTGGAGATTGTAGCAAAAAGTGAAGAAGATGCAAGTAAGCTTAAGTAGTTGGTACAAATTCCTTCCCAAGTTTTGATTGAAGGTTGGGTGGATGTGACTCACTTATGCGAATTGGTAGGTGAGAGTTGGTGAAGGTGTTTGAAGGGCAGAGGGTTTGTTAATTAGGAAGCTTGCTGGTGGGGTTAGGGAATTCATTCACGTGTATCGGAAGAGTTTAGCGGTAGATATTCAAATCTTGATCAATAGATTGCAACTATTGAGATTGATCTCGCAACCTAGATTTAATACTGAATGGTGTGATGGGAGGGATGCATTGAAGACATGGCTTAGGTGGTGAATTTGGCATGGGGTAGAGAAGTCCAATTGGGATTAGATTTGAATGAGGGGCAAATGGAGGGGAATGATGTGGATGATCAACCAACACCAATAGTCAAGCTTCCTTAAGCCCGTGAGGATGCCCAATTACTATCAAATTTTGTAGAGGAACATTCTTCGGAGTTTTCAATTGTAGATGTGACGAACATGCAATCTTTTTATGGATAAATTAAACAAGATGTCAATTTCCAACATCATAAAAATACAATAGATTCTTACTTTTGTAGTGTGTGATACGGTGAAGACATCATCATGGAATTTTTTTGTATTTTTTGTAATTTTCAAACTCCATATTGTGTGATGTTGTGAGCATACTTCTTCAATAAAAATGTTCTTTCATACTTATGTATCTTCATCATGCATAAAATATGACATGTATTTTACATTGAAATAGTTTATTTTCTTGAAAAACCTCAATAATACGACATTTGAGGCCAAAATGTCATAGTATTGAAAATACAACCTTTTCTGGATGATATGACATTTTCTTGTGCGACCAAATGTGTCATATTAAAGATGGAGAACAATAGCCTGAAGTCTTTTGGAGGCCCCAAGCCCTTAGTGTAAACCCAAATTCTTGCCATATATTTCTTGGCCTACCTTCAAGAGTTGTTGTGGAAAATCCCCTACAATCTTGGCCAACATTATTCATAGTTGCCTTGTGAGATTCTATGTATACTTTTCATCCATTGAAAATGTTATGGGTTGCAGTCCAAAATTGCCATCATGTAAACGTAAAGCAAGGGTTGTGACACGCTTGACCAATGAGAATTCAAGGAATATCAAGAGCCATGGCCTAATGGCTTTTGTGTAGAGTAGACAAACCCATTTCCAATACCCCCCCCACCATGATCTTAATACATAGAAGTCCCCTAAAGTTTTCACGCATGTAGCCATCATTTTCTAACGTGATGGAAAATGCCATGAAGATCACACATGTAGCCGTCACATTCAGCATAATAAAAAAAAGTAAGGTAAAATGACATGTATTTGAGTACCTTGAAAAGGGCACTAATTGTATTCAAGTCCTCGTCTCCAAATGTTTGGAAATAGGTCAACCTATCATGTGAATATGGTTTGGGAAAGAATCTTGCCTTTGAAATTTTACAAGAATTTTAAAACTTGAAAAAAAATTTGTGATTTTTTCTTAAACATTGTGATATCAATTTCCAAACCTGTGAAAAATCACCCAATTATCACACCTGTACTCTTATGTGAAATTGCTTAAGTTACCGGAAATAGGTATGTCTTCTCTAAACATGTGCTAAGTTAAAGGGTTGACATTGGATGTTATGTGAGCTTTTGAAGTCCAGTTTAATGCAATTTATGTACTCTTATTTTTTCCAGGGAGGACATTAAGTTCCCCCCTACGAACTATGGGGGGTGTCAGATTCGGGTTGGGGCAGCCCTCCAACGAAATTTCTCAACCCGACTGAAAACTGCTGCCCGCCCTGCCCAACTTCGAAAAAAACATTGCCCTTGCATTCTTGAAGGCCCCTTGACTACAAATCCCATACTGAGTGCACTTCACCTTCAAGGTCCAAAATCCAATATATATGTTCACTTCCATTGAGTAAATAAGCAATTGACTGGGATTTCATTATCAAAGAAAAACCGTCAAAAAACATGTAATTAACTTGGAAGTCAAAAATATTAGAAAACCTATAGCACTGAGGTTATAATTTTTGTGACTTACAATTTGAAATTGTCTTTGTCATTCTAAAATGACACTTAAATTTAGTGTGTTGATTTAGTATGTATATTTTATAACATTTTAGGTAATGCCATCTCATTTCAGAAGTATTCATACGCTTTGAAACTAATTAAGTGTGATTAAATATAATTAAGTCTAATTAATCTTGATTAATCTTAATTAGTCCCAAATAAATCAGAAAGTATGCTTACCAAATTCAGTAGAACTAATTAATTTTAAAATGTACTTACTGAAATCTTTTAATTTCTGGAATTAATTCTAATACTTAATTCCAGTGAACTAGTTCTAATAATTAATTCCAGTGAATTGATTCTAATAATCAATTCCAGTGAATTGATTCTAATAATCAATTCCAGTGAATTGATTCTAATAATCAATTCCAGTGAATTAATTCTAATAATCAATTCCAGTGAATTCCAGTGAATTAATTCTAATAATAAATTAATGAATGCATATGAATACTTGTGAAAGTAGACGGCATTACCTAAAATATTATAAAATATATATACTAAATCAACACACTAAATTTAAGTGTCACTATAGAATGACAAAGACAATTTCAAATTGTAAGTCACAAATATTATAACCTCAGTGCTAGTGAGGGTTTTGTAATATTTTTGACTTCCAAGTTAATTACATGCTTTTTGACGGTTTCACTTTGATAATGAAATCTCAGTCAATTGCTTATTTACTCAGTGGAAGTGAACATATATATTGGATTTTGGACCTTGAAGGTGAAGTGCACTCAATATGGGATTTGTAGTCAAGCGGCCTTCAAGAATGCAAGGGCAATGTTTTTTTCGAAGTTGGGCGGGGCGGGCATCAGTTTTCGGTCGGGTTGAGAAATTTCGTTGGAGGGCTACCCTGGCCCGAATCTGACACCCCCCATAGTTCGTAGGGGGGAACTTAGGGCTGCTTTACACCTAGAGGCCGGGCCAAACCCCCTTGAGGCCGATTGCATGAAATTTCAGCCCTTTTTGGGTTGGAGGCTGGCCTGAACTACACATTATAATAAGATTATAACGGGGGCCAATTTCCCATATGTAAAGGCCTTAGGGCCAAGAAGGTAGGCTGATTCAATAAATCTAGCAGAATCCAACGGATGTAGCATAATCTAGCATAGAGCTGTTTAGATTTCCACATAATCCAACGGATCTAGTTTGCTAAAAAAAATCATACTTTATTTGAGAAGGTTTTTTTGATGAAATATGACATTGGCCCCAAGGCCAAGAATTGGCCTTTCATTTTGGGTGCACCCAATTCAACAAACCCGGACTGTGTCATAACATACATTTTTTAATTAAAAAAATCATACCACCAAATCGGCCCGGCCTCTAGGTGTAAAGGGGTTGGGACCGATTTGAGCCTTTTGGCCAATCACAAGTGAGGATTTCAAACAACGAATTGGCCCGGCCTCTAGGTGTAAAGCGGCCCTTAATTTCCGCCTTTTTCCAGTGCACGAATAAGTTAAATTATTTGGGCCCTCACTTTCACTTCCAAACGTACTCGACTGTGCCTTAAAATAGCCATTTCTCTTTTCAGCCGCTGGATCTCTGATCCGGCGATCGACATAGAGACACTTGGCGCACACGTGGCGAGAGCAGATGCCTCTACCGTCGATCGTTATCTAGACGGCGCTAATCGCTATCTAGGCGGCGCAAATCGTTAGCGAGTGCAAACAAACAGTCGTGCACAAGAATATAAAAGGATCCTTGTCGATCTCGGACGTTATCTGGACGGCCCAGATCGTGTTAAAGCTCAAAGTCGATGTAGCAGTCTAGAACAGAGGTAGGACATTGAAGTCCGAAGAAAACCAACTGTAGAAATCATTGAAGGTAGCACAGGAACTATGCGGTTCAGATGCACCTGAAATCGAATTTACCCGCCATCTTTTCAATTCAACGGCGGTCACAAAAAGGTTGTGAGAGTTGACGCTGGGAGTTGTGGAGAGAATAGTGGAAAAGTTGGTGTGATGGAAGTGGCATCCGGGCAAGAGAAGACGTATCACAAAAATGTGAATAGAGGGTTGGGCCTAATGTGTCGGAGAAGAGCTAAATGGAGGAAATGTTTCCCGACTCATACGGTGGTGGAAATCACCTCCGCAAGTGTTTTGGGGGTCAATCTGATGTGGAAAGGTTATTCAAGCGATTTGGAGTTTTGGACCTCGGAGGTTAAGTTAGGGTGAGAACATTATACCTGGCGTGGCTTGTCGTGTGCGGAATAAATGCGTTAGAAGCGACAAGAAGCTATGATGCGAATTATTCAGACGAATTGTTCCAGGAGCTGCGAAGTGGCACAGGTGATTCGGTTTAAGATGATGATGCTTTGCTTATTTCAATTTGTGAATGATCACTGAGGGTAGGGATCGATAGGACACTTGTTTGGTAGAGGTGATGAGCCACATAGCATTGAAAGTGTGGCAGGTTTCGTGAAGGTCGTTGGAATCTTGAGCAGATATTCCTCACTATGTTTGTTGTTTTGTTCGTTTGTTCAAGATTGTTCAGGAATATTCCTCACTATGATTTTTTTTCTTGCGAACGCATCTATCATGCATTATGAATGAGTGCGTGTGGCTGCGCTTACAAGAGTTGTGGCTGCGGAGGTACAGCTACGAAAAAGATAAAGAACTTTAACACGTATCTTGGTTGTGTCTTTCTTGCATGTAAGGGAAGCTGAAGTGGCGGAAGTTGTTCATAAGTAGAATAAGAAGTTTTGGAGTTTTACAATTCAGTTGACGTTGTCTGATGTGACCTAGAGTATCAACAGGATATGGCGATTTCAGACCGGATTGCTTCAAGCGCATTTTTAAGTCTCATGTTCACTTTGCACGGGATTTCAACATTTATCGCCAGCGGAGGGACAGAATGACTGTTTATTGTATAAGCATTAGTTTATACTGAGAAAATATCTTTTGAGATAAAAACTGTAAAAGCTGCCAGGATGATGCTCAACGCTATGTAAGCAAAGCTTCTCTCATCTGTGATACTTTGTTGGAGAATTTTGATCCCTGATTTGTGCACTTAATTTCTTGAAGGGACTTCTTTACTTATCACTTGCGTCTCCCTACGTTGTAGATTAGGGAGGTAGAATCTCATTCTAGTTTAGTCCGTGACGTGAGCGTTCACTAAGACTTTTGGAGTCCCGAATACAAGCTGAATTTCTGTAATCTACTTAGACTTGCAAAGCTGCGTGGATGTTTCGTTACCAATTGTTCAAGATTTTGAAGCGAATGTAGTGAGGTGTCTTTATCGAAGCGGTTAACATCTTGAGAAAGTAGAATTGAGGTGTCTTTGTGCACTTTTTCTCTGTTTCCAAGTAGAGGTGATCTTCGCTCAGAACTTTGGGCTACAAGTACGAATGAGAGAGATTGGACTGGACCAGTCTTTGAATGGTCAGTATAGAGTTGCAAATTTACAGATAGTTTTGAAGTCATCCGCAAACCGGCGCATTAGGTGATGCTGTTGAATGCAATACACGGGGATGATCTTCGATTGAATGCTTCACAATCGAGTTGGAGATATTTCGGCTTGGTTTGCTGATTTTCGAAGTGGTGGGGTGTGCAGAGGAGCTGAACAGCGGGGAGGATCAGATGAGACGAACGATTCAGATGAAGTGCACACAGGAATGAATGATATGGCCAGTCCAGATACGATGACTCGACAAGAGTCTCCTATGTGTATTAGAAACGGCTCTGGCACAGCCCGTAAAAAGGGCTCCATTGCCAAACAAAACCAAGGTGTCAATGACAACTTTATCCTGGACTCGACGAAGTTGGCAATGAAAAAACTATATCAAGCTCTATGTGCCCTGAATAATCAACATCGAGTAAAGAAAATTGATGCCAGCAAGCATGTTATGGAGACTTATCATGATTCGTTTCTTTATGGCAAAGTTCCCTCTACTGTGAAAATCCGTGCGGCTCTTCGGGCTGGCTTGATCGGCCACTTATGGCATTTTGTATGTACTCAAACACTTGTGCTAGTGTCGCATTTTGCACATTTTCAGACAGAATCACGCCTACCTGCTTTAATCTGTGATGAGTTCCACAATTTGTCATCTGAATTTGAAGGCACAAACATTGATCTGGTTGATGCAATGCAGCTGGAGTTTTTTTTTGCAGTTTCGTCGGGAGTACTGTACGTCTACTCCACGTAAGTTCTCAGAAGCACTACTGCTCCATAGCATAAAGGCTTGTCAGCATATTTGGTAAAGGAAGCAGGTGATGACAACTTTCTGAATCTTATTCTGTTGCCTTCTGTTTCAGTAACATGTCACCTGTTTTGCAGGTATAACATCAATCCAAGCCATAATTGGGTAACTAGAGCTCAGAACATTGTGAGCATCCTCTTTCTTGTGGATTATATACTGCGGGTGTATAGGTGCGACGGTTCATTCTTTTGTGATTATCACTGAATTTGCTCTTCAATCTTGTATCTGTCTCTCAACATAAACTACTTACATTTGTTACTTACATGGCGTTTTTCTTAATTTGTTTTATAATGGACGTGCAACAATTGAATAAGGAGGCCACATCTCAATCTAAGTCAATGCTAGGAGGACGAGACTGAAAATATAGATTTCACCAAATATTTGGGAAGTGGGAGTGTGAGTGTCTGATTTGCGGGCAATGTGTAGTGAGCAAGTTGGGTGCATTGTTATTGTTGCAGTGAAGCAGCACGCCTTCGTTATATGTTATCCTTTTGGGGTGTGATTGACTTGCTCAGTGCCCTACCTATCATATTTTTATTCAAGTAAGGGTTTATTCTGGACCTACTATTAAGTTGGATAAAATAGCTAGTGAATGATAATGCAGTTTGTGGTTGTGTCCAACTGCATTCTGTCGGTTGTGCTGCTTCAATATGCCAATTTATGTTCTATTCAGTGTAGTTTAGGTGATGGAATTGTGGTTTCTAGGAAGTGTTTTCCTGATGAATAAACCTGGACAGGGTATGGAGCCGAAGGGCGGCAAATCTGTTGGCGTTCTTGTAAAGTGTCACCATTGGCTATTTAATTCTGATAGTATGTCTCTGTATCTCTCTATTTCTGGATGAACTCTCGGGCTAAGAAGGAGCTGTATGTTTCTAAGGTTATATTTAAGCTTTTTGTTATTGCAGGGCAGGGATACGTGGTGGGCGGGTACTTCGACTTCTCCAATTTCTGCGGATTATAAGGTCAGAGCTCCCCTGCCATGGCTGCATCACCTTCAACATTCTTTGAAATAGGTTCCTTCAACCTGGTATGTGGAATCCAAGTTCTTGTGGATGGAGGTTGCGGTACGATCTGACCTAGTGAATACACCTTCATTTGGATGCAAATGTTGCATCTCTGTCATGAAAAACCTTCGTATTCTGCAGCACTTACTCTAGTTCATTGCATTTGCAGGATAATTTCTCTAATGAGTAAACTGGGAATTGTAGGCAGTACAGTTGCTCAGCAGATTCTTCTTTTGAGCGTTTCAACCTTTGGAGCTGGTAGTACATGCCCCTTCCAGCCGCAAACACCAATTTTTTCATTTCAAGAATTTATTTATTTCTAAAATTAATTGATGGCCATTGTTTTGTCACTATTTATGACATAAAGTGGCATGCAACAACATGGATTTTTGGTGAGCTTGTAGGTCAGTGATTTACTTTTCACTAGAGTCTGGAATGCATCATGGTGGTGTTCTAGTGGAAAGTGCATGGGTATGTGCACGGTCTAAATGTCTGAAGCTCACAAGGCATCAAGTATGTGCGACCAGGGCTGCGTTTAAGATGGGTGATATGGCTTGAACATTTCCTGATATGGTCTAACATGCATCATGATGTGACATTTCTGGACAAATAGATCACGTCTTTGTTTCCTGACTGGACTCATCTTGTTGACATCCGAATATGGATTGGTTTGCACAGTTTTTCTTGCTGCGGGAATCATCCAATTTGTGGAGTATGATGGAGCACCACAATATAAGCAAGATCAGTGTCCTGAGGAGGGATGTATCAACTTCTGGGATGCATTTTATTTCACCATTGTGACTGTACGTATCACCCTCCAAGCACACTTGTCTCTTGTTGTATGTGGTGACTATGTGATTTTGATTGCATGCGTTCTATAAATCTAACTATTTGAACACTTCTTTTTCATTGTTCCTCACATTCTAATCTGGAGAGAATGAAGTAACAAGAAGGATCTAGAAAAATTGGGCATCTGGAACTTGAAGCCTTTTGTGATCTATATTTCGGACACAACATAAGCTTTATCATTGGGAACACTGATTCCTGCTTTGGGATAATAAGACTAGCCTATTCTCTATCATAGAATCCAGATTTATACTAGAGCTCTTGGGAAATCTACAGTTAGATCATAGGAGCTAAAAGCTGAGGCAAAAAGCACCGATTGCTGTAATTCAATGAAGCCAAGGAATGAACAACAGTACACTTCTGTTTGTCCTAGGTCCCATGAAATTAGAGGGAGATGCTGTTGGCTGTCAGTGTCAAGTCTCTCAAAATGAAGATCAATGATGAAGCTTTTCAGTATGAATGGAGGTACTCAAGAATCTTATGATTGCATAATTCAGGATGTTATTGTTATTGTCCTTCGGCTCTTTAGGCTGGTCCAGGATATAATCTTTTTCCATCTCGATCCAATACACAACATACATCTGTTTTATATCTCTTCTTAAAACTATTATAGTGTATTTTCTGTTGTTGACCACTAGCAGACATCGATGAACTGATACTGATTGTTATGTGTTACTATTTGACAGATTTCTACAGTTGGATATGGGGATATCACTTTGCGCACACAGTTAGGACAACTTGTAGCAATCTGTACAATCATCTTAGCTTTAACTATTCTGCCCATTCAAATTGGTCGCATCACTTTTCTTGCTTCTCGGAGGTACATGCATGCTCATGATGCTTGTTCTTGTTAATATATATCCGTGTAGAAGTCATTGTGAAGTCAGTCACATATATTGGATCTTTGAAAATGCCAAGTTCTATTGAATTTCATCTTCAACAAGGACCTGGAGACATTTTTGTCTGGAAGTCAAGGGCCCTTGTCAAGAATTTTTTGGCAAGCTTGTTATATGCATGCTCAGAAGTATAGGAAAGTTTGATGGCCTCCCTTGCAGCTTGATAGATGAGTATTACGTTATAAAGAATATCAGGAAAACTGCACTTTTATGTTTGATTGGTAAACAGTCCATCTATTTGCCATACACAGACCAGAACATTAACATGACATATATGTATCAAGCCTACCTGTTAAATAGTCGAAGTACTAAGCTATTCCGGAAATTATGTCTAATTTTAATATCTATTTATTTATCTTAGTAATATTGTTAAATATGTCCACGTCTTCTGGTTACTTCTTTTGGGACCGTATGTAATGGCCACCAACATAAACAACAACTACACTATCAGATATTTGTGTTGTGCATTGGAAAAATGTAATAATATGAAGGTATTGTAAGAATTTCATGTGTTAGGGTTTCCAAGATACCGTTCCTTAGAAAGTGAGTCAAGATGTGTTCATAGGAGGTTGTCCCTTGCACTGACAGGCCATACGGAGGATCATTCAGCCATAGAAAGATCATTGATTCTCGGTATCTCATTATTAGTGGAAGCATCTCCTTTCAAGCTATTCAGGAATCTTTGGCTGAGTTTTATAACTCTACCCACTCTGAAGGTATGAAGTTTGAGTTTCACTTTGTGCAAATCTTATTGAAGATAATTGCACGCTTCATCCTTTGTTCGAGCAATAGAAGTTCTATGTAAATTCATGTTGAGGTTTAAAGTTCTATTAATAAAAAGTGATCAACTTTGTGATTGGACATTCTAATTGTGTGGTTAAATAACGGAGATAAGCATGTTTGAGACATTACATATGATGACCTGATAAGCATGTTTGAGACATTACATATGATGACCTGTTGACCTTTACGCAGACCTGGAGATATATCCATTACGAGTCGCCATCTTGGCACCATTCAGTCCCTCGTGAGTAACTGTTCTACGTATGCCATTTTTTTCTGTGTGCCGGAAAGAAGTAGGGCAGTCTCTGTTCTTGTGTGCTTGTGATGCGCCATGTCTTCATCTCTGATGGTTATTAGTGTGGAAGTCCAGCAGCCTTCTCCAGAAGTGGATCAACTATTGAGATTTGTCAAGATCATTGACATTGCCCCATCCCTACTTACGATTTTGCAGATTTGAGTTGAAGCAGCTACTGTCACTATATAATGGGTTGGTGGAATTCATAGAGGGGTCCCCAATTCGTCAAACAGACCTTGATAGAGTTTGTGCGGATCGTGCTTCTTCTTTCTTCTTGCTTGCCAACAAAGAGGCCGAGGTACCCCTCTATACTTACTGCTTCTTCCATAATTTTCAACAAAATTCCTTATCTGCATTAATAGTAGCCTACATCAACATGACCTTTGTGGAGGATTCCAGAATTTTTCACCACACCCTATTCTGCTTTACTTCACTAACATCCCTGTCATTGGGTGGACCTATTTTTCAACTTAGTTGCAAATTTTATTGCCATGGCTCTCTCATGGCTACACCAAATTAGGACCACTCTTAATGTACTTATTCCTTCTTTTCGCTTGTTCGAACAAGAAAGTCAAGTACGTACAGTGGGAAATAGTTGTGATGCTTGGCACATATATAAAGTATTAAATCATCAACATAGTCGATAAAATAAATTTCTTGACTAAAAATATAGATTACAGAAGCTGGTGGATGTGACCCAAGGATTTATGAGCACTAAAAATTTCTGATCTCTATGTGTCGACCACAATGCACACCTAGGTAGTGGAGGTTCTACCCTTAAGTTAGCGCTCTGAGCAAATGATATAATGATGTTGTCTTAGATTGCACTCTGAGTAATAGTCGTCTCTTTGCTTGTGACAGGACCGGGAGGTTGAAGATGCAGCCCAGATAGTGAAAGCCCTTGCTGTCCACAGATTTTGTGGAAATGCAGTACGCATTATCGTGGAGGTGCTGGAGCCAGATACTCAAGTTAGTGCTGTTTGGGATGAGACAGAGAAGGGAGGGATCGAAGTCATCTGTCCCATCAAATTACATTACAAGATGATTGCTCGCAGGTGGGTCAGCATTGTGCTCTCTTTTTATCAATTTCGTCCCAGAACTTATAGGTTTTATTTTGTATATGCATGCCCTTCAGTCATTCTTGCCGATCTGTGATGTTGAAAGTAAGAATCATCATGCGTTGCTACTAGCAGAAGTTTAAGAACTTGACAACACATTAGGTTTGGAGGAGATGCAGGAGATTGGCATCTAAGTATTTGTTGTTGGTTGGTGATACTCGGTCACAATACACATCAAGTTGAATATGGAAAGATTGTTTTGGTCAGCTTGCAATCAGTAAATCCCTGTTTGCACTGAATCACATACTTCCAGTTTCTGACTGGCTTATGAGAGAGGAGTAGATTGAAGGTTGCTGATGGCTGGAGGGTGTTGGGGTGGCAGTTGCTATGTCAAAGGGCTTTACACTTTTATTACAAACTTGTTCACGTCAGAGATAAGGATCAACAAGTTGCCAGAGCATTTTTTTATGTCAGAATACTTCCACAGTTTTGACAATGAGGTTTATCCTCTTATTTTTCCAAAGGCCTGTTATGGCATGCTTTTCGAAGAAGTAAGACACTTATTCTTCTTCCTTTAGGTCGCCCTTGGTATGGTGCGGCTAGGAGGTTAGGACTCGTTTGCAAGGGAAGCTATTTTAAAGTGGTTAATTGGAAGGGTGTGCATAGGATAGATTTTTGCATCAGATCTTTGGCTTTCAATCAAATCAGAGAATGACGATATTTGCGGTCATAACCCAGGATTGAAATTAGACCTTCATTGGCACTGTGAAGTTGTTTTAATGTGCAAAAATAGAAGGAAATTTATTCTCTGAATCATTCTGTGTGGCAATGCACAGGTTGTGGAGTTTGTCTTCGAAATATTCAATGTAGTGCTTTTTGCACTTGATGTTGATATTGTTCACAAAGAGAAAGATCACCTAATACGCAAGGTACTAGATCCACTGACTTACAATTTGTATGCGGAAATCGCCACAGAGAACCTTGAGAACGAAGTTCAAGTAGATTCTTTTGTTGTGAATGTACTCAGTCTTCTTGGATGTGAGAGAGCAATGCTTGGATAGCAGGAATGCTAACTGCACAAAGAAGACTCTTAAAAGCAATAGTGTGGATTCCACCTCTTAATGGAGAAAAGATGAAAGACCATGAGAATATCTTGCAAGTTCCACATTAGACTTTCTCTCCACCTTTTGGGATGCATGGAAATTTCTGTGTTTGATCTTGTGTGCACTACAGTTTTCTTTCCTTGGCTCAGCGTGCTGTCTTTACTTATTGGACTGTTATTTAGAATTTGAGATCCATAATGCGATGATATAGACATTTATCTACTCACAAGATGTGTGATGCAGGTATTACTGCACCCTAAGGGCCATGTTCTTCAGCCGGATGATGTTGGCTTAGTCATATGTTGGGACCTACATAGTGCTTATGCTATCTCTAAATTCGGAGACAAGCACATGGCGCAGAAGAAATGGAAGAAGAGGAAAAATATTTCAACCTTTGAGCTTCAGAAGTACCGGAGAGGACCGTTTCGCATTGATGAACATGAATTACAAAAAGTGGAGTCAAGCCGGAACGTGGAGTTCATGGATGGTGACAATAATCAACAATCTATTGAATCTCAAATGAGATCTGTCATTTGCAGTAGGTATGAAGAAAGTAGTCAAGGAGACAACGATGCACTCGAATTAGGTGAACGACCTCTCTCGTTGGATTTGACTTACTGCGTTTCTGACTTGGCAATATAGGTCTTGTGTGTATAGACGTGTAAACCTATTGTCATCTGTTTATGTTCTGCTTGCAGCTTTTCCAATTGCATATATTTCTTCTGTTCTGGTATATTTTGTTAGGTGCAAGGAGCCCTGCCACCAGCTTACTGAGCTATGGTAACAGCGAGGTAGGTGTTGGTACCTACTATAGCCCGTGGCAAGGCAACACGTGTCCATTACTGGATATAGTGGTCAAGCCATGGTATGGGCAAGTCGTGCCCATCTCGTTGCAGACTTAACAACATCCAATACGGGTGATAATATGCTTCCTCGTATCCAACTAGAATAGACACGTAAGCAAAATCACTTACATTGATCTTTAATGTTGTACTGCAGGCCTTGGAAATAGTGATTCAGATTCATCCAACAGCAGCCGCTCAGAAGCTGAGGGTGCTTATCCTAAAGGGATATCTTTGGAGAAAGCAACAGAAAGGTTACTGGCGTGGCCGCCTATTCCGGCACATGCACAGCCTCACGCAGCAGTTTTGGAACGGCGAGCTGACGTGATTCTTAAAAACTTACAAGAAAGGACTATTCCTGTTGTAGAACTCAAGAAGCCACACATCCTAGTCTGTTGTCAAAGCCACTGGCCACAACATATTTATTACTTTGTGAAGGAACTAAGAAACCCAAATTTCCCAAATCCAGCAATTGTCATCTTGCATCCAAATGAACCTACAGCAGCGGAGTGGGGCAAGGTGGGAATATTCGAGGATGTTTTCTTCCTCAAAGGCTCCCCCATTTACGAGCTTGATCTCATGCGTGGTGGAGTCCTTCAAGCAGGTATGTCCTGATTGTAATCTGTGTCTCTTCTACCTTGTCAAACACTCTGCAATAATGTCATGATCCATTAAGCTAATAGACAAAGTGGAGCTTGTTCTTGACTGGATAGCAGTGAGGGACAAATATAACGTTTGATTAAGGCTAATACTTATTGTGTATGTTTCTAAGCATTCCAATTTTGCTTTTGAGGAGGTTAGCTCATTACTTCTGGTCTATCCTAGGCATTGAGATTCTCACAATAAACGTGATGCACCTTGGGCCAACATGACGCACGGCGGGTGGCTAACGTTATTGGAAGCAAAAGCTTTTATTTTTCCTCAGGCAGATGGGAGTGTACTGGACATTGGACCAGAATGGGCTCATCCTCTGCTATGTTGAGTGTAGTCTGTCCATTAAAGTGTCGATGTAGTTGGGACAACACAAGATTTTCCTAGTTAAGTGTTTCTACCAGGATGCTCATTACTCGTGAAACTTTCTTGTCACATGTATTCAGGAAAGTGCTTGTAACTTTATTGTGATGTTATTTCCCATTGCAATTAGCAATTTCTCTCTCCTTGTGTTGCAGAGAAAGTGGTGGTTCTAGGGAATCAGGACACAGCTGTTGATTTGAGTGGGGAGGGGGTAGAAGATTGGAGGAAGACAAACCACCGAACATCATCGGCACAAAGAAGTGATGTTGATAGCATAATAATTTCTGCTAATGTGGAAAGGCTAGTTGGCGAGAAGTTGGAAATCATGATTGTTGAGATGCAACATTCTTTTGCATTTCACTATCTACGACCAAAGTTTGTGATAAACAGGAATCAAGTTCCCAAAAAAGATTATCGACGGAACCGAGATGCTCTGATCCACTTTGGACCACCTTTCATGGAAGGCAAAGCAGTGTCCCCTAGTTTACTTGGGTTCCTCCTGTAAGTTCACTACTCTTACAAATTTAGAACTCTGTGCAAGTCAAGTGTACATGTAATATTTCTCAAGAATGTGAAGTTTGTGGATAAAATATCAATTCTCAGTCCCTTTTTGCAAGGGACTTCCCAACGTAAGCACGGAAGGTATTTCATTTCGGTGTGTTATAACTTAAGGATGGACATAATCAGTGTGTGGTGCCATATTTATTGACAAGAATGTATCTCAAACTCATGCAATATTTTTGCAAAATAAAACTAAAAATAGGTGTGTGCAAGTTCTCTTGTATGTTTTGGCGTTCATTGGGATATTCTCACAGTGCCAAATTCCACGTAATAACCTGCCCTTGAAATACAATGAAAGAAATTGCCGAGGTCTTTTTACGAATCTCATGGCAAATTTGTGTGGTGCCATGCAGACGTTCCTCATTCTACAACCGCAACACTGTATCCATTGTGGAGCAACTTGTACAAGGCGGGTATGTGGTACAGGTGGGCACCTCAGAGGGAGAGCATTTGCGAGTTCTGAGCCAAATTCCAGTTCCTGACGAGTACGCCAATCAAACCTATGGTGCTTTGTTTCTCGGACTCCTGCGTGACAAAGCAATCCTTCCGTTGGGCCTATATCGGTGCCGTGGCACTCTTGGATCTCCAACTGCATATGTGTTCACTAACCCTCCCAAGGATTGCATTGTCAATGCTGCAGACCTGGTCTACGTTCTTATGTAATGAATTCCTTTGCAAGTCAGCTGAACAAGGTCTAGAATACTAATACCCTTTTGTCTTAGCTCCTTTTAATAACATATTTACAAATACTGACAATAGCTCTTGAAAGGTGATGCAAATAATGCCGGTATGGAATAGGGATGCCGATGCAAATCATCATTACCAGGTCCAGGTCCAGGGATAAGCCTTGAGTGCTGGCAAAGAGGATGAGCTTTACAAGAATTAGGTAGGTGTATTCTTCAATGTATTGATTAACTGCTACACCAAAGCTTGATATTATCATGTCTGAAGCTTGGTTGGACTTTTTAACAATTAAAGTGCGCAGTGATGTAGTCATGATCATTATAGAGTCCATTCCTACATACATTTGCCTTGTAAACCTACCTCTTCAACAATTGTGAACCTACTTCTACAAATTTTAAACATACCCAACCTAGATTAGATGGATCCATTCATCATCACAGTCCGCACAGTTTTACACCTAAAACTACACTGATTATTCCAATTAGGGAGGGTGGTACTAATTCCCGAAGCACACACTATTTAGCCAAATCTCAAAGTTATGAAGGGCTGAAATTTATGAATACATGCTCATTTTCCATAGATTTCAAGAAAATTAGTGTGTGCTTGTGATTAGTGTGTGCCATATGCTTTGTTAGTGAATAATATTTTTAGTGAATAGTGTCGGGATGAACAATGCTTCCTAGATCTTTTGGTGGCACTTATTTCATAGCGTAAAGAAATTTAGTATCGTCTTCACTAATTTCCCGCACTTGGTATTAGCCCTCCCTCACTAATTGGGATAATCAGTGTAGGTGCTGTAAAAGGTTGGCAATGCTTTTAGGCACACATACCATAGTTTGTTGGGGTAGGTCGTGACCTACCAAGAGCATCATGCATGGGGATTGCAAAGTTTGAATGGTTGACATGTTGTCTAGGTTATCCTCTTTTAGGGTTCTTGCATGGAATCTTAACAGTTGACACACATGTTTGAGTTTTTTATAATAAGAAATGAGCAAGTAGAAGGTGAAGAGAAAGTGAGCGGTATGGATGTAGTGTTGGGGTGACCAAATATGGTCGTATGTTTAAGGAATACATGTCACACGTTCAGTTCTTGACCCTTTGAAGGAGGGGACATTTCCCCGAGGTTTCAGGGGAAGTTCTTGACAAATGTGACCCTCTCCATTCTAAAACAAATGAGGTCAACATTCACATGCACCGGCCCAACCAATCTAAAATAAATTGTTTTAAAATCCTTGACTACTAAATTTGAGAGGGTTCCATTTTTGAAAAAGAGTTCTTGATATGTCTTAGAGCATAATATATGTTTAATTCATGTAATCTTTTGACATCCAAGAGATGCATGATTGATATTTAAAAGCATAGTACAAGCTAAAAAAATCATGGTTATTACACATTATATTATTCTAGGCCAATTTATTGCACAAGAGCTGGGAATTGGGATGTATATGTAGGGTGGATGTTGGATCTAGAAACAAATAGATATCCTTTAGAAAATCATTAACTTTGAGGTGCACATGACTTGGTACTTTTAGAAACATAGCTAATGATGAGCTTTTTCATAGTGACTCTTAAAGGGCCACATGATACACACATTATGGTATGCACAAACTAATTTCATTTGTATTTTTAAGGCATTTCCAAACCAAAACCCTTTCTAAAATACTATGCAAATTGTTATGAGCTCCTATGCATACATCAATTGTACGGATGTGTTCTTTGATCCTATTCTCACAATTGTGTTTAGAAAGGTTCCTCTTTTGAAACCCTCATTGTTTGACTATTCTACTTTAAGCCAAATTCCTTTGGCAGTTGGATATTAATAACAATTTTTTAAATAACAAATAGATACTTAGGCAAAGTTGAATGTTGAGATGGGAATGTGATTCAATTGAATCAAATATGAAGTTGACAAAACTTGACTCTTTGATTGTCTCACATCATGTTTTTCCAATAATTTTGATATTAAGATTAGCTTCAAAGAACCCAAATTAGTTGGATGGGGGACAACCACATAAGTTTAAAAGATGTACCTTGTTAGCATGAGTGGATGAGAGGTATGTTTGTATGCAACCAACTTCCTCTCATTGTGAAATTGTGAAGGACATATTTATGGTTGGACTTCAATACGACACTCTTGCAACAAAAAAAACCTTGCACATCTTTGTGAAGGGCTTCATTCATTGAAGAGCAATTTGCACATCTAACATGCATTGAAGCCTCCATAGTATGCCACAACCTACATCCATATCAAGAAATAAGTTCTTTCTTTTTTGAGAATTGTGAGGTTCCACTATATGAATGCACAACGTTACCAAGAAGTTGGTGCAGAGCTAAAAGTGTGCAAATTAGCTTTGCATGGACTTCTTGTAGGATGTGAAACATGCAATTAGTGCAAGATGATAGTGAATTTGAAATCGTGTTCATAGCCATTTTCCTCATGATTTATGGAGCTCATATGAATATTTTTGTCATCATCAACTTGAAGATTCTTGAATTCATTAGATGGTCATATAGGTTTTCCCCAATTATGTTGACTGGAATGGTTAACAAATTTTGAACACATAGTCCAATGTCTTTCAAACATATGATGTCTTTTTGGTGTCTGTTCTTAAACTCATACTTAAGCACTCAAATATAGATGTCCGATAGGAAAAAAAAACCCAACCATCATAAAAGGCCCACTTACCTTGTAAGTTATAAACAAGGTCACTTTGAAATTATTTCTTGAATGTAAGGTAGATGTAACTAATTTGGTTACTTATCTTAATCGCACGCCTATATATGAGTGGTATGTGATTTGGTATGGCTCCAAATATGAATACCAAAAGACATGTGTCTTAAAGAGATTTGACTATGTGCTCAAAATATGTTGACCATTCTAAGCTCAACAATCAACATAACTAGGGGAGAACTTATATGACCACTTAATGAGCACGAGGATCTATCTTCAATTTGATAATGAAGTAGATTCTCATATGAGCTTTGAAAATTGTAAGGAAAAGGGCTATTAACCTAACACATGGGGTTTGAGATGGTTGTTCAAAGGGCCTGCAATTGCGGTAGCTGCCACATAGGCTGCAGTCATAGTGATGTCCAAGGCTGTAGGGCTCCCGACAACAACAACTATAGCATGGGCCTCAATTACTGCCAATTCGGACTGGGTTGAAATGTATACCACGTGTACATGGACCGAGTGGTAGTAGTAGGGCCACCCATGTGGCAGTAGCCCCCGGGGAAGTCACTCCGTTGGTCAAGTTGACGCCATGTGCAATAAAAGTGAATCTACTTTTTCTAAAGGCATCATCAAAATGGGTCAAATTTTATCAAATTTTTTTTCTCTAGTAGATATATATGGTATCTATTACATAGTAAAAAATGGTAACCAAATTTGATGATCTCTTTTTTGTATAAAACATACCGTTTCTAACTAGAATGACGTAGAATTGAACTAAAACAATTACTACAAAAATGAAGATGACTAAAAATTTTGAAAAAATATAAAAAAGATATTATCAATGGTTTTGTATCTCTAGTAAAAATATCATCATTTTAAAAATTATTTATGACATATAATATAGGGGTAGCAAACTTTTATTGCACGTAGTGGCCTAATGTGCATGGAGTGACTTCCTTGGGCAGCAACCGGGCCCGGCTGAGCTAAGCTCATGTGCCAAGTCCTTATGGCTTTGATTTTGGATTTGCTAACCATCTTGTATGAATCATGTGTTTTATAGCCTACATGGCAGAGCCCTGCATTGGGCGCCCATACCCACCCATGCCCATGGGTTTATTGTGGGCATGGGTGCCGATAATATGATAATGGGTGGCCATGGGTGGGCACGGCATCCCAGTGGGTATGGAATGGGCATTGCTTCCAAGTGGGCATGGGTGGGCAATCTGAAAGGGGCCTTGTCTTTCCCGATCATGTCACGCGTAGCGCGTTCAATTTTGTGTATCCCAACATCTAGTTCAAAATTAGAATGCAATTTTTCCGATGCTGGCAATACTCTCACCCCAAAATGCTCGGGGTTGAAGCCTGCGATAGTCAATGACCTTAAGTTTTATTCCTACGATCAAATCAAGACTTGCAGTCCTCATAAACGTAATTCCTTCTCCCAGGCACACATCCTTAAGTTTATAGGCGTAGGCTTGGCACTAGTGGGCATGGCATTGGTATGGGTTGGGCATGGGTGAACAAAGGTCGTAGCTGATATTAATGGTCTGGGCATGGGTGGGCAAAGGTCGCAGCTGATATTAATGGTCTGGGCATGGATACAACTTCAATTGACAATGCAGGGCTCTACTACATGGGAGAAGCGGGCTAGTCTGAAAAAGTAACCATTTAAGAGCCATCTGCCTTAAGACGTGGCTTGGTCCCAACTCCCCAAATAAACCTCTTGGCCGAATAATGTGATGTGGCGGGGCCCTCTACGCAGTCCACGCGTCGTAATCTCATTCGCTTGTGTCGATCGGTTCCTAAAAACACCCACACATTCATGCATGTCGCCACAAACGCACAAGAAATCCTTCTTAACTTATGCTCACACTTCTCCTGCCCTTCGACTCCATCAATCTCCGACTTGAAATCATCGCCTCAACGAAAAACGGCGACGCTCAGCTGCTTCACCAGGTTTGTTGGTTGCATGCTTAACTTATGTGTTATGTTATGTTATGTTATGTTATGTTATTTTATGTTGTCTTGTGTTCGGATTTGATATGATGTGAGTTTTGGGATTGTTGTGGTGCATTTGAATCTGAAGGGTACAATCGTAGGAGCCTTAATTCGCAAGCATCGCTACTACACCTTCCCCCGCACTCCTCAAACCCTTTGAAATTCACGTGAAGATGGGATTCTCAGGTTGATCTTCGCTTTGTGTGGCGCCATTTTTGGGTTAAATTGGTATTTGTAGCGTTGATTTGCGTTATTTGATGGTTGAAGGCATCCGTCCTCCGTGATCGATCGCATGGGTTGTGGTTGTGGTTGTGGTTGAGGTTGAAGTTGAGGCTGTGGTGAGAAGTGTGTTGTTTTGGGTTTACTCTGTTTTTGGTGGTTTGGGAATTTCTTCCTTTTCGGAATTTCGCACTGATTCCTCATCAATTTTCTTTTATAGAGTTCTTCATTTGTTTCCATGCACCTTGCTTTACCTCAGTAATTGGTGGAAGGTGGAGATTATTGGCGATCCCTTGACTGGAAAAAGTCTTTATGAATTGGATGGGGTTGGGGATGGATGAGTTTCTGTGTAGGATTACCAATTTAGGATTCTGTGTGTTTGATTATTTGTGAGTTTGTTGTGTTCAGCTGATAATTGGATCACGTTTGATGCTGTGGCATTGACGGTGATAAAGTTGAATTTTGCTTGTTGTTGCTTCTCTTTCTGGATCCACTGGTCCTCAGTCCTCCAATAGAAATAACTGAATTTTTTTTCTAAGGAGTTATATGAAATCATTGGAATTTTTGTGGAGGAGCGAAATTACTTTATGTTCATGTTAAACCCTTGCAGAAGGACTCTGGAGCTATTGTCCACCCTGACAAAATTTGCACTTCTCTTTCCCCCTGAAAAAAATTGCTTTGCAAGTGTTGATCTTTGAATTCACACATGAGCAGGCATTTTCTAGGGTAGGTTAGGTAATTATCTTGACTTTGATGATTCACTGTGCAAATGCAAGTGGTGATTTCATGTGATTGCCTCCTTTCGAGAATAGTTACTAGGTGAAGAAAGTTCTTTCCGTTGTATTCATCGGATAGTAATGAAATGTTGCACCTCTCATTGCAGGTGTCACCATAAGTTAGTTTGAAGAAGAAAACATTATAATGGGGCACTTGACTTTAAATGGGTTGCTTGAGAAGTCTGCTTCGGAATTTGGCTTGCAGCAAGCTCTTGTTGTCTCAGGTGGTCCTCAATTTACGCACAAGGAGCTTCAGGTGGCCATTGACAATGCGGCTGCTCAGCTTCGCCGGATTGGTGTGAAGCCTGGCAATCTGGTGTCACTGGCATTCCCTAACACTCTTGAGGTATGTAATGTCTTGTAGAATTTGACCCTAAATATCGCACATTTAAAAAAAAATTGTTATTGCAGGAAGATAGGTGTCCAAGGTTTCATCATTAGTAAAATGAATTTGTTGGTATCTTCTCACATAGCATTCTTAAGTGGTGTAGTGGTTAGTCTCCCTAGATAAGCATCCTGGAGGGTATACACTTGGTGAGATTCTTTTGCCAAGAGTTATCCTTTATTTCAACAGGACATTTGGTTTCTGGTGCTCGGTGTGCGGTTTAAATGAAGAACATTCTATGTGATTCAATGAGGGCCAAACTCATTGTGGCATGCCAAGGGTGATAAAATGAGTTTGGCCCTCCATGAACCAATATAGAATGTCCTTTGTTCAAACCTCACACCAATTCCAAGCATGCATTGAAAACTTACTGAACATGGAAAGTGTTGTTCAGAAAACATCCGACTCCTGAACAAAAGTCCTGTTGAATTAGAGGATAACTCTAATAGATAGGAGAAGGCTTTGTCTGAAGATAGATGACAATGAGGTGACCACCAATGAGAGCTTGCCACTTAACAATGCTTGCCATTCATGTGTAAAATCAAGGACCTTGATTCTTGGATTTGTTCTCAAGGCTAGAATAGAAAGAGAATGTTCTTACACATGCTTAAGGATGCTATGCATCTATCAAACCTTTTCTAATCTGTCTTTCTCCTCAGTTTGTTTTAACACAATTCAATCTCTTGACCCCCTTGTCTGTTGTGGCACAGTTTGTTGTGGTCTTCCTAGCTGTGACAAGAGTGAAGGCTATAGCTGCACCTTTGAATGCTGCCTACACAGAGGACGAATTTAAATTCTACCTGGAAGACGCAGGTTCTACATTGCTTTTAGTGCCTGGTTTGGAGGGAAATAAAGCAGCGGAAGCTGCCGCCACACAGCTAAGCCTTCCAATTGCGGGGGTACACTTGGAGAAAGGGGAGTCTGGCAGTGGCGAGGTTAAATTGATGCCCAAGGCAAAGCTTGAATTGGCCCCAGAGCCTGAGGTGAAAAAACTCACGTCCAGCTAAATTCAATTAAAGTTTCTGTGAAGGACGACTCTTCCCTTGTTCTCTTTGTGCATTCTGCAAGATAACAGCAGTTATGTAGTTTATAGACTGTAAGGTCACACTGACCCTGAAAGTGAAAGTTTCAGATCTTTGGTTGGTGAAAGTTAGAGTGTCATTCTGTTTTTCCATTTGACTCCTCAATGCGTAAAAGTCCAGTTGTTATCCTCTAATTCAACATGTCATTTGGTGGGGAGTTTGGTCGTTTTGCATACAGCACCTTCTATGTTCGTTAAGTTTTTGGTGGATGCTTGGAGGCAGTTTGGAGATTTAAACAAAAGAACATTCTATATTGGTTCGTTGAGGATCATACTCATTTTGGCATGCCAAAAAGGTTCTGAAAATAATTTTAAACCTCAATGAAAACCGAAAGAGATTTCTCTTCATTTGAACCCTACCTCCGAGCATGCACCACAAGTGGAAAGAAAATATCTGATATTGTATGGAAACCAATGCATGGAAAATCATATGGGACCAATTCCTGACTAGAAGTCCCATTGAGTTCAAAGATAACTCTGTTATGTGTATTTTTTTGATCCTAACCTCTATGCGGAAAGCAGATGCAATTGGACAATAAATGTTGATTAGGGTTCTTATGGAGGAGAATTTTGACTTGTTTATTGTTATTCTCTCCAGGATGGACCTGGTCCCAAACCAGAAGAGGGAGATGAAGCCCTATTCCTGCACACATCCGGGACGACAAGTCGCCCAAAAGGCGTACCGCTAACTCAAAAAAACCTTGCATCGTCAGTTCTAAACATTATTGCCACCTATGAACTGCAACCTTCAGATCGGACATTAATTGTGATGCCCTTATTCCATGTTCATGGGCTTATGGCAAGTCTTCTATCGACACTCGTTTCGGGAGGAGCAGCCATCCTTCCCGCCGCGGGACGATTCTCCGCATCATCTTTTTGGGCTGACATCAAAAATTACCAAATCACGTGGTATACTGCGGTTCCAACAATTCACCAAATTTTGTTGAAATTGCACAAGAGCAAACCCGAGGGCGAGTACCCAAAATTGCGGTTCATTCGTAGCTGTAGCTCCAGCCTAGCGCCTGCGGTGCTTGCAGATCTTGAAATGTCTTTTCATGCGCCTGTACTGGAGGCATATGCTATGACAGAGGCAAGTCATCAAATGACTTCAAATCCTTTACCCAATCACGGAGCCCATAAACCCGGAACCGTTGGAAAGGGGACGGGAATTGAACTTGCCATTCTCAGTGACACAGGAGAGATTTTGAAGCCAGGGGAAATTGGAGAAGTTTGCATCAAGGGGCCTAATGTGACGTCTGGGTACCGGAACAATCCGGATGCGAACAAGACGGCATATGAATTTGGGTGGTTCCACACTGGTGACCGTGGTAAATTGGATGAGGAAGGTTACCTTACTTTGACTGGTCGTATCAAGGAGCTCATTAATCGTGGAGGTATGTAACTGTTTTCTCACGCATGTAGAAAAGTGCTTGTGTGCATGGTCTTAAGGTTTACATGACATTCTGGGTCCTAGAAGCTCGGGGTCCAAAAAAACCCCTTAATGGACCATACTTTCAGACTCAAAGTTGGACCAAAGTTTGAAGATTGGTTTACCCAAAGATTATTTTCTTGAGTGGGGACCGCTGAGATATGGCTGGAAAGTGATGCCACATGAGCGCCACTTCATCTTTTCATACTTAGAACCTTTCTTGCTCAATGTTTTGCTACGCCTGCATCTCTTCAGTACTAAGTGTGTCTCACCAGCAATGAAATCTCCATTCAGGTTGGAGTTGGTATTGAGGGCGTAAAGCTCTTGACAATTTCTGTTTTACAGGAGAGAAAATTTCACCACTGGAGATTGATGCTGTTCTGCTCTCACACCCAGCTGTGTCAGAGGCTGTTGCTTTCGCAGCACCTGATGAACATTACGGCGAAGAGGTAAACGTCTTGAACAATCAATACTGTATGTGGACAACCCTTTTTTTTTGGTCAAGGAATCTTTAGAATTAGTAGAGCTATCCTTTAAATCAATTGGCCTTTCGTTGGGAGTCGGTCCCCTATGATTTCTCGTTGGTTGTTTTTAATAAAAAATCAATTTCTTTCCACTTGTGATGCATCCTTGGAGGTAAGTGATTGGATTTAAACAAGGAGCAACTTATTTTAGTTTGTTGAGGGCCAAACTCATTTTAGCACCTCTTGGTATGCCAAATTGACTTTGATCCTCAATGCACTAATATAGAATGTTCTTTGCTCAAACCTTTACGCTACCTCCAACCATCCACTGAAAACTTACCAAGGTGTTGTATGCAAAACAACCCACTCCCAACCAAAATTCATGTTCAGTTAGGAGAAAACACTAAGTTAGTATCTTATCGTTTTTATATCTGCAAAATGGTTTGGTACTTGAACTATGAATAAAATCATGTGAAGCTTATTTATGAAAAGGGTCCTTTGGATGTCATGTTGCACAGGTGAATGCAGGGATTGTGTTGAACAAAGGAGCTGAGAAAACAACCGAGAAGGATATTATTGATCATTGCAAGAAAAACTTGGCGCCTTTTAAGATACCAAAACGTATTTTCTTTGCAGAAGAGTTGCCACGCACTGCAACAGGCAAGATTCAGAGGCGGATGGTTGCTGAACACTTCCTAAAGCCCTCTGCTTAGAGAAGTAAATGATGTCCAAGAATTTGTTGACGGATTTAAATTCCTGTTGTTGCTAGTCTTTTTTGAGGATCACAAAGAGTATGAGGCTGTAGAAACTTTCGTAAAACATGTAAACTTTCAGGTGCTATAAAATAATTCATCACTGTGATGTGTAAATTACAAAGTCACCTTCTTTTTAGTCTTCATGTCCTTTTTTGTGCTGCAATTATTACCAATATGTCTACAGTTCATGATGAAATAGCAAATGTTTGTGTGGGCATTTACTTACAATTTGCTTAAATTTTTTCACATAAAGTAAAAGTGGTCCTTGAGGCACGAACCTCTGCAGCACATGAGGAGAACAGTAGCTTTGACTCAAGACTATGCCAACAAGTAGAGCAAAAGTACAAAACATGATTGAACTCTGATAAAGCAATACACAAGAAATGCAACTTGGGTTTAAGTTGCATATATAGCGTGGCGCACAGGCTAAGCTTGTTCAGTATTCAGAGGTGCCCACTTCTACCAAAGCAGAACTTCAAAGTAAGTTTGTTCACTGATGAAAGTGGTACGAGCTCAGTGTGGTTAACCCCACCTTGAAGTTCCACTTTGCTGTTCTTTGCATCCTGTATCCACTAACCAAATGATCATGGAATGACCCCAAAAAAATTGAGTGTTTCCTGTATGGGTAAACAGTATTAGGCAGAGACAGTTGTTCTGCATCCAATTAGAGCATCCGTCATTGATGAACTAAGTTCTAAGTGTGATGATGTTATTGCAATCCATTCACTATACATACATGAAGAGTGAAAACTCCCAAGCTTTTGAAAGAATTGAGAAGTTCTTATCTTCGCTGCATCCGGCACATATTTGGAGGGCCGCCCCAGAATGGAAGTGGGATGGCCCAATCTTGCACAGGCCTTCACAACGTGTTTTCCGATGTACCCTGTAGCATCCACAATGAGAATCCTGCTCTTGCCCATCCTGACACCCCAAAAAGTTCCAACAAAATTCATTGGAAGAAAGTTTGGCGCACTGAACAACTCGTACAATAAGGTGAATGGTTTCAACTCAGATCTGTCGGTGCAGGCTTAAGAAATGAAGGTACTATAGTAAAACATACTTTCTAAGACCACAAAACTGGAAGAACCACATGGTGTGAAGAGACATTTGACATACTGCTCTACACTTATTCACAACAAGAAAATTTGAGGAAATGTAATTACAACTGATTTTGTATGTACGTAAAATTTGAACTCAGCGTGTTTCTAAGTTCGTACCAGTGAGTACCATACTAGGAATGCAGGGGGATCTTATAAGCGACAAATACTGGCCTTGTGGAGGCTCGGAAGCAAGTGGATGTGGTCATCTCCACTGTCGGAACGGATCACTTGTTGGATGGGCTCATCCAGGCTATCCAAGAAGTTGGCCACATCAGGGTTGTATATATGATCCACTGACATTTTTTTACCACACAATCATATATACCAGTGATTACTATGATGATAATTCTGTTCACCGAAGTTTTATTTAGATTTTCACTAAGTTTCATCTCACTAAGATTATCTCTGTTTCATTACATGAGTGCACACTTTCCTTCCCTCCTTCCAGTACTTCTCACTTTTCATGGTACTCTTTCCAAACTATCTATGCAATGTTATCATGCTGTGAGATATGCAGTGTTATTCAGTTACTTTTCTTGATCGGACAAATATAAACGATCAAAGAACAAATACCATAAACATGTCCAAAGATAGGCGACAATAATGAGGTGTCAACAATTTATGAGAGCTTTTCCACTTGACCATGCTTGATGGCATTCATGCATGCAATTTGCAAGGAACTTATTCTTGAAGCGAGGGTTTAAAGTTTAAGGAGTGTCTTTTCCTTACGAGGCTTAAGAAGGTTGCAATGCATGCCCTTATGGTCGATTGACTTGAGATTTTCACATCAATTCTTGATGAAGCTTGTTGGAGCGAAGATGAATTATTGTTGGCAGCTGTTCTTGTCATGGAGGAGGGCATTGGGATCCTAACAATCACCCTCTCCTTCAACAAAATTGTTGAACTCTGGGACATCTAAAAAATTGGACCTTTTCAGTATGCCAAAATGAGTTTGACCCCTCAGTGAAGCAATATAGAGTAGAGGCGCCCATAATTGACCACTAAAGAGATTCTGTGCCAAATCTGGAGAAATATAAGGTGGTGCAAATATTTCCTATGTAGGAAGATAAAAACCAAGAGGACTGCAAATTTTTTTGGTCATTTTATTCCTTACTTTGAAATTACTGTGAATTTTTGAAGCCAAAACTTGACCTGAACATATTACCAATGTCTAGAGTTTGCCATAACAACTTATTTTAACCACTCGTTCCTTCTCACTTTAGCACTCAAAACTAGGACATGTTTCATGACACTTTTGGTTCCGGCTTGATCAAAATTCCGGTGCCCTATAGATTGCCGAAGGGGTCCTGATTGGGAATAGACGCCTCTACTATAGAATGTTCTTTGTTCAAACCTCCACATTACTTACCTCCAAGATCCACTAGGAAACACTAAAGGCATATGCTTTTGAACTCTAAACACATCCAACCTCTCAAGTATGCCCTCAAACACTCAAAATGCTCAACTTGTATGTTTTTGGACTCTAATCACTTCCAAACCTCTCAAGTAAACCCTTAAACTCTCAAAACACTCAAGTCATAACTAAATACTCGCCAAACATAAAAAAAAGTTGTATGCAAAACAACCAACTCCTGACCAAAAGTCATGTTGAGTTAGAGGATGACACTAATCTGCAAAGATTGCCTTCCGCCACTGAAAATGCCACCTTGTACCTTCCCCTGACCCATGAATATGTAAGATTGCAATTCCAGACCTATGCATATATCCAAGGTTTACAAATCGAAGCTGGTATGGAGTTGATGAATTGTTAGGCAAACACCAGTGATTTCCCAACCGATTTCTTGAAAGGGTTATGTTGGCCTGTCTGATTTTAAGTCAATTTTGCCACTGATACCAGGGTTGAGATCTAAATGCCAACTTTTTTCCATGATGTGCAAGATGTGATTTGCAGCCTCAGATCCCGGGGCGGCAACACCTGTATAATACTGATAACTAGGGGTCGTCGGCAAAATGAGGCTTTGACAAGTTATAATCGTCCCACGTTGATGAAAGAACAATGCAAATCTATCATTATGTTAGATTTGTAAATTGTCTAGTTACATTGAACAAGTTGCCAATGACGTAGGGTCAATTGCGTAAGACTCATATGCTTGTAGTGTGTGATGCAAAACATTGTATATATAATATATATATATATATATTATTACATCCGAGTTCTCTATGAAGAGTTTTACATAAGATATGCAAGTGTGTTCAGTTACTTCTCTTAAGTGGACACCTATATTTGATTGTCGTGTGATTAGGTGATAATTAAAGAAAAAACACCATAAGAACACATGCTTAAAAGATATTTAACAACGTCTTCAACTCTAGTAACTACTCCACACTCAACAAACATGTACTTCCAATAAGCATAATTAAATCATGGGAGATCCGATTTTGTTGATGGCTTCATTGCAAATTTGCTAATGCAACACAAGTTTCGTTGTGTCGATCTAATCGGTAGAAATTGGAGAATATGAAAAACGAACCAATGACGCCCACATACCTTGGTGTCAACTTTGTCTTAGTTTCAAGGACCACCCAGTACCTCTGCAATCGCTACGTCTTAACATCACGAGGCTTGAGGCATGCAATATTTCATGAGTACCTTCATGTGTTATTTTAACGAGTTTTTGTCAATAACTTTTTGACATTTTCTTGCGATATTGAAAAGCTGAAATTACACACACCACCAAATGGAATGAAATCAGTGATTTGCACACATAAACCTAAGCAGATGAGATCAAAGCCGATAGCAACGTATGATCGTTCCCACCAGCAAATTATCGGTTTCACCTGTATATCCTACTCTTGATCAAATTGCGGTCGGTGTAAATGAGAACAATCACTTATCTTCGTCGACACAAAAAGCCTTGACATTTATTTTATTTTATTTTATCCTACTCTTGATCTGTCATCTCTGGATGATCCGTATTATATGTAGTATGAACCCTTCCACACATTTTGTTCTCCAAACTGTAGATATTGAAATAATGTGGGTGGGGTATGTGCCATTCAAGCATTGGGTTTTGAAATCGGTTGCCAATAGAATGATTAGTTTCTAAACATGTGGATAGAAGAAGATGATCAATTCAGAGAAATATTAATTCAAAATAGTAAGGCTCGCAGTAAAGAGAAGAGTGCAGTGACAGGAAGTCAACAGCTAGAAGTAAATGTTGATGGGAGAAATTGCTCAGCTGACACAAAACCTTTTGTACTCTATGCATGCATCATAAATCTGAAAGCTAACAATCAGGAAGTGAGGCCCAAGTTCACGGGAATGCATAGACTATAAAAAAACAGTTTGGTGACTCAGTAGATTATAAGATACCACCAAGTCTTGAAAGCTTAATGCCTAGCTAAGGTAGAAATACCATAACCGGTTAACCATCCTCTAGCCATGCACTAGACTGCCATCATAATGGTGAAGTGCCATTTTTGAAACGGCGGCAGAAACTTCAACGCGTGTACACTTAGTGTAGCCAATGGTGTCAAGTTTTAAGTACTCATGAGTTAACCGGTTTAGGTGATGTTCTGTATGGAAATGCGGATTACCATGTTCGGTGTAGGGAGAATCTAGTGAACGGGTAGGGGGTTTGACAACTTTCCACTTTGAAAAATTGTAGCATTTTTTGTATAGGGCAAAAAAATATGCAACAACTTGCATTCTTCATGAATCCTTCTCGTCTATCTTGGAAGATTATCTCCTGATTGTCAGACCAGATCTTCAATGCGAATCACCTTATTTTAACCGCT
Source organism: Polytrichum formosum (assembly GCA_964035585.1). NCBI lineage: Eukaryota > Viridiplantae > Streptophyta > Polytrichopsida > Polytrichales > Polytrichaceae > Polytrichum > Polytrichum formosum. The sequence continues at coordinate 11,083,896 of OZ037935.1, read as the reverse complement.
TATGGTATTTCTACCTTAATCGATCTTGTTCAATCCATAACAATTATAGCAAGCCATTGATGTGTAAGGATAAACCCGACAAATGCTAGGAACTGGGACAGTTATGAAATTTGGGCCCTCACATTATCTAGGTCATGGAACTTAATTGTGTGGCATGTGGTGGCTCCTTTGGAAGCGGTCCCTCCTTGGCTCTCGTGACACTCTTTTCCTTACGCTGCTTGGTCCTTGGTCTCCTTTCCCTAATTTTATTTATTTATTTATTTATTTGTTGCGAGTCCCAACTTGCATCGGTTTTTTTTTGGATCAGTCGTTTTAGCCTGATGACAAGCCTTTTAACTTTCATAACCTCATGCCATTATACATGCATACGCAAAATGTCTAGGATTATAAGAATCTATCTTCGTAATGAATACAATGCCATGTTACGGGACTAGTGATGGCCCATGCCGGACACTGGCTCAGTGACTATATCATTGAACAATAAATATACATTGAAAATTTTAAAATACAATGATTTTTTTAATTTAGATTAATGATTATCAATGATACTCTGAACATCTTCTTGAGAATAAAGCTCTTGTGAAGATGATTCTAAAGCACTCCAATCTCGTTATACTTAATGTTGCTTGTGTTAGGAAGAGATAGCGAGGTGATAACTTTATTCCTCTGCGCCAAGGCAATCGATTTATTATGGGCCATCCTTGCAATTTGTTCCACTGTCAAAGTGTTTTGAGAAGATGAAGCACCAATGAAGGAGAAGAATTTGCAAATGCTTGATTATGTATGTCATCAAGAGCCCTTCGACACGATTCATTTGTGTCTTTATATTTTTCAACTTGATCTTGTTGGCCATAAATTTTTGCCATAAGTTGACAACTTGTGTCATCACTTTGAATTTCTATTGAATGCAAAGCTAAATAACATTAACATTGTTTGAATCTGTGAAAAAGCAACATCATTCAAAGCAACTACATCCTCATGTAATTGGAGAGTCTATTCTATTATATAGATCATGATCAAAATCTTCAAAGTATTGATACACAAAAAGTTATAATAACTCTTATAGACTTTTATAATATTTTTATAACAACTTTTATTTGTTGGAAATTTTTTTGGCATAATTCCAAATAGTAAGTGACACTAAATACAATATTTAGTGTAGTCATATTGCAATAGAAAAGCTCACAAAGGACAAATGAATGAAAAAAATTAGGGATGACTATGAGACATGCAAATTTACTTTGAGGTTTGCCAAACAACAAGAAATATCTTTACATAATGAAGGATGTGGTCATTTTTAACCATGGCACTCAAACCCATGGTATATCTTGCAAATGACATGGCAAGGGGTTAATTTTCCCACTTCTTTTAAATAAAAAATTAAATCAAGCTAATAGAGCCTTTACTTCATAAAAAAAATTTGGTAGGTGAGGAGATAGTGATGAACACAATTTGCGACAATATGGGTGCAAATAAGCCCCAAGAGTGGACTCTTCATTAGAGTCCTAAATGACATGGGTGGGTGACTATGAAATTATATACCAATATACAAAAAATTTATAGAGGAAAAACAAATGTATGCATACTAATGGCATGCCAAAAAATGGACTCATGTATTTATACTAAGCTTTTCAATTTAATGGGATAAATGCCTCCAAGTTATATACAAAATATAAATCAAGAACTAACTATGGCTTTATTACATGTAAAATCCATGTTCACTTGCTAATGAAAAAGTCATTGAACATTTTTTCATCCATAGCATGTAACTCACGATTGCATCAAACAAACAAGATAAGAGCATAATTATCTAGCCACAATTTGGAGAGCAAATCTCAAGGATAGAGATTTGCTCTCCAAAACTTTATATATACAGTATACTATATGCACTAGTGCCTCAAATAATATCCCTTTGTACACTCACGTTAGTTCGTACGTGGTATGAAGAGTCCACCCTCCAAGAGATCAACATTCTTTTATGTTGGTGTTTGCTCCTGATATGACGTGGGACTGGGGGAAATTTATTATAAATATTTGTATGTATAGTAGTTGAATTTTGGAGGCACACATGAACTGGAATTTTTTTTTATCTAAGGTTGCATGTGTTTATGGAGTCAATATGGATCATCATTGATGAAGTCATCAGTTAAGGCATCATTAGTTTAGTTTTTAATTAAGGCATCGATTAAGTTATCGGTTCCATGGAACTTATATAATTCTTGCTTGCATGCATGAAAGGGGTAGGTTTTTTCCATGGCTGGAATGGTCTTCCAATGGTAGACAAAAAAATATTGTCCCTCCATGTATAATAGATGTAGATGCTAACTATTGTTCTACATGGTAATGTGGATATACACGGTTATAGAAAAAAAGATGATTGTGCACTGAAGGTTTACACTCCTTTAAGGTTATGCTCTTTAAGTAGTCACCATCAAGGATGTGCAAATGAACATGACATGACCCTTAGTCATCACATCACAAGTGATGTGATGGCGTCATGTCGCATCACATCGGGACATGGTGCTCGCTGTGGTGATAATATATTTTACTAGAGCAATGTTTTGTTAAAAAAAATTCAAATTCAAATAGATCTTATTGGATACAAGATCTAATGATTAAAAAAATTTGGATTTTTTATCATTTTTAAAATTTGGTTATCCTAAAAGTCAACTATTCTAGATCAACTGCAATACTCAATTAGGAGCAATTGACTACTAAAAACTCAAAAAATATCCAAAAAAATTTGGATTGTTAAATTATGCAACCAACAAGATCTAATGATCTTGAATGTTAAAATTTTAAATTTCTTTCCATTGCATCAATTGCAAAGTAGTAGTCGACCAAACTGTTGACCAAGGGGTTGGTTGCGTTAGTGAACCTCTTTGTAAATTATCAGAATTACCCCACTACCAAAGTGATGTTTTTTGGTCTGGTGTGACATTGTTGTCACTAGACGTGATTGACATTGACATGAAATTCCTGGTCATCGTGTATATAATATTGCATCATGAAAAGAACATAATTATAAAATATTGTTGCATGTACATTTGCAATGCTATAAACAATTTGGGTTATAAAGAAATTAACTTGCACTCTCATTGGTGGAAAAAGCGGAGCCGGTCCAAGTTTGCTTCACACTACGCTTGAGGACCAGCGGAGTATGTGAATGCAAGATGGATGTAAAGTCCAGATGGATTCCTACATGACATCAAATGGATCATGTTTCATGGTCACTTGGACTATTTTCGAAAACCACCTCTTGGGGGTAGGCCTAACACAAAACCAGGAGACCATGGCACTCCGAACACTCATAACTGTTGGTTTATTCTATTTTGTCATGCGTGAGGACCCGCATGAATAGAGATTTGTTGAAATAGCATTTGGTTGAGGGCCCGGTCACATATGACTTCCCACTACACTTGAGGGTCCGTGATCACAATACATGATTTTGGAGGTGTCTTGGGACGGCCATTGGACACTTTTTTTTGGGCTCTCACAATTTCATAGTCACGGCTCTTGGCTCATGTGTAAAGTGGCCTTAAAGTAAGACATAGTTTATGCATATCAAGCTATGAACGACCCTTGTTACAAAGGGCATTTGGGGATGGCCATTACAAATCATCACTCATCGCAAATGTCATGTACCATGGTTACATGCCCATTTTTTATGCCGAAATGACCAAAATTTTGCAATGAATCTTAATCAAGGCCCATTCACCCTAATCTAACGCAACCCCTAGGCCGTGATACTTGCTAACATGGTAAAAAAAATCATTGGACAGATTTAAAAATATATATATCATTGGACTGATTTTTTTTAAAAAAATTTATTGGTCGACTGCTACTAGCAATTGACTTCTAAAAAAATTAAAAAATTAAAAAATTTAGACCATTAGATATTTTTAGATGCAACATATAATTTTGCTCAAAATTGTTTTGGGAATTTTTTTTTGTTTTCCTAGAAATCGATTGCTCCTGTCCAATTGCCCTTGGTGACTCTAGCAGTCGATTAGCTAGATGACTGATAAAATTTATTCCTAAAAGATCCAAAACTTCAAAAAAATTAGACCGTTAGATCTTGTAGTCAACAAGATCTAACAGTTCAATTTTTTATTGTGCCAACTGCTATTTTGTAGTCGACTACCATGACAGTTGAAAGTAGCAGTGGACCATACCGTTGACAGGGAGATTGAATGAGTCAATTTACCCCTTGGGGCACAACCACAGTCAAGTACATAATTGATTCAACCCTGCATAGGTTTAAGTGAAAGTGATTCAAACTATATATCAACTTTGGAGTTTATGAAGGAAAAAATCACAAACATTTGAAAGACTCATTGATCTACAAAGCCAAGCAATTTATGTTGACAAAAATAAATTAAAATAAAGTCTACATATTTTTGAAGATAGTGCAAGTAGTATGCAAGTAGATATATTGAACATGTAATTGTTTTAAAATGTTTTAAAGAATAATAAAATTACCTTAAATTGATGTTTTTTTACAAATCTTTATAATGATGCCCTCAAGTTTATAGCGGATTCAAGGAATATGAAAAAAAATCCAACTTTAAAATATTTAAGGTCTATGTCCAAAACCAAATTTAGCCATTACCTTTTGAGCAATACTTTTAATGATAAGTTTTGAAGATTTCATATTGATATTTTGTATTTGAGTACCTAACACAATAGTAGAGGGCGTCATGAAAAAAATCCAATTTAAATAACACCAGGTTACTATTTTTAGGCGTTTGACCAACAAAATTATGGGTTTAGTATACTGGAGCATTTTTTTGTATACTTGACTGTGCTTGCTCCCCTTGGTAAATTGTTGGATTTACCCCACCGACGTGACTTTTTTGACCTAGTGTCACATCACCATCACATGATGTGACAGATGTGGACGTGAAATCCCTAGTGCTAACCCAACCGTGAGTTTTACTATCATGTGGAAGTTTGCCGACGTGATTATGCAAATGGAGTGCCAGTTACATGTGTGTGAGCATATGTGGTCGCACATGGGAAAAATGCAATGAGAGTGCAAGCGTATAGTATAATGGACATCTGTTGATCCTTGCACAGATTTAAGTGAAAATGATTCAAAATTATATTCTAATTTTGGATGTTTTGGAACGAAAATAAAAAATGTTTAAAAATATTTATTTACAAAGCCAAACAATTTATGCTAAGAAAAACAATTTGAAAAAATCTACAATTTAAAAGATGATGCAAGTGGTGTCCAAGTGGTGATATTGAACAAGTAATTGTCCAATTTTTTTAAATACAATAAAAAGTAGATCAAACTGATGATTTTCTAGCCAGAATAATTATGATGACCTCAAGTTCAAAATTTTTAAGGTCGTGAAATTTGCGTCCAAAACCAAATTCTGCCATTTACTTTTGAGCATTACTTTTAATGATTGGATTTGAAGATCTTATATAAGTATTTTGCATTTGAGTACTTAACACAACAATAGAGGGTACCATGAAAAATTATCCAATTTAAATAATATCTTGCTACTACTCTTAGGTGTTTGACAAGAAAACCATGGTTCTAGCCGTGAGGGTGCACCTTTCATTAAAACCAAAAATCACATGCGTTTATAAGATTCTCTAAAAAAATCCCTATATACAAGTTTTTACCTTGGTAGAAGTAAGGAATGCATTTACAATTTTGATGATAAAAATACAAGTGATAATAATTGTGCAAAAAAATTAAATTATATAGTCATTGATATTAATATACAAATATACTTTTGATTAATAATCAACCCCTATCATATGTAGAGTCCCGGGGGGAGCACTAGATAGGGTTTTGAAGATCACGTGTGTTCAAGCCCCTATTACATGGGGGCTATGTATGTAAATTTTGTGGATTATTGTAGGCCTATGTTTACCTAAATTTTAAAATTTTATTCATTTCATGTGTCCTACCTTTCATAATAATTTTTTGTTGGACTAATTATTTGTAGGCTATCTTCATTATAAATACAACATACGAGCATTCTATAAAATTTATATATGAACATTTGACAGGGAATTATCAGAGTAGGGCCTTAACTTGTCCATGCTTTCAAGCAGAATATGAGTTACAGCAATGGAATTATTTTTCGTTGTTGGTGCTCTAAAATCCAGTGTGTTGTTGTACTGATGTCAATCGTCCAAATAATGCAGGGAAAGGTGGAAAGCACGACAAGATTCAATACACTGCATGCAGTAGAGGCCACTGAGAGAATAAAATAACACACATAGAATTATGCATATATACTGTGCATATAGAAAATTGCAAGGGTACTAGAAAAACAAGCATTCAACATGAATCCATACCAAAAAAATGTTCAATTATGAGGTTTATTGTAATGATAATGTGTATTGAAGAGTTTAGGATTGTGTTCACAAACACAATACATGTCATTCACAAGGTGTACAAACATACAAGTGTCCATTTAGAAATGTCTAGGGTTTAATGTTCAAAATTGTATAGCTAAAAGTTTAAAGTGTTTCTATACAAAACCATATATTATCACAAAAATAAGTTCAAGAAACACAAAACCCTATGATTGCATCACAGTGAATGCGTACAACTAACGTTGTAAACTTATATAATATAATAAAACAATTGATATCAATGACATTCAAAGATGTGGATTATATACAATCAATTGTGCACAAACACTCGCAATGTGCCAGTAATTCAAGGTTTACGGTTGAATTACCTCAAGTACGGTGTGCCGGTCTCATCCATACACCGGGAGACTTGGATAGCCCGTCTCCGACATGTGTTGTGGTTTCCTTCATCCAACCTTCACGAAGAATTGCTCGAAGATGATGCAGCTCTCCTACGCTTAGGTCGTGGAACGAGCTTGTGAAGAAGTATTCCGGGAGTGGGGAGTCAAGCTTCCAATCCTTGGTGAAGACCTCCATGTTGATGTCAAACCCATGAAGCGCATACGACATCTTCTACGCTAGAGATAACCTCCCTGCGACTAGCCCCACGTTGTGAGATGCCAGCTAGAGCGTTGCGAGCTGCACCGTGTAGACAACGTTTTCCCGGGTCTTCGTCAAGACACTCCCCAAAGCCGCCAACAACTTCAATAAAGTGCCTGGTTCATGTGACGATGCTCATAACAAATCCAAGGACATTTAGAATTGCAACAAAATTCAAGGACATACAGTATATGCACATGAAGGATAGAGGGGACATTGGATCCCATTCTGACCAACCTAGTTTACTTCTAAAAAAATTGAAATCTTTTTTTTTTTTTGGCAAGCCTATTATAGATATAAAATACAACTAAATTTAGTATATTCACCTACCCTTCATTATTTATAATGATTCAAATACCCATTTTGGTGATGCTAATTTACTTTGAAGCCCTTTCTAAATTTTAGGACCAAGGCAATTATAATACCCCTTCATTTGATCGCACACTAACTGAAAAGGGGGGGTGTGCTTCCCCCGGGTGTATAATGCAAAACCTAGTAATCATAAACAAAGTTGTTGAAAACTTTTCATTCCTCTAATGATATTCATAAGCATATGAGTATGCAATATAAGTCATAAAAGCTAATGCAATTATTGTTTCTAAGTCTACCATCAAATGATCAATATGATCGTATGTCTGCTTGTTGTTGGTTTGTTTTTAATACCAACGGAAGTCAATCCACGTGTTTGATGGGTGGTCCATCAAGTCAATTGGATCCCTCACTCCACCCAAGGACTATCAAACTTTTGAAGCATCTTGTAAACCCTCCCAACAAATCAATTCCTTAATTGGAGTTGGATTTCATTCTCTACCTTGTTCTTTTGTAATTTTAGCTTTAGGTGTGTTTAAAAAACACACATCATAATCACAACCAAGATTTAATATCTAAGTATCATGGTTTGCAGCAATAAGGAGTTTAGTTTTCATATATAAATTGCCAGCCTTAATCTAAGTCCAATGGTCTTTTAATAAGGTTGGATGGCCATTCAATTGACTAACAAATGTACACCCTAACCTCCGTAATGTCACCCTCTATAATGTCACTCCCTCTCTTATATCCTGAAACCCTAGGATGTGGATGTGCTAAGTTTAAATCTCCCTCCTTGTTGTCACATTTCCCTCTCATATATCATGGGATTTGACATTAAAATAATCCACCAAAGAATTTGAGCTACACGCTGGCACGTATCATGTTGTCAACAATGTCATTATTGCAATGTTGACTTTGTGTTATTCCATAATGTCACATGCTACACCAATTCTCTGTTATTATGCATCCATGTTGACAATGTAAACCTCCTAAATATCATATGCACTTTGGTTGTTGTAGACATGATATTATGGAGGTTAGAGTGTACTTTTGAAAATTCTAGAATCTCCTACCTATATATAAGCCGCAATGAACTTCACTTAAAAAAAAACTTATGCCTTAAAGTCTAGTGACATAACAATACAAGTACAAATGTTGTAAATGTTTTAAAGGTTCCCCATACATGTACATAACTACGAGTATTAATTTGTGTAGCAATTGTATTCGTAATACGGCAAAGTTCAGATTAACACCCCTTTTGTGCACTCACATATAGTCATATGTGTTTAGCATAGTGCACCCCCTGGGGAAATACTCACTCTACTTTAACAATTCAGATGACTACCTTAATGTTGCACATTCTTCTAGTACTTGTCTGCTTGGACTAGGATGTGATTGTGGGGTTTACGTCCTGCAATCCCCGACAACAACTACATCAAAGGGTTTGGGTAGAAGGAGGACTAAGGGTACCACTTCAAGGCCTGGTAGACCGACCCCCATAAGTAATGGTGGGGATGAAGGATGTTGGTGGTTGGGTCGGGTTCAACAAATTCAAATGCAGGTTGGTACAAATTGGGGGTTATCATGGAACCTCTTATACTGATGAACAAACCTAATGTTGTAGCAAGGAGTGCTAGCGTCAACTTTATCATAATGGTCTTATTAAACCAATTCAGCAAATCTATTCGGAATCTAAAATTTAAATATGGATCCAGTGATACGAATTGGGTGGATGTGGATTCCATTATTTCCACTTGGATATTTATATACAAGCCATCAACCAAATTATATTGGCTGGATCATAGGGATGGTGAATCATGGGATGGGTGTGTGCTATCAAAAGGGAGGTAGCTTTAAGTTAGAATCCCCTATTATGTGATATATTGGTTGCATGATTAGGGATGGATTGGGGGTTGTACTCAACCCAAGGATTCCATGAGGATTGCTAATGTTGGGCAACTTGGGCCTAAGGCCTTGAATTGATGGATGGGCCATAAACTAAGAGATCTTGGTGATTTCTTAGTGAGTGCTACCTGATTAGAGCCTAGGGCTGTTGATTTAGCAAAGGCTAAACTAATCCAACCTAGATGTCCATGGTCTTACATGGATTCACCAAAACCCTTGTGCACTCACCTACTCACAACCATCACAAAATCTTGGTTATCCTCTCCACTTGCAGTCCCCCAGTTGTACAGGTTTGTGGAGCAAAATCCTTTCCTTTTGCTAGTCTTTATTTTTCTGCCATCGTTTTTGCTTTACTTACTTGTAATGGTTTTGGTTGTGTTGGAATTGCTTTTGTTGGAATCGCCACAGATGGTAGTAATCACTTTGGTTGTCTTGGAGTCGTTTTTGATGATAGGAATCACTTCGGTTGTCTTGCAAATGCTTTTGTTAGAATTGCTTCAGATGGTACTGACTTGTGAGGCAATGGGCAAGGGGTTAGCATTGTATTTTATCAAGAGTTGGGGAGGATGGCAAATCTAGTCTTTTATTTTTTGCCATAGAATCTAGTGCTAGAGCATGTGGTGTTGCAGATGCTGAGATGGGCGCAAGGATCGGAGCTAATGACCAGAACATCCAATAAATAAATGAAATGCAATTGACTTGGAATTGTTTTTTAGTGTCCGGGAAGCCAAAAGGCGAATAGGACCCTTGAAGAAATTGTGCTCCCTAAATCCTGCATGGAAGGAGAAGGTAGATTCTTTTGTCCAATGGGCAACATTGCATTTGGCTAAAGCTGATTTGAAGAGGGTAGGGGATGGGAATAAGACTTGCGGGTCCTCAAAGGGTGGGTATGTGTGACAATGTCCATTATTTTACACAAAGCGGGCCATTGGCAACCCATTTGTCTCCCAACAGTTGTTATGGTGCATGAGGGATTTGTCAAACTTGAAAAAAATGGGAAAGAAGGTCAAGGACCAAGCAACGTAGGCAAAAGAGTGTCATGAGAGCCGAGGAGGGACTACTTCCAAAGGATCAAGCACACACCCTTCAATTAAGTTCCACAACCCTAATAATGTCAGGGAAATTTGAGTGGTACACTACTATGTCCCACATGACCTCGTGCTTCCTGATGAAATTTTAAATTGAGAGTAAGCATCAATTACACATGTTGGATTGAAGGTAGACATGCCTAATTCCCAACATAGCAAAAATGTGGACACCTATATTTGAGTGGTTTGTGGATAGGTGTGGATCTAAGAAGAGACACCAAAGAAAGACATGTGTGTAAAAGAGATCGGGCTATGTGATCAAAATATGCTAACCATTCTAGACTCAATAGCCAAGATAATGGGGTGGACGTACATAACTATTTAATCTTCACTTTCATAATGAATAAGATACACTCCAACCTCCCTAATATCATGCCTACGGCAACCACAGTGCACATGATATTAACTTCACTATATTCGTTAATTTGAGACTTTCTCTTGTCTCAAATTAATATATGGACCACAACAACATGGTCTAATGTTTGGGTCGTCCTACCCAAACCATCTTGATATGAGTTCTTAATTGGGTTCTTGATATGAACATCGGCTTCAAAGTATTTGCATCTTACAACATTCTCCAAAATCTGTGTGATTTTATCCATGTTCTTATATTTGTAACTGTCTCAAAATGCCGAAAAAGTCCCAAATTAACGAATATAGCCATATGTAGTGTTAACATGGATGCATGATAATAGAAAATTAGTGTAACATGTGACATTATGGAATAACACAAAGTCAACATTACAATGATGACTACGCGTGTGGTTTATTTTAACATCAAAACCCGTGATATATGGGAGGGACATGTGACAACAAGGAAGGAGATTTAACCTAAGTATATCCGTTCCCTAGGGTTTCGGGATATAAGAGAAGGAGTGACATTAAGGAGGGTGATAATACGGAGGTTAGGGTGTATCCATATGAGCGCTGAAGATCATGAGGCAAATGGCTACAGGCGCAATTTGGATTTGCTAATGATCTCACACTACTTGCGTGCGTTTTTATCCTATGAGAACGGCAACCATGCAAAGAGTAAAGCATCCAAACAACGCACGCCTACTTGAGTAACATCAGAACCTTCAAATGGGATCACAATCGTATCAGCAGCCATCAGGCTTGCAGTTCAGACTAACTTCCGCAGGTGAGTAACCGAGCTCATTAATGACTTGACCTGAATTTAAAGCATCCACCTAACCCACTTTATCATGACTGAAACTCAAATCCAAAGATTCTATGTCTTAAAATGGAGATCAGGATAAGCACAATATTATAATCTCATATTGTCAGTGCGCTATGTACACAGTGAGCTGGAAGTTGACTGGAGCACCATTCCAATTTACCGGTTGATAAAGTCTTCTCTGCAAAAACAACTGCATCAGGTCCTAGTATGGTACCACTACTGCCCTCTATTCAACCCAAGCATGACGCGATTAATCAGTATTATAAAAATGCCATTAACAAATAGATCACGAGTCCAATCTATGCTCATTGCACCCTTTTATGTTCATGTTTGTGTGTGTGTGTGTGAGAGAGAGAGAGGTTGTGAGAGAGGGAGAGATTTGTTGGACTCACGAGAGTGAAGCTAAGACGGTTCTTAACTTCATGCAACTCAAATCCAGGCATGAATTCTTTGACGATGACATCTGCAGGAGTTGTTTTAGTTGCAGGCCAATGCCGCAGAATCTCCTGGAATAAAAGAATTAGGTGTATGAACCTGGATGCCTGTCTGAGGAAATTAGTCACAGTTGTGCCAACAAGTACTAGCTACAAACGTTCTACAACATCTGCGAGAGTTAGAACTCATGTGAGAGTTGAGAACCTATTAATTCTTTCATTCTAACTTATGTGGTTGTGTTTACTGAGGTTTTACAATAGTACCCACAATATTATTGCAAGGGAATTTCAACCAGATGAATAATGTTCATGGAGTTACTGTCATGCATCATGATCAAGATTCATGAAATTGTAATAACAGATATTAATCACCGTCCAATTGATCAGAGTTATTTTTTTTTGGGGGGGGGGGCGGGGGGGTAAGCTGCAGGAAGCTGATGACTAATATATTCTCCCCATGAGAATCATGTGTTTAATTTGAAAAATGATGATCAAGTGGAATCACTTATCGTGTGGAATCTGTGCAGACTACTGGAATAACAATGTCTGAAATAGAGCCCATGGATTCTCCTAAAGCCATCTTGAAGGAGGTTGTCCAACACTGTCTTAACAAGGAGGTGAGTCAGTGGAATAGTCCACTCTCAACAATTGAAATTTTCCATCCACTATTGATTAAATCTCAACTTCTGTAACAAGTTGTTATTGTCGCCACTGCTGCATCTGTAACGACCTTTGATTCCTTTCAATGATTCATATGTTCTGAATTTTCTAACAATTCTGAGCTGCTCATTGACAGTGCGATGTGATGAGGAACAGAGTGCTAGACCAAATAGCGAAGGTATGTATAATGACTTCTAAGGCTTAAATAATTCAATTCGAATCACCTCGTTCATTTGTGATGCCCAGTGAACTAGATCACCTGAAAATCACTTGAATTGCCCTAACTACCTGGCAAAATGTCTTAATAGCCAGGCTTGTCAAAAGATTATTGATCTCGAACATTGTTTTGATTGAATAAATGACGTGGGGTTCATTCCCTTGTAAAGATAGGAACCACATGAGATAAAAGGGTATCTTCAAAGGGGACTATGAACCAATGCGCATTTTCATGAGTGAATTTTCAGATTTGATGAAAATACATCTAAAATACTTTCAAGATGAATTTCAAACACCTAAATTTCTCTAGAGCTTTTATTATTTTTTCTTCGAAACATTTTTTTAATCGCATCTCATTTTCTAGTGGAATGTTGTTTATCCTCCGGGATAAATGCTTGTTTGTTGTACAGGGTCTTGCGGCACTCTGTTGGGTTACAATAGGAGTGGTAGTTGAGTCAAATGGTCCACAATGGTTACCAAGAAGTGCATATACAAACATCATAATTCAAAAGGAAGATCTCGAACATCTGCGGAAGTTGCTCCAGATTACATCATTGCCTTTGGGTAATTTGGAAGTTGACATGGAATTTAATCGCCTCATCATCACTCTACAGGTAGTTCTGACTTGAAACTTTCGATTAACTTGACGTGTAATATCGTCAAGATTATGAGCCTCTTTTAAGTTCTGAATAATTTCGAAGGTTTCCATTTTGAGATTGGGAGATTAGGTAGCTGTGGGAGACCCCATTTAGCATTTGACAGCTTCGGAAGTTCGGATCATTACTAGAATCTAGTGGATTTAATGTCACATTCATTGGTTAATTTTATGACATTCTTAGTTTCCACTGAGAGAAAGTGTCATATTTGTGACATTATTGTGCTCAATAAGCTGATATTAACGTAGTCAAAATGCATCAGTGGATGTTCACAAATGAGAGTCCCAAGCTTGATGAGATGACATTTATCACAGAATTGAAATTGACTTCACTGTAAATAAGAACATTAGGTTAGTGGGCCTAAAACGGACACTTTTAGTTTTGCACCCACTTCTTCTAGTTTCCTAAACATGAGATTAGAAGAGATGGTTAGAAAATTCAAATCGAGGCCAAAGCTATTTTCCTTATAAATTGTAATGTTTCATATGATTATCTTGTTCATTGTGAAGGTGAAGATTCTCTTTCTTCTTTATAATATCAATCATGTAGACCTCCCCCAATTATGACGACTATTGAATCTAGAAATAGTGAACAAATAATGGATATCATGTAGTCCAATCTCATTTGAACATGTCTTTATGGTGTTTGTACTAAGATCCAAATATAACCACAAACCACTCAAATATGTAAGAAAATTATAGTAGAGGTGCGTATTCCTAATCAAGACCCCATTGGTAATCTATTGGGTATCAGAATTTTGATTAGGCCGGAACCAATAGTGCCATGACACATGTCTTGGTTTTGAGTGCTAAAGTGAGGAGGAATGAGTTGTTATAACAGACTCTAGACATTGGTAATATGTTCGGGCCAACTTTTGGCTTCAAAAAATTCACAATAATTTCAATTTAAAGAATAAAATTACCAAAAAAAAATTACAATCCTCCTAATTTCTATCTTCCTACATAGGAAAATTTACATAGCTTTGTACTTCTCCAAATTTGACGCAAAATCTCTTTAGTGATCAGTTATGGGCACCTAGATCCACTTACCTTACGGTTGATCACACCAATGCACATAGCATTCTTCAATGATACAATGTTGTTTGCTTTCCATTGAAGACATGGCCTAACCTAGTGGAAATCTAGTCTAAGTGGGGTCTCTGTTCCCGAGTATCCAACCTTTGAGTAATAATAATTTCCAACAAATATAATTTGTTCTCCAATCCAAACAGATATTTATTTGAGTTTCGGATTGAGTACAAACACTAAGTTCTGGATGCTTTCTGAATCTGAAAAGTATTCAGACTCATTGAATATTCCTTAGCCACTGAAGAATGTTATGCAATGATGTTCATATTGTGGTGTATATAAAAAAGGAAGCAAACACTTACAGGATTTGAGATTCACGAGTTACCTATGTTTGTGTAGGATGCTGATGCCCAAGGAAGAAGTCCAAGACTAACATGTGTTGAACTATCACAAGTATTTGAGTACCTCGGCTCAAACTTATGTCACTGCTTAAGTCCACTGGCTTTGTGCTTCCCTGAGGTGTCGATCCATCCCTCTCCACCTTGCAAATGAAATGCCTTTTGTGTCATAAGTAACAAGTAAGGTGAGTGTGCCTAAAGTGGCCACTTCCAGCATTCCAACAATATGTAGGGGTTTGACAATCCAAAAAAACTTACATGAACACATTAGCAAATATAAATGAGGAACATGAGTTGGTCTTGTTATTTTTCAAATGAAAGTGAATATCTTATGAATTCTTGAAATGATGCTCCTAGATTTTCTTAAATGGTTTTCCTTCAAATATGTACATTTCAGACTTGAATATGTACTTATATGCTAGAAACCATTTAAGATCATAGACCACCCAGGAATACGTACCTTATTCAATGATAAAATACTTTGATTTGATGACATGATGAATTTTTGTGTGCAGCTTTCACTTTGGGCTAAGCAGCGCGCATTACTGGTCCCAGGAGAGCTTGCACAAAAAGTGACATTTTGCTTAATCAGCCGGCAGATCCACTGAAATTAGTAATATTATCCACCATAGCAGCGTTGATCAAGTAAAGAAACCAAGAGCCTATTATTCCCAAGGTAGATGGGTCTAAAAAGGTTACTTTTTCCAACTGGCCCACTTCTCCTAGGATATGAAACACGTGATTAGTACTAGATGGTTAGCAAATCCAAATCGAGGCAGTAGCCACTTTTCTCATCATTGTTGGAGCCCATATGATTATCTTTTTCGCTATCAAAGTGAAGATTCTCGTGCTCATTAAATGGTCATATAGGTCCCCCCCCTCCCCAATTATGTTGACTATTGAACGTAGATATGATCACAGTGAGAAGTCCCTCATTCATGATGACACTAGAGGTTGGTGTCATCTCTCTCTCACCCGGAATGGGTATCCTATTTTGAGCATGCCCTTAATCTCTTTTAAACACATGTCTTTTTGGTATCTATTCTTGGCGTCACACCAAACCACATACCACTCCATTATAGGTGTCTTTATAAGAAAAGCAACTGAATAAGGGTTGTCTACCTTACCAAACCAAGATTTTTGAAAATATGCAATCACATTGTGTGTTTCATCCCAAGCATTCATGAATCTTAGTCTAGAGTTCTAAGGCAAGTCTTTCAACACCGCATGATACCAAATCTGATTGTTGGATCATGGAGTTTGGAGATCGCATCCTACTAGCTTTTCTGAATGAGGCAAATACCTAACAAGAAATTTGTGGTCAAAGTTCATATGCACCTAGGATCTCTAGTCAAAGTGCATATTCCAATTATTTGTAAAGGGTTCCATTTAGAGGTTCACATTTGCTTAGATTGAAACTTTTGGGTACCTATTTGGGTGTCATACGGCATCTAAAAGAAAAATCTACCACATTCAAACAGGCATGTCTTGTCTTTGAAACTTTGCTTATGAATCACCTACCAGATATATGGATGTAGTTTCATAGTTACAAAATAAGACTCCATTGGGACTTTGTTCCTTCTTCAATTGGAGGTTGCTCTAACGTGGTTATGGTCATTCAATAAATGTTGGCAACAAGTTTCATGAATGGAAATGGACGTGTGTGCAACTATGCTTAAAATGGTACAATCACTTTTATCTACATACTATCAGATGTAACCAATTTATGTGTACTTAAACTCCTATAACCTAAAACTAGCTACATATTAAGACAAGTGACCACTTAAAGGCACACATACCTTGCTCCATAAGCCATTTGCTAAGTTGCTGTTAATAGAAATATGCATACAAATGCCAACTTCGTGGAAAAGTTACAAAGCAATCCAGGAGTGTCTCCATGTACTGCATCTGCACTCTTTTAACTTTAAGGTATGAAAGCCTTAGTCACATTAGTCTATGCAAACACTTAAATTTAACTGTTATTTGGCAAGGCTTGTAGTTAAGATTGGACACCAAAAAGACACTTGTTACAATGAGACTGGAGTATGTCTCATCCTCCACGGAAAAACTAAACTGGTTAAAAATAGCCATGCGTCCAAAAGGGTGTCAAGAATGCAGTAAAACAATAAAACTCGATTTCTAGCAAAAAGAAATAGTAAACTAGCTAAACATAGTCACGCATCCAAAAGGGTGTCAAGAATGTAGCAAACAATAAAACTCGATTTTTAGCAAAGGCAACCCAGCTTCTATTTTTAACCAGTTTAGTTTTTCCGTGGAGGGTGAGATGTGCTCAAAATAGGGACACCGTTCCAAGTTCAATAGTTAACACTATTTGGAGGACCTCTGATCACTTGAAGATAAAGACAAATTCTCACTTTGACCTCAAATTTTTCATCTCAACTACGAATTTTGACTCTAGGACTGACAATCTTCATGATATACAATTGCTAACTGGATGACACAATTCGCGATCCCATCCAAACAGCCAAAAGAGTATGTGGAGTTCACAGTGCCTGTTATAGGCCCACATAACCTTACAGTCCAATACCCTCATCAACGACTAGTGCTTATTGTCCAAGTGTACACAATTTCTGAAAACTTGTTGCTGACGTGCTGACCAAAGAATTTCAAGCTACTAGCCTGGCCCATAGAAATTCTAGTAGACTGAATTGGCAAATTCAATCTCACATCAAAACCTTGATAATCTGTCTTGACAAGCAACACAAATAGGTGGGCCCACCGCACTATCTTTTAACTACTAATTAACTACAGGTCCTATTTGTTGGCATATAATCAGCTCAAAATTTCATGACCTATGTCTAGCTTTTGTGGTGAAAGTAACGCTCATTAAAAATGAAAACGAAGTGGAAACGTACTTCAAGAAACCTTAATGCTCTCAAATAAAGCCTACCACAATTATATTGGTGTCTAAGAATGTCTACTTCAGTCTCCATTGGATCATCACAACGCCTGCACAGCACGCAATCCAAGTGTTTAGCAGTAGATCCTGCACTGTGACATTGATATTGAATCCAATGCTCCCCAACAGAATATTGTTGTATACCAGATACTTTAATACTAAGCATGAAGAATATACCTGCAAGAATGTGATAATGCCCCCAAATTTGTGAGCACTCTTTTGCAGAAGAGTTGCTCTGCCTACAAAATTTTCTTGCAACCTGTGTATTGAGAACCAGATTAGCAAGCTCTCTAAGGATTGTCAACCCTTCCATCAGTTTCAAATCGTTTATGTAATACAACATGTCAATCTTTCCTTCTCTTCACATCCTTGGAGCCTTTTGACACTTCTTTCTTTCCCGTGCCATTCGCTGATTGAAACCGTGGCTTCTTCTTGAAGACTTGCGATGTACCAATAGGTTTTGGCTTTCGCACACCTTTTTCTGCTTTTTGAGGTTGTTGCTTCTTTAAACCGTCAGATTTACCGATGGGTTTTGGTTTTCGAGAAGATTTTGATTGCTGTGTCTTTTTGGGGTCATCAGATTGCAGTGAAACTTCACTGGGTTTAAAAGCTCTCTGTTTATGAACTTTCGGGAGATTCAGCATCCACGAAGGCACATCACATCCTGATGCAAAAATAACATGCGCAACAGAACGCAATAGAGGTACATCATCTTCCGTATAGAATGTTACTGCATGTCCGGACCTCCCTGCTCTTCCACTGCGGCCTGCCATCAAGGAGGGAAGCACTCAAAATAAATATTCAAACACGTGTAATCTTGAAAGTACTAAAGGACCACATATTTTAAATGAATTTTTTATGAGGCATTGAAGTTATCCTCTAACATGACTTTTGGAAGAAGATTGCTGTTTTGCATACAACACCTTCCATGATCTGTAAGTTTGCGGTGCATGCTTGGAGTTAGTGTGGAGGGTTGAACAAAGAACATTCTATATCACTACATTAACAGTCAAACTCGTTTTGGCATGCCAAGAGGTGCTAAAATGAATTTGGCCCTCAATGAACCAAAATAGGTTGCTATTTGTTCAAATTCAAACACTCCCTTCAAGCATGCACCACACATGGAAAGAAATTATTGATATTGTACGTAAATCAACCAATAGAAATTCATAGGGGATCAACTCCCGACAAAAAGGACAACTCCACTAGCATCCTACTACTGTTTCCTTCTAAAGAATAGGGACTAGCATTCTGCAAATTACCAACATGGACTGAATATCAAATGATATTTTGCATTCACCATGATCTTCACTGTTAGAAAGGGAAGAGGTGTCTTCAAAAAAGGAATGATTCAATTACCAACACGATGTATGTAGGAAGAAATTGTAGGGGGGAAATCATAGTTGATGACGCAGTTCAGGCCTTTGAAATCCATGCCTCTCCCCATCAAGTCTGTGGCAATAAGCACCCAGGTCTTCCCCTCCCGGAACTTCTCGACAGCAGCATCTCTCTGAAATTTTCCAAGTCCTATTGATTTCAAATGCCCATCATATAGCCTCCACCTCATGTATGTGAAGGATATATTTGTAAGGACACACAAAAACCCTTAGCTCTGAGATTGATACCTCTCCACCCCTACAACCTAGGGTTCATCATCAATCAAAAATAATCTTGCAAAAAGTCTAACTGGACCAAACACAGTCTGTACAACAGCCTGACTGAAACTTGTGTGCAAATTCAGTATCCTAGCTGGAACAACAACAAATTCACAGAATCGTAAAACAAAATCTCAATGTTTTTAAACCTGAGCTTGAGTGCGATCAGCATGAATGCTATCAACATTGACATCATCAAATGCCAACTCCTTATGTAGCTCCTTTGCTCGCTCCTTGCTTTTCACAAATACCAACACAGGAGGTTGCAAACTCTGCAATAACCAGGATAACAGAGTTATCAATGAAATTTGGGACCAAACTCCGGGTGAGTTGGCTACAAGGTGACTTTGAGAGAGTTTTGTGTAAAGTCACCCAAGTTTTGTCAAGGCTTAAAAAAACATGCTCAAAGAGTGCTGTCGGGGCTATTAAAAAACAGCTTTCTAATTTGTCACACTAGGATGGGTGGGCCAGGCTAACCTTGCATAGGCCGATCTGGGACTTAGGGTGGTGGATCCCATGTGCAGACACTATATTAGATCCTAAAGTTCTCTCAAAGTTTCTGGGATTGCAAGAGGAGGTCCAAGGGATTTTACCCAAGTTTCAAAATTAGGCTCCAATGCACAACAAGCTAATGAGCTCTTAAAAGAAAATTCTCTCAAAGATGGACCAAAATCCAAATTTCTTCCCTCTTTGAGTGACTTTACAGATAACTCTAATGTAGCACTAAAAGTTTGTTGGTTGCAAGTAGGGAGGGCCAAGAGAAGAACCTGTCATCTTTAGATGCTACAAATCTGATAGACAGAAGTAGCACACGTGTGTACTGGCATAGAAGCACCCTAATCTGATGTTGACAAACAAGAGAATCACAGGCAACTAACCTCATTAAAGATTTGGCGTAGTGCAAGAAGCTTTCCCTCCTCACTCCCAACAAACACCAATTTTTGGTTCACTGTTTGTGCTGCAGAATTTCTGGACCAAAGCAACATGCACAAGCTGCGTAAGTCATCAAACAAGGGAGCCAATATTAAAGGAAACCTTCTGAAACTCTTGGTTCTTAATCCCAAAGTGTCTAGGAGGCCCAATCTGGGCCTCTCCATGCACAAAAACGTGTATTTGAGCTACATATTTCCATTTTTAGCTAATTGTGTCAAAACTTACGCTATCTAAAATTTCACTCATTCTTTAAGTGGAGTCTGGAATTTTCACATTGGCTGAATACTTTAATGTTGTTCAAGATTTGGGTTCAACTACACAGCATGGGGGCACCGTTGATGTACATACATAGTTAGTATTTGGATCATAAATGGCACAGATGAGCATATTTTTATTTTCTTCTTGATTTAACATAGTGGTAGATATGGTTTCGTAACTTAACTAGATATGGTTTCAACACATGAATATAGGAACCAAAAAAATTGATTCTAAGACTTGGTGAGGCTTGTAGAAATTGTCTATATAGGTTGTTTATTGAGCCTCTTAGTCCTTCAAGGGTTCACCATATGAGTTTCTTAATAAGACAATGGTAGACCAGATCAAGTATACAGTTGCAAAGCTAGTCAATCCCAGAGTGTACTCAAATATGCAACTTTGACAAAAAAAAGTTGAGTCCCAGCAGTGGTATTGTAAGCACCTCTCCCCAATAGTGATGCGAACAGCATCATGCATGATTGAACGGGCAAGCTCCTCCACAGAATCTGGTAATGTGGCACTAAATAGGGCTCGAGTTATGGTAGGTTTGGTGCAGGCAGCAACGACAGAATCGATTTGCTCCACAAACCCCATCTCAAATAACTTATCTGATTCATCCAAAACTAAATACTCCACTCTGCATCCATATATAATTTCGATTTAAGACACAACATTCTCATCGCCCAAAGGTAAAGTCATAGAAAAAGCATAAAGGAAGACATATTACAATGTCAGCATATTCACATAGTAGTCTTTTTGAAAGAGTCATACATCACTAGCAGTTATACATCATGAGAAGCCTTCAAAAGTTTGACATGAAAATCATTTTATATAGCTGTCTTTTGCAAAAGTCGAGCGCCTCCCCTTCATTTTACCAAAAATGCATGTTTTGGTACCACTTGAACACTTCTTAAACATTATAAGTTGTCAAAAGTGGGACAAAACTCCCTACTAAACCATGAGTTTTTGAGACACTTATTTGGATAACTCTAATGACACTGCAACTTTGACAGAGTTCTTGTGACTTTTATTGAAGTAAGGATGCCATACTCGCTTAGGTTGATTTTTGACTCCTTCAGAAGAAAATCCAACCGCAACGGAGTGGAGACAAGAACATCACAGGGCACGTTCGAGAAGTCATTGCATGCAGCTAATGTCTTAGTCATCACCCTCACCCGAAACTTGGTACCAACCACAAGTTTTTTCAGCTCACGAGTTGTTTGCATGGCAAGCTCTCGAGTGGGGCACAAAACAACTGCACGGACTCCTCCTTTACTCGGCAACTGCACAAAAAAATTCCAATGTTAAATTGCTGGTTACATAGATTTTGCAATATCAAAGTAGATACAGCTAGGAACAACCATGCAACATTAAGACTAGCTTGCTTCCTGAAACCTGTAGTTTCTGCAAAACTATGCAGATTTACAGTGATATACAGCTGTTACCATCAAGTTTCAAATTTCCCAAAGACCCCCAAAAAAATGTTGATCGATTTTAACTCATTGAGACTTTTGGTCAGGAGCTGATCGTTTTGCACATAACACCTTCCATGCTCAGTAAGTTTTCAGTGCAGCTCACAGGTAGTGTGGAGATTTGAAACAAAGAACATTGTATATGCATTCATTGAGGGTCAAACTTAATTTTGCATGCCAAGAGTTGCCAGATTGAGTTTGGCCCTCAATGAACCAAAATAGGTTGCTCATTATTCAACTTCGAGCACTACCTCCAAGCTTGCACCACAAATGGAAGGAGATCTCAATTTTGTATGCAAAATAACCAATTGAAAATCATAGGGTACCAACCCCTCACGAAAAAGTCCCATTGAGTTAAAGGATAACTCTAATAAACCTCCAACTTGTGTACTGTAACTGCCCCTAACTAATGAAAACAAAACTAGGAAAATATTGACGGATACAATGAGGTCCACTGAAGGTTAAAAAAGAGGCGGCAGAAATAACCTTCAGTTTCATAAGGATTGGCAGTGCAAAGGCTAAAGTCTTCCCAGAGCCTGTGGGTGCACATGCAAAACACTCTCGTCCCTGCATTGCAATTCGCAGAGAGCATTCAGTTATGTACACCACTTATCTATGCAATAATGGATAATTTTAATTAGCAAGTGATGACCTTGGTAAACTTAGTACACCACAATTCATATGAACTGCCTGAGGCAACAGTTTCAGAAAAATAAATAAAAATCAACAAAAACAAAAGATCCAGAATGAAGAAACATTATTAAGCTGTCTCAATCTGGAAACAGACTAGAAGGCTACTAAGAACTAGTGCACATGCATCAGAACTTTGAGAACCTACAGCAAGCAAAGTGGTTATTGCTTGGCGTTGAATTGGTGTTGGTTCTGTATATCCAGCATCTGCAATGTTCTTCATCAAGTACTTTTTGCACCGATATCTGCCATCTGATGAAGGGAAAAAACATGCAAGATTGAATTGTGACAAGTTCAGAATTTACCAGCGGCCAAACACATAAGACCTGAAGTACCAATACTCTTTTAACAATAACAGTTCTTCCTTTCTACATGAATACCTTCAAAAGAAAATGGATGTGTACTCCACACTTGTGCCACATACTCAGTCGAAGGAAAATATAACTTATACACTAGCAGAAAATTGACTAATGTAGAAACTTCAACTACCCTCTTCAGTAATTGACATGCCAAGAAAACTTAAATTGATTTCCCATGATATTTCAAAAAGGGCAGGATACTGTGTTATCAATTGCTCAAATGAGAGAAGTGGGGCTGGAACATCTCGACCAGAGACATGAATCTGATATTTCTTCCTCCATGTGCCAATCACCTGCACCATATACAATCACATATGAAAGAGAAATCTACACCAAAAAAACCAGCACAAGATGATGAATCAGACTATCTAAATACAATATGTCCTACGCGCCAAACATTTGTTAGGCAGTACTTAAATTACAGGTGCCAGTTTGAGTCTAAAGTCAAAGGAACGGGATATTTCTCATCACCTAAGTGGATATGATAAGAATCTATGCTGCAAGAGTTCAGATAAATCTGAAAATTCACACAATATCCCAAGAAATATGCAAAGAGCAAATGCATACCTCTGCCTCCGGGAGCAGCCCCTTCACTTTCACCTTCGGTTCAAAATCCTCATTGGTAGTTTCAGGACTTTCATCAGTTAACTTTATGGATTTGAAAGGATTGAAAGATTTCTCTATCCCTGCATGTTGACAAAATTTATTAGATATGTAAACCAGTGAGAGATCTATTGAGTTTGGGTTAATGTTGCAATCACCAGTAGTAGTAAGGATCAAAGATGTACAACTCTCCAGATTCAAAGAGAAGTGCTTGATTCTGACTTTTAACTACAGATTGATCGTGATAGGTCCACGTTGGACTCCAGCAATTCAAAATTTCCAAAGAGATATACATTACGTTGTAAACTGCAACGAATATCACTATTATGCAATACCCATCTTTTAGCCACAAATGTGAATGAACAGTCTGCAAGCTGTTAACATAAATTAAGCCTTACATTGAGGCACACAGATTTTGTTGGTAAAAAGCCAAGTTTAGTTCCCCTTAGATGTACTCTAATCGAATGTTGGTCTACTCACACTTTAGGCACCTCGGTGAAATATTAGTTGAGGATACTCCTCAACGCCTTATTTCTTGCACAGTGGAACTGCTCATGAGTTATTTCACAACCTAATAACTTTATGATCTATTTCAGCAGAAAAGTTTTCCAAATTGAATAACCAATAATATCAATAGCAACTTAGAAAATTAAGTGCACACATTGATCTTCGAAATATGGTCCCAAAACCATAAGTAACATTATTGTCACCATGAGAAATCTTTCAAGAAATAGCCAAAATGGAAAACTTCCAACTATCTAATAGGTTAATAAAGACAAGAAATGTAGGTTTTTATTCATAAGCACATGTAGGATGTAAATGAGCCATAGGTTTGCAAAGGTCATGTAAAGCAACACAGAAACGTACCATTCTCTTGCTCCAGTTGTCTCTTCCTTTTTTTCCTGTGACCGTTACTCTCAACATTATTCTCCAACGTAACAGGTGCAGATATCACATTGGTCTTGCTACCATTAGTCTCATCCACACCAGGATTGACTTTCTTCGGCTGCAAGACATGTTGAAAAACTTGAGAAGCAAATTGCGGTGACAATGATGTGCGCATTTAAGACTATAAACGTATGATCTCGTATAAATTTATTATTGACGAAGAATTTCAAGCCCTAGGAAGAGTGAAGCAATTTCTATTCAAAATAAATCTGAAAACCCTGTAGAAACGTGGCCACAAGTACCTGAAATCGATTCAAGTCGGAAGTAAACCTTTTCTTGTCCAACCGCACACCCGCGAAAAGAAATGCCGGATCCATCTCCAACAGTCGGTTCACCAACAGCACACAATTCAGCTGCTCATTTTCTTCCTATAGAATGCCTCCAGCTTGGACTGCACCAAAATTATTCAGCGTCCCTAAGAGCCTCTCAACCCTTCCAATTCTTCAGCAACTCTTCCAACCTCGTCTGGAATGTAGTCGGATTCCTGAGACAAGAATGTTGGCGATTGAAATTTTGGAGGGCAAGCAAGTTCGGAAAGATGGACGTCTCCCCGACAAGCTCAAACAAAGGCTTCAACAAATGCCCCTTAAACCCTAAAACCCTAACCCCTGCAATACCCTGGGCACCTAAGCTCTGGGACTTTCAACACAACTCTCACCCAGTGGATTTCTATCTGAAACCGAAAAACGTTGGCTCTCAATTGCCTCCCAGAATTTGCATTTGTAACAATAGCGCAAATCTCTCTTGCTTTCAGAACTTGTGCAGAAATTCGCCGAATTCCAGGGACACGAGTATTCCTTAACCCTTTGTTACCTTGAACCCTGCGATACCCTACTCACCTAAACTCTGGACTTCCAAACCAGAAAATCCCTAAAGGATTTCATTTATAACCAAATTGTGCGTTCAGTTCATTGAGAGGAAAACCAGATAGAGGAAGTGCAAAATTCCAAAGACACAAATGTTCCTTGACCCCTTAAACCCTAAACCCTGGGACTTTCCCCAACGCTTAGGTTCCGTCTCAAACAGGAATTTGTATTCATTTCCACGTGCATTTTACAAGAACAGAAAACCGGGGATGTGTGAAAGTGGCGATCAATACACCCAGAACTCTTCACAGCCCCAAAGTACATAGTGTAGAATGAAATGAAACGTGGATTGAGCCCTTACCTCTCAATTGCCTCTCACAGTTTGCATCCCCAACGATGCTGCAAATCTTCCTTGCTTTCAAACCTTTCCAGAATGCACGTAAGTAGTCGAATTTGCGATGCACAGGCGAGTGCGCTTGAAATCTGGATGTCAAGCAAGTTCAGCAGCACGGGTGACAGTGTCGATGTAAACCTCCTTAAACCCTAAACCCTGACCATGGAGTCAACCTGGCTTCCCTTGAGCATGGGTTTTCTCATTATGCAATTGTAAGGTGGAACTTAGGATAGGTTCACACTTAGGGTCCAACACCAAAAGACACCAAATATTGAGCAATTCTATTGGTCGCACCCGAGGAGTTTACACTTGGGTCCAGGTCCAAGGTATGAGAAAATGATGTGGCATTAATGTGGCATCACTTTTATGTAAAATCTTGGTGGTTTTCACTCAAGAAAACACTCCTCTTGGTTTCAGATAACTAGAGTTATTTCCAAAGTCTTTGAGAAAACTCATGGTTTGGTAGGGAGTTTTGGTCCATTATTGATAATTTACAATGTTTAAGAAGTGTTAAAGTGTTGTTAGAACCCAAAAATTTGGTGAAACAAAAGGGAAGTGTTTGACCCTGGCTAAAAGATGGTTGTATAAAAAATCACTTTGGCCAACCAAACCAAAGCAGGCTCTTTGGAGTGACTTTGTTGAATTAACTTTTTGCGAGTGTTGGTTGGTTATACATGTTGTGCCCAATTATCAAATGTTTATGAATGATAAGTATTGCGGCCCTTGAAAATCAAATAACCAACCATTATAAGTATCCATTGCATATAATTTAATTCCAAATAAAGGATGCTAGTGCTAACCAAAATGTCAACTGTAGATGACATTTTAAGATCAAAATTTGATGTTTTCTACTACTTGAATCATATATCATATTCAATGGTACAAGATGGAGGATAGAGCCTTCAATCTTCCATCTTGTAACATTGAAATATGCATATTTCTAGAAAATATATGTAATAAAAGCAAGGTGCCATACACACAAGGCTTTGCCCATTGGATGAATTTATCTCAACAATAATCTTAAATCCAATAATTTTATTCCCTTCGACTTTATCTCAAATCTCTTGAAAGTGTATCAATTGAAGTGTTTCTCAAATCAACTGAAATTGTATCTCAAATCCGGAAGAAAAAAATGATTTTTTAAGTGAAATATGAACCAAATCTTAACATGAGGATTGTAACAAAAAAACCGTGAAACTATATCTCAAAAGGATTGCAAAGTGAAGTAAAGTGAGATTTTGGAATATATTGGAGATTGTATCAACATTGATTGATTGATTGAACTTTGTCAACCTTAAGAAAGAAGCAACTCTTGTCAAACATGTTTAGATCCACCGTAACAAAATTCTAAACCATTTCATAAGTTGAGGAAAGCAACTAAAAACATGTAGCTACATCTCTCAAGTATTGCCAAGTGGAGTCAAGGTTCATATGAATTACAAGAAATATCATACATAGTGCACATATTACAATACAAGAGTGCCTAGACGATACCTACATATATCATATTGGGGTTAAACATGCTTAAAACTTCTTAAATCCTTACCTAAAATTTCCTTTCCCATGGGCAGCTCATAGATACCAACTTTGTGTATTTATTCATATATTTAAAACTTTGAACTTTAATCAAGTCTTTGGTTATTTCAACCAACATTAAACTTCAAAAGGGAAATAGCCTATATGTACATCATCACATTCATAATGAGGTCTTTGATAATAAGCTACATATAGATACCTACATATATCATATTGGGGTTAAACATGCTTAAAACTTCTTAAACTCTTACCTCAAATTTCCTCTCCCATGGGCAGCTCACATATACCAACTTTGTGTATTTATTCATAGGTGTAATTTCTTTAAACTTTGAACTTTAATCAAGTCTTTGGTTATTTCAACCAACATTAAACTTCAAAAGGGAAATAGCCTATATGTACATCATCACACTCATAATGAGGTCTTTGACAATAAGCTAAGAGTAGTCTTCACGGAGTCTTCATTCCACGAATGAAAAGACCGGCCAACACTTTTAAGGTGAGGAGAAATGAAAACCTAGAATGCTTACCAATGATTGTAGGAAAGACACACATTGTGCTTTCATTTGATTTGCAACCGGTATGTCGCCTTCCCTATTGCTTCCTCCATCTCCATAGCTCCAAAAATGATCTCAAGCAAATCTTTACAAATCACAAATCACATTTTTAGAGCCCATGCACCCCATCAAACCTTTGCTCATATATTTGTCCTTCAATCTAATTTCAAAAACTTGAATTTGAGGGTTAAGGGTAGCTTCAAAAATGGATGCAATAAAAATTGGAACCACAAACAACAAGCGCATTGATGTACAACTTCAACTTGGAAGAAACTCAAGTTGGAAGAAACCTCATCTATAGCTCCCCCTATGCATTTGGGAGTTAACTTAGGTTTTAGATAGCTCTATCTAGTTTCTCACATGAATTTCTACCTATCTAAAGTTAAGTTAGTTCCATCCACATTAGTTATACAATTTCCACATTCATATGCATACATTTATTCAAAGAACAAATTTATGGGCGAGAAAAAAGAAGCAAACTGAGATTTGTGCTCTACATAACATTATTACTGTACTTGGACATCAGGGTCAACATCTCATGCCGAATAATTAATTAAAGTGGAGAAAGTGGGTTAGGCATGGTAAAAATAAATTAATAAAAATTTCAACAATTTCAAAAAATATTTGTAAAAGATTCAACGCTTTAATACACAACAATGAAAGATTTTTTTTTCACCCTTTTGTGGCGGCCTTGGTGTGTTTAACCTAATTGAATGCCCTAATCTCAATTAGTGGTCCTTTGTATGTGTTACTTTTGGATCCTAAAACGCCACTGCAACCTTTGGGTTTGCCATGATTTTGGCCACAAGCTCTTTAGGGGTTAATTCAATTTGCTCTGCAAACAACAGAAAATTCGGGCTCATAATGTCCGGTTTCTAAAAAAAAATTATTTTTGCACAAACTAGTTATGATGCTACGGTATGCAATATTTTGGGATTTTACTACATGAAGTTGGCTCAATTTTGTAATATTCGGCATGCTCTTCAATGAATAACTTTTCTTTTCAACTCTCTTCTCCAATAATTTCCGATTTTTTTCAACTTCTATTTTTTTATTTAATTTTTGCCGACCTTGACGGCCGAGTACGGTAGGCATTATTCGGGGCTCACATGAACGAACTCACACTGCTTAATAATGTTATGTAGAGCACAGCCAATATATTTATATTAAAAAACTATTTTTGAATTATTTTCTATTTTAAAATTTAATAAAAAACACACTACGTCCAGGTAAATGTCCCTTGGTCACGGCCCTTGGTCACGTGTGAACACGCCGGGTCACCCTACGAAACAAGGGGCGACGGGGGTCTCACAGATAGAGCGCTACTGATGCATTCCCATGGCTCTTCTACCGAAAACAGAGTTCCAAATATCTCCTCCGAAAGATCTTGAGCAATTTATCAGTACTTAGCGACGAGCATCAATCACCGTTGCGTATTATCGGATTGGGAGAAGCGAGCGGATCAATAAAGTTAGCAGCTACGACTGTATAATTCGTAGCATTCTGGCAATTGATAAAAGAGACGGTTAACTACATCATTCACATCATCGGTGCTTGAAGAAGGAGCTTTTGGGGCAGGCAACTTCCTTAGTTTTTCGGCTACTGATATTGCAGCCAAAGGAAACCATCTCAATCTCCGTGCACTTGCAGAATCGGATTCGGAGTTTGTGAAATTGAGCATTCGTGTGGTTGATGAAGAAGGGGTTAAGTGTAACACCATACATTTTTTTGAGAACGAGTTTCGGAGCAGTCCTGGGTCATTGGGGTGTTAGGGTTACTTGCCGGATTGGGTAGCGAGGAGGGTATTTTTCTCTGTGGCGATGGAGAACGGTAACGACAGGCCGCTGTCTGCCATAGCGAAGGCGTTCAAGGAGCTGGAGGGCGAGCTGAACCAAGGGGAAGGTGCAGTATTGAAGGTGGCGCCATTCGCTCATGCATGCTCTCTCATTTCCATCCTCTTTGGGTGCCTCGGGATTGCTTTCAAGTTCGCTGAAAAGGACTATGTTGGCAAGGTACGTAATTCGGGCTGCTATTGAGTGCGTGGCGTGCATACGAGAATAGTCTGTTTCTGTGCTGCTTCCATCACACATGAACATAGTTGTGTCTGTAATCAGGCTATTGCAACTATGTGTGTCCATTTGAAAGTGTACAGTTAGAATTTGGTAACATTGGCTTTTAGGAACTTAAGCAAAATGGGCATGGCTCGTATATGATTGTCAGCTGAAGTTAGGTTTTAGTCATTCAGAATCTGTACATTCTATACCTGGTATATATGCACTTTCCATCACACATGGACAGAGCTGTGTCTGGAATCAGGAAGTTGCAATTATGTCTATCCATTTGAGATTGTGCAATGGGAATTTGGTAACATTGTCTTTAGGACTCCAAGCAAAATGGGCATGGCTTATACATAGTTGTTAGCTAAAGTCTTGGTTTTAGCAATTAAAAATCTTTACTTTCTACACCTGGTATATATGCACTTTCCATCACACATGAACAGAGCTTTGTCTGAAATCAGGCAGTTGCAACTCTGTGTGTCCATTTGAGAGTGTGCAATTGGAATTTGGCAACATTGTTTTTTAGGACTTAAAGCAAAATGGGCATGGTTCATATATAATTGTTGCCCGAAGTTTAGGTTTCAGCTATGCAGAATCTTACTTCCTATACCTTGACATATATCTGGTACCCTACAGTTACAGCTGGTTTTAGTATCACGTTAAACTTGAGAAGCTTATGTACTAACTGATGTGCTACTTTTCTTTTATTGCAATGAAGGAATAAGACATGGAAAACAATACCATAACTTATGAAAGAGAGTGTCATGGTTTGCAGGTTAATGATCTGTCTGGAGCATCTAAAGAATTTGACACTTTACCAGCGATGGTAGACAAGGATATCAGGGATGATAAGGTTCGAGCAGGCGGCAGCCATACACGCAACCTGCTTCGTGTGCTACGAGGACTCAATATGGTTAGGATCCTTTTTCAGCAGATTCTTGTTACTGAGTAAGCTTTCTTTTCTCTAATCTTTACCTCCGCGATTTGTTTAATGTAAGATTGTGAGAAACATTACTTCGTTTCAAGTCTTAACATCTATATATATTTTCTATAGCAACATAACAATGTTGAATGATCAGCATATGACTAAACCTAGGGTTACCTTCTACAGAACTGGTGTTTTATGCTTTGAAGTGGCTGTGTTGGATTTCATTTTCCACTGTGAATTGTAGGTTGTTGATCAATCAAGAGCCATGCAGGAAGTTGTCAATAGCTTGTGACGCTCAAGTGGACTGCATTAACATTGCAAATTCTTTCTTTTTGTTGTTGTCACATTTTTACTAAGGAGAGTTTTCCATGGTGGCACGGTCTGTGCACAGAGGGAATTCCCTAAAGGAACCAGCATCCAAGGCATATGAACAAGTATTTGCACCCCACCATAGCTGGACGATCCGTAAAGCAGTTGGTGCAGGCATGTTTTTGCTACCTTCAAAGTCCCAATTTCTTCAGAAACTCCATGAGGAAGGTGAGTTCAAGAGTATGATATTAATTTCAGCATGATTATACATATATCACATTTCCTACAACATGATTTGGGACCTACTTTTATGTCACTTTGTAGAAGAGTGTCTGTGTACCCAGGTGGAGATGTTTTCTGAATGAAGAATCTTGGTAGGCACAGAAGTTTAAGTATTCCTGCAATCTGTTTTTGAAAAGTTTCAATTGGGTGTGGTGGAACTCATAATGTGTTTGCTTACATTTTTGAACAGAGGGTACTGCACGTGCACACATTGAAGGCTACGTCAAATCTTCAGGCCCAGTGGTGGACTATGTTACTGACATGTTCATCAAGAAAGATCTTGGAGTAGATTGGTAAACAAACGAGGTCCCAAGTATTTGTTCAGTACTCGAATCATTGATTCGAATCTAGCGTGGTTTCTACTTTCCGCAAACCCCTCGGGCAATATTGAAGTCACTTTAACCAAAAACTTTACTTAAGATCAAAAGTGTGGTGCATCTTGGAGAAGATATACGTCCATTTTTTCATCATGAGGGATATCCCTTCATAATGTATGAATATACAATGCTGACCACCCTTACTTTAGTAAGTACAGGCTGCAAAGAGCAGAACTTGGGTGTTTGGTAGAGATTTCCTGCAACTTCACATGAACAACAGGAGGGCACTTCTTCTGAAACACTATTATTTTGTTTGAAGTGGCTGTTGAGGGCTTGCCAAGTATGATGCATTCATTTGTGAGGTATGTAGCCTGGAATGGATTCTTTTCTTGAATGGTTACCAATGTACTACTTCTTTAGATTTTCATTCTAGAAAGAACAGACACTTCATAATTGGTGCCCGTTTCAGGCTGACCTACATTGTGGGGTTCACCAACCTAAGCCCGACAACTTGTGTACACATTTGCAATTCGATTTACTCAACTTGTTATTAATTTCTTATGTCTCTTGGTTGCCGTGCTGACAAGTTGTGTCCACTACTTTTTGTAAGTGTTATTTCCTGTGATTTGAAACAAAGTGTTTTGTGGTTGCTTGCGGAGTCTCAAAATCTTGTCTTAAAGGTTGTTGAGCTTTGCTATTGATTGTTCATGTATGTTGCCTCTCACGTAGGCATTGATTGTAATTAGAGGGTTTACTTTCTGTCCATTAGTTTTGGGCATGTCTATCAATGAGACATGTTTGTTGTGCTTAGTTGCGAGCGGTATTTTTGGATATTAGTCATGGTAGTATGTGAATTCTATGAATTGTATTGTGAGTGATGGGGAGGGGGTTAGTGGTGTTTGGTTTTGGTTGAGAGAACCTACTATGCATAGGATGATAGGTCGGAGTTTTGCTACGCATTGGCACATTGTGGTATGGCGAATGTATGAGAATAGCCATCATGGTATTGTCAAGTCCGGGGGCTGGCGTTGACTAATGTATTTGACTAATGGATTTGTTGGTTTGTTGTATTTGTGCTATTAGGTGGATGGTTTTATTATGTCAAGCTATACACAACCCTTTGATGTGTTGGTTTGCGCATGTAGAGAGGAGGTGGGGCCATTGGTCTCTATCGTTGTTTGTGCATAGTGTATAATTGGGGTTGGTGTGTGAGAGTAGCCATAATATGTATCTTCTGGTGGTTTATCATGTATTGTGTGTAGCCGAACTTAATGTCTGGTTGGAGGTAATTCCGTCTGTTGGTTGGTTCGGTGATGTAATTGCCAATAACACCCTTAACTTAAGTCAGAAATATCTCCTTGCACATGCATTGATTATGATAAAGATTTTAATGAAGGAATTGTTGTGATTTGAAGATGCATTGGCCAATGGTTACCAAGACAACTGTGATACTCAAAGACCATTGTTCTCAAAAAGACTATTGTTCTATAATCTCATGACGAGATGGAAACCTAAAGCTCACTAATAAACCGACAATATTGAATGAGAAACATTGAGAGGAAACCTTGAGAGAAGGGAGAATAAAAAAATGATTGAGTGATGCTTTAGAGTGAAAATAACAACCCTATTGTCTAATTAATGAACTAAAATGTGACAAATGCCTGTAACAAACACTAATAAAGCCTTCAATGAGAGTCTATACCTTGGGTTTTGGTTTATTTAAATCATAGCAAAATCCTAACTACAACGACTATCTCTAGAGATACTAGACCCTACCCCTTTTCCTCCTACAATGCAATTGAAAATGAGGCACATGTTGTGTTGAAATATCCCCTATATACCTTCATTAGAGATTAGTTTCCATCACTATCTGAGAACGTAATTCCAAGAAGCCTCAAGTCTTTCTTCCAATCAAACCATCAAGCTGACATTAGCCTCTATCTCACAGAGGCTACCGCACTCCACCACTCTAAATTTTTTGATGGTTATAAACCATCATGATGTACTTTTAGTTTCATTAGCCTTGTTGGTTTCCCATACTTTAAAATCAATTTCATTTCATTTCAGTAGCATGTGGAAGGCCGTGACCATGAGCCACTAGACTTCCATGCGCCCGTTAAAACACTTACAATGACAATAGCTGGTTAGCACATGCAAACCCTACCCCACCAACTTTCATCAACATTTGTCTTCATTCCCACCAGAATCCGGTGGGCAAGTAACATACATGAAAACTCACTCTTATTGTAGTGACAAACTAACAAGACCTGCATAGGCATTTGAGGTTAAACATTCCAGTTTGAGGTCCGTCAATCTAACCATAAGGGTCCTATAGTACACTCTAAACTCCGTAGTATCACACCTGTGGCAACCAAAGTGCACATGATATTACGGAGTTCTGTAGTGTTAACATGGATGCGTGACACTAGTGAATTAGTGTAGCATGTGACACTATGGAATAATACAAAGTGCAACACTTTAAATGGTGTGGTGTGGTCCACTCCGCTTTGCCTTCCCGGGCGATGTGGCGGATGCATGCATCAACATTCAACAAGTGGCATAAGAAGAAGAATAAGAATAAGAATAAGAAAGTGACACTTTACATATTGACACATGGCGCAATGCAAGGGTGTGGGTCGACTTCTTTGGTGGTTTGCATTAATGACAAAATTTGTGATATAAGGGAGAGAAAGGTGACAATAAGGAGTGCGATTTGAACTACGCACATCCGTTCCCTAGAGTTTCGGGATATTAGAGAGTGAGTGACATTATGGAGGTTGATATTACGGAGTTTAGGGTGTATATGCATGGCTGCAAGGAACATGGCATACAACTTCAAAGCCATGTTGTGCTGTAAGAATTGGCCATTAACCAGGTAGAGCGCACTTTGACTTCAGACATCCAGAGTTTCCATGGAGAGAATAAATCTTTTGCAGATGTTGTATGGTACGTATATATATTACAAGTAGGTGACCAATATACAAAAAACTTGGAATTTGTGTTCTGTGTTTTATAAATGGGGTTTTATAAATGGAGGGCAACATCATTTATTTGGTTTGTAACTTAGAATGTTCTTTGAGAAATAAAGTCTATCACATTGCCAGTACTATATTGTTTATCCCAATTAGGGCCAGTTTACACTATTATGGACGATGAAGTCGGACCATGGAAGAGGGCCTTTTTCAATGGTCCGAGTTCATGGTCCGACTTCCATGGTCCGACTTCTTAAAAAAATAGTTTTGAAAGCCTTGGGCCCCTCACTAGCTAGGTGTAAACCAAATGTGGACCAAGAGGAATGACCATGGATCAAAAAGTGAAGGTGTTGATTTTTTTAATATATGCACAAAAAGGGTAGTTTTCCAAAAAAAAAATCAACTTTGACCATTCTCTTGGCTTCACTACACTGTTTTTTGCATTTAGTGTTGTGTGGCATTTAATGTTGTTACTATTCATTTACCTGCAACACTATCTACCAAACACTTGACAAATAGTGTTCAAGTAGTGGTGGTAGAGATGGTGGTGGTGCAACCATGCGGCAACAAAACACAAAACATACAAATATTATAACAGTAATTGTGGAGATGTAAACATTAAGGGCGTCATTGGCATTTAGTGTTGTGGTTCGTAATTACTGTTGACAACACTAAATGCAAAAAACAGTGTAGTCTTCTCTTGACCTCACGTGTGTGGTACTATTCGGAGTCATGCAGTGGAATAATGTCTTACTCAGGAGTTCAATTTTTAATACAATAAATATACTAGTTAGTGAGGGTGATACTAAATTCTTTTATGCTATGAAATTAGTGCCACCAAAAGATCTAGGAACCATTGTGCATCATGGCACTTGGCACTATGCATTGAAAGTATTGGCACTTGGCACTATGCATTGAAAGTACCGGCACTTGGCACTATGCATTGAAAGTACTGGCACTTGGCACTATTCAGTAAGTACCAACACTTGGAACTTTCCAATGAAAGTGTTGGAACTTGGCATCATTCACTGACAAGCATGTGGCACACACTAATCACAAGCATGCACTAATTTTCTTGAAGTTTATGGTAAATGGGCATATATTCATGAATTTAGTGTCACTCGGTAAAAAATTCAACCCTTGGTAACTTTGGAATTTGGCTAGATTGTGCGTGTGACTTGAATTAGTACCACCCTCACTAA
Source organism: Polytrichum formosum (assembly GCA_964035585.1). NCBI lineage: Eukaryota > Viridiplantae > Streptophyta > Polytrichopsida > Polytrichales > Polytrichaceae > Polytrichum > Polytrichum formosum. Next base: position 11,047,846 of record OZ037935.1, on the reverse strand, counting down.
TTGGTATATTTAGTGTAGCGAAAGTTCAATAGGTTGTTTTCGGACATTACAAAACATAAATGACTTTGCTTGGTAAAATCTACATTCTCATTAAATAGTTTATAGCATTTTGTAACTTTAAATAATAACACAAACTAATTGGGATAATCATTGTAGTAATAGTAATGTTAATGCTAATTTTGGGCAACCTTTTAAGGTTTGGAGCTACCATTGAGTTACTACCACATTATGGTTTTAGAGGTATATTTTTTTGGGTCCCCTATTGAAAATTGTCCAAATTAACCATCTATTGTAGCTTACCTATTGTAACTCAAGGCGAGAAAATGCATCAATAAATTATTATGGAACGGGTGCAAGCATAGTAAAGTGGACCAAAAAAGTGCTCCGGTATATGAAAGCCATGATTTTCTTGGTCAAACGCCTATAAGTAGTAGCAAAATGTTGTTTAAAATAGATTATTTTTCATGATGACCTCTATTGTTAAGTTAGGTACTCAAATATAGAATATCAATATGAGATCTTCAAAACCTATCATCAAAAGTGACGCGTAAAAGCAATTGACTAAATATAGTTTTGAACGTAAATTTCATGACCTTAAATATTTTGAACTTGGAATTTCTTTTCATATTCCTTGAATTCATTATGAACTTGAGGTCATCGTAATTTTTTTTTCAAAAATTCATCAATTTAATGTAATGTAATTGTATTTTAAACAAGTTTTTGACAATTATCTTTTCAATGACACCCACTTGCACCGTCTTCTAAAATACATATACGTTGTTTGAAATTGTTTTTTGTGAACATAAATTGCTTGGCTTTGTAAATTCATATGTTTTCTAAATGTTTATGAATTTTTATTTCATAAAATTCAAAGTTAGTATATTGTTTTGGATCACTTTCACTTAAACCTGAGCAAGGATCAAGAGTTGTCCACTTTACCGTGCTTGCACCCGGTTGTCAATAAGAGGTTTCCAATTTTCTTCCAAAAAAAATGATTTGTTTATGCATTTTCTCACCATGGGTTGCAATGAATGATGCGTGATCCTTTCAATTCGTCCAAATGGAGCAACTATAGTTTGGTCATGAAACACCATGGAAAAGTGTATTGGGTGCATAACCCTAAGTCCAAATGGACATGTTGTTAATGTGTGTCTTCACTAAAGGAAAACATATGCAAGCATCAAGTGCAACTCCTGACTCTGATGCACCCGACCCTTGTAGAGGGGGCTATGATAAGGTATTGTAAGACTTTGAAAGGTACTGCAAGTGGCAACATATATGCTATGTTGGACACATGACATGCATCATAATGGGGAATGCGAGCAGTGAATGGTGAGCAATAACATATGAGCAGCGAGGAATAAAATATCCATGGTAATACATGCACTAATATCCTATAACTGTGGATGTGAGACAATGAAAATATGGACCATGTACACGGATATGGATCATGCATATGGTTATTGCATTCACAATTCAAAAAAAAATTACATTTTAGAAGGTTTTGTTGTGATCAATATAGTGTTACCAATTGTCAACCCATATACATGAAGCAAGTGAAATAATGTATAGAAAATTGGACAACGTGTAATGAAATGATAGGAGGGAAGATGAAATTGGCACACAAATCATAGTCCACTGTATGTGGTTTATTCAAAGAAAGGCATACGATGAAAACCAACCAACACAAATCCAAATATTACGCCTAAGACTACCCATGATGCTATTCATCCTTCACATCCTCTTCATTACCTTCTTGTACCTTGTCATGTACATATGCACACCGAACCAACTGTCGGGTCCTTCAACGAGCAACCAATGTCGAGGTAGCTGCCATAACTTGTGCCACATTCTCTATATGTGGAGGAAGTAACATCAAGCTAGAAGGTGATGAAACATCTACTATCATGCTTATGCTAACATCAAAATAAACGGTTCATTGCATGTACCACTACAAGATTAAACACATAGTAGCAATAAGGTGTCGTTTACTACGCTTACAAGCATGAATAGAAGCCCCTAGAAACCAAAATGTATACCACACCCAATAAACAATGCCATGTTTCAAGATTTACCTAAAAAAAGACAACGGTTGCAATTACATGTGAATGCATAGGCATCAAGAACCACAACTCCAGGTTTAGTTAATGCCTGGATGAAGAGTTGCATGGATTTGGAATCTTTCTCTTGTCCACCTGTCCAAGGGACACCTTTGTTCAGGAGTTGAGTACTAGTTGTGATCAAACTAAAGAAAACATCGGTGCTTCTAAATCCACTCTAGGCATACCAATGTTTTTATGGAAGCAAAACTCAATGAAGCATGTGACATGTGATTGAAAACCAAAATGTGGAAACGCCAAGCTTGAATACAATTGAATCAAATCAAAAACATTTAAAAAAAATGAAATGAGAAATCAAGTTAATTACAATTTGGTTGAATTCAAACATACAAAGCACTTACTGTGAGGGTTTTGTCAACACCAAAACACAAGGGCAACTCATTGATGCCCCACCAATTCTTTGCAATTGCAAAATCATAGGTTTATGCATATGTCATCACGTCCACCCTAACTTCTTTTGCTTTTAGCAAGAAGACAAACAAACAACCATCCTCATGCAGGTATGCTCCGGAAAACTCAAAAAAAACTTTAATGTGGGAGGCTAAGTGTGAATTTCACTTTGGAACGATAGTAGAAGAGAAGGAAACATTGGGGATGGGTAGCCCTTTTAGCAAGTTTGCAATCATAAGGTCAAACTTGCAACCACCAAATGATGCTTGCAAAGGGAAATGAAAACATATAAGATAACATATAATATAAATGCCAATCAAACCTACAAACAAATAAAACAAAGTTGAAATGTTACCTTCTTCAAGAACTTTAGAATTTTGACCATGATAGGATGCTTTGCGGCCCCATTGTCCAATATTGATGCAATGGATGTAATTGTCCCCACTATTGGTAGTGATTGAGAGCTTGCCGTCGAAAAAGACCCCACATGATTCACACCACTACGTCTTTGTGCTTCCTGTTGAAAATGGATATTAGTGCTAGGAAGAACTCTAGGAATAGTTTACAACCAATGTTTGAGGAGTAGGTGTTGCAATAGTATCCTCCATCATAGACGGAATTGTTGGATTTGGCTCCACCTCCAATTGTGTTGGAGACTTAGATTTTTCATGTTGAGTAGTAACTACCATTTTGGACCTTCTATTACGCTTTGTACCTTTTTCTACTTGAGTGTGTTTGATTATATAGTCATCCACCACATTTTCAGGTAGCTCTTCAATATATGTACAACCCCATTATGATCTCTTTAATTTTTCTTCAAGTGGTAAGAACGTCAGAGGACAATTAAAAAGCCAATAACATTGCCACAAAACTGTGGATTCCCATGTCCTCAATGTGATGAAGTGAATATGCAAAGACCCCCTTCCTACACCCAAAGCGAGAAACTGTGGAAAGGATTTCACAAACACGACATACATAGCCAAAAGTTCCCTCTTCACATACCTGTCGTACGAATTTTTTGATTTTTAAAGCCTAAATGACTTTCAAGTGTGAATAGCCACTTCATGAACTAGAAAGGATAGAACTTGGTGGTGTGAAACGACTATTGTCTCGTGATACGTGAAACTAAGCCATGTGAAGTCTATGGTCTGGTTTGAAGAGACAAAGACGGTTATAACTAATTTTGTGGAGGAAGAGAAGGAGGGAGAGGCCATTCATGATATGTCTTCGAGGCGAGAGGCCGAGAGCACATGAGAGTAATTATGAACTTTCTGACTTGTGTGTGAATTTTGGCGAGCTCAATTTTTGAATATTAAGTTTATTGTAAGCACATGCGTGGGATGCGCATATGCTAAGGTCTATTGTCTATTGTAGTTGTTGTTGTGGTTGCTTTTGTCATAATTATCGTGACTTCCGGGAGATTTTACGGGAGTTGTAGGCATTGGCTGATTTTGGAAGCGAAGTGAAAGTAACAGATTGTTGGTAATTCAGAAGTCTTGATTTTCGAGTCTTAATTGCATGATGTACTTCAGAGTTACTTCTTAATCGCATCAGTCTTCTCATTTTGTATCAATTGTGGTTTACTGTCACGGCAAGTTGATTGTCTGAGATGGTGATTATCGGTGAGGCTAAGTCTATTGTCTGTGACGAACTTGTAATTTGAATTTTCCTTCAGAGAGATTATACGGAAGAAAGAAGGATCTATCCAATGGGGAAGTTGCAGTCTAATTGAGAGCTAATTTGTAACTATGTCAAGAGAGAGTCCTGAATTGCAATCAATTGAGTTTCCGGCCAGCAGTTCGGTAATATTGTTTATCTGAGATAGATATACTGTCCGCATTAATTCAATATTGGTTTCGATTCTCGGACAGACATAGCCTCTCACGATGGTAAATCCTGTGTTGAACCAGTAAGTCGATAGACTGTGATCCTGCAGGCTCTGATAATTACAGGGGGTTAATATGGGTATTTTACTCGAGAAATTCGCGAACCCTGAGTGAATTACAGGCAACACTTAATTTAATTAATAGTCAGAACTGATTATCTTAAATCAAAAAGTCTCGGGTTAGGCCATGGTCTTGAGAGTCTAATTCATTATATCTGTAGTGTAATTTCAGACTGTATGGCTTAATCATTTGCGAGTGTGTGGCCGAGGCTATGGTCTGATGTGTAAATGCTCGTAATTAATGTTGCGTTTTCTTGATTTCAAAGCTATGCGGTTTCTGTATTAGTAAGTAACGCTAATGTCATGGCGTCAATAATTTTTGCACAGATGCTTATTAAATATGATTCATTGAGTATGAGTTTGTTGTGGGATTGCATGACAACCTGAATGTGTTTAGATATATTGCAATGTCACTTGAGTGCACATCATCGTCAAAAGACTATCGTCTCTTCACTGATATACTTACATTATTTTAATTTGCCTCTAAGGATAATTACACAAGTCAATTGTCCTCAATGTGTTTTCATTCTTCAAGTCAATGTGAGTAAAGTGATCATTGTCGTTGTAATATGTGAAAGTCTAAATGAGTTGTGGCACCGGATTCCCGGGCACAATTAAGTTGAGTAAGGAATAAGACTATTGTCTTCCATGTGTAAATGGAGAAACTGTTTCGATCTATCGATGGAAGTGGAAGTGACATCGCATTAAGACCATTGTCTACGAAAGGTTATCCAGTGGCGGAGGAGACACCAGGACGTGCTGATTGTCATATCGGTAAACCTTGTTTGTGAATTGTAACCTTAAGGGAATTAAGGCTAATTTGGAAGTTCACTGTTTTTAATAATTAAAATGGCTTAACATTAATTGGGTTAATTAAATGGAATTGTGAATTGAACACTTTGGAATCTAATGATCTCGAATTGAAATCTTAAATAAATGGAATGAGTTCATGAGTGATGTGAGAATATGTTAACGTGCATACGTGGTTTTGGACTTATTGCCTTGCGGAAAGAGATGGAGATTGCCTTGGCCGATACCAGGTAAAAGACAATTGTCGGACTGCCTAATTAAACTCGAATCTAATCAAAGAAGACTGTTTATCCTGAAAGGATTACCGCACTGACTTTTCAAGTTACATTAAATGAAATTAATGAAGGAAAGACAATTGACTATTCCGAGGTGCCCTTGGCCTCGGTAAAGAGACAAAAATGGGTCACTATTGCAAGATTATTGACTATGGCTGTGCCTATGCTTGTGCACCGCACTTGGTCCTATTAAAATGAACTCACTGCCAGTCTATTGCCTGGGAAAGTAGTGTGAGGTGTGAGACTGTCACATTTGCATGTACTGACATCTCGGGGAGATCACTCCATTGTAGAGTTGAACACCACGTGCGAACAAAGTTTGCTACCCCTATATTACATGTCATAAATAATTTTAAATTTTACGATATTTTTTCTACATATACACAACCATTGATGGTATCTTTTGTATATTTTTTTGAAATTTTTAGTCATATTCATTAATTGTAGCAATTTTTTTAGTTCAATTCTGCGTCATTCTAGTTAGAAACGGTATGTTTTATTAACAAAACAAATCATCAAATTTAGTCACCATTTTTTACTATGTAACATGTACCATTTATATCTACTCATGAAAAAAATTTGATAAAATTGTGACCCATTTTGGTGATGATTTTTACATTTTTTACATTTTTTACATCTAAAATGATCGCACATGGTTGTTCAACTCTACAATGGAGTGATCTCCCCGAGACTGACATGGAGTGGTTTTTAGAAGTTTTTATCCCTTACCCATGAGCCAATTGTCAATCCTTATCCTAATTAAAGTGAATTAACCTTGTGTTTTTCCCTAATAAACTCTATCTAAGACACCTAGATGTTATATGAATCACCTTTTGAGTCTTCCCTGATTGTTTCCCTGGGTTTATTTGTTGACCAAAAACCTAACTACAATACCTATAAGAAAATAAAACAAAATGATTAGTCAAATGATTAACTATACATTAAGGACAAATCACAAAACTGTAATGCAACAAGCAAGTTATTAAAACAAGATACATGTATATTACTTTTGGTATGGAGATTTTACCATCTAGAAATCCTCTAGCTTGGAGGATTCAGTGAATGGCATCTTCCCTTTGAACATGGGTTGAAATGCTTGTGACCATAGTTGAATCCTCCATTTTACAACATAATTAACAGGAGGGAAGGCACCCTCATACCATCAAAGTTTGCCCAATTGACTTTTGAAGCCTTTCAAACTCATTAACAATAATCTCTTCCATTGTAAAGTCAAAAGAGAAGAACATGTGTTACTTCCCAATTATGAGAAAATAAAAAATTTACTGTAGAGCAACACAAATAACAAAGATATAAATTTTACATGAACCCAAAAATTTGCTTTTACAATCCAATTGCCAAGTTCGTTTTCTTTGACTTCTCTCAGTGGAAATCGAAGCGATTCTCTTGCGATTGTGCTCAAGTTCCACCAACTATAGGTTTAGCAAGGATGTCGAGATGTTTATTGATCTACACAATGCACTTGTGAATGTTAGAGATCATAATGTGATGGATGGATTGCAAAAGAAAAGAAGTGCAATTAAATTATTGTGTCTACAAAACATGTGAGATAGATGTCATACCTTCTTAAGGAACTCAAGGCCATGTGCCGGATTAGCTATAGCAATGAGTTTTTCAAGATTGGCCCTCCTAATATCCTTGATAGCTTTCTTTGAAGTTGCGTGTTTGGCATCCCACATATTTGCCACCGATCTTGACTTGAAGGAAGTTTCTTGTATACCTTAGTTGCCTCCTCAGTTGCAACCGCTATCTCTCGCTATTAAAATAATATTATCAAAGATATGAAGTGCGCTTCACTTTGAAGGTCCCAAATTCAATACATATGTTCACTTCCCCTTAGTAGATAAGCAATTGATTGGGATTTCATTCCCGAAGTGAAACTGTCAATGAAATGAATTGATTTTAAAGTCTAGGAAGCCGAAAGCATGTAAATGAATGTCAATAAAGCATGTAATGTACTTGGAGGTCAAAAATATTACAAAATCCTCATTAGCATTGAGGTTATAATTTATGTGACTTACCATTCGAAAGGGTCTTTTTTCATTTAAAAATGAAACTTATATTTGTGTGCTATTTTTATTTTTTATTTTTTATAATAGTTTAGTTAATCCCTTCTATTTTTACAAGTATTCATACACATTCAAACTAATTAACACATAAAAAAAATTGACCTAAAAAAATGACGATAAATTGATCTTTTTGGTAAAAAAATGAGATCCATAGTAAAAAGTTATAGCACAACATTACTCCAAATAGTAAGTGACACTAAATACCATAAACATAGTAGCTCTAGTCATTTTTGTGAAGCCAAATATGACTCTCCCTCTAATAGTGATTTTTCTACAATCACTACAGGGATTACGTGCACTTACTATTGCACTGGGGGCTAATCACACCAACCATTTTTGGCATCATCCATTAGCATTTCCGACTGTAATAGTGTGAAAAGTGATGGACCAACATCTATTTCTCAACATAATCCCCAACAATTTCATAGCCGGAACCGGATGAAAAGTTTGGTGTGATCAGAGCATGATTCTTGGTCACTAGATGGATGTATGATCTATGGAAGTACAATACATTAAATCCATGTTCGTAGATTTTATAACCATTTAGTGGTAAGACCATGTGATCCCTATTATTAGTGAAGAGTAGTACCTTCCTAGTTTTGTAGAATATTAAGTACCACCTCCCAAACTCACTCATAACATTATTCAGATCCATAATAGTGTTATGTGGGACTGACAATATTATATGGAATATTCCTCATATTCAGTCTGAATGTGAAGAATATTTTGCAAAATACTATGAGTCCCACAAAACATTGTTATGGATCTGAATAATGTTATGCTGCTCATTGATCATAGAACGTTATATGAAATAGGGTGAAATATCGTATACATGCGTACTTGCCATCCATCTAACATAAGAGTGCGCACCTTATGGGTTTGTTTCTGATTTATCTCAAACAACCGCAAGTGGACTAATTTAGGGTCTTTAAAGCCATTTCCTGTGTCAAATTAACTAAAAAAGTAACTTCCAGATTGTATTGTATTTTTTGCGCTTTTATGATGGTTGAATGGAAGGTACACTCGTATATGATAATTTCCTCTCTCATTTATTATGTGCCTACCTGGTGCAATATCCACCTTTCTTGTATGACCAACATTCCTCTTAATTGAAAGGCTCCATTTTGCAAGAGATTTACATGTGAATGGGATTATGATCTCTCGGCTACCTATACATGTGAAAAACATTCTACACTAAGTATGATATTTAGTGTCACTTACTATTTGGAGTTACAAAGTGCAATATCTTTTTACTGTCGATGCAATTTTTATTATCAAGTACAACTGTTCATGTTCTATAATGTTCAGACAACCAATTTACATTTGTTGGCAAAACATGAGATATACAATAAAGAGATATAGCATTGCATAATTCCAAATAGTAAGGGACACTAAATACAATGTTTAGTGTACTTATTTAGAAGGCCTTTAGATATGCTTTAATGCGTCTCCAATCTCGTAAATGTTTAAGTAATGAGACCCACTTGGAATGATTTTACAAAGTAAAACCCTAAACCGTTGACACCCAGTTAGGGCAGGTTTTTATCGCACCCGCATAGTACATAGTGGTCAAGAACTGGAATATTTCGTTCCAGTCTTGCCACATGTGACACCAATGAGCTCAATTTTGCATTCGTGGGCCTGTTTCCAGTGAGCAAGCATAACAGAAAGATTTGTCGTAGGAGGATGCAGTCCGCTTAAAAGCAGCAACAACAACACCAGTAACAGGAACTTACAGGAACTGGAGTGACAGCCACTTACTTTATGCCACAATCTTCGCCCCGCTTTCATGAATTTGGGGGGAAGTTTAATGAGTTGAATATGCCTCATATAATAAATATAAATTCAGTGTTGAAATATCAGTAATTCCAGTAAACGATTCCACCTTGCAGTGAAGGTGACAACTTATATATATGAAGCAGTGTCCAGGGAGATTTTTGGACATAATCGGTTGAGATCCTAGTGTTTCCAAGTCCAACCGGTTACATGTTGACATCTTTCGGTTTTGCTTTTACTAATTTGAGGTATGTTCTCTACATTCCTCTAATACGATCTGTAATTTTCTTCAAGTCTTCAACTTCAACTGGTTTTTCCTCAAACTCAAGTGGTTCATCTGTGACTAGCAGTTGGTTCTCCCTGTCCATTGGTATAAAGGTGGCTTTTCTTGTTTATTTATGCAGGTCAGCGCTTAAATGTGAGGGATTGACTGATACCTGTATATGGAGGTAACATAATTATGCGCTTCAATGAAGGAAGGCACAAGCGGTGTGTATGTTTGACAAATTTCATTTGACGTTCAACTCCAAATGCAAAGTGTCATGTGACATTTTCAAAGATAAAAATGAATGTCAATTGACATCCACATTCTCTTCTAAAATGTCACCTCAATGTCACATGCCTAGCTCTCTCGAGCTTAAATCAAAAAGACGTATTGAAGATTTAATTCCACAACTAGTTACTGTAATTGTACAATATAATTCATGATGCCCGTAATTGATAATCTAACTGTAGAGGGAGCACGGTGTCGTGGTGAGAGGGTTCTGCTATGGGAAAACACGGGGTTCCTGGCTGCAACTAATCTATGCCCAAGGTATGCTACCTAAAATTTTGAACTCAAAATTCAAATATGCCCAATTTCTATGGTTTTTTAAACACGGACTTCCCAAATTCAGTGGCAAATTTACACCTTCACACTTCTATACCCATAACTTTCTCATTCTATGTCCAAATTGAGAGTCTAATAACTTTTTGAAAAGCTTAAGACATGATTCAAGCATCCCTAAAATTTGAGAACAAAACAAAAAGAAATCATACTTCACATGCTCTCAAAGCACCCACTCTTAGATTCCAATGGCAATAAAATTGCCTTCATTCTAAAACCCATAATTTTCTCATAACAACTTCAAATGGAGTAGTCTATATATCATTGAAATCACTCAAGCAAAATAAACATACTCACAAATTTTCATTGAAATCCACGCTATACAAAATCTTTGGTTCCTCCTCAAAGTTCTTCTTACCAAACTAAAAACTTTTTTTTTAAAAGTTGGAGAGAGCCCCCCCTTTGAGAGAGGAAGACCTCCCTCCTTCGTCTAGTCACACGGAGATACAACCGCCCATAATGGGCCTAATGGGCACCCGCTTAACCATTGGGTGATCCACATCATCCCTTAGTCATATCTATCCGTATTGTTTTCAACACAAAGCCACAAAAGTCAACAAAGGCGAAAAAATCTTCACCTTTCCTTTCGACAACAACTAACTTCAACTCAAATCAAAACTAATTCTAATCACATAAGGTCTTCAAAATCAACAAAGGTTGTGAAAATAATCACGATTTTTCCAAACCTTTGTTATTACCTTATTAACTATGAAAGTCAATGAAAACTAAAAAACAAAATCAACAAAGGTTGTGAAAATAATCACGATTTTTCCAAACCTTTGTTATTACCTTATTAACTATGAAAGTCAATGAAAACTAAAAAAATTAACAATATTACATATTTTTTACATCGTGTAAGAGTTTGCTTCACGACAACGGGCTGTAAAAAATGAGTCCATGCTTGCATCAAGGGATCCGCTTATTCAATACAAGCTGCAAGTGCAGTCGACCTAACACCCATGCCATCAGATACACGCCAGTCATAGTTTAATGACTTATTGCTGATGAGCCCAAGGGAAGGTTTGCCTTGCATGTTTGTTTCCAGAAACGAAACGTTACTAATTTACGGTAACCAGCAACAAAAATGAAACACATAAGGACAGGCTAAAAAGTACACAAGTCACGTGTGTTTGGAAGCCGTGATGTGATGCAAACTCATCATGTGTAGGTCAAAATCAGGTGTTGGATTAGTGCTTGGGGTGCGGAGAAGAAGGGGCTGTGGTCAGAGTCAATCTCCCAAACCTCAGCAGGTTGGCATTCGGGGTCGGATAAAAATGCTTCCTCCTGTGCGTCTGCAGGGAATACCTTGTCCTTCATAGTTTTGATGTAAATTCTGGGGATGGTGCCAAGCTTGTCTGCCGAGTACTCGATGCAAGAGCCGTCAAGAATTCACAGGGGCACAGGCTTTGACAGCAAAAAGGCCAACACGATATCCTGCACACATTTAGCAACAAGTTTTGGATTAGAATAAAACAGAATTGTCCTCCACCAAACACATGTCAGCTACATATGAAGAGAAATCATATGCTATGCTGACCAATAATAAATGTAGGGCAAAGAGAAGAAGAAAGTGAAAAAATAATAGAAAATAGGTAAACAAACTTGATAAGTAATGCTGTGGTGGAGAATGTACCTCGGAAGGACTCAAGTGGTAGAAAACTTGGGCCTGCACTTTATCCATCACATACAATGCTGTGGGCATCTTGTGAATACCGTCGCCGAATGTGTACTCAATGTGCTTTCCCACAGCAGGGTCCAACTCGAATAGTTGAGAATGAATGCAAGCACATGTTCGATAATGCTCAATGGACCAGCTATTAGGATCAAAACATTATTCGGTTGCAGTCTCCGATTCAATCACTCTCACGTTTTGTTTTGTTTTTTGACCAGAAAGAATCTATTAAACTGCAAAGATGCATTTTGATGGTTCTGATCGACCATTTTAATGTGATTAGCCGGAGTGTGTTCTTACCTCCAGGGTAAGAGGGAAGCCACTGGGCAACATCATGGCAGACAAGAAGATGCCTGCTACGATTTTCTGATGGAAGTTCTCCATTGAGAATGTGACGCTGATGCCTCCGAGATCATGTCCCACTACCACCACCTGCACACAATTCACGTGACCACATCTTCAGCCATATCCAGAGATTCTTGCAGAGTTCCAACTTGCTTAGGTTTTTTGAACACGAGTTACACAGGGGATGCGTAACCAGAGTCATATTGCAAATTTAGGAGTGAATTCATGCTAATTGCATCAATTCAGGAGAAAAATCTGAAGTTTCTACAATATTCACAAAAATTATACTGACTTAACCGTTTGTGCGATGAGAGTGCAATGACAGAAAGGTGGGTCCAACCTTGAGTCAGAATATAAGGTCCATGAAGGGGCGCTTTGGACCCGAAGATTCGCCCTTAACTTAGTATGCAACAAGAAAAATCTTTTCGGACAAATTAGACTCAAATCGAGTGAAGCCTCGTCATTTGCAAGTGTCCGAAAGGACAAGAAAATGCTAGAGCATAGGGCAGCAGGACACATAAGCTAGGCAGCTGCACGTGAATGTTGACCCTGGCCTCCCCTTTCCCAAAGAAGACTGGGATGCCGACTCAGCACATTTGCACGTGTACATATATGCTTGCGATCATGCAAAGAATCCTCTGAACTGGGCCCTCAACGCCCTCCGAAATTCAAGGAAAGTAATATCCCCAGAAGTCCCGCACAACGGACAAGATATCAACGCCGCCCGAGCCTGCCAGCTGCCGCTGGCGCCGGTTTCACCACGGCACTCGGTGGCTAATCTTATTCGCATCGTCCTCAGTGGAATTTCTCAACTCCCACACACCTCGCTCCCTTTCGCTCCGGATGTCTCTATTGCACCAGATCCGGAGAAGAATGTTCATCGCGTTTTTTTTATACATCGTAAGTTATGTGAGAATCATGGTGTTGCAGAGGAGCGCCCATGTGTTCTTGACTGCGGTGGCTTCTTGCCACGGAGGTGGATGGGTAGGTACGTAGTTCTGCTCTGCGTGAGCTGATGATGTCCTGCAGCTATATAATTCAAGTGGTTGTTGTTACGCGTATTGTTAAGAGCGCTGAATTTCTTTGAGCATGGGGTGGGGGAAGGGGTCCTTAGAAGCTGCTTGCTGATGATGTGCGTCTGTTTCTATCGGAGTTGCCATGTCAAGATTTATGAATCAATATGAGGGAGTTTTAAGGTTATGGGAGTGGAAGTGGATGTGCCAAGATCCTCGTACGACGTGACTTACGGGGGTTTGAGCACTTGCAAACTGTTTCTTGGTTTCTTAGAAAAGCTGGTACTCTAGCCTTTGAAAACGTAATACTCTGCTTTCTTTCTCTTCTGGCGGTACGAAAGTATCTGAGGGGGTTCAGATCATTTCACGCGAGGACAAAGACCTAGTCTTAGTGAAGTTGTGAGGGGAGTGAGGAAATGGGCTCCCTTACTTTTTGTACTCTCTCGTGCAGATGACTGGAAACTGTTCCATAGTTTGAACACTGAAATTGGATACTTTCAAGTCCGCTTCCACACATCTGATCGAGAAAGACTTCAAGCCCGGAGAAGAATTCCTGTAGAAAATTTCATATCTCAAAATCATCGCAGTGCTGTAATTTAATAATGATGATGACCTGGTTCACGAGGCTATAGATAGAGTTGTGCGTTAATGGGAAATTTGTATTGCCCTTCTCACAGAATAACCCATTGCGACGATTGAAGATGCGTGAATTCGATTCAAATATCTCCCCGATGTGGGTTTCATAGATCCTTGTTGGGAATACTGAAGTTGTGACCACTGATGTGTATTTTCAGGAGCTAGGATCATTGGCTGTGGAGGAAGCCAACAGTGAATGTTCCAACAGAGGTGTTCCAACTTTAAAGCAACTTGATACTTTCTTGCCTTTAGGGAAAGGGGACTTCTTTTGATCAGGTGAGAGACTATTCGTGGGGCCTTTTTCAGGGAGGTATAGATATCAACGTACATTCACAGTTGATTGTTCATCTTCGTATGAGTATTAATAGTGGAGGTATTTACTATATGCTAGCCGAATGCTGCGACTAAATTTTTTTGCATCTAATTGTGTCTTCCAGGTGTACATTTTAAGACATCATGGCTGTGATCATCATTGTACAACCCGAGGGTTATACGAATCTTTGAGAAGGGAGCAAAGTTGTGGCAAGTAGTTACCTGCTTCTAGGTGGTGCTGAAGGAGATGGCGCCAGACTACAAGGTGAGCATTCTTAGACGTTCAAACTTATGACCAGTTTGTTAGTTCCAAATCATTTGAAGTTTGATGTAACCATTTTGATTCAATTGTCTACTCGTTTGGTTTGTCTAGATGAGGGTTTGCAATTCTTACTTGTGTTATTTCTGTTGTTGTGAAGGGCTGCCTTTGTGGAAGGCATAGACATACCTAATCCGCAAGGATTTGGTATGCAAATAGATGAGGAACTTAAATTTTTTGTCAGTGTTTAATTGTCCTTATACCAAAAGGTAGGAAATAACTCTGCAAGGGAAACAACTCAAGAGCAAGGGCCCATGATAGGTTGTTGTCGAACAAACCATTGATGTACATGTTCTGGCACCGATTTTCTTTTCTCTCAATTTGAAATTGTGTTGAATTTATTGGAGTACTTTGTCGGTGTCATGAAAAAGTTGGGATTTATGTGGGTTGTATGTTTGGTGGTAGTTGTTCAAACATGGGTGCACTTGGATAGTGACAATTCGCATATTGAGCACTCAGTGGCTAGAATCCTGCCCAAGTTCATCTTCTTGGCCCAAAGTTGAACCTATCAATTTGCTTTTGTTCCTTTGCGTAGTATTGTTACAATCCCTTGGGGCCGCTCATCGTAGTACTTTCATTGTCCCATAGGCAACTTGCACTCGTGCTTTGGTTGTTGCTTGTAAACAAGTTATGAACTAAGGATCTTGTTGGTCGTACTTCATGCAATATTGTGATGGTGCACAACCATAACAAATGCTTGTTGGCTAGTTGTGTAACAATCTATAATAATGCTATTGCTTGTAGAAACCATTATGTATCAATGTCATAGGTTGTAAGATCAATGTGTCAACCACAAGTGTGGCAAGCTTCCTTGTAGATGCTCGATGAAAGAGGCTCATTAGTGCAACCTTTTGAATAGTATGACTTATTTTGTTGATTTGGGGTTCGAAGTCATTGAGGAAAAATCAAGTTCAAGTATTTGAATGACTCCATGTTTATTTTCCATGTGAGCATATCCTCTATTGTAGATATTAAGGTTTAATATGCTAAGCATGATTAGAAATAATAATCTTCTTGCTTATATCTCCCATAATTCATTGTCTATGTTGGTATTCATCTACCATTACATTTACTATTACAATAATAGTATTGGTTTTGAACATTTATGAAAAGTTTGGAAATTGGTGTTGATCAAATTGATTAGCCATTTATTGCAGTGGAAAGATCTAGAAGCCTTGTTGAGAGGAGCTTTTGCATTGCATCAGTTGAATTCCTAGGGAAGGAGATGGAACAAGTCATACAGTAGGAATCTTAGATCATACCATAATGTAGTAAGATCATTGATAACCAAAAATATAATACGTGTTGAGCTCGTTCAAGAGTGAACCCAAAAATAGAAGTTTGATGTTTAGGCACAGACAAGGTCCAGAAAGGACACCATTGTGTTGTCTCCTATGATTTTGTTAAAAGATAGAGTGGTGCTCATGCTCATAGGAATTTATAATACCGGTTTTTAAAATTATGAATATGTGGTCATGTTGTTGTCACTTGTCCCTTGAAGGTGTGGTAGGAAATGATATATTAAATTATTGGAATTGTGCATTCCAACAATCGAAGATGTGGTCACTAGGCATTATCAACGAGATTGTGAGCTTATCGTTTTTGGACATTCATGTCTTGAGGACGTGGACTCTAGAAGCTCCTTATGTTTTTTTCTCACTTCTCTGTCTTTGACAATTTGTTTGAATTGTGTTGAAGCTAAATCATTTTGGTTTGATATTCTCTTATGTGCATATTACAATATTAGGAGCTTTAGAGCCATCTTCAATTAGTTTGAGATATGTGAGTTTATTGTGGCAATTTGTTAGTGTCTTTGAAAAGTTGGGATCTATGTGGGTTGTACACCTTTGTTTGTCCTAGGTTGTTTAGACATTTATGGAGAGGATAAGTGTTTTTGGTGAGTGGAAATTTGCATTTTTAGTTGCTAGAATCCTGCTGGAGTGAGTCTTTTTGGCCCAAAGGCAAACCTATCAGTTTTCAATTGTTCTTGGGCATAGTTTTGTTACAATTCTCTAGGGTTGCTCATCGTAATATCTTTGATCTCCTCAGAGTCAAGCTCCTCTCATGTTGTAAACTCATGTTGCCCTCAAACAAGCTAGGGAGTAAGGATCTTGTAATGTTGTAATCTTCATGCAATGTTGTGATGTTGGAGAACCATAATCGAATGGTTGTCAACTAGAGGCGGAATAGCCTATAGTTATGCTATTGCTTGTAGAAAATATTATGTATCATCAAAATAGGTTGTAAGATCCAATCCTAAGCCAATTGTAAGTAGGAGTTTGCAAGTGTAGATGTTTGAAAAGCTTGAATGGGTGAATCAGATCCAAAGTATTCAACCCTTAAATGACGAAGGGGCATTGATGTATGACCTATATGCACGATTTTTTCGTTTATCTTTGAATTTGAAACGTAAAAACATTTTTTATCTTCGGTGGTTTGAAACTTCATATAGTAATTATCTAATGTGAGGGAGGAAATAGAATAATACTTATATGGGGCATTGATCATCAACATACGTATTATGTATAGGCTTCCATGATGGGTGTTTGAATCAGTAACATTACACTAGACTCTAAAAGTGCATATGAAGAGAGAATCACATAGGTTCGCTTTTAAAACAATCGTCCAAAAATGGATATATGTAGCTTAAACACACATTTTTGTGCACGGGGGTTAAGGTGCTAACTTGCGATACCAAGTTATTATGGTAAAGTCAATTTCACTTAGACAAGTGGATCCATGTGCGTTTACATGCTATTGTGTGCATAGTGGAAGGTAAACATTGTGTCTTGTCGTGGTTAACAATGTATGTTGTCATGTGGAAAAGGCTAAAGCTTTAAAGGAGAATTGTCATTGTAGAATGATTGTAATTGTATGCTTTCAGTTAAGCATATTATACTGATTTCAATTTGAAGAGGTTGTAGTTGGTATGTTGAATATCATTCACTAGCTTCATACAAATATGAACGTTTGAGGTTCTAAGTTTGCTTAGTTTGAGGACGTTTGCAGTTTTATTCTTGTCAAAGAATGAAAATAATTTTTTTTGTCCTACGTATTGGTATACCGTACTTGGCCGTCAGGATCAACATCTCATGCCGAATAATTAATTAAAGTGGAGAAAGTGGGTTAGGCATGGTAAAAATAAATAAATAAAAATTTCAACAATTTCAAAAAATATTTGTAAAAGATTCAACGCTTAATACAAGGCTAGTTCACAACAATGAAAGATTTCTTTTTTTTCACCCTTTTGTGACGGCCTTGGTGTGTTTAACCTAATTGAATGCCCTAATCTCAATTAGTGGTCCTTTGTATGTGTTACTTTTGGATCCTAAAATGCCACTGCAACCTCTAGGTTTGCCATGATTTTGGCCACAAGCTCTTTAGTGGTTAATTCAATTTGCTCTGCAAACAATAAAAAATTCAGGCTCATCATGTCCGGTTTTTTTTTAAAAAAAAATTGCACAAACTAGTTATGATGCTACGGTATGCAATATTTTGGGATTTTACTACATGAAGTTGGCTCAATTTTGTAATATTGGGCATGCTCTTCAAGGAATAACTTTCTTTTCAACTCTCTTCTCCAATAATTTCCGATTTTTTTCAACTTCTATTTTTTTATTTAATTTTTGCCGACCCTGACGGCCGAGTACGGTACTACATAATTATATTGATTTGTGATGTTTTGTGTATGATTTTCCAGGAATATATGCAAAGTATGATTTGATGGAAGGCAGACAAAGAGGTGGTTGTTAGAGTTTTATGAAAATGACAAATATACAAGGCTTACTAGAGGAAGTTACAAACTTCCCTAAGGTAGAGAAGAAACTAGAGGTTTTGAATAGTAGGCAATGCAAGCATTTGTTGGTGAATATTCAAAATGGTGTGGAAACAATTCAAAGCATGATCGATGGCTCTTATGGGGCGGATGTGTTCCACCAAGTAGAGCAAGAGATGCTTGGTATTATGAAGAAAGCAAGGTATATGGTTGAAGAATGTTGCAAGGTTGATGATTGGTGTCGAGTGGTGGTAATGCAACTGAATAGCAAAGAATCCTTCAGAGAACTTCTCTTGGATTTTGAGTATTGTTTCCACACAATGTGCGAAATATTTTCCCAATCTTTTCCCAATCGTGAAGTTGAAATCCAGGATATGGAAAAGTCTACAACATTCTACCCAACATCCATTGATGAAGTTGAGCAAGACCAAAATGCAATATTTGAACGACTTTCCAAGCAATTGGATTTGTGCAGAATTGAGAATTGCGAAGATCATTGCAAGCTTTTGCGATATTTAATGGAACGAATAAGGGGGTTGCAAAAGGCTGCGGGTGGTGAATTAGATAGCATTGTCTTTCCATATATCTATGAACCCCCTAAGTATGGGAGAATACCTAAGCCTTTGGGTACAGGGGGGTTTGGTAGCGTATACTCAACCCAATGGCTAGGATTTGAAACTGCTACAAAGGTTATCAAAGTTGATAGTCCTGAGCATGAAAGACTCATTTGGAAAGAGGCTAGTATCTTGGGCGGATTGAATCATCCCAACATCATCAAGTTTTTTTGTTGTGGCTTATCAACAGAATGTGACACACATGCAGGAGAAAGCAAAAGATTTGAAATCGTCATGGAACGAGGAATTTTGAGCTTATCAAGTTTTTTGAAAGAAGGCATGCTCACAGAAGCCATGGTAGTTGACATTATGATACAAATTGCAAGTGCAATGTGCTACCTTCACGACATGAAAGTGGCACATCGTGATTTGAAGCCTGATAATGTTATATTGACTTCAAAGGGTGGCTCAAAACTAGAACATGTGCATGTGAAGATACTTGACTTTGGAATTTCAAAAATTGAAGTGAAAAGTTCTCCACAAGTGCCTACAAATGGAGGTTGTTTTGGTACTAGAGGATATATGGCACCTGAAGCTCATACAAAACGAAATTTGGAGGTGGATGCATTCAAAACCGATGTGTTTAGTTTTGGCATGATGTGCTATGAGATTCTTTCAAACAAGAGAGCTTACACCGGAGAGATGTTTCGTGACTATGTGAGGTTTTTGGAAAACAAGAGACCAGAGTTACCCAAAACTTGCTCTGAAGATTTGAAATCATTGATACATGAATGTTGGTCTTCGGAACCTTCGGATAGGCCCACATTTCTTGACATCTCTAAGAAGTTGAGAAAATTGAAAAGTGATGCAATGCTCAAGGCTGCCAATGATGTGAGAGTGGCTAAAATTTTCCACGAGTCCACAACTCCTAGCAATTTTATTGAATATTCAAAGCGATGGTGGACAACGGTTAAACATAAACTCCATGGACTCAATATATGGCCAATTCTTCTTTTGTGGCAAATGTTTATCACCTTCACTCAATGGTGGCCACGTTACTTACCAAATTTCTTGGAGAAAATTTTCATTTGGTCATCAAGTGCTCAAGAGAATTCAAACATCACAACATCAAATAAAATACCTTATGAGGTAACCATTGAATTAGGTCAACCTTCATTGTCAAACTTTTAGTGGGAGTGTAAAGGTTGTGCATTGTGACTTTATTGTTAAACTTGATTAAAAATTGGAATTTTGTGGCATTCTTCTAGTGAGGTTTGTTACATGTCAATTAAAGTTTTCATTTGGCATTTTATGCAGGTCACTAAGGAAACAAAACAAATCTCCAAATTGATCGGTCTCGAAGGAAAGATATTGGAATTGGAGAAGCAACTTCACAACCTTGGTAGTTTGGGGATTGTTGGCATGGGAGGACTTGGGAAGTCAACTTTGGCAAATTCTCTAAGCGACCACATCTCCCACAAATTTGATGCGACATGCTTTGTAGGTGAATTTACATATGAAAATTGTACCATTCACGTGAAATACAAACTGCAAGATTTGAAAGAGCCATCTCAAACCAAAACATTGGAAGAAGGACACAAATTTTTAAAACAATTGCAAGAGACAAAAAACATCCTTATTGTTTTGGACAATGTGGGCAATGCAAGGCAACTCGAGGTACTATTGGGTGATCGCACATGTCTCGATGTTGATGGTAGTAAACTAATTGCTACTTCCCGTAGTTGGGAGTCTTTGAAACGACATGTACCTATAGTTGGTAAGGTAGATATGGAGACCCTTGATAAAGAGCAATCCAAAGAATTATTTTCTATCCATGCATTTGCGACCAACCAACCATGCTTGCCATATTTGGAACATGTAGTTGAGAAGATTGTAAATGCTTGTGATGGGCTTCCTTTGAGTTTGGAGGTGATGGGTAGTTCTTTATATGGAGAAAGGAGGTTGAGAATATGGGAACGCACTTTACAAAGGTTGTTGAGGGCAAGACATGATGGAAGCATAGATGGGAAAATATGGAAAACATTGAGGATTAGCTTTGATGAACTGGGTGAGAAAGAACAAAGTATGTTTTTAGACATAACTTGTTTCTTTTCCAAGGACTCGTGGACTAGTGATTGGATTTATACAAAACCAACACTGCTTAGAATGTTTCATGATGACGTCAAAAGTACCCAACAAACATTGGAAAGTCTACAAGACAAATCATTGGTGAAATTTCAAGAAAATGGCATTTTGAAAATACATGATCAATTGCGTGATATGGGCCACATGATTGTTGAAAAAGGGTTTCAGCAAACTCGAGTTTGGAATTTATCTTTGACAACATTCCTCAATTATTGGAATCACAAGGTATGACGCATAATCTACATGAAGTTATTGATTCTTTGTACTTTGTGAAAATATGGTGATAATTATACTAGAGAACTAATTGCATGTGGTGTTGTACTTGCAGAGCATAGAACTTATGGAAGGCCTTTCATTTACGACATTTGAAAGGAATAATTCTGCATTTCAAACAAATGTATGTATGAACACTATGAAAAACCTAAGATTTTTGAGTGTTCAAAATTGTGAACATATCGACATACTTCTATCTATCATAAGCAAAACCGTCACACTGAAATGGTTGAGGATCCATTTTTCAACTCTACATGACAACATTTTAGAGCAACATGCATATTTCATCAACGAATTCATGAACGTTGCTAAAGACCATCTGCAACAATTGGGTGTACTTGAACTATTCAAAATCATAATTTGCACACCCGTTATTTTTCAAAATTTCCAACCTAAATTCTTAAAAGAATTATCTTTCATAGAGTGCACATTCCCACAAGGGGAATTTCCACTTGGCCTCGGAAACTTAGAATTGGAAGTATTCAACCTTCATCACTGCAAATCTTTGAGGAGGATACCAGAAGGATTGAGGGGGTTGACTTGTTTGACAAAGTTGCTCATGTGCTATTGCGAGTCCCTCGAGGAGTTTCCTTCCGGAATATGCACTCTCAAGGCTTTGGAGGAATTATCTTTCAATGGATGCAAATCCTTGAGGAAAATACCGGAAGGGTTGGCGGGCTTGATTTGTTTGAAGAAATTGTACATGTCAGATTGTGAGGCCTTGGAGGACTTCCCTTCCGGAATATGCACTCTCAAGGCTTTGGAGGAATTAGCATTCAATGGATGCAAATCTTTGAGGAAAATACCGGAAGGCTTTGGGGGGTTGATTTGCTTGAAGAAATTGTACATGTGGAATTGTGAGGCCCTGGAGGAGTTCCCTTTCGGAATATGCACCCTAAAGGCTTTGGAGGTATTAGCATTTAATAAATGCAAATCTTTAAGGAAAATATCGGAAGGGTTGGGGGGGTTGACTTGTTTAAAGCTATTGCGCATGTGGGACTGTGAGGCCCTGGAGGAGTTCCCTTCCGGAATATGCACTCTCAAGGCTTTGGGGGAATTATCAGTCAATGGATGCAAATCTTTGAGGAAAATACCAGAAGGGTTGGAGGGGTTGATTTGTTTGAAGAAATTATCCATGTGGGATTGTGAGGCCCTAGAGGAGTTTCCCTCCGGAATATGCACTCTCAAGGCTTTGGAGGAATTAGCATTCAATGGATGCAAATCTTTGAGGAAAATACCGGAAGGGTTGGGGGGCTTGACTTGTTTAAAGATATTGCGCATGTGGGATTGCAAGGTCCTGGAGGAGTTCCCTTCCGGAATATCCACTCTCAAGGCTTTGGAGGAATTAGCATTCAATGGATGCAAATCTTTGAGGAGAATACCGGAAGGGTTGGGGGGGTTGACTTGTTTAAGAATATTGCGCATGGGGGATTGTGAAGCCCTGGAGGAGTTCCCCTCCGGAATATGCACTCTCAAGGCTTTGGAGGAATTATCATTCAAAGGATGCAAATCTTTGAGGAGAATTCCGGAAGGGTTGGGAGGGTTGACTTGTTTAAAGATATTGCGCATGTGGAATTGCAAGGCCCTAGAGGAGTTCCCTTCCGGAATATGCAATCTCAAGGCTTTGGAGGAATTAGCATTCAATGGATGCACATCTTTAAGGAAAGTACCGGAAGGATTGGGGGGCTTGACTTGTTTAAAGATATTGCGCATGTGGGATTGTAAGACCTTGGAGGAATTCCCTTCCGGAATATGCACTCTCAAGGCTTTAAAGGAATTAGCATTCAATGGATGCAAATCTTTGAGGAGAATACCGGAAGGGTTGGGGGGGTTGACTTGTTTAAAGATATTGCGCATGGGGGATTGTGAAGCCTTGGAGGAGTTCCCCTCCGGAATATGCACTCTCAAGGCTTTGGAGGAATTATCATTCAAAGGATGCAAATCTTTGAGGAGAATTCCGGAAGGGTTTGGGGGGTTGACTTGTTTAAAGACATTGCGCATGTGGGATTGCAAGGCCCTAGAGGAGTTCCCTTCCGGAATATGCAGTCTCAAGGCTTTGGAGGAATTATCATTCAATGGATGTAAATCTTTGAGGAGAATACCGGAAGGGTTGGGAGGGTTGACTTGTTTAAAGATATTGCGCATGTGGGATTGCAAGGCCCTGGAGGAGTTCCCTTCCGGAATATCCACTCTCAAGGCTTTGGAGGAATTAGCATTCAATGGATGCACATCTTTGAGGAAAATACCGGAAGGGTTTGGGGGGTTGACTTGTTTAAAGATATTGCGCATGTGGGATTGCGATGCCTTGGAGGAGCTCCCTCCCGGTATATGCACTCTGAAGGCTTTGGAGGAATTATCATTCAATGGATGCAAATCTTTGAGGAAAATACCGGAAGGGTTGGGGGGTTGACTTGTTTGATGAAATTGCACATGTGGGATTGCAAGGCCCTAGAGGAGTTCCCTTCCAGAATATGCACTCTCAAGGCTTTGAAGAAATGAACATTCTATAGATGCAAATCTTTGAGGGAAATTCTAGAAAGGTTGGAGAGATTGATTTGTTTGAAGAATAATTTTATGTGGGCAATTGTGAGGCCCTGGAGGTATTCCCTTCCGGGAATATGCACTTTGAAGGCTTTGGAGGAATTATCATTCAAAGGATGCAAATATTTGAGGAAAATACTGGAAGGGTTGGGGGGGTTGACTTGTTTAAAGAAATTGTACATGTGGGGGATTGCAAGACCTTGGAGGAGTTCCCTTCCGGAATTGCACTCTCAAGGCTTGGAGGAATAAACATTAAATGGATGGAAGTCTTTGAGGAAAATACTAGGGGTTGGGGAGGTGGAAGTGTTTGGAAAAATTGGGATAGTGAGGCGTTGGAGGAGTTTCTAATTGGGCTCTAGACTTAATGAGTTTGGAGGTGTTATCATTGTATGGTAGGATATCTTTGAGGTAAATACGGGATGGATGTGGAGGCTTTTTGTGTTTGAAGAAATTGTGCATGGTTTGGTATTTGCTAAGTCTATTTGTTCAATGATTTGTTGGTAAGATATGTGGCCCTATTTGTGACTTTCCAACTTGGCATACAATTTTGATTGTTGGATCATATCGGGCATTGTCTCATCCATGTTATCTATTATGTACCTCGGGGAGATCACTCCCTTGTAAAGTTGAACAACCACATGCGAACACTTTACATCTAAAAAATCCTACTTTTTACATAAAGCATCACCAAAATGGGTCAAAATTTTATCAATTTTTTTCATGAGTAGATATACACGGTATCTATTATATAGTGAAAAATGGTAACTAAATTTGATGATTTTTTTTTTATAAAACATACCGTTTCTAACTAGAATGACGCAGAATTGAGCTAAAAAAATTACTATAAAAAATGAAGATGACTAAAAATTTCAAAAAAATATACAAAAGACACTATCAATGGTTATGTATATGCAGAGAAAATATCATAAATTTTAAAATTATCTATGGCATTAATATAGGGGTAGCAAACTTTGTTCGCACGTGGTGTTCAACTTGACAATGGAGTGATCTCCCCGAGTTATGTACCATGCAATTTGTCATTTCAAGTTCAAATTGGGAGTTGAGATGCAAAAATTAAAGGATGTCAAAGAGAAGATTCTCTTTCTCTTTAAATAGTGACAATCAGGTAGTCCCAATTACGTTATACAGGTGAATCTAGAATAGTTAAGTAGTTAATAAATTAAGAAGAGAGGCCACATAAAGCCTACCTACTGCAAGTAATATTCTCTTGGTGCTGGAACCTAGTAAAGTTCTGCTTAGTGCTTAATTGTGAGATTGTTGTGTTATAGGTTCTTAAAAGGGAAAAATATGTCACACAATTGATCTTAAAAAGTGTGAAAGCTACGTGAAATTGAGGCGCATGCGAGCAACATTTTTGAATCTTGATGATGCTTGGAAGTGGTGCATACAAACCATGAGGATGATGTTCAACATGTGGGAGATGATCCCTGGAAGTAAATCACTTTATGATCCAACACTTTAAAAATCAATGAGGCTCAATTCTTGTGATCATGCTCAGAAAGTACTGCGAGATTCAGGCCATGTCTTGCAGCCTCATATTCTGCGTTCCCAAATACTAATTAGCCTAAACTCCTCAAGAATGTTGATATTGCACAGGTGGTCAACAAGTATTAAGTATCACAATCTCCAGCAGAGTGCTGGAGCACTACAATTTTAAGGCACTTTTAGTTCTGTAATGTTAGAAGGGTATTCGCAAAATCTATGAAACAGTTTGATATGCAAACTTTGAAGGTGTAAAGTATATTCCATCCAAGATTTATCTCTTCTCCAAATAGATCAATATAAACTAAGGGCCACTTCACACACAAGGCTGAAGGCCCCTGACCATGGCGATGTAAGAGCTCTCATTGGTCGAAAAGGCGGAGACCGTCCAAGTTCACTTCACACTAGGAGGTGAAGGCCTAAAGGCCCAAAGAAAAGTTCGTGGATGAAAAGTCTACATGGAGTCCTACATGGCAGGTTGTGGATAAGGGAGCATGGTCTACCGGAATTTTCGTCAGGCCCACCTCTTGGAGGTGGGCCTGACGAAAATTCCGGGAGACCATGACTTTTTTAATATTTTTTCCAGCAGGACAGATTTCAGGACAGATTTTAGGGCAAATTTTAGGGAAGATTCTAGAATAGATTCCAGGACAGATTCCAGGACAGCCAACACCACCAAGTAATTCTCTTAAATTGAATTTTTTTTGAGACATATTATATTAAACCAAATCCTCCCCTCTTTTTCCGCCAACAAAATATGCAATGGTCCATTCTCACTTCACACTATGCTTGAGGGCCCCTGACTACATAAAACGGCTTTCCCAACACCCATGGTACGGCCTTTGGATGAGAGTCAAGGGTCCTCACCATTACAAGGTCACGGCTCTTGGCTCATGTGTGAAGTGGCCCTAAGGTAGGCCAGGAGCAGACAAGAAAAGTGCTGCCACATTAAGTCCATTAATAAACCTTCATATTTTGGAAGACCACAGATGATGAGACATCGTTCAGGTTGGTGTGACAAATCTTTGTGAATAGGACGCAAAGTAGGTTGTTGAATCAAACTTCAACTTTTGAATATGGTGGTGATTGCTACAACAACATATCCTACCCCTTCAAAGTTAATGAAATAGTTATGATACACCAATCTTTAGTCCCTCTCAACCTTATGCTCTTCTCAACATGCTCAAGAGTCATAACATTATTCAGACCCATGACAATGTTCTGTGGGACTGACAATATTCCAAGGAATATTCCCCACATTCAAACTTAATGTGAAAATACTGAGAATATTCCTTGGAATATTGTCAATCCCACAGAACATTGTCATGGGTCTGAATAATGTTATGGTCTAGGACTCTGTGTAAGTCAAGGCTCAAGCAACTGAACTTTGGAGTATCCGGTTGGGAGATTTTAATGGTCAGGCCAATTGATTTTGTTGATGTATCTATTCTTGAATGAATAAGAGGAGCCACACTATCACCCATAATTTATGACCCTAACATGCAAGCCTAACCTTTACTTGTAAGTATTGGACATGTGTTGCCTTACCACATGTTGTTATCGGCACCTAGTTCCTACCTCGCTATTGTGACTCAATAGGCTAGGAGGTCAAGGTAGAAGCGCCTATTGCAAACTATTTGAGCACTACAACCCCTTACCCAACCCAAGCACATTATCCAATAATTTGTTTAGAATTACGCTTTGAGCACAATGACATTGAGATATGAATTAGCATTCTAATTTATGTAGAAACGTTCAAAGTCACGAAATCTCATTTGACCCTTCTTAATCACAAAGGCCCTCAAAGTGGATAGTGTTGATTGTTGACATGTTGTCTCTTTCAACCAGTGAAATGAGTTTTTGATTTGTAAAACAATATACTTGGTGTTCAGGGTGATGTACATACTACATTGATTATCCCAATTTGTGTGTTACTATTCGGAGTTACACAGACGAGGCTAATTGAGTTAGCTTCCTTATTTGGACACCTATTTCTGGTTCCTAATTGGAGGCACAATCACTCTAATTTGGTGGGTGAGTAATACATGTTGATTAAGCTGCTACCTTGATGATATTTGGGTTACTCACCTTCGCAAAGTCAAACTACACCCATCATCCTCCATGATGAGGAGTCCTATCCACCGAGCTATATATGACATGCTTGCTTTTTGTGCCTGAGGTGGGCAGATTAGGAGGTGGCATGTGGTTGTGAGGAGCCAACCAACTTGTATTGTGGGTATTCTATAATAAAAAAACAATTAAATTGGCAACATTTTATCTTACATGTAACCACTTTAGAGACATGTCACAACCAATATTGGCATTAAACTTGGTTTTAATTGGCAAATGACCCATGTAGAATCTACTAATGATGTTTGTCCACTTACACAACATTGAACAATAAAAGAGTTGCCTCCTATAACATAGTGACATTTGGAAGTAGACAATCTTTGATTCCGGAGCCTAGAACAACACCTTCCTCAACTCCGATTTCAATGATTTCAAATTCTTTGGTCCTTATTCACAATTGCTAACTTGCTTAAACTTCTAATGCTCTAATCCATCAACTAGATGATTCCACAAAACTAGAGGTGTCCACATTAGCCTCATCTACCTTAACTATTTAATGAGATTGTAATATTTTACCAAGAAAAATCATTTATGTTCTATAATGTCTAGACAACTTTATTGAACTTTCATTAGTAAAAATTGAACTCCTAAGTAAGACATATTGCACTGCGTAACTTTCGAATAGTAACAAAAACTAATTGGGATAATCAGTGTGTAGTTGCTTCCTTTTGTGACAAAAAAACAGGTGTCAGAATTGGAGTCGATCCCAGAATTGGGGGCTTCTACTTTATACACTGTGCATCCATTCCCTAGATCGTAAAACTGGAATGTCAGCTCTTGTAGGTCTGTGTACAAGCAGCTCTCTATGAGCTCTTCCACACATATTGTCTCTGAAAATGCCAGCCCATTAATTCTTTGGAAAATTTCTTGGCCATCAACTAATTATGCTGCATTGGCCATGGCCAAGAATGATCAATCATGTCATGCACCAAAGCCATGGCCACAAATGCGGCACATTTGATGCGATCTCTTCTCTATCAAGCAACAGAATCAGTAATATGGCTTGATCTGCCAATGTCGAGCATCATGCTAACTTGAAGTGGCAATGTGGAGTATCACTTCGAGCTGAGTCCTCTGGTTCTTGTTAAGTTCGATCCATCCTCTTCCATCTGCGATGAGCTCGAGGTTGAGTTATTGGATGACGCGAATGTGGAAGACGATGATCTGTGTGTTGAATGTCCTAATTGTAGCCTCTGCAGCGAATCTGCGGAAGGAGAGGAGCGTGGTTTTGACATTGTTTGGGTGCGAGAACGTCCTTGCACAATTATGTACACGATTGTCGCGAGCCTGGCTTCGGATGCAATTTAGGAGACATCATCAGGAGATGTTGATGCGCTCATCATCTCGTATTGCACCAGAGGCTTGCGTGTTGGAAGTGCAGGCAATGCATCCAACTCATCACTTTGTAGCATTTGGTTCACAATTCGCATGGATGGTCTGGCTTCTGGACTTGGCTGGCAACATAGCAAGCCTAAGTGGAGTAGGTACCTCACAAACTTATCCTCTCCAACAGAGTTAGCTTCTAGTGGCACCGGCTTCTACCTTTCCACATTTGAAACTTATGGCGGGACACTAGTGTCCCAAATAAATCGGAGCCTCCTTAAAGATCGGTTTTGTGGTTGTAAGTGATCAAAAATAAAAACCAACTTCAAACATCAGAGCGTGTACAAGATGTTGGGATAATCTCAACGCCGCTTTGATCGCCTTCAACTGACCATTTTTGACATCAACACGGACTTTAGGATTTAACCAGTGTATTATGGGACACCGGTGTCCCGCCATAAGGTTCATTTGTTTCCTTTTTATTAGTCACCTGTTTGTTTTAGGGGAGTTTTTACATGTGGCCCTTTTTCTTTGAATTTTCAAAAATAAAAGTCAAATAGGCAAGAACAGTGGGGGATGGTGAGGCAAGTTAGTGATAGCCTCACCACCGTGACCACCACCAAGTCCTTCATTGTATATAGACTAGCTTGATCCATCCCGTCCCGCCATGTTGCACCTATGCATATGATTTAATATCCTAACAACCCAACCCCGTAAACTCATGCAACCATATGCCCATGCTCATATGTCCCCATGTCTGCACGTATCTACTATATGCATATATGTCCATGCCCATGCTCAAAAGTCCTTAATGACCTGCCACCATGTCCCTGCCCACGCCCACAACTTGGTTCCAAGGACACCACCTCCCTTAGGTTTCCCTTAGGTCCATACCCACCTTTTGCACTTGTAGTCCTCCCACCTTGTCACATTTGTTTTCTCATTCTTTTGTAATATGTTTGTTTTGAGAGGAATCTTTGGGATGTGATCCTTTTTTCTTTGGATTTTTTAGACAAGAATGGTGGGAACAGTGAGGCAGTGAGGCAATGGCCTGAGGGCATGGCCACCGTTGGCGCCAACGGTGGCCCTAACAGCAGCTTCGCCGAGGTTGCCCCCGGCAACCCCCCCACCGGCCCGGCGCCAACAGAGAGGCCCTTCCGGTCCCGGCACTTCCCTGCCCCGGCCCTGGAAGTTGTAGTGAGCTCTTCCTCACTACAACCTCCTTGGTTTTCGTGACCTTTTGGACGTGCCGTGTGTTTTGTCTTCTTCCTAGGAGTTTTTGTCATCATGGGAGGGAGGAAGCAAGCTGCCGCAAGGGTGGCAAATGAAGGAGGCCCAGCAACTGGTGTGAAGGGGAAGAATTTCAACATGCTCGAGGAGGAGCAGTTGTGCAAATCTATGTTTTTTGTGTCACGGGATCAAATTGTGGGAAATCAATAGAGAACTAGTGTTTTTTGGGAGTGGATTTGCGAACATTACGATGACCACAGACCATATGCACCGTGGCCGCAGCGGAGTTTGGAAACGAAGTGGGGTTTGATAAAGCATGACGTTTCCAATTTTCGTGGTATCTACGCACAGGTGCTTAGACTGAACAAGTCTGGGACGAATGCTACGGACACCTTGCGAAGGTCGTGGGAGTTGTACCGCCAGAAAAGTGCAAAGAAGGCCGACTTTGCTTTCAAGCATTGTTGGCTTTTGCTGAAGGACCACCCCAAGTGGGCTAATGGGTGGTTGCAGCCCAAGGCCTCCATGACGATGTGCAAGCTTGCGCCATTCGGCAGTGAGGATAGCAACCCCGTCGACGTCGCCCCAAGCTCTAGGGGAGGGTTACAGTCGGAGGGCGGGTTCGGTGGATACCAACCCGGCGCGAAGGGCCGCCCGGGTGGGTCAAAGGCGGCCAAAGAAGAGACCAGGAGTGCGAATGTGAGGGAGGGTGCTATCTACGCCCAGGCCGATGCGACCAGGAGCATGGTTGCGGCCCAGATGAAGAAGGCAACACTCTTGGAGGATCAAAATATGCTTCTGCTAATGACAATGCTTGATGATAAAATTACAACTGTAGAGGCGAGGGAGTATCTACTCTTGTGCAAAGGGAGGAGCTGAAGAAACTCCGCTGGAAATTGGCTGTTGAGGAGGACCAAGAACGCACCGAGGCAGCTTAGGTGGATGATGTCGGCACATCCTCGGCCTCGAAACGACCGCGCAAAGAGGACGGGCACCGCGAGTTGGATGGGGCGAGGTCGTAGCGAGGCTATAGAGGTGGGGAGCACGATGAGGAAGGGGCGGGGTCGCAACGGAGCTATGAAGGGGGGAGTGCGACGAGGAGAGGGCAAGGTCGCAGCGGAAAGGCAAAGGGGGGAGCGCGATGAAGAGGGGTTGGGATCACAACAGAGCTACAAAGGGGGGGAGCTGTATGAGGAGGGGGCGAGGTCGCAGCAAGGCGATGATGATGGGGATGGCGATGACGATAGGACGCCTACACAACGCAGCATTGAAAACGGGGATCGCGAGGAGGCTGGGGTGAGGTCACAGCCCGGCAACGAAGACTGGCAGCGGCAGGACATCGATGCCCCTAGTGCCTCATGTGATGGCCAAGGCATTTGGGAGGCAACCGGGTTGCATGCACAACCTAGGTTCGGCACATTTCTGTTGCCAACCAGGATGTGGCTCGGGGGGGCAGTGTGTTAAAAAATTAAGGATATAGGTGCGAACAACCACTATTTTATAGGGGGGTATTACTTCCAATTTTTTTTTTTTTCACATGCTATCATTATGTCAATTTCTACTTTGGGTTAATAGAAAAATGGCTTGCATTACTTATAATTCCAAATTACCTATTATTCCATACCCTATAGTACTTTAAAGATGTCTAATGCCATTTTTGATACCCTATATTACTCTTAAGTCCATTTATAATTTTTAGCCCCCATGTTTTTAAAATACCCTATCATTTGTTCGCACGTATATTGCTACTCCAACCAATGACTACCCCCCAAGGGATGTGGACAAAGGCCACATCGTGCATGGTTTAGGGATGTGGCCACAAACAAATTTTGTTGATCGGTGTGTGGGTGGGTTGAATGTATAGTGACTGCCAAAGCTGAATACAAACACAACATATTGAAATTCAACAAACAATGTAAGGAAATTTGATGCACAAAAAATGAAACCATAAATTGCATAGGATTACCATTGCAATCAGTCATACTCCCATGGGAATTGAGGCCTATTACACACAAGTATGCATGTACAAGCAGAAAGTAAAGTGAAGTTCAATCCAAAACTCAGTTTTGCTCACACAAGCTGGAACAAAGTTAAAAATTTGTCCACCTACCCTTAGCAGCTATAACAGCTGCAATGCGCTTAGGCATGCTCCTATACAAGTTCTTACACTCATTGGGAGTAATTGAAGCCCAACAATCCTCAACACGCTCCCACAATTCTAACCTTCCTTTGGGAGGTCTCTCATATTGGTTTAGTCGACGTTTAAAGTTGCCCACAAGTGTTCGATCGGATTCAAGTCTGGAGATTGCGCTGGCCACTTCAAAATAGTAAATTCTTGTGAATTTAGCCAACGGCGCACACTTTTGGATGTATGTTTTGGGTCATTATCATGTTGAAAAATCAAATTGGCAGGATCCAAATTGTATGCATGCAACGTATGAATCAACTCTCGCTCTAAAATTTCTCTATACATGTACTGATCTATTCTTCCCTCAATCTTACACATCATACCAGGGCCACTCGGAGTCATGCAACCCCACATCATCACTCCCCCACCTCCAAACTTGATAGTTTGTTGTACCATTCCAACACTTCTACTCTGTCCATCACGAAACCAACACCAACTGCGACCATCAGAGCAAAATCGGTTGATTTTTGTTTCATCGGAGTATACTACACGATCCCAATCATCATCAATCCAATGGCAATAACGTCTAGCAAATTTTAATCGTCCCTTAATTTGAAGAAGTGTGAGCTTTGGTTTCTTTTGCTTCACTTTACATTTCAAATTTGCTTTTCGTAACACTCTCCTCACAATACTATCGCTCATATCAACATGAAGCTCCTTTCTCAAGTAATTTCCAACTTTGTGTGCAGTTTCTAAGCCACCCACAGTGATTTCTTTCACACAAGCTCTACAATCAGCTGCATTGTACACCTGTGGCCTGCCGGGGAGTGCTATCATGTGAGCGGTGAGTAGTGAGCGGTGAGCGATGAGCAGTAACTTGTGAACGGTGAGTAAAGAAACATATTTGGAAATACATGCACTAGTACCCTATATCCGTGGTATTTTGGCATAAATAATAACATATTTGTTCTATAATAAAATTAATGTAGAGTTAAAAAATGCAATTATCCTAATGAATGCCTAACTCTATTGTTAAATTCAACAACCGCAAGATTGGCATGAGGATTTGAAAAAAAAAATTAATATTGTTGTTGGATTCAATATCCAATTTTAATAACAATACAAACACCTTCCAAGTATTGCTCTAAATTGTATTTCTAAAATTCATGTAAGTTTGAGAAATGAATTGATGAAGATAATTAAGTTTTAGGGCATAGGGTTTGGGAATAAGAGGAAATGGATCACACAATTCAATGTCCACTAATTGATTGAAGAGGAATTTTTTCATTGTATTTACGAGACGCCTCTTCGGTCACAGAAGCTATCTCACGCTACACAAATAAAAAATGAGAGTTAGTTAAAAATCCTTTAGCAAAAAAATCTTGAATATTAAGGCTTAGCATGAATTAGAATACCCACCTTGTATAGGAATTGGTAAAGACATCCAATGTGAGGGTATACCAAGTCTTTTTTCCACCTTTCTTCAAACACTTGGACTATTAATCAGGGATAAGAAGATCCTTAAATTCTTCCAACTTCCTGATTCCAAAATTTTGGACACGATGGAGTTTATGAACCAAATTTGTCTTGACATGATCTGATTCTGTAGACCTAAGAGAGATGACAAAAAAATATCAAAAGAAGTTATAATTTCACAATCACAAACCAAAAGAAAGAATTAAAAAAAGAACGGACCATGAAGCATACATATTCATATCGTACATAGCATTTAGGAGAATGGCCACCGAACCAGTTGATTCAAACACTATACAATCAACAGAGTAATGTCACTCTTCATCTTCCCCATGGAGCCTATCGATATGACGACACCAAACTGTGACCCGATGGTTCCCCTCCTAGACAAAAAACATTTTGCCACAAAACCTTTCATAATCATTGTCATTCCTAAAGATTTCCTCAAATAATGTATTAGAAGATTGCCAATGATCTTTCCAAGTGTCTGCATCCCGAATATCCATAATTTTCCATCTTTATCAAATGGAGAGACATACAACATCTTATCACCCTCCCTATAACCATTGACAAATTCATTTTCCAAAAGTTGGATATCGACTTCCAAAATTGGTCTCACAATAGGTAACGGTATCAACCGACAAAGAGGGATTGAAAATCTTGATTTTGAAAACGGCTTCATACGAAGTCTGCTAATCAAATAATTGAAATTTATATTTTGTAAATCTCGCATATGAGACATAGTCTCTTCCACATTCAGCAAATCATTGGGCAGTGGATGACCGGTATCATTATCCCCACCATCCTGAAATACAATCACAAAGAACAACTAAATGAACATGTCACTTTTAAAACCACAAACACCATTGAATCCAATTAAATAATCACTATTTCTAACCAAATAACCATTCAAAATAAATAAATAAGCAAGTTGGCCAACCTTGCATATAAGGTCCTCTCGTTCAAGAGGGAGGTCATCAAATCCATCCCCCACAACCCTCAAGCTTATGTCCTCAACCATCAAGATCATTACCTCAACCTTGAAGCTTATTGACTCAAATTTTGTAGCATACAACAAGCACAAACCCAACATCCGACTCCCTCTAATCACACAAACAAAGACAAACACAAGCTAGGTATACAAACAAGTGCAAGAAGGTCGCCGAAAATCGTCGAAAAAAAGAGCAAGAAAAAACCCTGAAAATCCAAGAAAACATGTCTCGGATCCGAAACATGTTTTTATGGATTTTCAGGGTTTTTTCTTGCTCTTTTTTCCGATGTTTTTCGTGCATTGGACTCTCTCTTGCTACAATCTATGAGAGTAACGGGAGGTAGGAGGTGATCAAATGCTACCCTCAACCTTGAAAAAAATTATGAAGCTTCAAGCTTAAAACACGATATTGGTTATATCGAGACTTTTCGGCGATTTTGAGACAAAATACTAGTTATTAGAAATTCATTTAAAAAATTAGTAATTGAAATAAAAATAATAATGCTCAAATAATGATATGCTAATACAATTCTAAAAGGTGGTGTTCTTACCTATTTATTAAAAAAATATAGTAAAGAGATAAAGCGGGTTATCTTTGAGTCGAGGATAAAACGAGACTCAAAAATGTCGCGATATAACGAATATCGCATGTCATAAAAATTTTGAAATGAAAGCACGGAGACATTTATCTTTGAGTCGAGGATAAAACGAGACTCAGAAATGTCGCGATATAACGACATAAAATTTTGAAATGAACGCACGGAGACATTTATCTTTGAGTCGAGGATAAAATGAGACTCAGAAATATCGCGATATAATGAATATCGCATGTCATGCCAAATTTGAAATGAAAGCACGGAGACAGTTATCTTTGAGTCAAGGATAAAACGAGACTCAGAAATGTCGCGATATAACGAATATCGCATGTCATAAAAATTTGAAATGAAAGCATGGAGACATTTATCTTTGAATCGAGGATAAAATGAGACTCAGAAATGTCGCGATATAACGAATATCGTATGTCATGCCAAATTTGAAATGAAAGCACGGAGACATTTATCTTTAAGTCGAGGATCAGGGATGTGCAAATGGACGTGACGTGGCATTTTTGTGTCACGTCGGGGCGTGACGCGCACCGACGTGGTAAAAAAAAGTTAATGTACCAATTTTTTGTAACTTTTTTTTTACTTTTTTGGACGACTCCCCTAGTTGACTGCTACGAGCAATCGACTTCAGAAAACAAAAATTAAAAAAATTAAAAAAAATCTATTAAAAAATCTGAACCGTTAGATCTTCTTGGATTGAAGATCTAACAGTCCATGATTTTTTTTCGAATTTTGTTTTTTTGTTTTTTAGGTTTTCCTTGAAGTCCACTGCTTTTAGCAGTCGACTAGCTAGCCAACTGCTAATTACAGTCGATTCGTCTAGGTCGACAAAAAAAGTAATTTTCTGCAATCGACTGCTAAGTCGACTGCTATTAGCAGTCGACTTACCAAACGACTGCAAATAGCAATCGACCTAGCAGTCGACTACAAAAAAAAATCCAAAAATTCCAAAAAAAATTCTGGACCGTCAGATCTTCTTGGCAAGAATATCTGACGGTCCAAAACAAATTTTAATTTTTTTTAATTTTTTTGCAGTCGACTACTAAGTCGACTGCAAATAGTAGTCCAATTAGCAATCGACTGCCAAAAACATTTAAAAAATTCAAAAACAATTCTGGACCGTCAGATCTTCTTGCCAAGAAGATCTGACCGTCCAGAATTTTTTTTGGAATTTTTGGAATTTTGTTTTTGCAACCAAAAACGTCGAAAAAAAGAACAAGAAAAAAACCCTGAAAATGCAAAAAAACATGTCTCGGATCCGAGACATGTTTTTATGGATTTTCAGGGTTTTTTTCTTGCTCTTTTTTTCCACGATTTTCAGAGCATGAGCCTCTCTTTTGCTACAATCTATGAGACTAATGGGAGGTGGGAGGTGATCAAATGCAACCCTCAACCTTGAAGAAAGTTATGAAGCTTCAAGCTTGAAGGTTGAAGCCTCAACCTTGAAGCTTCTTGATTCAAATTTTGGAGCATACAACAAGTATGAACCCAACATTCAAGTACCTCTAATCACACACACTAATACAAAGCCAAGCTAGGCACACAAACAAGTGCAAGAAAGTCGCCGAAAATCGTGGAAAAAAAGAGCAAGAAAAAAACCCTGCAAATGCAAAACAACATGTCTCGGATCCGAGACATGTTTTTATGGATTTTCAGGGTTTTTTTCTTGTTCTTTTTTTCCACGATTTTCGGAGCATGAGCCCCTCTCTTGCTACAATCTATGAGACTAATGGGAGGTGGGAGGTGATCAAATGCAACCCTCAACCTTGAAGAAAGTTATGAAGCTTCAAGCTTGAAGGTTGAAGCCTCAACCTTGAAGCTTCTTGATTCAAATTTTGGAGCATACAACAAGTATGAACCCAACATTCAAGTACCTCTAATCACACACACTAATACAAAGCCAAGCTAGGCACACAAACAAGTGCAAGAAAGTCGCCGAAAATCGTGGAAAAAAAGAGCAAGAAAAAAACCCTGCAAATGCAAAACAACATGTCTCGGATCCGAGACATGTTTTTATGGATTTTCAGGGTTTTTTTCTTGTTCTTTTTTTCCACGATTTTCGGAGCATGAGCCCCTCTCTTGCTACAATCTATGAGACTAATGGGAGGTGGGAGGTGATCAAATGCAACCCTCAACCTTGAAGAAAGTTATGAAGCTTCAAGCTTGAAGGTTGAAGCCTCAACCTTGAAGCTTCTTGATTCAAATTTTGGAGCATACAACAAGTATGAACCCAACATTCAAGTACCTCTAATCACACACACTAATACAAAGCCAAGCTAGGCACACAAACAAGTGCAAGAAAGTCGCCGAAAATCGTCGAAAAAAAGAGCAAGAAAAAAACCCTGCAAATGCAAAAAAATATGTCTCGGATCCGAGACATGTTTTTATGGATTTTCAGGGTTTTTTTCTTGTTCTTTTTTTCCACGATTTTGGGAGCATGAGCCTCTCTCTTGCTACAATCTATGAGACTAATGGGTGGTGGGAGGTGATCAAATGCAACCCTCAACCTTGAAGAAAGTTATGAAGCTTCAAGCTTGAAGGTTGAAGCCTCAACCTTGAAGCTTCTTGATTCAAATTTTGGAGCATACAACAAGTATGAACCCAACATTCAAGTACCTCTAATCACACACACTAATACAAAGCCAAGCTAGGCACACAAACAAGTGCAAGAAAGTCGCCAAAAATCGTCGAAAAAAAGAGCAAGAAAAAAACCCTGCAAATGCAAAAAAACATGTCTCGGATCCGAGACATGTTTTTATGGATTTTCAGGGTTTTTTTCTTGTTCTTTTTTTCCACGATTTTGGGAGCATGAGCCTCTCTCTTGCTACAATCTATGAGACTAATGGGAGGTGGGAGGTGATCAAATGCAACCCTCAACCTTGAAGAAAGTTATGAAGCTTCAAGCTTGAAGGTTGAAGCCTCAACCTTGAAGCTTCTTGATTCAAATTTTGGAGCATACAACAAGTATGAACCCAACATTCAAGTACCTCTAATCACACACACTAATACAAAGCCAAGCTAGGCACACAAACAAGTGCAAGAAAGTCGCCGAAAATCGTCGAAAAAAAGAGCAAGAAAAAAACCCTGCAAATGCAAAAAACATGTCTCGGATCCGAGACATGTTTTTATGGTTTTTCAGGGTCTTTTTTCTTGCTCTTTTTTTCGTCGATTTTGGGAGCATGAGCCTCTCTCTTGCTACAATCTATGAGAGTAAGGGGAGGTGGGAGGTGATCAAATGTAACCCTCAACCTTGAAGCTTCTTGATTTAAATTTTGGAGCACACAACAAGTATGAACCCAACATTCAAGTACCTCTAATCACACACACTAATACAAAGCCAAGCTAGGCACACAAACAAGTGCAAGAAAGTCGCCAAAAATCGTCGAAAAAAAGAGCAAGAAAAAAACCCTGCAAATGCAAAAAAACATGTCTCGGATCCGAGACATGTTTTTATGGATTTTCAGGGTTTTTTTCTTGTTCTTTTTTTCCACGATTTTGGGAGCATGAGCCTCTCTCTTGCTACAATCTATGAGACTAATGGGAGGTGGGAGGTGATCAAATGCAACCCTCAACCTTGAAGAAAGTTATGAAGCTTCAAGCTTGAAGGTTGAAGCCTCAACCTTGAAGCTTCTTGATTCAAATTTTGGAGCATACAACAAGTATGAACCCAACATTCAAGTACCTCTAATCACACACACTAATACAAAGCCAAGCTAGGCACACAAACAAGTGCAAGAAAGTCGCCGAAAATCGTCGAAAAAAAGAGCAAGAAAAAAACCCTGAAAATGCAAAAAACATGTCTCGGATCCGAGACATGTTTTTATGGTTTTTCAGGGTCTTTTTTCTTGCTCTTTTTTTCGTCGATTTTGGGAGCATGAGCCTCTCTCTTGCTACAATCTATGAGAGTAAGGGGAGGTGGGAGGTGATCAAATGTAACCCTCAACCTTGAAGCTTCTTGATTTAAATTTTGGAGCACACAACAAGTATGAACCCAACATTCAAGTACCTCTAATCACACACTCTAATACAAAGCCAAGTTAGGCACACCAACAAGTGCAAGAAAGGCGCCAAAAATCGTCGAAAAAAAGAGCAAGAAAAAAACCCTGAAAATCCAAAAAAACATGTCTCGGATCCGAGACATGTTTTTATGGATTTTCAGGGTCTTTTTTCTTGCTCTTTTTTTCGACGATTTTCGGAGCATGAGCCTCTCTCTTGCTACAATCTATGAAAGTAACGGGAGGTGGGAGGTGATCAAATGTAAGCCTCAACCTTGAAGCTTCTTGATTTAAATTTTGGAGCATACAACAAGTATGAACCCAACATTCAAGTACATGTAATCACACACACTAATACAAAGCCAAGCTAGACACACAAACAAGTGCAAGAAAGTCGCCGAAAATCGTCGAAAAAAAGAGCAAGAAAAAAACCCTGCAAATGCAAAAAAACATGTCTCGGATCCGAGACATGTTTTTATGGATTTTCAGGGTTTTTTTCTTGTTCTTTTTTTCCACGATTTTGGGAGCATGAGCCTCTCTCTTGCTACAATCTATGAGACTAATGGGAGGTGGGAGGTGATCAAATGCAACCCTCAACCTTGAAGAAAGTTATGAAGCTTCAAGCTTGAAGGTTGAAGCCTCAACCTTGAAGCTTCTTGATTCAAATTTTGGAGCATACAACAAGTATGAACTCAACATTCAAGTACCTCTAATCACACGCACTAATACAAAGCCAAGCTAGGCACACAAACAAGTGCAAGAAAGTCGCCAAAAATCGTCGAAAAAAAGAGCAAGAAAAAAACCCTGCAAATCCAAAAAAACATGTCTCGGATCCGAGACATGTTTTTATGGATTTTCAGGGTTTTTTTCTTGCTCTTTTTTTCGACGATTTTGGGAGCATAAGCCTCTCTCTTGCTGCAATCTATGAGACTAATGGGAGGTGGGAGGTGATCAAATGCAACCCTGAACCTTGAAGAAAGTTATGAAGCTTCAAGCTTGAAGGTTGAAGCCTCAACCTTGAAGCTTCTTGATTCAAATTTTGGAGCATACAACAAGTATGAACCCAACATTCAAGTACCTCTAATCACACATACTAATACAAAGCCAAGCTAGGCACACAAACAAGTGCAAAGAAGGGGAAGAAATTGGTTGAAAAAAAAACGAGAAGAAATCCGGGAATTCCAAAAGAACTTGTACCGGATCCGAGACAAGATTTTTTTGGAATTCTTGGATTTTTTCTTGCTTTTTTTTGACGTTTTTAGGCGCATTAGCCTCAAATTTTGGATCACACAGCAACCATGAAATGATCATCTCAACTACTTCTAATCACACATGCCAAGACAAGAGGCACACAAAACATACAAAAAAGTGCAATGAATGGAAGAAAATAATTTTAAAAAATCAAGCAAAAATCTTGAATTTTAAAAAAACTTGTTTCGTTACCGAGACTTTTTTTTTTTGAAATTTCAGAATTTTTCCTTGCTTCTTTATTTGTTGTTTTTATAGAAATTATTTTCTTTGTTGTTGCACCCTATGAGCCTAAGAGGAGGGGGAGCTGACCAAATCCATCCCCTCATCCTTTAAAAAACTTTTGAAGATTCGAAAATTGAGCTTGAAGACTAAAACTTGATGAATTTTTATTCAAATTTTGAAACACACAACAACCATGAAATGAACATCTCAATTGTTTCTAATCACACATACCAAGATAAGAGGCACACAAGACACACAAGACACACACAAAAATACAATGAAAGGAAGAAAATGAGTGAAGAAAATATCAAGAAAAATCCTGAACTTTAAAAAAAACTTGTTTCGGACCAAAATTTTTTTTTTTTTAATTTCAAAATTTTTTCTTGTTTCTTTCGTTGTTGTTTTTATGGAAATTATTCTCTCTCTTGTTGCACCCTATGAGACTAAGAGGAGGGGGAGGTGACCAAATCCATGCCCTTATCTTTTAAAGAAATTTTGAAGATTCAAAAATCGAGCTTGAAGCCTAAAGCTTGAAGCTTCTTGATTCAAATTTTAGAGCACATAACAACTATCAAGTGAACATTCTAACTATTTTTAATTTTGACAAATGAATCTGTCACATCACTTGTTTAAATTCCAAATGTTGTCAATGTTAAATTGGAAACCACTAATGATAGTGTGTTAGTGTTGGCAGATTTTGAAGTTGTTATTTATGTTACTGTTGACCTTTCTAATACATCACCATTTTCATTTAGAAATAGAGATTCCTCCCTTTCCAAACATCCTATGGATCTTTTAAAATACCCTTACAGTCTTTTGTACATGAGGGTGGCACACCATGGTTTACCATCACAATGCCCTCTGCTACATCATTTTTCTTCATCAATGAGTATGAATATTGTCGACGCATTGAAATAAACAGAATTTAGAAAAAAATCCAAATCAAATTTTGCGTCCATTGATTTTGACAGCATAGAGGTGTGAGATGTCAAGTACTTGTCTTCTTCTTTTCATGGTGACGTTTTGTTTGCACTAAACCATGTATCACTTGGAGTTCCAAGTGCCTATGGTCGTTCGATGGATGGAATGAACAAGATGTGTGACGGACACCCTTGGTGCACCGCCAAAACTACAAATATCCAAAACGATTTTGAATTATTTTTAAGATGTTCTACTTGTGCATGTCATCTCCGATGCCATAATCATGACTTTTGTGATTACATGCATCGCATTGCGGGCAAGCGCAATAACACCGAATGGGCCGGATCAACTCTCGGGGGGGGGGGGGGGGCAGTGTGTTAAAAAGTTAAGGATATAGGTGCGAACAACCACTATTTTATAGGGGGGTATTACTTCCAATTCTCTTCTTTCTTTCACATGCTATCATTATGTCAATTTCTACTTTGGGTTAATAGAAAAATGGCTTGCATTACTTATAATTCCAAATTACCTATTATTCCATACCCTATAGTACTTTAAAGATGTCCAATGCCATTTTTGATACCCTATATTACTCTTAAGTCCATTTATAATTTTTAGGCCCCATATTTTTAAAATACCCTATCATTTGTTCGCACGTATATTGCTACTCCAACCAATGACTACCCCCCCCCCCGAGGATCAACTCCTACCTCATTTCCAATGGGTGTTGTTATTCCTAAGAAGTCCAGATTGGAATGTAAGATTTATCGTTCAACACCTATGTGCATAATTTTGTACCATGCTCACATAATATATGTGCACTCCACATCCTTTGAAATATCCAGGGCTTGTATTCATCTAGATGTACATGATCATCATGTGTCTAATGGTACATGCCGTGAATCTTTGGACATTGCATACCAATGCGTTGCCAATGAGGTCATAAAAATACCCACTGCCAAGAACTCTGCTATAGTAATGGCAATGAACAAACAATTCCTAGACGACTACCTTCTAAAATTTCCATCAAATGGTGAAGGACATCACTTGGCAGGTTCTTCCCTGGAAGTCGTCATGGATAAATTCAATACTTTTGCCTCTCCAAATTGTCGTAACTTCATATCGGGCTCAAAGCGTTTTATTTATAGTGGAATGAGTACGATGGATAGTATCATGGCGCTCAAAGACCATTCGGGCATTAAGTATGTCAAAGTATTTGTCTTCAAAATGTCAGT
This sequence comes from Polytrichum formosum, assembly GCA_964035585.1. Taxonomy (NCBI): domain Eukaryota; kingdom Viridiplantae; phylum Streptophyta; class Polytrichopsida; order Polytrichales; family Polytrichaceae; genus Polytrichum; species Polytrichum formosum. Next base: position 11,004,968 of record OZ037935.1, on the reverse strand, counting down.
AGATCTTCCGGGAAGTGGTGTGGATCTTGTTAAGCGTATATAAATGGGAGGAGATATGGATAATTCATAGATAATGTTTGACCACGTCAAACGCTTGAAGGACTGGACCACCCTTGTGTGTCATGTGTATGATAGCAAGTACTGTAAGGTGTTGACCATTGCGTATTGTGACATGCAATCTGAAGATGACTCAGCTCAGACTCCCTTCTGGGAAAACTTAAATTCCGTCATCGCGGATAATGGAGTGTCGACCGTGAAAATGTCATCTCAGTCTTTGGGAAAGAAAGGGAAATGGGTGTATTGCAAACATCTTTATTATGTGTTTAGATTTTTGTATAAAGTGGATTACAGTAGTGACAAGTTCATTCACGCTCCAACGTACTCCTATAATGAGGTCATGCGGCTACTTGAACTTGCAGTTATGGTAGAATGTGAGTAATATTACAAGGGTTGTATTCAACCCTTTGTTTGATAATTTCAGTAAGTGACATGTATTATTATAATAAAAATTAACAATGAATAGATAGTTTTTGAGTTATCCATGGTAATAGGCTCCTTTCATTTTTTTTCTCCCAAAATGCACATGCTTTATAATATATTTTTTGATAAATATACATACCAAATTTAGAATGTGTACCCTAAAACCGTTTTTATTTGCCAAATTTGGTAGTTTTTATTGCTCATTGCTCATGTGTTACCGCTCACCGCTCACTGCTCACTGCTCATCGCTCATGTCTTAGCTTCCCTCGTGGCCTGCCACCAAAATTGTGATTGACATCACTCAATTCACTCAAATGTTGCTTACGAAATTGTGCAACCCAACTTTGGGATACCTGTAAGTCTCTAGCAACATTTCTAGCACTTTCACCCCTCCTCAACTTCTCTAAAGTAGCTTCTTCTATTTGCTTTCTACCAGCAGCAGAGAGAGGCCTCAATGAAACCATTTTGCTCAATTTGCATACATGATGTGCATTGAATGGGGACACAATTATAAATGTGAAGGCCAAGAACATGCCCACCCAAAAAATCAGACCCAGAAAACCACTTGTACATGTCAGATTTGTAGCATTCATTGCGTAATCCAAGTGTGAGCATAATTAAGTTTTGGAGCTAATTTACTTTGATCTAGAACTTTCTCAAATTATCTTGCATTGCTGGACTTGTAATTTGGTAGCCACATCATTTACATGCATGTATACTTGAGCCGTCAACTGATTTGACATTAAATGCAATAAATTATAAAATATGAATGGCTAAAGGTAGACTAGGCTTTTTCGTACTCAGTTTTGGCAGTCACTGTAGATGGCGGTGGGAACTTCAATCGCAACTAGTTGGAAATGTATCATGTGAATCCATGCTTGCCCACACAGAGCCACAATATGGGTGTCGCAACAATGCAAGGGGCAATGTGCATTGAAACGGGACACCTAGTGGTAGCTCGCAGCCAATTCGTGTAGATGGTGATGAGTATGTTGAAGTAGGACAACACAATGTGAATGTACGATTAACCCTACAAGGGCAATTTTATTGACAATACAAATCAACCATACATATTGGCACCTTTCAAAGCCCACAAGTGTTCAATAAGATCACCTCTCAAAGCATAGTGTGTGTATTCATTCTCTATCTCCTCCGTGTGTGCTGTGAATTGGTCTAACGACATGTCTCTATGCAATGACACATTGTCAACTATTGCAGCCCCGAGGACATTCTCTAGGCCACGCACATCACACCATCTTCCATAATCATGTTGTGAAGAATATAACAAGCAAACATAATGTCAGCTATTGTGTCCATATTTTGGCACGGATTGCGGACGATTGCAAAGTGGGCTTGCAACACCCTGAAGTAATGCTCCACATCTTTGTGGCATGCCTCCTATCTGGATGCAAAATGTTTCATTTTTTCATCATCAAGTTGGTGAATGCTTTGCAAAAAAACAACTCCAAGGTGGATAAATACCATCTATCAATAAGTAGTACCGGTTGTACTCTTGGCCATTAACCTCAAATGTCATGCCACCCGCTTCTCCCACGAGCATATCATGGATCAGGGGCGATTGATCCAACACGTTCATGTCATTGTTTGAACCCGACAGACCCAAAAAAATGTGCCATATGTGCAAGCCCTGATCCGCAACTGCTTCCATTCCCTATCTCCATAATCGCCGTACCAAGCAACTGGACAAATTTTCCACTCGTAATACATAAAATCCAAAGAGGCAAACATACTGGGGAATCCACAAGCCGAATTTATTTCCAACTGTTGAAGGAAGTCTGCCCGGGTGCCTCAAGCGATACTCCCCAAACTCCGCACGCACCGCGCCACAAAACCGTTTCATACACTCCATGGATGTGGACTCACTAGTCCGGCAATAATCATCCATGGCATCTGCGCAAATACCCATTGCAAGCATCTGCAAGGCAGCAGTAATTTTTTGGCGTGAAGATAGCCCCACCAAGCCACAAGCATCCCTTTTCTGCAAAAAATAGCTATCGCATGCACAAACCCTATCTAAGATTGTGAGAAACAATGACCTCCTCATGTGATAGCGGTGACGAAAGAAAATGCGACCCCAAACTGGAGCCTCAGCCAAATAGTCCAGGTGCATGCGCTCGTCCATAAGCACCCTAGCCCTCTCAATGTTCGCTCTCTTCCCTTCACACGAACCACCAACAACACCTCGTCGAGGTGGAGCCGCATCCATGAGGTCTTGCAGTTGATCAAGTGCCATCCCCATGTTCGCCTCATCGTCTTTGTCGTCATCCAAAAAAGCCTGACAGGCCTCCCCCAATCTTGCTATCCATGCATCCATTTTCACAAGCTCCATGACAACAAAGCTCAAAATAAGAAGCCCCAAAAAATTACCACCTTCCAGGATAGCAGCATAGCTGTTGGTTTGCACAATCCAGTAGCAGGGGCAGGTCGGAGGGAAGCGGAGGGGAAGATCCCCGGAGCGCGTGGCAGGCTGGTGGTGGGGCAGGTGGCCCGAAATCCACCTTGTGCCGGGCGGTGGCCACCTCCCATTGGGGCAACTATTGGGCCAGCTCCCTGCTGGCCCATTGGGGGGCTTGTACCCATACCCTTGGCGGTTGCGTTGGTGCCAAGGGGTGGAGATGCCCTCACCACCATCACGTTGTGCACTATATAGATAGGAGCGTCTCTTGGCACTATTCATATTGGTCATGCCCCACCTTTTGCATGGGATAACATTATTATCAGGGTTGTCTATTGTGTCGTGACGGAGGCCAATCTCGGCATAATGTCGTGTCGTCACGACATTATGCCGGATGCTGTCTTTATCCTGACGGACTTGAATTTTACCGAATTCTGTGTATAATTACATTACCCCATTTCGGACACGTAGGATGTAAGATGTCCACGTGTGATGACATGTCAGCAAAGTAGAGGTAAAGTGGGCAAAAAAATTACTAACCCTCGTCCGCCCCCCCGTCCGCCCCTTTGTTCCCAGCATCCGCCCCCGTTCCCCCCCGTCCGCCCCCATTCCCCCCCCCGTCCGCCCCCATCCCCCCCCCCCGTCTGCTCCCGTTTCCCCCCGTCCGCCCCCGTTCCCAACCATCGGGAACACGTTCCCCCCGTTCGCCCCCTGTTCCCAACCATCGGGAACGCGTTCCCCGTCGTCCGCCCCAATTTGACCCCTTCACCTTTGAAGGGCCCTAGCAACCTCATTTTTCATCCGTTTGTTGCGTTTGAGGACATTTTCGGCATCTACATTTCATGAGGATGTCGAAAATGTCCTCAAAATCAACATTTAGATCAAAATGAGGCTGCTAGAGCCTCCCAAACCTCCCGTCCGCCCCCCCGTCCGCCCCCGTCCGCCCCCCCGTCCGCCCCCGTCCGCCCCCCCGTCCGCCCCCGTCCGCCTCCAAGTTTGGAAGGCTCTAGCAGCCTCATTTTTCATCTGTTTATTGCGTTTGAGGACATTTTCGGCATCTACATTTCATGAGGATGTCGAAAATGTCCTCAAAATCAAATTTGGATCCAAAATGAGGCTACTAGAGCCTCCCAAACCTCCCATCCGCCCCCCCGTCCGCCCCCGTCCGCCTCCAAGTTTGGGAGGCTCTAGCAGCCTCGTTTTGGATCCAAATTTGATTTTGAGGACATTTTCGACATCCTCATGAAATGTAGATGCCGAAAATGTCCTCAAACGCAATAAACAGATGAAAAATGAGGCTGCTAGAGCCTCCCAAACTTGGAGGCGGACGGGGGCGGACGGGGGGGCGGACGGGAGGTTTGGGAGGCTCTAGCAGCCTCATTTTTGATCCAAATGTTGATTTTGAGGACATTTTCGACATCCTCATGAAATGTAGATGCCGAAAATGTCCTCAAACGCAACAAACGGATGAAAAATGAGGCTGCTAGGGCCCTTCAAAGGTGAAGGGGTCAAATTGGGGCGGACGGCGGGGAACACGTTCCCGATGGTTGGGAACGGGGGCGGACGACGGGGAACACGTTCCTGATTGTTGGGAACGGGGGGCGGACGGGGGGGGAACGGGGGGCAGACGGGGGGGGGGGAACGGGGGCGGACGGGGGGGAACGGGGGGAACGGGGGGGAACGGGGGGGGAACGGGGGGGGAACGGGGGCGGACGGTGGGAACAAAGGGGCGGACGGGGTGGGCGGACGAGGGCTAGTAATTGTTTCCCCACATTCCCCGTCCGCCCCACCCTCGTCCCCCGTCCGCCCCACATCCTCCTTACTCAAATTTTACTACTTTGATTTTAACAGAATGATAAACATAATGGTAAAATGGTTTACCTGGCGCTAGGCATATCAACATCCACGTCGGCCTTTTCTGCCACATAGGACGCCACCTTGGCAAGAAGGTAAGTATTTTACCCACCCTACTAGCTTCCCCCTAGGTTGACCCTACGTGGACCCTATTGTGTCGTGACGGAGGGGTCCGTCACGACACGACACGTCATGATGGCACGACACCGTCATGACGTCGGGATAGACAACCCTGATTATTATTGAATCAAAGTATAATAATGACCTTGTCTAAAATTTCATGATCATGAGAATGAGCGGTTGCAAGGGATATGAGACAATTGGATCATATTGTAAAGTGTGTGTGTGTGTGTGTGTGTGTATATATATATATATATATAAATATATATCTAGTTCATAAAATGGATAAATTTGTTGCCCTATGTAGTATATTGAAGCCAATTTCTCTCTTTATTTGTATCTCAATGTCCTACATGGTGGACTTGCCATGAGTGCATTGTGCACATAAGTCATGCTATTTGTGCCTCTACTTTATTTTTAATTTTCGGGGAACAATGTACAATAGCCGTTCATATGTTTTTTGCCCATTATACCCTTGATTCAAGGTGTCAATAATAGGTCACGAACCAAAATAGATGCACCCACCTTACATGTGTTGTGACGCATGTATGTAATATTATAAACATAAGAGATGTACAATGGGTTTAACTTAGTAGTATTTAGAAGTGACCATGACTAAACAAGGCACAACCAATCTTCTTGATGACCGAACCAAAGTACTGAAGAGACCAATGGGTTTAAGTTAAGCAGGTACAACACAAACTGACAACTGCACCATGCAAGGACTCCCAAAATTAACCAAAAAATTTATAGGTTCTACTCACACGGCGCAGCTGCACATGCGGAGAGCCTCATTTCCATGAACGGGGAGAACCGGCCGCTAGTTATAGATGAACAGGTTGAAGTTCTAGACTCTAGTACAATTACACATCATTTTAGAGGATTGTAGAGAATATACCTCAAAATGAATAAAGAAAAACCGAAAGATGTCAACATGTAACTGGCTGGACTTGGAAACACTAGGATCTCGACCAATTATAGATGAACAGGTTGAAGTTCTAGACTTTAGTACAATTACCCATCATTTTAGAGGATTGTAGAGAATATAACTCAAAATGAATAAAGAAAAACCGAAAGATATCAACATGTAACTGGTTGGACTTGGAAACACTAGGATCTCGACCAATTATGTCCGAAAATCTCCCCGGACATTAAAGTTATCCTTAAAGTCTTAGGATGCCGGGTGAAAGTCAGGCTGCAGTCCCGAGTTGAGAGATCTATTCTATATATATTTACATGGTTTGTTTTCTTGTGTCAGTAGACTAAAAATAATGACAAGGTCAATCTTTGGAAACCTTGAGTTGAGACCCTTGGGAGCTTTTGATCATGACTCCTTTGTTTCTAGAGGCACCCTACCCCCTTCTGAGCCAAATGTAGGCAGGCAGCTGCGCTGGCAAGCTGCCGACTCTGCCAGGCTGCACTAGGCTAATTAAAGCTCCGGCAAAATGGGGCAGGCAAGCTCCTTAAGTTTACGTTAATCCACCTAAACTCAAGGTACAGGTCTAAAGTCAGGTCTCCCAAGGCTGAGATTTTAAGGATAACTTTATTGCCCCTTTTCAATTCAAAGCATCGTATCACTCAAGGGTCCAAGAGAGAGAGCTGAGCTGTGGAGAGAGAGAGACACGCGCGAACCAGCCATAAGAACAGTCCAGCTTGAACACCGGTCTACAGTTTCTAAGGTACTGTTGACCATTCTATTTTAGTTGACCATCCCGCTTTGCTGATTCAATTCCCATGATGTCAAAACCTATTGAATATTGGCTTGCGTAGGCCCCCTTTGCATTATAGATAGAACGTGAGAGCTTGAATATATAGGTACTGTAGAAACCTCGGGCTTGCATACTATTTCAAGGTTTTGTGTTGGATGAATGAGAGGCATGTTCATTTGCGATAATCCCTAAAGGTCAACGCGGATGTTTTTGTCCTGGCAATTCAAAAATACGTAGTGCACACGGTTACATTATAACCTTCTAATTTTAGACACGTGAACGGTCAAATTTGAGGGAACAATCCTCATTCTACAAAGCTTCCATATGGATGGTTAGATCTATCATAAAACTTGTGTTGTTTTTCTTTGATATTCTTCTAAATTGGATTGAAATGTTCAGGAGACTTTAAGAAGATTTTACTTCGGCCTTTAGGGGATAATCTCCTCTCTCCTTGATATTGAGAACGTGAAAATATGAGCATGTATTACTCACGCTTAGTCATTCAAATCCACTTTACACTAGAATTATCAACTTGGGAGCTTCAACCTTTTTATTAGGTTTCCAACGATGGTGCTTTGGTGGATCTTATGTGGAAAGACTACAACAAAGTCTCAGTCACTTTTGACGAGTTCTTGGTCAAAAATCTGAACCTCATGAAGATTGCTTATTAAGAATGTCAAGATCAAATTGCGGACTCATTTTGTGGATCCCAAGCCAATGGGCTCTCAAGCATTCATTGGTTTGCCATGAGTTAACCTGTTTTGTACCATCTTTCTCCCTTTATATCTCACTTTGAACATGCCATGCCCTTTACACTAGCTCAAATTGTTGAAACCTTGAGGATTGAACCTTAATAAATAAAGGAAGATTGGACAACATGCTAAAAAGTTCTAGACTCAATAATAGTCAATGTGATTGAGGAGGGCAAAATCCAGTTTGTTTTATGGCTTTGACATTTTTAACTTTGAGATTTATCATAACAACCACATGAGACATCAACAAGTTCTTTAGATTGTTGCAAAATCAGATTTGCAGATCCAAGGAAATTCCTAACTCTGAGATCCAAATTGAGAATCATGGCAAATCACAAAAACTAACCATTGACACACGCTTACCTTCAGTCGACCACATTTAATTTCTATTAATATGACACTAATCCACAACCCACCAAACTGTGGTTTTTCCAAACCAATTACAAATACTCACATTATTAAACACCATAACTTGTCAAAAAGGCCGGACGCTAAAGAACCCCTATCGAGCTCTGTGCGGCGTGACAGATGCTGGTTGGGCCCACCACCACCTCTGCCCCCCGAAACTTTTTGCGTCCCTGCCCACGCAGTTCGGGCAACGTTGCCCGACATCTCTGCGATTGTCCTTCACTAGGATTGAAGGCCGCTTGTCCATATAACCCATATTGACTGCACTTCATTTTCAAGGTCCAAAATCCAATATATATGTTCACTTCCATTGAGTAATTAAGCAATTGATTGGGATTTCCTTTTCGAAGTGAAACCGTCAATATAACATGTAATTAACTTCAAAGTCTAAAACATTACAAAAGCCTCATTAACACTTAGGTTATATTTATTATGACTTCCCATTGAAAGGGCCTTTGTCATTCTAAACTAGAACTAAAATTAATGTTTTTTTTAGTGTGTCATGCAAAATGTGTCTAAAATATCTGTCATGTAAAATCTGTCTGAAAAATGTATCATGCAAAATGTATCTGAAAAATGTGTCATGCAAAAACTGTCTTGAAAATGTGTCATGCATGATACATTTTCAATGCAAAAACTGTCTTGAAAATGTGTCATGCAAAAACTATCTTGAAAATGTGTCATGCAAAAACTGTGTTGAAAATGTGTCATGCATGACACATTTTCAATGCAAAAACTGTCTTGAAAATGTGTCATGCAAAAACTGTCTTAAAAATGTGTCATGCATGACACATTTTCAATGCAAAAACTATCTTGAAAATGTGTCATGCATGACACATTTTTAAGACAGTTTTTGCATGACACATTTTCAAGACAGTTTTTGCATTGAAAATGTGTCATGCATGACACATTTTCAACACAGTTTTTGCATGACACATTTTCAAGACAGTTTTTGCATTGAAAATGTGTCATGCATGACACATTTTCAACACAGTTTTTGCATTGAAAATGTATCATGCATGACACATTTTCAAGACAGTTTTTGCATGACACATTTGGAAATAATTTTTGCATGACACATTTTTTAGATACATTTTACATCATACATTTTTCAGACAGATTTTACATGACAGATATTTTAGACACATTTTGCATGACATACTAAAAAAAACATTAATTTTAGTTCTAGTTTAGAATGACAAAGGCCCTTTCAATGGGAAGTCATAATAAATATAACCTAAGTGTTAATGAGGCTTTTGTAATGTTTTAGACTTTGAAGTTAATTACATGTTATATTGACGGTTTCACTTCGAAAAGGAAATCCCAATCGATTGCTTATTTACTCAATGGAAGTGAACATATATATTGGATTTTGGACCTTGAAAATGAAGTGCAGTCAATATGGGTTATATGGACAAGCGGCCTTCAATCCTAGTGAAGGACAATCGCAGAGATGTCGGGCAACGTTGCCCGAACTGCGTGGGCAGGGACGCAAAAAGTTTCAGGGGGCAGAGGTGGTGGTGGGCCCCACCAGCATCTGTCACGCCGCACAGAGCTCGATAGGGGTTCTTTAGCGTCCGGCGTCAAAAAGTGGTGTTTGGACTGCGCACAATGGCCTTTTAAGTACAACCAGCTTAATTAGTATGAAGTCAATTACAAGTTATTTTAAGACTCAAGATTACATTCAAATTTATATATAAAATACCATGTTGGCATGATTTTGATTCTAGTGCTACAATATGCTGATTAAGTTTGTTTGTTTGTTTTTTTTTTGGGGGGGGGGGGGCAGTTTTAAGTTGGTAGATCCTCTTTTATCTTTGTAAGATCGTTGTTTCCTATGAGAATTCCAAAATTTAAAGGGAAGTGTTGCAGACGAACATACCTCTTGTCCATTTATATCAAAAAATCTACCCCCCAAATAGAATTGTGGTAAATTCATTTCAAATATACGATCTCACTACACTATTTATGGTATTTAGTGTCACATGTGCAATAGTGTCACTTACCTATTTTGAGGCATATCCTAGGTTATACAAATGATGAACAACTTCATCGTTAATGTCACCTCATGACACTTGGCTTTCAAGTGTGTTTACTAACATCTTGGCATGACTATGTTCAATATTGTTTTGAGGTGTATGCCTATGTTACATAATGATCTACAAGTGTACACAAATGATGTTTGGCATATTCGTTAATTTGAGACTTTCTCTTGTCTCAAATTAATATATGGACCACAACAACATGGTCTAATGTTTGGGTCGTCTTACCTAAATCATCTTGATATGAGTTCTTAATTGGGTTTTTGATATGAACACCCGCTTCAAAGTATTTGCATCTTACAACATTCTCCAATATCTATGTGATTTTATCCATGTTCTTATATTTGTAACTGTCTCAAAATGTTGAAAAAGTCCAAAATTAACGAATATAGTGATTAGTATGCTCAACAATATCTTCCCGTTGCATACTAAAATGTGAACACTTGACATTTGCCATTAGTATGCTCAATATTGTCTTGCACTTGAAGGGTGCCTTAAACTCAAGGCCTTAACCTAGATACCTTGGGAACTCCGAGGTTAAGCCACCCAAGGTTGGAATTAGTACTCGGATGGGTGGCCTTTGGGCTAGCACTTGATTTCTGGTGCACCCTACTGTCTATGATCCACCCAATCATAGTGGGGGGATCCAGATGAACCTGATATTTTCACCTAACCACAGTGGGAATTTAGGGGCTTGCCCTTGGGGGATATAGGTGCCGGCCGGCTTATTTGCGCCGTTCAAGGTGTTCACCTTCGAAAGGAGACAATAGTCTTTAAGGGTCCTCTAGTTCTCATAATGTCCATTTTGGGATTACATATAGACTTAGACCAACTCGAAAATGAAGCAACACCATACTTCACACCGGTGGCAACATCGGAGTCGTCTTTCAATTCTTTTCTTCCCCTTGCATGCTAAAATGCAAAACTATCATCTCAAGTATCCCAATGTGATGTGCTAAATGTCATTTAGTGTGATCAATCTTGAGCTTCTAATAGTTACTTATTTTGACAAATAATATCATGTTAACAATTATTATACATGAGTCCACTTTGAGACCTCCAAACATCTAGTTTAGACTTTTCACCAATAGTGTGCATAACACTAAATATCATAAACGGTGTGGACTAATTCGGGATCTTTGTACTCGCGGCGTCTAATTATCCTTAATTACCCTCTCAACGTACATCCTATATCAGAGCTTTTTTGTTGGATGAATGCGAGGTACGTTTTGTAAACAATAATTCCCTCTCGCACAGCAAGTCAAAGAGCAACTTAGCCTCACATAGACCTAAGCAACTGGCCTAGTGTTTGTCTAAGCCCATCGGGGGCTTGCTAACTCACGATGGAGTAGGAACTTGCGACTCAAGCAGGGGAACTCGTTGCTGCTTTTGTGTTGATTTTTCTCAATCCTCCACCCATGACATCTGTGTGAATGAGTGAGGTCGGGGTCCACTACTCTCTGATGAGTATGGACACAACTAGTCTGTGTCCTTTGTGAGCTTTTGGAAACCAGGTGCAGCTCCAACCCAAGTTATTGCAGGCGACCAAGGCAAGGAAAAAGCTTTTAGGAGCTACGTGCGATGTCAAGGTTATGATGGTGCCAAATAAGTGGGGTTTTGGCTGGCGTGATGATTCCCTCGCATTTGTTGTAATGGAAGTGAGGAGCTCTATGGTCTAGATGCATAGGGTACAGGATATTAGGCTTAGTCATGCAGACATGAATTAGAAAGAGTTTTTAGCTCGACAATATTGAGTGCTGATGAGAAGGATCTGGTGGAATAACTTGATATATACACAGAGTGATTGTTACAAGTTGGCTGAACAGTAATCCTTGATGTTGAGCTGCTCGTGTCAATCTGAGCTAGCTAGGTGTGGGGCTTGAGATGGAGGTGGTGCAAACCTTGTTAAGAATGTAGGCAACATCAAAACGTGCAGACATAAAACATTGGCTAGGTTTCAGTCCGTGATGGCTAGCAGTAGTTCACCCGACATCACATCAAGTGAATCATCAAATGCATACTTGGGATGGTTTTTCCGCAAGTAGGCCAAGTTTGATTGTCATGTCATGTGTCTGAGTAACATGCTCTCTGTGGGCGGGCTTGCCAACTTCTTCTCGTCTTCACTGGAGGGCCAGTGGCTCCATAGAGAATAATTTAATGAGTTGTTGATCTTATGAACTAGACTAGCTTCTCCGTCTCCTAGCCTAGTCCTGTTTGGCATCTGTCCAGCCACAAACGCATAGACTTCTACTCTTAGTCTAGACCCTCAGCCACCCTCAGCTACAAATCATGTCTCAGGCCACCATCATGATTTCTTCCTTAAACCTTGAGAAACACAGATTCGGGAGTTATTAATGTCCTGACACCTACTCATATATAGAGTCTGGCTGTCATGGGCGTGGAGGCCCGGAAACTGTAAAATTTGTGCAGATTTGCAAGTGAGTTGATGATGTTATATGTCCCATAGTCAGGACTTGCTAGTAATTGCACGGCTCACCTCCATGATGAACAACTTTGGGGAGGCCCGGATGGTACTAAACCTCGTACTGCGCTATTCCCAAATAGTGATTTTATTATGTGGGATGCTGCCCTATGGATCCTTAAGGGTCGCGAGCCAGAACACCAACTTCGCCTTCCCAATTTTCAACTCGTCTAATCAGTTCATTCTTGTAAATGATTCCTCGTTCCTTGTGGGTGAATCCTCGTTCCTTCTCAACCCGGTGGGCTCCTTCCAATCAAAAGGCAGCTGCGGAAAACTGTATTACAAAGACAAAGTGCGGATGAAGGACCTGTTGCTGGGTGGTGCGGTGGCATCCTTCAGTACCTCCTTCTCCTTCTCTATCACAGGTCAAGATTCCTGGCATGACTCCACAGGTTGGCTCCATGGAGACGGATTTGCCTTTACCTTTGCAACGGACAACAGCACGGTAGGAAGCAGTGGGGGAAGTATGTGCCTCATCCCGGAGTTGAACAATGGGACTGGCGCTTCCAATCGATTATTTGCCGTTGAGTTCGACACCTACAGGAATCATCGGTTCAACGACCCAAGTGACAGTCACATTGGTGTGGACATCAACAGTATGAACTCTACGGCAGGTACGTACAATTTATGTGGCGGAAAGCACGTCAACTGCTCCTATCTTTGCAATGGCGGAAACTTCACAGCGTGGATTGACTACAATGCCACTGGGCAGACACTTGAAGTGAGGTTTGCGAATGGGTCATCTGTAGCAGGTGTTGCGAAACCAGCCGAGGCAGTGATTCGTGTTGCAAACCTTAATCTGAGTGGGGTGTTCAATGAGTACATGTATGTGGGGTTCAGTGCAAGCACTGGAAAGTTTTCAGAGGTTCACGAGATCAAGTCCTGGAGCTTTGTGAGTAGTGGCATGCCAGAAGCTCCCCCAGCTGCAGTACCGTCTCCTAATTCACCATCTCCTTCACCAATATCTCCGGAGGCTCTCCCGGGGGCTCGTACTTCGAGCAAGGTGGCCCTCATTTCGGGTATTTGTGGGGGTTTTGCAGGTTTGTTACTTCTTGTTGCCTTTTGTTTCTGTCTATTTCGATGGAGAGTAAAGGAACCTGCCAAGAAACAACCTGGTAACTCAAGTAACATCAACCGTCTCGTGGGACCGCGGTTGTTCACATACAAAGAGCTCAAGAAGGCTACAAAAAACTTCAGTAACGCTAATCTCCTTGGTGCTGGGGGACTTGGAGCTGTGTACAAGGGCACTTTGGAACCCTCGGGCGCTTTGATCGCTGTGAAACGCATCCGCCACGAGACCAAGAGAGGCGAGGAAGGGTTTGTAGCAGAAGCGTCCAGCATCAGCCAGATTCGGCATCGGAATTTGGTACAGTTGCAGGGATGGTGCCACGAGAATGGGCATTTGATGTTGGTTTGCGACTTCATGCCCAACGGAAGTCTGGATCAATGGATCTTTCCAAGCGTAAAAGACCAAGAGAATCAATCGTACGAGCCTACGGTACTTTCTTGGAACTTAAGACATCACATCCTGGCGGGAGTGGCCTCAGCCGTAGCATATCTGCATGAGGAATGGCAGCAATGTGTTCTGCACAGGGACATCAAGTCTAGCAACGTCCTGTTGGATGCGGATTTCAATGCGCATCTCGCCGACTTTGGGCTGGCCAGGTTGATAGACCATAAGAAGGTGGACAAGACCACCTTGATGGCAGGCACACTAGGCTACATGGCGCCGGAAATGCCCTACACAGGCAAAGCCACAAAAGAATCTGATGTGTTTAGTTTTGGGGTCTTGATGCTTGAGGTTGTGTGTGGGAGACGACCGCTGGATGGAAGGTCAACGCCCGAGAACCTGGTGCTGGTGGACAGCGTGTGGCGTGCACACGAATCTGGAGATTTGCTGAGTGTAGCTGACCCGCAGCTAAAACCAGCTAGAGATTCAATTGACATTGTACGTGATAGGAACTTGAGGCAGTCGCAGTCTTCTGTTTCAGGTCTCTCGAATGCTTCTAAAGATTCGGAGTTCAACTCTGACTCGTCTACGCTAATGCCACTAGAAGCCAACGCTTTTATTGCTGCTCTTCAGGGAGCAAGGGAAGAGAACAAGACTGTGGGTGATTTGCTCCACTTAGGCCTGCTATGTTGCAATCCGAGTCCCGATGCCAGACCATCAATGCGAACTGTGAACCAAATGCTACAAAGTGAGGAGATGGAGGCATTGCCTGCACTTCCCCCTTGCAAGCCTCTGGTGCAGTACCGGATGATCAGTGGATCAACATCTCCTGATGATTTCTCATTTGCATCAGAAGCCAGTCTTTCAACAATTGTGTACATTAATGCGCAAGGACATTCTCGTACCCAAATAGTGTCACAACCACGCTCTCCATCACTGTCATCACTGCAGAGGAGATAATGGCAATCTACATTTGATTCGTCTTCCACATTTATGACAGCATCATCCAATTTCACAACGCGGAGCTCTTCGCAGATGGGATCGGCTCAGCAAGACCTAAGTAGAGAGGTAGGGGGCGATCCATATTGCCACGACATGTTTAGGGTTTGAGCACGGTGAGCGTAGGTGCTACATTTGTAGCCATGGCCATGACGCGTGTTCTGAATTGTAAATGCTGCATACGAAGCATCAGACGACATGTTGTAGTAATAGGGCATTGTGTTATAATTTGACTCGGGCCATGGAAGAGCATATGTTTAGTTGATGGCCACAATCTGAAACTAAGCTTCGGAACACTTTTGGACTGGCACTTTTCTAAATCAGGATTGTGGCACACACAATAAAATTTGTCAGATAACTAGTGAGTGCTGACATTTAATCTACACATGGGTTTGAATACATTCCCCACCAATGTCAATGCAACACAACGTGTAATCTCTTGAAGGTCTGAATGTCAAACCAGCTATTACACTGGATGACATTCATTGCAAGATGGAGGATCAACATACAACCCTAGAACAACTGGTTTGAATTATGATTATTTAAAAGCCAGCGTTGTCTGATTTACCCCCACCTGGTGATTGAGAAAGAACTTAATCGCTTCTGGGAGTGCGGTTGCGTGGAGACCCAATGTGTTTGGATGTGTGCTGTCAACATCCTCCACATGAAAATCATGTACCATTGGGAACAATCTCCCACCACATCTTCAATTCGCCCCTTTAACCCTTAAAGGACCAGGCGTCCAATTTTGGACGTTTTTGGTATTTTTGTGTAGGCCAGAAGTCAGAGATTTGCACCAATGTGAATGAAAACAATTGTAATGGATGCGCAATGGATAGAGAAATGCAACCCATACTTTTTTCTTTCAAAAAAACGATAATTTGGTGTTTGTAAATGTGATGTAAATGTTCAAAATGCACTATTTGGCACTGTACAACTGCCCGAACCTGTTCATAGTATCCAATGAACTTGCACCATGGTGGAATCTTGGGCAGTCTTTATGTGGCCCCATTTTTTATTATGTAAAGGGTGCGATGCATGGGGGGAGGGGGGGCACGTACATAGAGGGGGTATATAATGACACTATAGCCATGAAAGAGGGTGGTATGGGGCATGCAATATTGAGAATGTAATATATAAATGGTTGTGGGCCACGGCACGAAAGGGTGGGATAAGAATCTCCATTGTCCACACCCTTTTTCCTTGTGTGCCCGCCATCCACAACTTCCTAAGTAGTTTAAATTACATTTAAATTCAAGAATGACATCATAAATTTGCAAAAAAAATTTGCATACCCTTATTGGTTTTTGATGCATACATCCACCGTACGGATTTCAGTGCAGTTTTATACATGTATATTATTTAAACAATCGCAATATTTTCATCAATTTGTAGTTGTATATAAAGCAAGGCCCATATAGCCAGCAAATTAGATTGAAATGACGGTTTGTCAGCACTAATAGTTGCCCAAGTCCGCGACTTTCAGTGTCGTTGCAAAATGTTGCCTAAAAACGAATATAATAATGGCAAGACATGTTCAAAGTGGTCGGGCAATGTTCGGGCAACTCAAGAATATCATCGAACCATTGAAAGACATATCAATCTTAATGGACAAAATTTACATAAGGGATGGATATTTTTCCCTATCGTACTTGATAAAGCTAACAACCATTCCATAAGGTTGGAAACCATCAAATGTTTGCTACGCTCTATGCACCATCCCATACATGACAGTGGCTTGAATTTCCTTCAGATCCGTCCAAATCATGCTTGGTCCTTTAGGGGTTAATAGCCTTGGGCATTTGTTGTGGGGTAATCTGCCTTTGGACCATTTGGGTCATGCCCCGATCACACCAAACTTTCCATTCGGTTCGAGCCGTGAAATTGCTGGGGATTATGTTAAGAAATAGATGTTGGCCCACCACTTTTCACACTATTACAGCCGGAGATGCTCACGGATGGTGTCAGAACTGGCCGGTGTGATCAGCCCCTCAGTGTCTGGGGAGATTTTTGGACATAATCGGTCAAGATCCTAGTGTTTCCAAGTCCAATAGGTTACAAGCACTACAAGGAAACAATGTCCAAATTGACAGAAGCATGAACACGTCCTTAAGACAAAATTTTGACAGAAAATGTCCGAATTGACATAATTGTGTCAATTCGGACATTTTCTATCAAAATTTTGTCTTAAGGATGTGTTGATTCCGGACATGCTTCTGTCAATTTGGACACTGTTTCCTTGTAGTGAAGTTACATCTTTCGGATTTTCTTTATTAAATTGAGGTATGTCCCAAAGATTGCTCTAAAATGATGGGTAATTTTATTGAAGTCTTGAATCTGAACCAGTTATCTCTCAAACTCAACTGGTTCATCTGTAACTAGCGGTTGGTTCTACCCGTTCATTGGTTTGGGTGCTTCCCAATGATATTTTTTCTTAATCATATTCACTGCTTATTCATTGGCATCCTTGTTAGCACGAGTCCCACAAGTGGAACCACCTTTAAAATTGAGTATGGCCGCAATGCTTGGATACGTACCTTTCATGAATGTAAATGCTCATTATTGCGACGACCTTGTGTCTTTGAACACTTTGACAAATAGTGGGGTGCGTGTGATATTATCAGTAAGTTAGAGGGACATGTATCAAGGTCACCTTGTTTTATAGCCCCCAGTCAATGAAAGTGTTCAAATTTTGAGGCTGTGTGGCACTTGGTGGCTAATGAACTAGGTGCTCACATTTTGTGCCTCACAACCACGCTATGAAATTGTTGTTGGCTCTTGCTATAGAGACATGTCGCCTTTTGTTCTTGGTTCTAAATTTTGGTTATTGATTCCAATTTCTGAATTAGTCTACACCTATCATCCGGTCTTTGTTTTGGTATTTTCTTCTGGCTTCTCTTCCAAGCCCGGCTCAGGATCATTCAGAAGTTATGTGAAACTTGTATCATGCTTTCATCAATGAAAATAGCCATTTGGTGCATCCCCCTCCAAAAGTTAAATACCTATCAGATAGGTAGACTCAAATCCCACATACATAGGGAAACTTGTAAAGACATTCCATAGTTGACTATGGATAAACATACTTGCAACCTTGTTTTAGGGCTTTAAGAAGTCTCATTGAAGTCAAAGTATGGATGCAGTCATATCCACGTCATGTATAACAGGCTGTTGAATGGCAAGTAGTAATAAAATAATTGGCTGCCTTTCAAGTTACCTGTTTTGAAGTAGCCTGCAGGCTCCTCCAAGCAAGCTGAAACGGAAGAATATAATCTTCACAGTCATGCCACGCAGCCAGGCCAGGCTACAGTGCAGTGGATTCAAGGAAGGTCGCAACTCATAACTTACACTGTAACGAGTTAAGTCTAGAGAGGCAGTGGGAACAGAAGTTGAAGGATATAAGACTGATGCTGTTCGGGCAATTCATTCGAAGCTGCAACACATGAGAACAGGGAATTGGCTGTGCCATGAGCGGGATTGGTGGGATGCGTTTGATTGGGAGACAAGCGCTGGTACAAGGGTCCCATCCCTCTCTAAGGTGAGTGGCAGGTCTAGTGTAGTTACTTACCTTAATCAGGCCTTTGAATCTGACAACGGAGACTTTCAAAATGCGTTTGAATGGGATTGAAGTCTGCACTACGTGCTCAAAATGCATTGACTATTCTTTAGGGGGGGGGGGATTATACAGTCTAACCCAGCGATTTTTAATTGGGCTACGCAGACGCTTTTTGCTACATTCATTTGGGCCCAGCTATATGTACACATACAATTTTGGGTTTTTTTTCTTTTCAAAATAGCCCCAAAACATATGAAAATATTGAAAGATAGCAAACTCGACCCCATTGGCTGGGTTCGAAGAGCCAGCCCAATGCTTCATCCCAAGCGTCCATGTAGCGAGCAATCTAACGGCCAAGGGATGGGTGGCCAAAACCCTAACCTTTGTTGATAAAAATAGCCATCTTGGGCTCATCACACCACCTGCACTTCGTAGGTGACAACATCATAATTGGACAATGTAGCCGTCAGCATACGATGCCAACACTGAGGCAACCAACCATAAATGCAATATTAGCATTGGTGTTGGCCCCAATAAAATAGCGGATATTGTTAAAAAAACCAATAATGAGGCTTGCTGTATTTATTGAAGGTGCTCCATGCACATTTAGTTCTTTGTCATTTTTGAAGAGCAAGTTGAGGAACCGGCTTACAACACACCTAGATTTGGTCATCCGCATGTTTGCACAAGACTTTTATGCCCTAGATACTTTCCCTTACCAAATAGCCATATCAAATTGGAAAGCACAGAGAAATCAGTATGGAGGGGAAGAATAGATGAATTATACTAGTAGCAGCATATTATTGGGTATTGGCTTCATACATGAGAGGTTTCCAATGTATTGAATCTACACTTAATTTTTGGAACATGATGAGGTAGAGTAAGCGTAATATAGAATATGATGCCATTTTTGAACCATGTGCATTGTGTGGACTATGGCATGGTTGGGGTGCAACTTGCAAGTTTTTTTTAAAGTGTTACATAAAGTTACCACCTATATTTTGAAGGAACCGTTGGAGGATTTTCATGGTGTACATGGGCCGAATCTTCATGTGTTCTCTTCTATACTAACTTTTGTTGGGTGATAGATGGGATGCAATAATGTGTAGTTTTGCAGGCCATTCCACGCTGCAATGGGCAGGGTTGAAAGATAAGGGTTCAATTCCCCCGTGGAATAATGATTTCTATATGGAATTGTTTATGTAGCCCAATTTGCATTAGCAACTTAGGAGGTTGGGGCCAAATTTTAACTCTAAAATGCCAAAGCATAGCCACATAATGTGCCGCAAACAAAATATATATTGCCACACACTTAAACCTTCTTGAACATGTCATCGCATTTGTCATATGTTGAATCATTCCACATTGCTAGGATGGGCTCCTTTGTTCCCACTCAAAGTGCCAATAGAGCTAGTGAATGAATAAACTAAGCGCCAATTTACACACCCATTTTCTTTCAAAAAAAAAATCACTGGTCTAACCTTCTTAGTACGACACTCGTTTATACGACACCCTCGATATTACGACACATTTTTGCACGACCAAACTTTTTAGTTCAAAACTCCCTCTTTTATACGACTACGACACTCAATAATACGACATTTAGAATCTCCATTTTGTCATATTAAAGAGGTAATCAATGCTAAAATTCCTCTCATCTATGTTATGTACATCTAAAATACATCCATTTTCATTTGGGAACTACTTGGGAACTTCACTTATCATTTGGGAACTTAATGATAATTAGGGTTACTAGTGTAGAATGGACTTGGTTAGGGCTAGAGTGGCCTCCTTCCTATTATTTTGTCAGATTATGAGCTTGAAGATGTTTACAACATGGACGAGACTGGATTATATTTTAGAGCACATCCTAATAAAACATTAGTACAAGGGAAGGTGAAGGGTTGGAAGTTACATAAGGAGCATGTAACACTTGCTCTTGCTATTAATTCAACTGGGACTAATAAGTTGAAGTTGCTTGTGATTTATACGTCTAAGCAACCACAATGTTTTGGAAGGTGGCAGCCTCATGAGTTTGTTCGGTGGCACTCAAATAAAACAGCTTGGATGAAGGGGATATATTTGAAGCTTGGATTTTGCAACTCAACAATCAATTCAAAGGCCAAAATCGAAAGGTGATTATGATTTTGGATAGTGCACCTTCGCATGTTGTTAGCTCTGCCAAAGTTGGTAAGTCTCGTGGTTTTTCAACCTTGGAATTGAGTAACATGAATTTGGTTTTCCTTCCTCCCAATGTTACAAGCGTAGTTCAACCTTTGGATCAAGGTATAATAGCATCTTTCAAAATTAAGTACAAGAAGAAACTTTTGCAGTGGGCTTTATCATAGTATGATGATGCTACATTGAAGGACTTAAGGAAGGTGGTGCCCAACATCAAACAGGCTATCATGTGGAGTTATGAAGCATGGAGTGAGTTGGATGCACAGATAGTCAGGAATTGTTGGAGGATGGCACGTATATTACTTGCAACATGGAATGTTGAAATTGCCCTAGTTGATGAAAGGGAGGAAAATAGAATGCAAGAAGAATCATATGAACTTGGTGCTCTGATTTCAAAGATGCGATTGGGTGATGATGAGATGTCATTCAAGACTTACATTCAGATGGAAGGGGAAAATATTACTGAGCTAGAATTGAGTACTGATGAGTTGGTAGATGTTGCTTTGGGAATCAATTGTGCACAAGGTTTTGATCTTAATGTTGATCTACATTCAGTAGATGTGGATGATGTTGCTCCACCTACAATAAAGCTTAGTAATGCTAAACGTCATGCATCATTGTTGTCTAATTCCTTATTAGACAACTCTTTACATTTTGGTGTTAATGAAATTATTAGTTTTCAAAAGCTAGTAGGGAATTTAGATAAGATAACCATTGCTAACATGGGTAGGCAACACCAGAGATCTTTGAACTTCTATTTCAAGAGTTCTTGAGAATATTTGTATTTTTTTGGAGTTATAAGTTATTATTTTATACAATCTATATTGCTTAAACTCGTTGTATATATATTTTAAGCTCATATTGCTTATGTTTTTGTATTCCCTTGATAGTATGACAATTTTACACCATTTGTCATATTAACGAGAAGACGACACCTCGATAATACGACATTTTTTGTGTTTCCCAAACGTGTCATACTAAAGAGGGAGAACAATATCATCATTGCAAAAGAAAGAGAATCCCCACTTCATAATGAATAAGATATTCATACAAACTCCAAAATTCATGAGGAAAATGGCTATGGCAGCTCAACCTGGTTGCTAATCATCTTGTACTAATCACATGTTTGATATTCTAGGAGAAATGTGCATTCTAAGATAAAAGGGGTTGGGGCTAGAGCTCATGCCATTTGGGCGGGCCCCATCCGGCCAAGTCATGACCCCATCATGGGTGGAAGGGGGTCTCAAGGCCGGGGCCCGTGATCCGGCACCCAAGGTAGCCCCACCAAATTTTTATATATTTATGATCCCAATCAAAAACTGATGCCCGCCCCGCTCGATTTTGTTTTTAAAGAAAATCGCCCTTGCATTCTTGAAGGCCGCTTGTCCACAAATCCCATATTGAGTGCACTTCACCTTGAGGGCCCAAAATTCAATATATATGTTCACTTCCCCTTAGTAGATAAGCAATTGATTGGATTTCATTTCCAAAGTGAAACCGAAAGCATGTAAATGAATGCCAATAAAGCATGTAAATGAATGTCAATAAAGCATGTAATGAACTTGGAAGTAAAAAAACAAAAAACAAAATCCTAACTAGCATTGAGGTTATAATGTATGTGACTTACCATTTGAAAGGGTCTTTTGTCATTCTACTATGAAACTTATATTTAGTTCGTTTAGTTTATAATAGATTAGTTCATGCCTTCTAAGTTCTACATATACAAGCATTCATACATATTCGAACTAATTAAGCATGATTGAATGTAATAAACTATAATTAATTATAGAATGTGTATTTTAAATATAATTAGGCTTGATACACTTAATTACATTTATTCAACTTAATTAGTTCAAATATGTATGAATACCTATGAAAGTAAAAGGCATTAACTAATCTAATATAAACTAAAAAAACTAAATATAAGTTTCATTTTAGAATGACAAAAGATCCTTTCAAATGGTAAGTCGCATACATTACAACCTCATTGCTAATGAGGATTTTGTAATATTTTTTACTTCCAAGTTCATCACATGCTTCATTAACATTCATTTGCTTTATGTTTCATTTCGGGAATGAAATCCCAGTCAATTGCTTATTTACTAAGGGGAAGTGAACATATATATGTGTGTGGAATTTGGGACCTTCAAGGTGAAGTGCACTCAATATGGGATTTGTGAACAAGCGGCCTTCAAGAATGCAAGGGCGATTTTTTTTTCAGGCGGGGCGGGCAGCAGTTGTTGATTGGGATAAAATAAGATAAAAGATTTTGTGGGGCTGCCCGGGGGTGCCGGATCGCGGGCCCCGCTACTTGCTTGTTGTTTATTAATTCGAGGCTGGGGCAACTTCGTCACCTCGTTCCTAATGTCGTAATACAACCTGCATCCAAGCGAAGAGCCTCTCTTTCTGTAGTTTGGGCTTGAGCGTTCAGGCCCAAACTACAGTACGTAGCTGGAAGTAGTTCGTGGAGCTATCCTGATCAGGTCAAGATGCCAAACAATTTCCTGCAAGCCGCTACTCGGAGGGTACCGTATGGCCCCACACCAAGTTAGTCCTTGTGCAGCGATGAAGATCTGGAGGCTCAGTTAGTGCAGACAAGTTAGAATCATGTGCACATTGTGAGAATTGATCCAATCATCCAAGGCTTTTCATCCTTGCTGCCAGCTGCCTCTAATCATGCAGTAACGGATCAACTACCCTTGTGCAGATTCAGTTTGTCACCGCAAATTGCAGTATTCCTCGACAATTATGTATACTTCCTCGTTTAGTACTCTTAGAGACGAGTTTCTGAGATATATACCCGATATTTAAAATTGGGTAGTCTAGTTTGATTTTGTCTGTACTGTCCCCCATTCCATCCTCAAGTACTGCAAGTTTTATTCCGTCACATGCGATGAAATGCAAACTTAGGTCCTCTTTTGAACATGTTTGTGTTACCCAGTAGAATGCAAGTACCCTCCTGCTGCTGCTGTCG
Organism: Polytrichum formosum; assembly: GCA_964035585.1. Lineage (NCBI taxonomy): Eukaryota > Viridiplantae > Streptophyta > Polytrichopsida > Polytrichales > Polytrichaceae > Polytrichum > Polytrichum formosum. Next base: position 10,981,548 of record OZ037935.1, on the reverse strand, counting down.
TCTGTGGGCTTTAGAAGGTTTACCCTAGGCATCCAGAGTGTCCACCACCACCACCTTATTTTTCCACTGCCACGGCTTACCATGCAGCAAATGCTTACAGAGAGTTCAAAGAGTTCCAAAAGAGATCATCTCCGACAGGAGGCAGTAGCACTTGGTGCATAGCTTAGCTCCACAAATCCGTGTCAAGTCTACATATGAGCCTAATTGATGGTCTATTCTTGAGGTGAAGCATCTCTCATTTACAACAAATCCTCGCACGCAGAGATTTGAAGGTTTCATGCATCAACACTTACTTTTACGGAAGGGTGTCTATTTGAAACAGAATCGATGATATATGTGTAGTGATTTAATGCATATATGCGTAGCCATGGGCAGATCTGGCTTACAGCCGGGTCCGTTACTGTTAACCCTCGGATGCAGGAGCAACATCCAGCTAGTCCTAGTTTCACTGCTTGTCTACAGGCTACTCCTGCCCTCTGGATCCTACTTAATTGTTAGCCAGAACACCAATTTCTCCTTCCAGAGTTTCAACTCCACCGACCACTTCAACCTGGTGGGTGATGTCCAGCACAACACATTGAACTCCTCGATTCTGATCAACCTGGAGGGAGCGGCCGAATCCAAAAGTTCCTGCGGGAAGCTCCTGTGGAAGGAGAAAGTGAGGGTGGTGGACGTAGCATCAGGTAAGGTTGCCTCCTTCAGCACCTCCTTCTCCTTCGCCATCACAGGTCAGGACGTGTGGCCTTCCCCAACAGGCTACCAACATGGAGATGGGCTTGCATTCACCTTTGCGACGGACAACAGCACTCTAGCGGGTGGGGGGTCATGCCTGTGCCTGCTGTGGCAGCAGAACAATGGGCTGCCTTCCAACCAAGTCTTTGCGGTGGAGTTTGACACCTGGAAAACGTACTGGTTCGACGATCCCAGTGACAGCCACATCGGTGTGGACGTCAACAGTATGAATTCCACGAAAACCTACAATTTGTGTGGGGGTAGTCTTGTCAATTGCTCCTATCTTTGCAATGGGGGGGACTTCACAGCATGGGTGGATTACAGTGCCACTGGGCAGACATTGGATGTGAGGTTTGCAAATGGAACCTCTGCAACAGGTGTTAGGAAACCGACCAACCCTGTGATTAGGGTTCAGAACTTGGATTTGAGCAGCGTGTTCAACGAGTACATGTATGTGGGGTTTAGTGCAAGCACTGGAACCTTCACAGAGGTTCACGAGATCAAGTCTTGGAGCTTTTCGAGTATTGGTATGCCAGAAGTAGCTCTTGCACCATCTCCGGCTGCTCTGTCGCTCCCACCCTCTCTGATACCAACTGCGGCCCCAGCAGCAGGCCCCAAGAGCAAGGTGGCCCTCATTTCGGGTGTGTGCGGAGCGGTTGGAGCTCTCTTGATTCTGAGCGCCTTCTGCCTCTGTCTAATACGACGACGTAGAAGGAGGGGCTCTAGGAAACAGCAAGCTGGTAATCCAAGTGAGATCCACCGCCTCCTAGTACCGCGGCTGTTCACCTACAAAGAGCTCAAGAAGGCTACCAGAGACTTCAGCGAGAGCAACCTGCTTGGCACCGGCGGATTCGGCGCTGTGTATAAGGGCACATTGCAGCCATCGGGCGCTTTGATCGCTGTGAAACGCATCCGCCAAAAGTCCAAAGAAGGTGAGGAAGGGTTTGTAGCAGAAGCGTCCAGCATCAGCCAGATTCGACATCGGAATTTGGTGCAGTTGAAGGGATGGTGCCACGAGAATGGGAATTTGATGTTAGTCTACGACTTCATGCCCTATGGAAGTCTGGACAAGTGGATCTTCACGAGCCAACAAAACCAAGAAAAGAATAAGTGGTTCGAGCTTATTGTACTTCCTTGGAAATCACGACATAGCATCCTGGCGGGAGTGGCCTCAGCCGTAGCCTATCTGCATGAGGAATGGCAGCAATGTATTCTGCACAGGGACATCAAGTCCAGCAACGTCCTGTTGGATGCGGATTTCAACGCGCATCTCGCCGACTTTGGGCTGGCCAGGTTGATAGACCATAAGAAGGTGGACAAGACCACCTTGATGGCAGGCACGCTAGGCTACATGGCGCCGGAGATGTCCCACACAGGCAAAGCCACAAAGGAATCGGATGTGTACAGCTTTGGGATCTTGATGCTGGAAGTTGTGTGTGGGAGACCACCGCTGGACTTTAATGCAGCCCGCGCCGAGGACGCGGTGCTGGTGGACAGCGTGTGGCGTGCGCACGAAGCTGGAGATTTGTTGAGTGTCGCTGACCCCAAGTTGAGACCAGCTGCAAATTCAACTGCCCTTCCGCATGATCGGAACTTGAGGGAGTCGCAGTCCCCTGTTCCAGTTGACTCAAACACGGCCAGGGATTCCACATTCACCTCTCCGGACTTGTCTGCGCCAGTGCCACTAGAAGCTAACTCTGTTGGAGAGGATGAGATTGTGAGGTACCTACTCCACTTAGGCCTGCTATGTTGCAATCCGAGTCCCGATGCCAGACCATCAATGCGAACTGTGAACCAAATGCTACAAAGTGATGAGTTGGATGCATTGCCCGCACTTCCAGAGTACAAGCCTCTGGTACAGTACAGGATGTTGAGCGCATCAACATCTCCTGTTGAGGTCTCCTTTGCATCTGAAGCCAGTCTCGCAACAATCATGTACATTAATGCGCAAGGACGTTCTCGCACCCGAACAATGTCACAACCACCACCCTCTTCTTCCACAGATTCACTGCAGAGGCTACAATTAGGACATTCAACACACGGATCATCGTCTTCCACATTTGCGTCATCCAATTACTCAACCTCAAGCTCATCGCAGATGGGAGCGACATATCGAGACCCATGAGAGACAGGGACTCGGAGGTTGACATCCATATTCCCCCAGTTAATTACTCATTGCTTAATTAGATGATGTGGAGAGTGGATGGCATAACGTTACTCAGCGACATGGGCCTCAGAATATTACAAGTGAGATGTTGGGAGTTCGGTCTGAATCTGAGGAACTGATCACACTTGCCAGTTGTGACACCATCCGTCGGCATCTCCGACAGTAATTGTGTGAAAAGTGGTGGGCCAACATCTATTTCTCAACATAATCCCCAACAATTTCACAGTTGCACCTGGACGGAAATTTTGGTGTGATCGGGGCATGAGTCTCCATGCGTAGCTTTTCAAGCATCTCACTGTTATATTTTGAGGACCCATTGAACAAGAGTTGTACATCGAGTAATGTTATGGGTGATTAGTCATGGTAGCGGCGAGGCATCCATCTACACAAAGTTGTTTATGAGGCATGACCAATCTGTTCATGGACACAAATTGGAGGGTGTAGATGGAATGCTTTTCAAAATTGAATTTTTGATACAATTGAGGTTAATTACGACTATAAGATTGGAACAGAAATTCAATTTTAAAAAGTATTTTAGTATAAACTTTGCAAAAGGAGTAAAATATGACTTTAGTTATTTTATCAAAATCCCTGTACGTAAGCACAGACAAGTGAAACAAATGTGGTGGATAGAAAGCTTACATCAATCAATATTGGGACATAAATAAATTTTGAAAAGAAAATATCATAATATTCCATGAAAAAAACTTAGATTATAAAGGATTTTTTTAATATTGAAAAAAAATTCAAATACAAGTTGAAATAGACACAACAATGGCCCATATTAGTACTTAGAGGTCTTTTATGATGTCCACTACAACCCCATGCCATCAATTCCATGAAGGATTGTCAAATGCCATTCTATTTTAATTTATCTATTTTTTGACAATTTGAATTTTATTAGAAACGTACAAATGCCGATTTCCATTGATAAAGGACACGTGCATGTTTAACATGATGTTTGACACTACCATAGAGGCAGCATGCCAGAAGTTTGGCTTCATTCAAAGTCTTGTATGTTTTGAAGGCTTTCTAGACAATTTCAAACAATACTGAGTATTTGAAGAGCCAATTTTGACATTTTATACCTTTCACACCCTAATTAAAATCCACTTCAAACTTTTTGGCACTATGTAGTACATCATGTACTACAACTTTCATTTGAATGCACTTGGATCTTGCTCACTCATGCTTATGGTATGATTTTTCAAATGAAAGTGAGTCAGAGTTGTACTCAGTTTTGTTTGTGAGTGTATGTGCCAATTATCTTGTTATTAAATTGTCTTTTCAAAGTGGATTTGGAAGCCATGCATAGAGTATACCTTAACCACATCCCAATTTCTTTTCTATTTGTTTTCATCTATATAGAATCCACATTATAAAACAATTGGTGTATTTTGTTATCGTGGTAACAAATATTCAAAATAGTATGAAAATGTTGATAATTTAGTGTGGGGCAACCTGACATATTCATGTAGGTTATGCCCCATTTTTGCATGAGACAAAATGCTTCTTGATTAAAGTAACCTCATGATGACCTTGCCTGCAACCTCATGATTGCAACAATATGCAACCACAAATGACACACTTCTTAACTGGACAAATCAGTCCTCCCAATTGTGATCACTATTAAGTGTAGAATACTAGCAATTAATATTTGAAGACACAAGTCTAAATTTCTCTTTTAAGCATGTAGATCTTTACGATGTTTGCTCTTTCATCCTCACCCAACCACACACCAATCAAATATAGGGGTCCGATTAAGGAAACGAGCCACTTAAGACCTATGTACCTCAGTAAGTTATATGAATATTAAGTATAGGTATTTGTCAACCTGCAGCTACCACTGTTGAAGTAATGAGCATAGAAAGGAAAAAGAGTACTCCATGTCTTAAGCCTGAGTAAAAAGTCCAAACCAAGTGCCAGCTTGTGAATGGGCAATCAGCATATTGTTGCAGACTATTTTCGTTTGGGAAGTGACGGTATAAGTTATTTATTATATACTAACATATATAGTAACCAGTATGTTCAGGCACGTCGAAGGTGAAGTGGGTCATAGCATCATCACTAGTCCTCCGGGATGACGATCTAGTGAAGCCAGTCAACACTCAGCAACATGGTACTGCTATGTCTGTATTCTCTTGCTATTTAATTTATATACTTGTGATCAATGACTGGGGAGAACCAACTGCTACACTAAATATGATATTTAGTGTCATATGGTGTTTTATGTCACTATGGTAACTTTCCGGATGACACCTCTTATGAATAAGTTAACAAATATTGTCATGGATGATGATGAGTTCATCCATTGGCCAAAACCCTACTTTCTCTTGTCAGCAACTTGTGATGAAATATTGTCCTGGAGGATTGAAATTTTGATGGAAAATCACTTGTACATGACAGTAATTGCGACACTTTAAATCTATAATTCCCCCAAAAAATTTACAAGGAATGAAAAAGAATTTAGTGTTGGGCCATAACCAGTCAGAATCATAGTGTTTCCATATTCAACCGGTTACATGTTGTGGTCTTTTGGTTTTTCTTTATTAATTCTAGGTATATTCTATAGATCCCTCTTAAATGATGGATAATTTTCCTAAAGTCTTGAACTTCAACCGGTTATTTCTCAAATTCAACCAGTTCATCTGTAAGTTGCAGTCGGTGTTCCCCGTTCATTGGTGAGCTTGACTCTTTTGCCCTCTGATTTTTGACTGTCAGAGAGTTTCAAAAATTCCAGCCTAAGTACACTATCTGTCAGTTCCGGACTTGGCCCAAAATGTTGACAGTTTTTAAGTAGTTGTACGTGCTTGACTTTGGCAGCTCCAACAGGCTAACCACAGTGTCGGCAATGTGGAAGGCAAGAGCAGCCTCAAAAAACATGGGAATCCTCATAATGGATAAGTTAGATCAGAACTTCATCACCATACATTGGTCATGTGCTGGACCTCCGCTGCTCGGCTCCTCTCATCATTTATGTCCTGATGAATAATTCATAGAATGAGCATGAGACCATGCGTTCATCACATTTTGCAATTTTTGCACTCTGATCACAGGTCACAGTTCAGGTTTTCTTAAATTGGGAGGTTTTTGGATGTCACACTTGCAGAATGAATTTTACTAATAAACTCTCATTTGCTAAGCATGTCGTGCACTGATGTTTATACCTTGACAGTTTGAAGTCTCTGGCCTTCTTCAAATGCAAATCAGTGTACATATAGACAAGAAACTTCGCCCAAGGTAGCAATTGCTACCTTTTTGTAGGAAATTCTTGACTCTCTAGATTCTCTCAGTTACCCAGTTGAAAAGAAGAAGAAAATTTGCGGGTATCCTTGAAACACTCAAGCTGCAGCTACTAGTGCCAGTGGTATATTTGGATTGGTTATGATTCAGTGGAGACACAAATAGTGGAGATATTTCGATACCCGGCCGCCTTGCTCTTGAGTTCGTTAGCTTTCATTAACTTGCTGTGTGTGTCAGCCATGGCCTGGTCTAGGTACAAAGTAGTAACGGTTATGATGCTTATGTTTGAATTACTTATATCTAATTGTTTGGTTGACAGCCAGAATACCAAGTTTAGCTTCCCAAACTTTAAGTCCAAGAATCAATTTATTGTGGTAGATGATGCCGAGTACTACAAAAGCCACTCTTCTTTCCGCATGAATGTCGTCAGTGATGCAAACAACACGGATACCAAGGGCAGAGTGATGTACGAAAAGCAGGTGAGGATGAAAGATATTTCTGCCAACACCGTCGCTTCCTTTAGCACCTCCTTCACATTTGAAATCTCGAGCCATAACAACCGTTCGAGGGATCCAGGTGGGACGCCACACCATGCAGACGGCTTCGCTTTCATGTTCGCAACTGATAGGAGCCCCAAGGGAGGTGGAGGGTCAACCCTGGGTCTTTTGAACGATACAAACAATGGAAACGCGAGCAACCACTTATTTGCCGTGGAGTTTGACACCTATCAGAGTTTCGTATACAATGACCCAAGTGACAACCACATTGGAGTGGATGTCAACAGCATGAATTCGACTCACACTTACAACTTTTGTGGTGGCAAGCAAACCAACTGCTCGTATCTCTGCAACGGCGGGAACTTCACAGCTTGGATTGATTATAGTGGCACACGAGAAACACTCGAGGTGCGGTTTGCCAAGGGGTCGCAAGCGGGAGGTGTGAAGAGACCTAAAAAGTTTCTCATCCAAGTTCGCAAACTCGACCTAAGGCCAGTGCTCAAGGAGTATATGTACACGGGGTTTAGTGCAGCCACCGGGTTGTATACCGAGATTCACGAAATCAAATCATGGAGCTTCACGAGTACCGGAATGCCAAAAGCCTCTTCAAATCCACCTGCTCCCCCTCAGGACCTTGTGCCACCAATTTCGAGTCCCACGCCAATTTCGAGTCCCGCACCATCTGCAGGCACATCTATGACATTGGCGCCAACACCTAGTCTACAAAATCGAAGCAGGGCTGCTCCCCTGCATCGTGGTGTTTGCAATGTGTTTGGAGTGTGCATTAGCTTTCATGCATGTTGGTATCTCTTCAGTCTTTTGGCAGATGAAGAAGAAGAAGTAGAAGAAGAACTCCAATCTCCGCAGGAAGCCAAAGTGGATAAGTGCATGTTCATAAAACACCATTGACCATGTCTTGAGGGGCAATTATGATGTTAGATGTGAAACTAAGTTACTCACCCTTTAGAGGGAGTAGACACTACGTTAGTGATGAGTGACCTTTAGTAGTAACCAGTAACCAATACCCATTTAATAGTAGCCAGTAGCTTGTGGTAGTAGTTGGTGGGCATTGTCCGGAGGACGTTATAAGGGTGAGTTTGTGGTAGTGAGTGGACACCGGGTCATTAACTCCATGTTGATTAGGAGGGGTGTTTATTCCATATATCTCGTCCGGGTTCAACAATCTTTTGATACATAAAAGTTGATTTATAAATGTAAATTATTAAGTTTTAGAAGATTAGTTTGTCATCGTCCACTTGATTACTAGATTAAAATTACTTCAGTTCATCAGAAGAATGTATTTGGGATATATTTAGCAAGCTTGTGTGGTCTAGCATGTTGTTGTTTGTTTCTTTTTTATATAGGTTTACATTGGATTTAGGTTTCTCGCAAAAGATAGGGGTTGGCATTCTTGACGTAATCTTGATGGATTTGACATAGATACCCAACTTTTATAGCACATGTCACATAATTGACATGAAGAAAATTTATTACAAATATTTATGAAAAAACCATTAATTTTTCATATGTTTGGTGTTCAAGCCCATAGTAGATTATAGTATTTGCATTGTAGCTCGTCAAAGTCTTCATTCTTAGTTTAGCTATGCAAGTTGTGGGGGTTCTAAAACACAAGTAGGGAATCATCATGGGTTTCCTTACATTTCCTCTCTACAATTACTTTTTCGACCGACAAGATTTGGTGCAAAGTTGTAAGCTCGTCTTACCCACAACTAGGTATATCAAAAACCCTCATTGTCCATTAACTTATGACACTTTGTAAAGCACTTGGACAATTTAGATCGATATGTGAACTAGAGATGATTTAATTGGAGAGAAGGTAAGGGGCTCCCCAACTCAATATTGGTGTGCAATGATGCTTAGATTGGGATGCGGGATGAACATGCATATTTGTTCATATTTTCTATAAAAAATGGAAGTGCTTAAATAAGGGTCCAAAGTGATTGCCATAAACTATTATCAACAAAGTTGGAACTCACTAAAAGATGTATTGATTGAATTCTTCCCATTCCACTTATTGGACATCATAACCCATGTATAGGTATGCAAGTGGTATTGTTTTAACCCACCATGATGGATCTACATGTATTAATTTTCAATGAAGTATAGAATGTAAATATTTTGATGTTCTTATGGTATGGCTCCACAACAAGTTTTGTTATGTGAAGAAATGTCCAACCAAATGATTCACCAAAATGTTTAAACCTCTTGTGGGACGCACCAAGGATCACAAATGCACAATTCTCCCAATCCCTCAAATTTGGCCATAGATGTTATGTGGATTTTTTTTGGTAAGTTGGAACCAATGTTGACAAATAACTCATCACCAATTTGCAACTTGTGTAACTCCAATAAAACTCATACATGGCTTCGTCTACCTAAATTATCATATTGCTTCAATTTGCACTTAAATGATCTTCAAACTAACAGTCATAATCAAATTATAATCAATGCGCTTGCATCTAAGCTGCCCTCGAAGCCCACCCATACACATGATGCTTCACACAACTCCACAGCATAACCGATGATAATGTTGGCCTTTGACCATTGATGTTTTTAAAGGGAAGAGTGTATGTTGTCAAAAACCAACACATATCAAAAATCTTCATTGCCCTTAGAAAGGTCCTAAAAACTTGGAAGCATGTGGCTTTGTGGGTTGGATGTAGCATGTAATTAAGTATTTAAAAAGGCAAGGACATGTTAAAGTCCCCTAATGTAACTCCCAATGACTAATTTGGCACGCCCTAAGTTCTTTACTTATGTGTGTGTGTGTATATATATATATATAATCTCAAAACATGATGATTACAATTTCATTACCAAAATATTATGTTGTAAAACTTAAAGTGGACATAAAGTGTGTTACTTCAACATCATTTGAAGAGGATTCATTGCCAATTCAAAATCTAGATGAAGCTAATCTCTCTCTCTCTCTCTCTCTCTCTCTAGCTCTTGATCAATGCCATGCAACTAAGACATGTGATTGTAAACTCGTACATGAATATACGTAATGATTGTCTTATTTATAGACAACTAGATGCTCAGAAGATCCTAAAGATACACACATGGAAAATGGTCATATTTACCATGGTGGAAATATAACAAGGATGTAGATGAATGGAGCAAAACAACCATAGTTACAGACGTAACTCACGTCTCTAACACGTGGTAAAAATTAGGGTTGGGAAACCTTACCATAGGCAAGAACTCCAATATAAACCCCTAACCCTAAAAGGAGTCTTCTTGTTTACCATTCACACAAGAGTGAGGTGGGGTTAGACTTGTGTATACTCATTGGAGTGGTAGATACCGTAACACCATAGCAGGTTCGCCACCTGGCGAACGAATATTTAATTTTTTTGAAAAAATAAGGTTCGCCTCTCAAAAACTGAATTTCTCAATTTTCGTTTTTTAGCAAAAAATAATTAAAAATGACCCTAAATAGCTTAGAAATAGAAAAATATTTCAAAAACTAATTTATTCTATTTTCGTTTTTTTGTCTTCAGAATTTTCTAATTTTTACGTTTTTATTTTTAGAATTATTTTAGGACGAACCTGCTATGGTACTACGGTACGTGAGAGAAACTAGGGCTAATCGCCAAGAGGAGTATTCTACTTGGAGTGACCCAGTCATGGCCAAAGAACAGGTTTGAACACCCATATGTCATTTTGCAATGAGTGTTATATCTTGAAATACTACTATGCATTTGATGAGGTTTAAATGTGTGCGACATGGATAACAACTGGGTCTTGTTGTTATTTACCTCGTGTACGTAACTAATCCTCAAATGTTTGTTGGTTGGTTGCATGGGCACAGGTGAGGCATGCCCTTCACACCTTCAGTACAATGATGTATTGTGATTATGACATTTTATGCATATCTATTGGTTGAAGTTACTAGGAATATTTCTTTTGTAAATACTCCATATATGTGGTGGATTAGTTATTTATGCTTGGAGGCGAGGCATGAAGATAGGTGATTAAACTTCCAAGGTATGGGCCAATCAAGTTCAATTTTTTGTTGTTGGATACAATTTGGTAGCAGGAACCCTAAGTAGGGTACATATTTTTGCAAAGCAAAGTAGGTTGTGACACAACATACCTGTATTTACACAACACATCCAAATAGGCATAATTGCAAGCTCTATTATGCAAGATGTTTTTATGTCACCAAGTAGGCAGATACAAAGGAAATAGAAAGAGTCTTGTGGAAATTCCCACCCACCCACCCTTGTAAGTGCAATGAAGAAGGAGTTGAAGGATTTGGCCTCTAAAAAGAGGAAGCTCAAACTTTGCAAAAGTTTTGAAAAAAAATCAGTTCTCTCTCTCATTGTAGTGGTCAAGTCAAGCAATTTTGTTGATGCGCATATTCTTGATTGGATATGAGGAGGCATTTATTAGCCATAATTGATGACCATGTCATGGCATGACCATTGTGTCTAATAAAACACATGTCGCTCTACCATTGAATGTAGTAGGCACCCAATACCTACCTCATTGCTATTTCGGCTTGGTAGGTTGGGTGCTTACCGCAACTCGTGGTAGGGCTTCTCGCATCAAGTGCCTAGTTCATAAAATCATCATAAGATCCTTCGCCATCGAGGGCTTATGAGACATTTGCTAAGACCAAAAAGGATAGCCCAATCCATCATCAAAGCCTTCAAAATTAATTGAATTAAGGTTTAAGCTCCTCCAAGCTCCTTAAACCCTAGTTATGCACTTGTGTCTCTTTCTCTAGCCATGGCTATTGAAGAACTCTATAAACCTTAGGCCTTCGTCATTGTGTGCATTAGACTATGATATTGTGACTCAGTATGTTGGGCACGTAAGGTCAAGGCATCCATAGTTGACCATGTCCATTTACTGCTCACTAGGGTACTTGTAATGTCGACATGGATTATATCTACATTTTTTAGGTGAGAGGAGTTAAGGTTTATAATAGAGGTGCTTATTCCCAATCAAGACCCCATCAACAATCTATAGGGTAATGGAATTTCAATAAGGTTGGGATTGAATTTTGATCAAGCCAGAACCAATAGTGCCATGACACACGTCATGGTTTTGAGTGCTAAAGTGAGGAGGAATGAGCGGCTATGGTAGACTCAAGACATTGGCAATATGTTCGGGCCAATTTTTTGGCTTCAAAAATTCATAGTAATTTCAATTTAAGGAATATAATTACCAAAAAAATGTAGTCCTCATGATTTTATCTTCCTACATGAAAAAATTGCATTGCCGTATACTTCTCTGGATCAAGCGCAAAATCTCTTAAGTGACTGGTTATGGGTGCCTTTACTCCATGTGGCGGCGGCTTGTGATTGAATACCCTCGTAAGAATTTGACAATTGTTAGAGCCAAGAATTAGCATTTAAATGAGCGGTTATGGGTTAACATTCTAGTAACTTTACCGTTTCAAAATTTGTAGCAATTTCCATATTCATGAAAAAAACTTTAAAAAAAAGAAAGCATTATCCTAAAAATTTGTTTCTCTTCGCAATAAAAATTATCCCCTGTTATAACTCCTCCTTAACAAATGCAAACTCTCTTATTTAATCGATTATATTGACCTCAACCTTATTACTACAACTTGTGGCAAGGCTCCTCACATCCATTACCTAGTTGTAGAATCTCAAAATAGCGTTCGCCATAGGCGACATTTGCTGAGACTGGGGGGAATAGCCCAATCCCCCATCGAAGTCTTTTATATGTGGTTGAATTAGGGTTTAATCTCCTCCAAGCTCCTTAAACCCTAGTTGTGAACTGATCTCTCTTGTCCTCTCTCTAAGCCATTGGCTATGGAGGAACCCTGCGAACCTTAACGTCATCATCGTGCACTTGACTCCGCAGCCATAGCCATGGCGATGGAGAGAGGCCGAGGCCGGGGCGGGGGCCGGGGGCGGGGCCTGGGAGGCGGGAGGGGATCACGTACACCTACTAAGAATGCAGACGGAGACAATTCATCACAAGAACAATGGTCGAAAAATGCAAACACAGGAAGGGGGGGAAACCCTAAGAAGGTTGATGCAGAAAATCCAGAAGAAGAGTGGTTCACGACTCCGAATTCAGGGAGGGGGTTTAGTCACCGAGGTCAAGTGGATCCTGAAACGCAACAGTATTTCGGTGAGATTAATAACTTGGTTGGCGAGAATGGCACCGTGGAAGATGAGGAGGAGAGGGCTATGGTAATTGCGAATGCACTTGATGAAGCTCGGGGCAAGGAGCTTCAACTGGCTTGTAATGCCTCATGTGGTCGAGTTTTGGAGACTCTTCTTCTCTCCAGCAGTACAGAACATGTCGCCCTGTTTCTTGAGCGATGCACTGAAGTTTTTGCAACTATGGCCTTGGACCCTGGTGGGTCTCATGTTGCAGAGGCCGCTTTGAAGTCCATTGCTTTTGCTGTGCAAGGAGGTAACGTGCGTAATCAAGAATGGTATCCTATCGTGGAGCGCTCTCTATCAAAAATATGTCAGGTAGGGAAATTGGCACAGAATCTATTATAAGGTGAATTGGTGAACGGGAACAAGTCCCAATTCTCGCAATAATAGCAAGAGCATGTCTTGAATGCAGTTGAAATGTCACTGGACAATTCCTTGGAGGTTTTCTACATCATGAATTTCCACTCACTTAAAATTACTTACCATGATGAATTTAGGATTTTGTTTATAGTCTCACAACAAGATGTTTTGAATTCTTCTTCTTACGTTGCAGGCTATGGGAGAAGGAGAGAATGGATTTGATGTGATTAATAGCAGATATGTATACCTTAAAATTTATATTCACTTGAATTTATCTACCATGATGATTGTAGTGTTTATGGTTATAGTGCCATAGTTGGATTATTTGAATTTGTCTCTTATGGTACAGGCTGTGGGAGAAGGAAATAATGTGTCTGATGTGATTAGTAGCAGATATGGATGCCTTAAAATTTATATTCACTTGGCATTACCTACCATAGTGAATGTGGGGTTTTTAATTTAATTTTTAATTTTTTTATATTGTTTATAGTGTCATAATTGGATGATTTGAATTTGTCTTCTTATGTGGCAGGCTGTGGGAGAAGGAGAGAATGGTTCTGATGTGATTAGTAGCAGATATGGGTCTCATGTACTACGGCAGCTTCTCTCTCTTTGTAGTGGTGTTCATCTTGAAACTGGATCTGGAGGAAAAACACCAAACAGTCTCGCAGAACGTCTGGGAACAAAGGCCTCCAAATTCCGAGGGGCTGGAGCTCCACGTCCTCGAGGCCATCGGTTTCCTGATCAGCTACATCTCCTTGTGGAGAAGTTACTCGAGAGCTGTCAAGAAACCATCACGGAGTTGCGGGCTGGGTCAGCTGGGGGTCCAGCATTACAGGTGTGCACTTTAAATGCCAAGCATATTACAACATCACAAGCCTAAGTTCATAAAATTTCACTGATTTCACATCAATTTAATCACAGCAATCCACAATATTGAACAATGCCTATCAAACATAGGGTTGCAATCTTAGTCTTTTGTTTCTACATTTTATGGTTGCAAGACCTTAAAGGTTGAATTATAAGTTGAATTAATGTTCAATGTATCATTAGCTGAATGTTTAGTCTGCACAGTAAAGAGACTGATCCCTGAAGGGTGTGTACCAACATTGACTCAACAGTAAATGCTGGTCACTTACATTTTGAGATGGATTGATGTCAAGATTGAATGGTTCCTTTTTTCTGCCTGCCCATTGAATTGTAGTTTTATCTGAATGTTCCTTCTGTTCACTTTTGGGGGGGAGGGGGAGGTGTGCTGCCGTTGAAACAAATAAAGTGAACAATAATTAACATAACGTTATCTGTTTCTTCTCTCTGCAGTTCATGCTGCGAGCTCTTGAAGGAGATGAGGCAACTGTGACTCATGCAATAGCATTGATGCTCGAATGTCCACAAGAGTTGGAGGTCATTGAGGGGTCTGTATTGGAGAATGCTTCTGTTGAAAAAGTAGTGGAGATGATTCAAAACTCCAGTAGCAGCCATCTCATGGAGGTCAGTCCACTATACTGGGAGGATCTGGGAGGGCTGAATTGTGAGTCCAAATTGAAGTGTTTGTATGAATTTAGAACTAAACAAGGTAAGTGTTTCAGTAATTGTAGAATTGTTCATTCAGAGGCTAGTTCAGATTGGTGCTTACTTTACAAGAGTTAGTTCTTTCCTATAGGGAGTTGGGTTTCATCATGTGTGTCTATGTTGTTCATTGTGAGCTAATTGCGATTGTAAATCGATCGGCCAAATCTATGATGGGAGAGAGGTTTCAGTTTTCTACATTGTCAATCCACATGCAGATCTGTAGATAGTGTTTTTTGGAGCCCTACTTCCAAGTCTTCTATTTCTGATGATAGGGAGTTGTGTTGTTGTGTTTTCACCTGGTTGTGGTAACAGGTGATGCTTCAAGTTGCTTCTGATGCTTTGTATCTTGAGATTTTTCAACGCTTCTTCAGACACCGGTTGCTTCAATTTTCTGTCCACCCTTCAGCCAACTTTGTGATACAGGCCCTCATTGCCTCTGCACGGCATCCGGGTCAGGTCCGCTTCCTCACTCTTTCATAGAAAGTGATTGGATTTTCTATCTTAGATTTAGCTCCTGCTTACAATTGCTCTTACTCTTTGTAGAACCATTTCTTATATACTCGATGTGTTTCTAGCCAGCAAGATGACAAGAGCTTACAAAGTGCAGGTGACTATGATGTTGGAAGAACTGGAGAACAGTTTCTCAGAAATTCTTGCAGAGCGCCGAGGTACTGTAGTTGGTGCCCTCCTGGCTGCTTGCTTGAGGTTCCGTATTAAACAACGCGAGGCAAGTAACTCTTCCACCCTTCTTATATCTAGTGGAATGCTGAAATAAGTGCACTTTAAAGTTTATGAGACAGGTTGTCTACATGTCTATAGTATGTTTGTCAAGATTTCTGGGTGTGGCAACGAAGAGCAATGATTGTTTCGTTAGGTGGGCACTCTATTTTCCTTGAGGTGATGTTTTGCCCACTATGTCAATTTCAGGTGTGCAGAGCACTTACACGTGCCATCAATCCTGACACGCCGTCACCGAATTGCATTGTTCCACGCATGCTGTTCCTTGAGGGTTTGTTTGGAACTGGAAAATTTCCACAGGAGTGGAAGGCCCCCTTTGGCTCAAGAATGTCTATACTTGGTTGTGCTATGCTACAAACTGCGTTCAGTTATCCTCAGGTTCACATACCCTCATTCTCCTCTAAAGTGATTGTGTTTATAGTTGTAGTGATGGTATGTTCCTTTGTAGTATTTGGTTCCTGGAAACGTAATAAGATATCCAGGATTTGATAATTGTATTGCTTTGGTTGTCTTGTTGTTATTTATCTGGCTACAGGTGTTATGTTGCCATCTTCCTGTGTACTGTTCTACTACACCACACATCTTTTTGTAGGAGATCGCTGAATCAGAAGCTGTATTCAGTGTTATCTGATGAACATGAACCTTGCTTTTATGTAATCAAGTTATTCCTGAGTCTGCAGTTGTGTATCTATATTGAGGCTGAATATTACCTTTGCACAGGAGTGCTGCCAGCAATTTTGTGCGAGCATGGCAGCTTTGGAACCTAATGACATCTTAGAAGCAGTGAGAGATCCAGGTGGTAGTAGAGTAGTGGAAGCTTTTCTTACCACTGTAGCAGCCCCAATGAAACATAAGCATCGGTTGATTGCCAAGTAAGTTTCTTAGTCTGCTCGTCCAGGTACAAAGTAAAATTCGAAGGAAATTTATTTCTTTTTGATCACAACCAAATTTGTTTAGTTTCTGTAGCAATGATATACATTCTCATGGATTGTCTACTTTTGAAATCCAGGTAACCCAGATTGAAAGGCTTACATGTTTATTGAGTACAAGATTTCACTAGATTTCTTTTGGTCAGAGTTTTCAACCTACAGCTGTTATCTGAAATCAAAAGATTCAAGTTTCTGTTAGGTTTGTGGTAGAATGTTCAAATGCCAACAACAAATGGCTAGGTTCACCACACTGGTTGCGGATGATGAGGGACAAGTTTCACAGAAATGTACTTTGAAATGAATGTAAAAGCAAGCATAAGATTGCATCAACTGATTCAATTGAAGTCTAGGTGCTTGATTTTGTAGCTGTCATGTCAGGATGCTCTAACATGAATCTTGTGCAGGTTAAAGGGGCAATTTGCAGAGCTGGCACTTTCTCCAATCTGCTCCTATACAGTGGAGAAGTGTTTTGCAACTGGCGATGTCAAGCTGAAGGAGATGATTGCTGCAGAGCTGGCTTTGTCGCAGCCTGAAATATCAAAGACCCGACATGGTCCATACTTGCTGAAACGATGTGATATTGCCACGTATGGTTCTGATCTGCTATTCCTGGTTCCAATCCCTGTAGTTGGTGGATTTTGGCTGGTAGATAAGTGTAAATATGTACATCTGAAACAAAATAGGTCCCAATGTTGTTCATTCTCTCTACTTCTCGCTTTCTTCTTAGTTAATCATCCTTCACTTCCAATTGGCCACCTTGATTTAATCTGCAACTCCATGAAAGCTAGTTGCTCCTGGTGTCTTAGTGCAATCTAAGATCCTTGTCATGACTTGGCATGCTTTCTTCTTTACAAGTTTTCATGTTTGAACACTTGTTACTGCTGTCTGTATCCCGAGGAGGTTTATGAGCAAGATGGTCAGTTTCCAGCATGTAAAGCTCTGACTTTCTCATCTCTACAGATATTTGGTTCTTATGTGTGGCTTAAACCATTTGATAGGCTTACAATTTGATTTTCTTGTTAATCTGCAGGTATGCAAAAGGTCCTGAGCAGTGGAGAATGCGTGAAAGCTCAAAACAAGGGACTCGGGCAGCTTATGCTGGCATTTTTCAAACTGAAGAAGAGGATGATTACCCTGCCCCTGAACCTGCAACCACTTCAACAGGAAGTGAAGGAAAGAAAAAGAGGAAAGCTGATGAAGATTCTCATCTTGATTTAACACCAGTAGTGCGGAGTGAACCTTCATCTATTAGTGCTCTGGAGTTGGATGGAACAATGGCCCAATTGGGTTTTTCTGTCAGTAAGTTTCCACATGGTAACAAAAAGACTAAAGTTGGTAAAATATCACAACCAGAGGCTTCCTCTTTTGAGCCCGAGGAAGGCCAAAGGGTGAAGAAGGATGAGATTGATTCTTTGTTTAAGGAAAAGAAAGCAGACAAGAATGAGAAGCGGAAGAAAGACAAAAAGGAGAAGCACAAAGAGAGTCGTGAGACAGCCATCATAAGTGAAATTGTAGGCAGTAGTACTATAGACGATTCATTGAAAGCTGTAATGGGTGCGTTGGAGGGCAGCTTAAAAAAGAGTAAGAAGAAAAGGGAAGAGGGATCTGCAAAGAAGAAGCAAAAGGTAATGATTTGATTTCATTATTGACTCTACCAAACAATTTTGACCATTTTTTTTAGAAATAGGCTCTGCTGTAGAAGCATGATTATCTTACCATGTCGAGCATCAAGTGAGCATGCTCGTTTGGCTCAAAGAAATTTCTAATACTTGTTCAGTATAGATTTTCCTCTGGCTTCAACACAGAAGTTTGCTTGGTTGTAGAGAATTATGTAAATTATGGACTTTCATGGTTAAGGTTCAACTATCTTAAACATGTTCAGCTGTCTTTAAGTTTCATACTTGCACACTTCTTTATAGGACATGCGGCACCAAATATGAGTTCTAGTGAAGTGTCCTTTCAGCTTGGTCGTAATGCTGTGATGGCCTGCATGACCAATTCGGTATTTATGAGTGAACAAGAATATTTAGAATACATCATCTGTAACAGCAGCTCTCCAGGTTCATATGGGGTTTAGATTCAGACCATAGTGGGGTACGGAGGGTTGTGGGATATTTGTGATTGATTGTGAGGTTTCATAATATGGTAGCGGGTCTAGGAGTAGCTCTAGGAATTCTATCATTGTGCACCCATTGCCTTTTTCTTGGCCTCTAGCAAGAGAAGAGAAACCATGATGATAGCTGCAATTTCTAGGATTATTGGGGAGCAAATATTGGTGTGGTTGATGGGAATGCAGAGATCTCCGCAAAGATAAGTTAGAGGGGAAGGCCACTTGTACACTTATGCTCAAATGTAGAGGGGAATTACCTATGGCCATGCTAAGAACCAGCACGTGTACTCTTGTGGGGATAGGTCTTCTAAGTTATACTAAACATGGTAACTTGTGAGCAGACATGAGAGGATAGGCGGAAACATAGGATTGTCAAATTGGACAATATCTTCTATCTCCTTCCTGCTAATAAACCCATGTCATCAGTGCTCAAAATTGTCAAATTGGACAATATCTTCTATCTCCTTCCTGCTAATAAACCCATGTCATCAGTGCTCAAAATTGAAGTCTTCAGTGCCCTTCAAATGGGTTTTGGGACTTCAAAAAATACCTCAAGGAAAACAGCCCTTCAAAACATAATCCTCATGTCTAAGTGCTCCCGTCACTTGAAGTGCTGGATAAATAGTACCCTTCAAGTACTGTTCATCATCTCAAGTAGCTGTTTAACTCCGGCTGTCTAACTTTGGGCTCCAGATCTCAGATCCAGATGGGAATTAGTTCAAAACTTGAGAATTCCGATTCCCGAATGATTCAACTTCCAAGTTCCAGTGGTTTGAACTTTGAAGCTTCCGATCAGTTAGACCAGTCAAGCTTCTGATTCAGTCTGGTGCAGCTTATACTTTCTAAGTTTCTCTCAAACTTCAAAGTTTCGGTGATCTGGGACCACTCAAGCTTCTGATTCAATCTGGTGCAGCTTATACAAATCCTTTCGGTGCAGCTTACACAAATCCTTTCGGTGCAGCTTATACTTTCTGTGCAGCTTATACTTTCTGTGCAGCTTGATCGATCAGGCAGCTTATACTTTGGTGCAACTTATATTTTCGGCAGCTTATTCTTTCGGAGGGAGTATTCAATCGATCAGGAGTTTTGACGAGGACTCGAGGAGGGAGTATTCGAAGTGGGTGAGTGAGATCAATATATTGCTTATACAAATTGTGTGTGTGTGTTGTGGAGGGATCGTATGAAGGGTGTATGTTTGAGGTCAAGTTTGTGCAACTGGGATATATGATAATCTGTTAGGTTTTGGCTTGACATGTGTTCTGATTGCTGCTGCAATCAACTCAGTGTTTTCACGCTCGAGCTGCAAATATGCAAAATCCAGAGCCCATTGAAAAATTAATGAGGAACAAAAATTTGATTCACGAACTAAATTTCGATTGCTGTTCTGGACTAATAAACATTACCAGTCAGCCTTTTCACAATTTAACTCACCTGGACTGATATCATGCAATTTTTTTACCTGGAGATTTTGCTGGCGTGCCTATTGCAGTAGAGCTCCATTGCTAGTACTGTGTCTCTCTCTTGTGATCACGGTGTTTGAGTTCTGAGCAGGTGGGTCATGTGCTGGTGAGAAATTTTTGCAGTGAAAGAGGGTTGATCATGGCGTCCAGTTCACGTAGAGGTCCCGGACGTCCACCTCGGGATGCTCGCCAATTAGATGGTTGATTCTTCATTATTTCATTGTACTAGAAGCATGTACCATGCAAATCATGCATAATTTTAATATAAGTTTTATATTTCTTTGAAATTTTCCATTGACGTCCTAGATTTAGATATGCCCTTCAATTGCAATGCTGAAATTTCAGAGCCCTTCAAAATGAAATTCATATGAGGGCTTCAATTTTGAGCACTGCATGTCATGTTATGAGGTTACTAATAAAAAGCAATTCTACATGACTTGCCAATTCTTTTCACCAACTACACTAAATATGATATTTAGTGTTATATGGTGTTTTATGTTACCATGGTAACTTTTTGGATGATACTTATTATGAATAAGTGAACAAATGTTGTCATGCATGATGGATGAGTTTATCCATTGGCCAAAACCCTACCTTCTCTTGTCAGCTACTCTTTTATTGGTTCTGCCTCCACCTTAAGGACTCCTTGTTTGCTTGAAAGTTTGCTCCATGCGATGCGGCTAAGCTTAGCAACAAGTAGGGTTTGCACCAACAAGTTAATGATTCGCCTTGGGGGCTGGACCCCTTTTTGGTAACCTAAATCACGTATGTGGGTGACTGAAATAAAATCCCCTATATATGGGAAATTCAATTCCAACTTGATTGACATTTTGGTACCCTATAGATTGCTAATAGGGTATTGACTTGGAATAGGTGCCTCTACTAAACCTAGGAATTGAAGCATTGGCACTTTGGAATCCTCTAGCCTTTAAGCTTACATGCCATAGCAAATAGACAGTCATCATAGGTTGAATTTGTATAACTACCTTCGTATGGAGAATTTTCAATTTCACTCTGAGAACCATTAGACATAACATTACTTAGTGGAAGTACCTTGTTCTATGGGACCATTGCATCCCGCCACAAAGTTCAAGAATAAAGCCTTCGGATTCCAACATCTCTTCTCTCATATATTGAATATGGAGCCGTGGTCCAGTGCTACGTAACGGTTGCATCCCAAATATGCGACTTGTCATTGCCACCTGTGATAGAATGAAGGTTGGAAGTAGACCGGCCCCATTGCTATATAGAGCCCCAAGTCATTCCAAAGACCCAGTGCAAGATTGAGTTTAGGATCTACATTAATGGTGGCCTAGATTCACTACCCAAATTCTCCTACTTACCTACTTGCTTGTGACCCAAGCAACACACCAGGCAACCTGGTCGGAAATTGGGATGGGTGGTGGGCCTCACCCCAATTCATTCTTCGCAAGTCAACACACGTCATCCGATAAGTAATGTTATGGATTGTCCTCTCTTTATATGTGCTCTAAGGGCCAGTTTACACCATGGACCATGAAGTAATATTGCATGAGTTTCCTAGCAGATTCTAAGCAGAGTATTGCAAGCGTAGAAGTTGTGCTTGATGCAAGTGAATGAGCTCAGCAATGGCAGAATGTGACACTCAAGTGCAATGAGAGGTTGCGCATTGTTTAAACCACTGCTCTGATACCATGTGAAAACCTAAGCAAAACTCACTACTTGGAACGAAACAGTTCGATTATTGAGAGGGAGCCACTCAGTACTTATACAACATTAGTCTACCTAACCCTCAAAGGTAACCCTAAAGTAAATAGGTAACCCTAAAGTAACAAGGATGTATTGACCTAATACACATGTGACTAGAAACATGTGCATAATGGTTTCAACATTAATTTCTAGGCAACCGGGATAACCTAAGAATTGATTCCATTTCCATTCTTGGGAAATTGGGTAGATGGGAGAGGGCTTTGATTATGTAAGTAGATGTAGAGATGGGCAACAATGAGGGGAAGAGCTTGCTCATGCCTGTAATCAAGGACGAGATTGATTCTTGAAAATGTTTTCTTGAAAGGGATTGTTCATCACATTACTCATCCCATGAGCTTGTTCTCTTTACAAGCATGTGAGTCCTGGGCAAATGTCATGTGTCACTAAAAACTTGTCTTACGACAATACTACATCTGCAAATCTACCACACATTTGCATTCTTTCATTGACGCAGGACAATTGCCTAGGACTTGTATGTTGGTAGCGTAAACATAGTAAAGTCTATTCTCCTTCCATCCCCGTGACTTTATCACTCTAGTATCAAAGTTCAGCCAACTAAGATTATTCCCGAGGAAAGAGAACAGGCTCTTCCAGTCCCCACTTAATATTTTTACATCTGAAGTTTGAATAAGCTACACATTGAGTAGGTAGTCAAATTTGGTGCTTCTTGAAACTAGAATCCAAATGATGGCACTATTTTTTTGTATTTTCTGTTTATGCAGCGGGGGTGTCACAGGATTCCTCAGTCGACTGTGGTGGATTGCATCCATACTTGGACAAAAATGGCATTACATGGATCCCAGATACCAAATACTGCATGGGAGCCACCACATCTCAGGCTCACAAGTGTGGAATTACAAAACAGCTGACAGCTCAGCATTATATTGCTCCACATTATGGGAGACTTCGCGTGTTCTCGAGCTTTGAGCGCAAAAACTGTTACGTAGTTCCTGTGAAGCGTGGAACTCGGCATTTGCTCAGGGCATCATTCTTGTATGCGAATTATGATGGAGCCACAGCAGCAGCCGTCACTAGTAATGTTAATATTAATTATGGTCCTGTCTTTGGGTTAGCACTGGATTCATCACCTTGGGCAATGGTCCGCATCATGAACGCTACCCAAGTCTATTTCCACGAGGCTGTTGGGCTTGCAGTGCAGAACCCGGCATGATAACCTGGCATTCGCAGTGTGTCTCCTGAACCTGAGCCAAGGAGAGCCATTTCTTTCCTCACTCAAAGTGCGGCTTCTCCATGGGGCAATGTATAATGCGGCTCCTTACGTAAACAAAGCATTGTTTCTTTCGAACCACCTCCAGATCAACTTTGGCACTCAATTGTCGGAGCCCGTCAGGTAAGCAAATCAAATTCCCCCGCACTCAAAATCTAAACTCTACAAAAGCAACTCCACATCAATTTTCCCATCAAAAATCAATTCCAATACTCATCACTCCACCATGAAACTCACCTACACTACTGACCAGCATAAGTTTCAACAGACAGTCCCATAAATACACAAGAATAGGCAAGTCTCTCATTTGTCTCAATCAGGGTAGGGTTCTGAGCAAAGCAATCTAGTATAAAAGTTTATAACCTGTACTCAGGGCCTCTCAGGGTTTTGAACCAGACCATACCATCATTAAACATAGACCTTGTCAAGCTCACCAACTGACCCACGTACTCTCTGACATATTTTAGCATCCATTCCCCACCCTCTCCTTCCATCTTGGCACACATTTCTGGTGCCTAGGATATAGCCCACCCATGAAACGGGGCAAAGAGCAGCTTGTGGGCGAAGACGCTCTTAATTCATGCTGATTCCCTTGGGAGCCGGCATGTAGTTTCAAAATTTGCACAAACTGTCAGTCCGCCTTGTCTTTGCATAACATTGTAGAGTCCCATGCCAAGGGAGTCAGGGACCCCTTCCCAAGGCGTCCAAAAGCATATTTCCGAGAACAATGGGCCATGGCAAAACCTCCTTTCAAGGGGAATCTGGCACTTCAACCCGGTTGTGAACTTTGCCTAAATCCAGTGTTGTGCACCTGGGCTCCTAGTTTTGGCAGATGGGTTAGAAGATATAAAGTAGATTTTTCTATCTACACCCACTTCTTGTAGGATATGAAAGATGCAATTAGTGTGAGTTGATTAGAAAATTCAAATCGTGCCCCTATCCATTTGCCTCGTAATTTTAGGCGCTCGTATGAATACCATATTCAGTATCAAAGTGAAGATTCTCATGCTCATTAAGTGGTCATATAGGTCCCCCCTCAATCATGAGGCAATCATGTTGACCATTGAGCTTAGTATGCTTAGCATATTTTAAGCATGTAGTTCACTCTCTTTTGAACACATGTCTTTTTAGTGTTCATTCTTAGATCCACACCTAACCACATATCTCTCATATATAGGTGTCCAGATTATTGTTGTGCTGGAATTAGGCACGTCTACCTTACCTTAACAATGTTGTTATGGATTTGTTGGGACTCAAAGAAGCTGAGAATTTCTGTTATTTAATCCAGGTATCCTGCCGACCCGGTAGACTGCATTTGGGTTTCTGATACAGCTGCATTGGAACAAGGTCACATACTATTACAGAATGTACAAGCTCAAGATGTTGAAATATAAACACCACCCACAGTGTGGACACTGAGAGCGCTCTTGATTGTCCTCCCGAGTCCATGATGCAAACTGCCGTGGGGAGAAATACCAGCCACCTGTCCTATTGCATGTTGCTGGTAGGCTTTCCGAAACAAGCCTACACTGTCATGTACATTGTGGAAATCGGAGACTTCAGGCCCACCGAGAGCCACTCCTTCACATTCTTTGTGCACAACGTGAAGAACGATTCCACGTCTTTCGTCAACCAATTAATCTTCAATGTCCAGCAAAATGCAGGCGGTCCATACAAGGCGTATGAGCCGGACTACTGTGTCATCACATTGCAAGAAACCTTCTTGAGCTTCTCCTTCGACAAAGTGGTTGATTCGGCACATAACCCGATCGTGAATATTGAGATATACGAGATTATCAACACTTGTGCTCCTACAAGTGTCCGAGATGGTAAAATAGGGCTTAATCTACATACTCTGAGATTGCACCTTCTTATTTGATAGTTGAGACTTTAATCATTAGCACTAGTAGCACCCCTCTCCCATGCCAAAAAGATTTAGCAAAAGCAAGGGATTTGAGTAAGGAGTCACCCCGACTCACAGTCCTAGGGACATGTTTCGAACTCCACGCAAACTACATCCGTTATCACTCACTAGTCCCGGGATCCTCTCTCGGGAGATCAAGACATGTCCTTACCAATGCAGGTCGTTAAGGAGTCCAAATGGCTCCCGGGCAGTGGGAGGAGTCTTGGGAGTGGAGGAAGTGCCGAGACACGATCTTGTAACTTCACTACCCTTTCTCACTCATATAAGCTTATGTGCGTACATAACTACCTTCCATTTCTCAAGCATCTAAGTGTTGCAATGATTAACCCAGATATTCCTACTCACTATGGAGAACTATCCACATGTCAGTTCAAGTTCACCTGCAAGTGGTACTTCCTGCCCATGGTGAATCCCACGGTTAAACGAACTGATTACTTCTAGGAGATTGTTGTTTGTCCCGCTTCAAGTGCCCCTATTGTTTTTGTTTTTGTTTTTTTGTTTTTTAAGTCTCACATTTAAAACCCTCTATGACATAAACATTTCATGAATTCATCACAACTCATCAGGGAAGAATGGGGAATGGAATTTCCAGCTAGAAAGAGATCTTTAAACTTGAGGACCTGGAAGGCCAATGGTGTTGCAAATTTATTTGTGAACGCGCTCACTAATTTAACTGCAAATTTATTTGTGAACGCGCTCACTAATTTAACTGCAAAATTTCTCACTAGTAGAAACCTCTCGTGGTAGGAACGAAGTAAGAGCTCCCCAAATTTACAGCTTCTCCTGCAATGTATGTATATGTATAGTGGCATATTACGCAGCGAGGCTATCGAATCTCCAACTGCCAAGTATGGGGGTGCGTGCCACGAAGCACACGCGTCAGGCCAAATTCACGGCGACTGATGTGCAAAATTGATCTACAAGGAAGTCAACTGAAATATTGTCCAGACTACACCAACAAAGCCTCCCAATAGTCTATTGGTTTTATGAAATCGGAAATGTTATTTGACGACCGGCTTCTCTATGACGTCGTTGTGGCATTTGGTTTTAGCTGGAGGAAGAAGTCTAGCGAGGTTCCTCAACTTTTGAGGCATTTTTGTTACTGAAGTCTCGAGATGAAGAGGTTTGCATGGATTAATTCCCCAGGGGATGCTTGGTGGGCGGTGGCTGTAGGGTCGGCGCTCTCTGAGTTTGTGAAGAAGCTGCCTCCGGAGGCATCTCAAGGTGACCCTTGTCTTCCCTCTTCATGGAGTCGGCTGACCTGCAATGGGAGCTCACCCCCACGCATCACAAGCATGTAAGCATATATGTGCTTCTGGATCTCGAAGTTTGATTGATTTTCTAAAAGACATGGGTTGGATTGGCTGCACTCTATTGCAATTCGAGGAATAACTATAGGTATATATGTATGCCCAAATGTACTCATGTGAGAGTTTGTCTGGTTCCATGCATTCTAATCCATGAGATTGCAGGGCTTTGTCATGTAGAAACATCTCTGGCGAGATTCCAATGCATCTCTCATCAATGACAGGCCTGCAAAGCATGTAAGAGTTGCAGATTGCTTGAAGTGACCAGAAGAGGGCAGGGTTTAGGGTTTAGGATTTAGTGTTTAGGGAACAAGTTGCATATAGGGTTTCTTTATGAAATGATGGATTACTTCTCCGACTTGACAATACATGTAATTTTTTGGTGGTGACCCAGCTATCTCAACTCCAACTTGTTGACAGGACTCATCCCGGATTTAAGCACACTTACGACCTTGGATATTCTGTAATTTTCCCAACCGCCTGCCACTCAACTCAGAAACTTGTGATGATAATGCAGGAGGGGGGAAGATTTTAAAATTCCCTCCAAGGTCATGTCCTGGGTTGTTGTGGACATTCAGGAAGGAAAATCTGCATTCATCAATTTGACGCCGGTGTTTGATTTACAGGCACCTACAAAACAACCAGCTGAGCGGAATTTCCCAGAGTGGCTCACAAGCCTCCCCCGTCTCAAAGAACTGTAAGTATACATAATCCACAAGCCTTAGTCCACCTCATTGAATGCCTTGAAGCCTCATGCCTTGAAACCCAAGATTATCTAAGGGCTTCTGTGGCAGGGTTTCTCGAATCATCGTGTTGTCCTTCGTCAAGTTAATGTAGGTCAAGTGCTGCCAAGGTTGGATTCATGGTGTTTAGTGCACATCCTGAGCTACTGTATCTAAGATATGTGGGTGATATTCGGTTTGGTTTTTCATATTCTCCAACTTCTACCCATGAGGTTTACACAACGAAACCTGTGTTGTACTAGTAAATCTACGGTGAAGCAGCAGCAAAAATGGGACTAAAAACCAGACCTCCCATTGTTTAGTTATGATTATCAGAAGTGCATGTTCGTTAATTCCTTAGTTGAATACATGGGTCCTCCCAATTGTGTTCGTTAATGAAATTTGAAGATGTAGTCCAATCCCTTTTGAACGTGTGCCTTTATGGTGTTTGTTCTTTGATCCTCACCATGCCACACACCAATCAAATATATGTGATCAAGAAAATTAACTGGATAAAAACTCACATACCTTTAAAAGGGTTCGAAGAATTTTCCTCAACAACATGAAGTTGATCAATTGTTACGAACTAGGTAATGGATGTTGTGAGCCTTGTCATGGGCTATAGTAGGCACCCAACTAACGGAGGGGTGGTAGGTACTAGAGTAGACCGATCCATTTCCGTTAACTTAAGCAATTTCACATACGTGTAGTACATGTGTGATATTGGAACGATTTTTCACATGTCTAGAAATTGATATCACAACATTTAACAAAAGAATCGCAATATATTTCCAAGATTTGAAATTACCGTAAATTTTCAAACCCATATTCACAACATAGGTCGACCTATTTTTAATAAGTAGGAGATGAAAACTTGAGTACAATCAATGCCCTTTTCAAGGAACCCAAATCCATGTCCTTTTAACTTACTTTTTCCATCACACCAAATGTGAAGGCTATAGTAGAGGCGCCTATTCCCAATCAGGACCCCATCGGCAATCTATAGGTACTAGAATTTTGATCAGGATGGGACTGAGTTTCAATCTGGCTTGAGTTTTGATCAAGCTGGAATCAATAGTCCCATGCCACATGTCCTGATTTTGAGTGCTAAAGTGAGGGGGAATGAGTGGTTATGGTAGACTCTAGACATTGGTAACATGTTCGGGCCAACTTTTGGCTTCAAAAATTCAATTCAATAATTTCAATTCAAGGAATAAAATTACCGAAAATTTCTGAGTCTCTTGATTTCTATCTTCACAAGATAAATTTGCACCACCTTATACTTCTCCAGATTTGGCGTACAATCTGTTCAATGATCAATTATGGGTGCCTCTACTCTACATGTGATTCTTCACGGCTTTTTCCACCACATTAGAAAATGACAGCTACATGTGTGGAAGTTTCACGACTTGAGAGGACTCTGTATTAAGATGGGAAGGGGGGGGTATCGGAAATGGGTATGTCTACTCTAGGCCTACTAGAGCTGCTGGAAGGTTGACACAGATGTAGGAAAGGTCAGGCCATGGCATGGGCATCAATTACAGGCGATAGCACCCCCTCGTATTGTTAGAAACAACAGCAAAACCACTCAGCCTGACCACCTCGCACCAGAGGTCTACAATCAAATCCATCAGAATTTTGTGAACCAACCTCCGACTAAAGAACGATTTGTTTTCGCCAGCTACATTAACAACAGTAAGTTACATGATGACAACATACTGACAGCTGAGTCTTGTGGTTTACATTGAAATAAACAGGTGGTTAGAGAACAACTTGCAGCACTGAGGACTTGTAAAATCAGATTTTGTATATGAAAGCACAATTTGCTTTGCACAATGACCCTCTTCAAAAGACATGCCATTCCCCTTATACCTAAGTACATTGATGCAATTTTGCTGATTGTTTCCCAGTGGTTAAAGTGTCACTGGCTAGTGTCTGCAAGTTGCAAACACTAACAACGCCAGGAGCCAGAGGGGTACAAAGTGAGAAACCCAGGAACCTGGAATAATGTGCCAACAGAAAATACAGGAAATTTCAGGTGGGATGGCCATCATGCGATAGCCAGTCATTGCTTTAAGGTGTATGAGCCACCGTTGGGCTGTAAAATGGTAATCTCCAGAAAAGATTGAAAATGCTTTTCCCAAAAAACAAATTCTATTTCAAATTACAATCATGAGGAATGACATGATAGTAAGATGACAGAGCTCCAATCCGCAAACCAACCTCACTCCAGCTTGTTATTGTACCACAGAACGCCATCCTCACCACATTGTTCTACATAAACGCATTCCTTGAACTCTCGCCACAATGCCACAGGCACGGGCGTGGAGTCAAATTGATAGTAGCTCCCCAAAATTGGCTTGATGGCCTTAGTGGCTTCCTCGGCATGGTAGTGCGGCATCGTTGAAAACATGTGATGGGTTATGTGGGTGTCTGTGATGTGGTGGAAGACATGGTTCAAAATTCCATAGTCACGATCCATGGTGGCAAGAGCACCTCGCAACCAATCCCACTCCGAACTGTCATAGTGCGGCAGAGCAGGGTGCGTGTGTTGCAAATATGTGATCAGCACCAGAAACATGTTGACGATTAGAAGTGGCACAACATACATCTTGAGAAGCCACACAAACCCAAAGGTGGATCCCAGGACATAAAGCCCCGACACCACGGTGAGAAGCGCCACATCGCTCACAAAAATGAAGAATTTCTCGCGGTCACTGAAGATCGGGCTCTCGGTGTTGAAATGGGACGCGGGGCGGTCGTACTTCCTCCCAGAGACATTGAAGGCGAGGTACAATGGCCATCCCAGCAAGAGGGTGACCATAATCTGGAGTACCCGGCCAGGAGGGTGTTGCAAGTACTTGGAGATGCCACCGAACTGTTCCTTCACCTTTGGGACAAAAACTTCGTCGCGATCCACACTCCCGGTGTTGGAGTGGTGCCTGCGGTGCGAGTATTTCCATGAAAAATATGGCACCAGCAACAGTGAGTGGAAAATCAGCCCCACTGTGTCGTCCAACCATTGGTAGTCGCTGAATGCATGATGGCCACACTCATGGGCAATCACCCAAACTCCTGTTGCAACGCACCCAGCGACCACCCAGTAAGCACACCATAGAGCCCAGTTCAGCACTCCCTCGCACACGAAGAATTTCGTAGAATATGCAGCAAGGCTGATGATGGCGAGGTCCCAAAGTAAGTAGGAGAACGACGTGGCCACCGATCGGCTGAAGCAGTGGGGAGGAATGGCCTTCTTCAGCTGTCCAATTGTGAAGGGCGGTTTGCGTGAGGGTGCTCTCTCGGCCAGTCTGGTTGTCTCGTCAGTCATCGACGCCCTTCCTCCCTTCCCCATCTTTAAAGGGGACTCAGGACCGCAGAGTACTAACTTCCAAAGAAAATCAGTCGCCCTTGATGCACCTGCCAAGATAAACACCATCATCAGCATCAATGCAAAGCAAGCATGTCCCCCAGAAACTCAAAGTGAGTCACTTATGCAAGGAATTTGAGCCTTTCTGCGAATACTGTCCTCACCGTTTCCTACACCATGTCAATCATGCACCTTCCATTAATAGAAGACTCGTTTACTGTGTAGTTTCACTAATTCATTCCCCTGCTCTATTCTAGATTCCTAAGACTCATCCTGTGTAAACTTCGTTCGAAGTTGATAGCCCTCCAAGCACGCGTTCGCCTGGAGATTGACTAATGAGAACGCGTGCGGGAGCTACGGTCAAAAAGTTTGTTTATAAAGCCCTCTTCAAGACCACATGTGGCTGACGCTTCCTTGCCACACTCTCAATGTGCATAGGCAGACACAACGTTGTTGCTGCTACCACTAGCCAGCATCGTCACCGTCAATGCAAGGCAAGCATGTCCCTCCCAAAGACTCTCGGAGATATTACTTTATGCAAGGAATTCAAACCTTCCTACGTTTTCTTCCTCGCCAGTTCCTATTCCCTGCGTTTCAGCTTCCTTTGACTCCCCTCCTCCATTCTAAATTCCCATGACTCATCCTGTATGAACATCGCCCAAAGTTGATCGCCTTACGGGTTATGTATTCGCCTTGGAATTGTCTAATGTTAGCAACATCTCTGCACTGCGGGAGCTATAATACACCCAATAAGCAAGCCCTCTTCAAAACCATGGATGTGACTGGCACTTCCTTGCCGCACATACCAACGCTGTTGCTACCACTAGGCACCTTCTGGCGCCAGTGTGCAAAATTCTTGATTAGCGGTAATAGGTATGCCCACACGAAACGAAAACCACCCAAAAGCTGTCCAAGAATGTGATTGCATGTCTCGCCCCACTACCGCGTCTCATTGAGCATGGCTTCTCCCGTATCATTGAGCTACTACAACCTACCTGGCGTGAATGTGCAAAACTGCTCCCCTCCCACAGCTGGGAGGCAGGTGAGGCTTAGGACGACCGCGGTATGGTTTTTCTACAGTCTGGACCCTAGGTCAACAAAATCCGTCCCTCTCCTTGGCCATAAGTCAATCAGACCATGTCGTAATCTTCCCAATTGTTGATTTGACACTCTCTCTCTCTCTCTCTCAAGCTCACCTTTCGATAGCCACTTGTGACCCACAGAAAACCGACAATGCAGGGGCGCGCAGCACTACAGAGTAGAGATATCACCACGTCACCCCCTCGGCACCTGCGACACAACACAAACACAAAAATCATTCACTCAATCCAGTGAACCTTCCACTCGAAAACACTCGCACACAACTCTCTCCGCAGATCCCCGCACCATTCCACAAATACACAAACTCTACCCATGACCACATGCCCCTCATTCTCACCAACGATCTGTGCACCTCCCGGCTTACTGAATTGCAGCAGCCGATTCAACTCCACCCCAACAACTCAAAGCAAAACCCCACAACATTGAAAAGGCCATCAATCATACAACCACGCACATCTCTCCCACGACTTCCATGTCTTCTCTCCTCTCCACTCCTTCACTCACCTGAACCAAGACAAATACAATCACAAACTGAGACTCCGCAAACGAGAGGAAACCGATGACATGGGGACAGAATGCCATCAAAATCTCCGCACCTCCCGAGTTGGAACCCCACTGCCCGCAAGAACACCACAACAACCGAAGAGAAACCTACAACATTGAAAAGGTCGCTTCTCTGTCCACTCCCTCACTCACCTGACCCAAGAGAAATGCTGTGGACAGAGACCCCGCAAATGAGAGGAAACGAACTAAACAAGGCCAGAATGCAGGGAACCAAAGCTAATGCGGCGAAGAACGCACCTAGATGGATCGAGTCGAATGAGCAAGGGACGATTGATGGAAAGGGGGCAGCGAGGGGCGGCAATTGTAGAGCCAGTACAGTAAGAGAGGAGAAGGACGCCCCCCGCCCTGTGTGATGTGGCCCCTCCCCTCAACCAAGGCGAATGCAAGTGAATCGGGGGAAGCCCAACTAGACAGATGAGGGCCACAAACAAGAGCGAGTGACGAGCGAAACAGCAATACGAGTGGGAAATTAGAAGGCGGGCGGAGCGAGGGAGGCGTGCGTGGGAGTCGCCGCCTGCCTGCCGGAGTGGGCGGGGACGACGAGGGAGGAAAAGGAGACCAGGGCTACGTAGCCTGTTGGTTAGGTAGCCTTTTTGTTAGGTAGGCTGGGAGTTGGTAACGGGCAGGTGCTAAAAGGGAATACGTAAATGCATGAGGGGAGTGCAATAAGAATGTAAGAGTGACCATGGAACTTGGAGGGCTTGTTTTCAAGCCTACACTATTCAAGTGGAGGCCACACACATCCAAAATCAGAGGTTTTCACAAAAATCCGTTTCAGATCAAAGAGGTGCAACTGGATGATTTGTAACGTTATGCAGCCATGTGGGTCGGTTTCATGACCATGGAATATGCTAATTATATTTTGTGGGTCCCTCGAACAAGCTGGGAATATTTTGTTTACTACTCATACATTCATGCTGAATTTGGAAATGTGGGTGGAGTTGTGCTCCTGGCACTATGCACAAGAATTATTGTTCATCCCAAGAATATTCACACGAAACATTGTTCATCCCATTATCATTCCCTATTGTTTCTATTAATAGAATCACTATCATTGAAAATACCGACTCTATTCATAATATTCTTAATGTTCAAACCGGCATTAATCATTATTCGTACCGGCATCAATTTCTTCCCATGAAGGTAAGATAAGTGGAGGCCCATGCCAAATGTTAAATATAGAATGGAACACAACCATGCAGCTGAATAACATTATGTTGAAACTTGGGACCACATTACATGTGTAAATGAGCTGCCGTTTTTGTCAGTTTAGTGACACCCACCTCAAAGATGATTACTTTACAAAAAAGATCAAAATATTAAATTTAAACATATAAGATCCAATGTTGCATTCTTATTGGCTCCCAAAATGATGGGCCGTGTCTTTCCCCCACCATTTTTCAAGAGCTTGCAGTCTGATTGGGAGGCAAATCCCCATTCCCAGTTGCCAATTCAATGCATAATCAACTTTTTTTATTTAGCTCCTAGAATGCTAGGAAGGTGGCGTTAGTTGGGGAACCAAAGGTTTCAAAACATGTGCACCCCCCCCCTTCATTATTATGGTCCAACGGGTTTTGCAACGACAGAGGAAAAATAGGTTCTCTCGTTGCAAAAGTTAGGGGATCATGGCAAAGAAATGCAAAATTCAGGTGTTTGTGTTCTTTATATTGCACTCCCCCGAATGCATTACAACGTAAAGGTCCAAGGACAGATTTCAACGACTCTAATTGGCCATAGAAACGTCATGCACTTTGAAATGTGTGAGGTGCACTTCGAAATGAAGGGTACCTCATGTTACAAAGGGAAATTTAGCTTGGGTCCTCATGTAATACTAGGTGCCCCGTGAGGTGAAGGGAAGTGAAATCTCATATTGGGAGCATCCCGAAGACATCGACAACTAAGGGTAGGTTGGGCGGCTTGTATGTAGAGTGGGTGGGCAAGGGTTGCAAAGGTCTTGGGAGTTGTGCAAAGGAGAGGGCGCCTTGAAAGCCATGTTGGAGGAGTGGGGTCCATGGACATTGTCTTCATAATTAACATATATCCTTCAATCCCAAATTGCTCGATGATTTTATGTTGTATAGAAATAAGATTTTTTCTCAATCCATAACATTACTCAGCTGATGAGTTGTGTTTATGGGTCCAGCAGTAGATTCGAGAATCAAGACTCCGGATGTCAGGATCTTATTGCTTCACATTGAACCTCAAGTCATGATAGCTAAACACAACTCATCAGCTGAGCAATGTTATGCCCACCCTCAAATTGATATGTAGTGAAAAAAAAGACTTCAAACACATTATGCAATAATGGTGTTTTATCACTTCTCCGCTCATACACAAAAGATAAGTCATTCATCACAGTAATGACTTGAAACAAAAAAAACTTTGTCAATGATTTTTCAAGTGTACATGTAATATTTGCACGACCATGCATAATCATAACATTATTCAGATCCACAACAATGTTATGTGGGACTGACAATATTCCACAAAATATTCCCAGATATTTCCCACATTCAGAATGTAGGTTTATATGTTAAGAAGCCGGTTATTATCCTGAATGTCGGTTGAAGGTACATGTGATCAGTAACTCATTGAAGTTAGGTGTGTCAAAGTGAGTGATAACCAACACAGATTGCTTAATCAATATGTTGTGTAATGAACTTTATGCATGGCTTGTGTGTGAGGGTCTCTGGCCACACAAACGTTCTTCATTTTGGATAAACGTCAAAATGGCAAAGGTAAGAAAGGACGAGAGGGAAGTATCGCATACGAGCGTACTTCTCATCCATCCAACATAAAAACTTGATCTCCTATCGATTGGTGGCCAATTCATCTCTAATGACTTGGACTAGATTGATTCGGGGTTGTTTAAGCTAATTCCACAATCAAATCAACTATAAATAGTGAACTCCGGGCTACATATTATTTCAAGACTTTTGTGGTGGATGAATGAGAGGTACGCTCGGATGTGATAATTCCCTCTCTCTATGAGAAGGTAGCATCACTTTAACTTCCAAACCAAAATCCTATCTTCAAATGTTACATTGTGTACGTACATAGATAGATACATAGTTCCAAAGAAGTGCACCTAATCACCAACATCTACCCACTATGTAGACCCAGTTTATTCTCCATCTCTGATGTTTTCTCCTTTAACCCCATATGAAAGAATGTTCATTTAAATTTTATTTGATACTTGAAGAATAGTCTCACTTATTACAAAGAGCACCATTTTACTTACAAATCATTTAAGCATAATTCCATCCATTAATGCACTTTTGCCTCGGTGTATGATTCATGGGATGCCCAAGTCCACCTCTCTCACTCGAGTCCTTAGCTCCTACCAAAAGGAGGCCATGTAGGGATGGGGGTGGGGGCAACCCCTTGTATCCCAATAATCGTTTGAAACACATATTTCATCCAAGCGTTCCCAATGAGAGCTAAAGCTCAATTAGGACTAAATGCAAGATCCACACTTTGGTAAAAGGTATGAGTGCAAGAGGACACCGTTGTGGGGGCTTGAAACCATGCCCCTCAATGCTTAGAGGCATGCCCTTCACTAGCCACCAACACAATTCCTAGCTTGTTGGCATCTCTCACCCTTAACTTTTACTTAAAGTGTGAGAGGAGGGCTTAGGGGCCGCTCCAATAGGAACCTTAGGACACTCCATTGGGAGCTTTTTGGTTGCACTTCATCATCATGGAGGCACAATATCATTCATAATTCTTGGATTTTGTTCATGAGTTGATCAATCATGACTAATAACCAGCTCGAAGTAGGTAGATGATCCTTGGGGTAGAGGGCGGGAGGAGTAAGCTATAAAAACGATGAAATGACCACTACCGGTGCAATAGACTAGGAGTAGAATAATTCTTGCATAGACCCAAAATGGCTAATTCTAAAATTGATGGCCCAAAAAGGTTGTAGTGATAGACCGGATGCAATGATAGGCTGGATGTAGTGATAGGCCGGATGCAATGATAGGTTGGATGCAGTGATAGGCCAGATGCAGTGATTGGCCGGATAGGTCTTGTTTCACACCACTTGGGATCACTTTTGGGTCTATTTTGTGTACATTTGTGTGCAAAGTAGGATATTTGATGCTCAAATTAGGGAGAGTCTATTATACAAGCAGGGTTTGACTTACTTGCCTCTTTGGGAGAATGTAATTAACTACTTACAAAAAATAAAATTACAAAAAAACATGCATTCCTCACCATTTTCTCTACTCCATCTTTGAAAAATATTGGACAAAATTCAAACCACTATTTATGGCCAAATCAGCTTAATTTCACCGTTTCCGTTTTCCTACCTTAAGTGCCTTATTATGATCTAATCCTCTAAAACATGGCTTGATTGCGGGCCCTACTAGTAGCTATGATTATGAACCGTTTATAATGAAATGAAGGCTGTGCTAGTTATGAATTGTGGGATTATGTCAAATTGACATGATATTTGTATGTTCCCCCAAAAAACATGCCTCCATTCTTGCATGCCACAAAATTGGCATTGCAATGACCCACCCAAAAATGCAATAATAACATTATAGTTCCCTCGACCACAATAGATTTGAAGCAATCCAAAAAATCTATGCCACGCACATAATGAAGTGTGGAAATCATGTATACACTTCACGCCATGAAACATCCACCGAAATTTGCTTTGGAAGCTATAGAAGCCACGCATCCTGCTAGAGCTAGGCCATGTTGTTTCATTTAGTGCCAAATAATACAATTGCAAGCGTGTAGTTTCCTTCACCCTCTTTTAGTATGGTGTTGATGAGGTACTTGACGCAACTTGTGGATAATTGCTAGTAGTGAGTAAGGGTAACGACTCCAAAGTAGGTTGCTTGCCACAACACCTGTGTGGTTGAGAATGGAATTCATGTGCTAGGGAGGTTATTGCAGTACTTAGAGCATCCCCACCAGACCGGGTATACGCCAAATAGATTATATAATATTTTATACCTTTGGCGAGCCCTCCATCTTGGGCGGGGCAGCTCATCTTGAGTCAAGTCCACCAAAGCCTAGGCATACCTCTGCCATAATTAGGAAGCAATCAATAAGACAACGACATCTATTATCTGACACGGGATAAAGTAGGATATTGGAGTATCTGTTATTAAAATAATCTCTCGGCGGGCCGGAGGAGGGCCGTTATATGACCCATTTATGGCGGGGGAAGGTCTTTACTATACCCGTGCCGGTTCTAAATTATGGGGTGCCGGCCATTGGTGGGACTCACTTTATGCCGGTACCGCCACCTAAGAACCCGGGATGCCCCATTTATGGCGTTGGCATACCCCATGCCCGGGCTGGTGGTGACGCTCTTAGGTAGCGTTGACATGTAAGCCACAATTGGTTCGAGATGAAGAAGAGTGAATGGGTAAAACTATACCACATTACATCCAGTTGTTGGCCAAAAGCGACAAAAAACCCCACCCATACTGGTGGGAGTTGTCCGTTGGCTATGCCCACTAGCATGTGTTGGGCAAGGCATAGGTTGAGAAATATTTCGTAGATTCCTTTAAAATTATTGGTTATTATCATGACGTCTTGAACTACAACCAGTAATTCTCAAACTCAACATGTTCATCTGTAACTACACTAAATAGTCCTACTAGTGTGGACCACATTAATTTTTTAGAGCCCACTCTAATTTTCATAATGAGAACTAATGTGAGCTACATTAATTTCCAATCCACGCTAATTTTCTAGTAGGAAATTAACATGGGCCACACAAATTGTTTTTCTAGAAAATCAATGTGGGTGATTATT
Source organism: Polytrichum formosum (assembly GCA_964035585.1). Lineage (NCBI taxonomy): Eukaryota > Viridiplantae > Streptophyta > Polytrichopsida > Polytrichales > Polytrichaceae > Polytrichum > Polytrichum formosum. The sequence goes on along the minus strand of OZ037935.1, from coordinate 10,943,827 downwards.
TTATTTTGTGCCATTTTTATCCTATAACTAGTATTCATTGTGTTGATCATAAGTCTTCATGAAGACTTAGGAAAAGCCCGGGGTCTTGGGCCCACATTAATTGCACCTTAACTAGAAAATTAGTTTGGCCCACACTAATTTTTCATCCACCCTAATAGGACTATTTAGGACCACTTCACACACAAGCCAAGAGTTGTGACCATGAAATTGTGAGAATCCAAAAGAAAAGTGTCCAAAGGCCGTCCCAACACACCTCCAAAATCATGTAGTGTGGTCATGGATCCTCGAGTGTAGTGTGAAGTTGTATGTGGCGGGGCCCTCAACCAAATGCTATTTCAATGAATTTTTGTTCGTGCAGGTCCTCATGCATGATAAAATAGAATAAATCAACGGTTGTGAGCGTTTGGAGTGCCATGGTCTCCCGGATTTGTGTTAGGCCTACCTCCAAGAGGTGGGTTTTGAAAATAGTCCAAGTGACCATGAAACATGATCCATTTGATGCCATGTAGGAAGCCATGTAGACTTTACATCCATCTTGCATTCACATACTCCATTGGTCCCTCAAGCGTAGTGTGAAGCGAACTTGGATCAACTCCATCTTTTCCACCAATGAGAGTGCTTGAAGTGCAACAGTCATGGGCTCTTAGGGTCGATTTACACTATGGACCATGGAAGAGGGCCTTTTCAATGGTCCGAGTTCATGGTCCAACTTCCATGGTATGACTTCTTAAAAAATTAGTTTTGAAAGCTTTGGGCCCCTCACCATGTCTAAACCGAATGTGGACCAAGAAGAATGACCATGCACCAAGAAGTGAATGTGCTGATTTTTTTTAATATATGCCCAAAAAGGGCATTTTTGAAAAAATAAATTCAAGTTTGCTCATTCTCTTGTCTTCTCTTGGGCTTTACTTGTCTTCACTTCTTGTTAAATGTGTCGAAGATGTGGCTTGCAAATCTTCTCACAACAACTTTTACCCAAAAAAATGAGCGATTTAATTTGTAGATGTTAGATGTAATTTACACGTGACATGTACCTTTGTGTTGTACATTGAGCATTATTTGTAACCCACTTCACCATGTGTACTCAAATTCTTGAGTTCTAGATGTCCCACATTGTTTGATGAAACATGTGGGAGCAAGTTTAAGGGGTAGGGCATGGAAGAAATGGCATGTCTCATGGGCTATGATATGATCTAGGCACATAGAGGGTGGACTTGCTTCTCAAGATTCATTTACTTCTTATAGATGCTGAAAAGTGTGCCTTGTGAGCCTTACCTAGTGGGAAGAGTTGTATATTACGGAGTTTAGGGTGTATGTAGTTTAGAAGGGCTGGGGCGAACCAACCCCTATACTCGTACCTTACCGGGGAGGGCGAACGGCTAGAGATTCGTGGCACTCACTTAAAATCAACCATCCTACATATCGTGGATGAAGTGGCTCCAATACAAAAAGACCCCCTATGAGGTTGAGGGCCGATTCATTCAAATGTGACATCACTAGACATCTGGTAAGGTACCAATGTATGGGTCGGTTCCCCTAACATTACCCAACCCAATGGTGTTTACTGTGTTTAAGAAATCGAGGCGCGTCAGAGCCATCCCAGTAAAGTCAGATCCATCCCAGAAACTAAGGGCCTCGGCAGCCGCGATCTGGCCTTGCCCGGGCTGGGGCGCCACCCTGGACAGCCACGCTGGAGCGCCTGCGCTGGCTGGTCACCCACCATGGCCGGGTCTGCCCCCATCAGCATGCCCATTCCCTCGTTACAGATCGCATCCCATCAGCGCCCATGCCTGCATCCATCATTGCATCCCACCGCCATGTGGGCCATGGCCGACATCCATCCACCGAGGTAACCTGCACTGCCTCGGGGACTGCGTTTTCCATTCCTATTTAAACGAGCTCCATCCAGGCATGGTTGTTGAATCATTGTAACCTGCACACTCCAGGTCTCTGCCGCAATGGAGCGCCTTGCATCAAGTGATGCGATTGCCACAATGATGCGGTGAGGGGTCCACGGCCAAGATCAGCAGCGGGAGCGCTTCTTTTCAAAGGCAGTGGTTACAATCAAGGTGAGTGACACAACTTTTCATACTTCTTTGCAAATGTCCAATCAAGCTTCACTTCGTAAGTGAGTGTAACCTAATCATTTGCCGCACAACCTAGATTTAGGGTTTTGACTGCACTCTCTTCCACGAAGTGATGGGAATGCCTCAATGATGCGCTGAACCGTGACATCACTTTCCATGTTTCTTTGCAAATGTCCTCTCAACCATCGCTCTTTGATTGAGTGTAACCTAATCATTTGCCGCACAACCTGGATTTAGGGTTTAGACTGCACTCCCTTCCACGAAGTGATGGGTTTAGGACAATGATGGGTTGAAACGTGACATCATTTTTCATGTATCTTTGCAAATGTCCTATCAACCATCGCTCCTTGATTGAATGTAACCTAATCATTTGCTGCACAACCGGGATTGTAGCCCACACTGAAGTCTCTTCCAGGAAGTGATGGGATGCAACACTGATGCGCTCAAGCATCATGGGCAAGATGTTGTTATGACGATTGCCATTCAGTCAATGTACTGTCTTCTTAAGATTTGTAATCATGACAATCATGTTACACATGGCATAATTGTAGTCCCTAACTTGTGATTGCTGTCCATACTTGTGATTGCCGTCCATACTTGTGATTGACATCCTCTTTTTGTGCAGGTTTATGGCTTAATAACCAGCACAAGTGCGAGGCTAGCCATATTTGTGCAGCACCCTCATCGCCGCACGAGCGCAACGGCCATAGACGCTGGTTACAACGACCGTGTGGCATCCCAGGAGTGGTCAGTCTCGTAACATGACACAGGTCATGTTATCGCTGCTGCATGTTTTTTTTTGTGTTTCCTCCTCATTTGTCGCGGCGCAGATTGCATTTTTGTGTGTGCTTAGGCATTCTTTGTTTTTGGGTCTCTTCCTTGTCTTGGAGGCATTGCGCTTATATGTTTTCACTATTTAGGGTTTAGCTTTTTCTGGACGCCCTTAGAGACATCTGTGGGCATGGCTATGTTTTGTGTTTCCTCCTCATTTGTCGTAGCGCACATTGCATCTTTGTGTGTGCTTAGGCATTCTTTGTTTTTGGGTCACTTCTTTCTCTTCGAGGCATTGCACTTAGATGTTTTCACTATTTAGGGTTTAGCTTTTCTGGACGCGCCTAGAGACATCCACAGGCATGGCTGTCGATGCGTTCCCTCCCATGCAGGGCTCGCACAACCCTGAACCTCACATGTTGCGCCACATTCCCCGTGGCCCACACAGTCGTTCACCCTCATTCTTGGTCGGGCCTCAAAGTGCTTTGTTTATGGCCATTGACTTCCATTGTCGTTTGCAGAAAATGGATCGCGAGGCACAAACACCCCTGCCCGAGGAGGACGAGGTGACATACTATGTCAACAGGGATTCTGCTGGGTGGGTGGAACAACATGTGAGGAGGCGTGTATACCTTGAGTTGAAATTAGAGTGTACGCGCAACCGCTCCCGAAATGTGCACAAGGTCAGGGATGACTGGTTGTGCCTTTATTGCCGAGGATCTTTTCCCAGCAAGTTGCGGCTAACAGATCACCGAGTTGGGGGTTGCCCATGTGGACCTGTGGATTCAAGTGGCTCCAAGTGGGAGCTCCCTGTCTACCCGAATCTGAAGACAGCAAAACAAGGTAAGGACTTGAAACTTGCTTTGCAGCGTGCAGACGGCTCCGTATGGGACAACCTCCACGACAATTCGGTGTGGCTGGATCTTAACCCTGAGCTTAAGGATGTCGTTTACCCTCCCCCCGGCGCCAGAGTGCAGGAGCGCCGCTTCATGGAGCCCACACTGCCGACATTGACGGAGAGCCCTGGCCCAAGAACAGATTTCCGGGCGCAAGCAAAACGCAAAGCGGAGCACCCTCCCCAGCAACGTGATGCCCCGCCTGCGCCACCCAATTTCGTCGACCTTGAAGATGACGGCGACGATGAGCATGAAGCGCCACCAGACCAAACCAAGAAACGTAAGCACGCCCAGATGGCGGAAGGGCATCGCGTATTCCATTCAAGCCGCCAATTCAGAAATCTACACAGGAAGAAGAGCCCGATGCAGTCGGCAGAAACTGTTGGTGGTGATTGGCAACCACCCAGCACATCACGACCTTCGCATGCATCAAGTGCTGCCCCCGAAGAACCTCCTCCCCACCCCATTCATGTGATGCCCATACAGACTCGCAGCCCATCACCAGAGAGGTGGGCCATTTTGGCTCCTCACAGTCCTGTTCGGCATGTGCCTGCTGCCGCCCCTGTGCCACCTGTTACCCCTATGACTCACATGGAGAGCTCAAAAAGTTCGCACGATATCGCACTGGGGCTCCGAAAGGATCGGCAGGCGTTCTACATGAAAGCCGCAAATACAGCGCGTGCGTCCGTGAAGATGGACAACCCCAAACCAGCTCTGAGGCCCCCAATACAACCCCCCGGCTTATTCCATTTGTTGGCATGTGGTTTGCTGACATTCGATTTGGAGTGCGGCGAGTATGAAGCCTTCCACGATGAGGTTCAGAAGTGGAAGAATGACGTGGCGTTCATGGATAGGTTGTTTGCGGCGTACGGCAGATTTTATTCTCCTTCACATCAGGTACAAGCTAAATTTTTTTCCCATGCTTCCATTCCTTCTTTGCAATCTATGATATTATGCAATTAATGTTGTAACAGTAGACAATGTGTTCATTGTGGTCTGTAGTCATCTTCCTATTCGTGCTGTCTTTATGTTTTAGGGTTGTAACATGTGTTTGGGGAGGATAATGTCCTTGTAACATTCTACTTCAATGGCGATGCAGGCCAAACCCGAGTTAACACCACTAACCACGCAGACTGTTGTGGCAACGGTCGGCAAGGTTCATGACTCGTCTGCCGTAGCCTCAGAGATTGCTGCTCTACTCACTTATGTCCAGCACATATTTGTAATGCGGGAGGTGGTCAAACAACGTAAGCAGTGGGAGGATGACCGCCAGAAAATGGTTAGCAAGGCCATTGCCAAGGCCATGAGACAATGGGATGACGAGCATTACCCACGTCTTCTGCAATCTACTTGGGGTTGGCACCCTTTCTATCTCTCTTTTGTAGCTAATCCTGTTTGCACCAATTTCAGACCCGCTTACCCTTTGTCTCATTCACTTGCTGAAGGTTGTGATGTGCATGCTGTGCTTTTGCAACAATCCCATGTGAAAAAGGTTTACCCTGTGCCTTGGTCCGTCCTCCTTCTTCGTTGTTTCCTTAAATATTATAGCCTATTGCCCCCTCTGCTTTTGCACCCTTCGAATGGCCTCACTGCTGCCAACGTCACGAAATGGTTGAAGCTCGCCCAAGCTGCCGATGGATATGGTTCGCATGCTTGGCACTTGGCAACCACGTACTTGAAGGAGGAAGGTTTCATCTTCTTTGCAGGCGCTAGGCCAGTGGATTCGCATCAGCAGTGGGTTGCAGATGTGGAGTGTGGTTGGAGGGACCTAAGAAATGCCACCCCTGACTGGTGGGCATAGTTGCAATTGTGGTGCAACTCAACACAGTTTAGAGCACTTCAGGACATGGCCTTCCATGACAAGCAGTCTTGGCTTAGTGCTTGGGTGATTCGGGATCGCCCCTCTGCATCCTCGCCACCCCTTGCATGTTACGATCGGTGGCTACAATATCGAGAGGAGCTGGACATCGGATATGTCCTTGCCAACCCAGGTAATCATACTCACCACCTTTTGTAACATGATGCTTCGTTTAAAACATCCCTTCCCTAGGTTACCAGCATAACAATGTGTTTATTCTGGTTTAGGTTGATTGATTTGCTTGCTGGCTAGAGGTTACGATGTACTGTTGGGTTGATTGATTGAGTTTCTTGTTGGCTGGGTTGTTTGAGTTGCTTGTTGGTTTAGGTTGATAGAGTTGCTTGATGGTTTACGTTGATAATGTTGCTTGCTGCTTTACGATCATATAGTTTCTTGTTGGTTTAGGTTCATAGAATTACTTGCAGGTTGAGAGTGATAGAGTTGCTTCCTGGTTTGCATGTTTCTGTTGCTTGCTTGTTTGCATGTTTGTGTTGCTTGCATGTTTTGTGTTGCTTGCTGGTTTTGGGCGATAAAGTTGGTTGTTGGTGCGTTTGTACTGGTTGGCAGACGTGTTGGTCCCACCGCAGGAGCCCAGTGAGCACACGTATGAACTTCGAGCGGTTGCAGAAAATATTTCCAGAGAGTGTTGCGAGCAATCGGAGGTGCATCCGCCACCACAGAGTCGGAATGAGGCGGATGTTCATGGTTGTGAGGTGGAGGACGCCATTGCTGACGACGTCGATAACATGTGCAATTTGGCCGCGTCACAGGCATCCGAGGATGAGCAACACCAAGTGGAGGCCCATTCCAAGGACGATGCAGAGGTGTCTCCCTCCACGCATGGAGATGTGCATGTTGGACCCGCATTTCACATACCCATGACCCAAGAGAGGACTTTGCATGACCTGCCCAGTCAACTAGATTTTGACTGGCAAGATTCGGTGTCTTCTGCTCCCACACCTTCAGTTGGCATAGCACGAAATTTGGGCGACGAACTTGACGTGGTTGCCACATCCCAGATTGGCGAGGCAGCCATGGTCGTGCCTGTGGAGACATTTGCTGAGGTAGCCCAAATTGCAGAGGAGGCAGTCATGGATGCCACTCAACAGGCAGCCTCCTAAGTTGCACGCCCTCAATGCTAAACCCGGAAGGCCAGTGGCGTTGCTTGCAAGGTTACATGCTACAAACATGTTACATAGGCTAGAATTTGGTAGTGCATTCAAGGACTTATAGGAAAATAGTGCTTGGGTGGGGCTTGAAGAGATATATCGCAGGGATTTTTTTTTGATGACTGGCAAACTGTTGTCATGCCATGCACACCCAGGGCAGAACTTCAAAATCTGTAACATCTGTAAGATGTGTAACATGGGCCCATTACATTCACAAAGTTGGAAAATGAGTGCACGTGATGCTTGTTTGTAACAATGCATATGTGGGCATAAATGTATTCAGTGCAATGCAAATTCCAACTCCCATTACACACAATATACGAATTAGACGAATTGATGCAACCAGCAAATGAAGACAACTCCCATTACACACAAAATACCGCCACCAATGCCCAAAATTTGGGAAGATGTATCATTCATTTCAAGACATTGTTGACAATGTAAATCATATAGTCGCAGAAATTAGACGGCATGTAACTAAGGAGCCCAACTTGGCCTATACACCTTAATGGGTCTCTGGTATGCCTTAAGTGGACCGGGTGGGGGAGGCACGACGATAGGAGGTGGGGTTGTGAGCTGTTGGACAGCATGAGCATGTCGTCGCATGAGTCGAGCAGTCTGCGCTGGTGATAGCGGCCTATGCAGGGCAAGTGCTTGGTGCATCGCGATATCAGTGGAGGCAGAACTTGTGGCCACATGCTGGTCTTCGGCAGCGCGCACATGAGTTGATGGAGCCGTGTAGAACTCCTCGTCGCTAGACCCGTCATGGACTGGTCCAATGACATCGGGGCATCTGCAAAACCACTTCCACACAGATGCAGTGACGCGTGCGACGTGAAAAGGCGCCATGGTGAGGGGAAAAGAAGTAGCAGGCAAGATTCCGTCGAAGAGGGCAGCCGCTAGTGCTCCGCGATGCACATACCTACAGACCCTATACGGGAGAGTGAAATAAGGCAGGGAGGAAGTGTGGACGACGAGAAGGTGTGCCCTTTATATGGGCACACGTCAAAAGCCAGTCCCACATGTGGGAAGGGTTGTAACATGTGCGCGGGTCTGTAACATGCGAATGTCAGGAAATAGTGTTCGCCGTCAGTACATATCTAGCACCTACGCTCCAAGAAGTCCTTCCTGCGCTTGAGGGACATGTTACTGCCATCGTGGTTGGGTTGAAAATGTAGCTCTGCTTGTGATGGCTCCACCAATCCATGTTTCATTTGAGCCACCAAGGTTTGTTGTTTCCCTCGGACGACGTGCAAGTCTGCGAGGAGGTGTTTCAACAAAAAACTGTCGCCTGTGGCAACATCCATGAACTCAGCTGCAAGGGATCGAACATGTTTTTCCATGTCCTCCCCAGATGGCGTGAGGCATTGGCTGCCACTAGCACGCAGCAGTGTAGGGGTAGGGCCGGGTGGTGCGGTATCATAACAATCATCTTCGAAATGCAGAACAGGATGCAACATGTTGCCACGGCCTCCCTTGGATGTGCCGGCAAGGGATCCACAGTAACGTGTAATTGTTCCTTCTGCGAGGCTGGGATGGAGTATCATGAGGACTTTAATTTGATGTTTGCATATGTTTCCCTTTAGTGCCCACATGCAATCACAACAACCCCACTCACAGTCTGGGTTGTACACAGAGTACAGTTTTGCTGCGTTGCTTTTGGATGTTACAAACGCTGGTCCGTCATCTGCTATGGGAAGAGTGACACAACTGTCAGGAATTTCTCTGGCTTTGAGCACTGCGTTGATAACGAATTGCTCTTGTTTCAAGTTGGGGACAAACCCATGTTGTTTCCTCATTGCTTGGTACCAATAATGGGAGAGAATTTCCTCTGTCAACTCGTATATCACCCAATCCAAACGACGTCCGTGCGCTCTACCTTTTGAGGCCCGCAAGGTGGCTTTCAGGTTGGAGTGGTAGCTCTCAATTGCTGCATTTGTGTCTTGCCCAGCATATGGCATGTTACGATGCCCCACAACCCACATATGGGTCTTGTCCGACCATTGCTTGTCGAAGTAAGCCCAAAAATTGCTAACAATAGGAAAGCTATCCATAAGAGCTTTCAATTGCCGAATAGCCCAAGGCCCCATTTCATCTCCCTGGGGACACTTTGTATCGTACATAATACGGCCCAATCCCTTTAGCACACCGGCGCGGATAGCATGGTCCTTAATTTTTGCCACCGCTTGTTTTAACCAGGCACGACGAACATGCCAGAGGCACAGGAAGACTTTCACTCCGGGCCATACAGAGTGCAGCCCTCCAATCTCAGCCTGCGCACAATCTGTAATGAATGCATTTGGCATCCAGTCTTCTTGCACCGATGCCAATTTGTTCGCAAGCGCCCTCATCCATGGTTCAAGATCAGGTTGCTTAGAACTAGAAGTAATAATGTACGCCACCGGCACTCCGTTTAGCCAGTCATCGAAGACCATCAATGTGTACAGCGGAAACTGCAAGAATCAGGACAATAACATGTTACGATTTGGGGGAAACCGGAGACAAAGCAAGATTTGTGGCAGGGTACTTGACGGACATGGTGTGTAACATGCTGAAGATGGGACTATGAGAACAACTAACCTTGTTCTCATTAGTCGCAAACGTGGCGTCAACGGACACAGCCTTCTTGTGTCCGTGCTTGAGCATCATATCTTGTTGCCAAGATGTCTGGATTCCAACTGTGAATGGAATATTATCACGTGTAATAGCTCCGCGAACATGGACGCCTGACTCTTTGTAGTAGAACACAAGAGAAGGATGTTCCTGCACCCACATGCGCACAGATTTAGCATCATTGTTGTCGCGTTTGTAGGTCTCTATTGCGAGGCGCCCAGCAACGTTACGGATGTCTTGCTCTGAAATAAAGAGGTCCCGGGTGAGCTCCTCTCCTCGCTCACATACTTCCATGAAGCGTTTTCTGTGTTTCCCCATTATTTGGGGGATAGACAAACCCAAGCGCAAATGACACATGATGAATTCCCGAATGTTCGGCGACAGATGGCTAGAGAATCTGCTCTTATGGCCAATCTGTTTAGGACCATGGCAGAAGATCCCTTTGAGGTTCACATGCTTCATCTGATGGTACGTTATTTCTGCCACTGACGGCTCTAGGTACAACCGCTTGATGACAAACCCACACTGGCACCCCCTACGTTGGCCCGATCCACGCATCCTCGCTGATGTGCGTGGACCTGTGTGTCCCTTTCCGTTTGGAACATATTTGCCCTTCGCGTCAAGCTTCCGTTTCTTCTGGTACATGTCCTTCGTAACCACTGGTATGTACGAGGCATTGTCATTTGGCCCATATTGGCAATGATACCTGTTTGTAGGCTGAGGTGTCAACAACGCGTAATGGAAGTGAAAGTAATATATAACTGGGAACGTCCGTGTCTCTAATCTGTAACATAACAACATGCACAAAGGAATTCTCATTGCATGTTACAAACACACCTCATGACGATGGAGTAGCTGTTCCAGCGGGGGCACGAGAGTTTCCCCTGTTGGTTCGATGGAGTGCCCTGGCAAACAAACTTGCAAGGACCATCGGCGCGAGTTTCCTCACCTTTCACAAAATCATGCATTCTTGGCCATGGTATGTACGCCACCGAAACTGGAGCAGGAACCCTAGGATCGTCCCTCCTCCCTTTGGCGCGGAGATGGCTTGCCCACGTCAGATCCGTGTACATGAAAGTGCATGGTGCAGGTGTCTGTATTAAACTGCGGAGCCGTTCAAACTCCACCTTGTGTGCCTCCTGGTATGTAGACTCATATGAGGGCTCCGGGCCATGCGACAAACGATGTGTTGGTTCGGAGGCAAGATGTCCATCTGGAGGTGGGTGTAGGTCACTATGCAAGTCAGCACATGACTGAACAACGGCGTCAGTAACATAGTCACCCATTGACTGCATCTCTATTGACAACATCCACATACAAGCGACAAATAGTCCCCAGATCCGTTTTCAGCACAATGGTGACGGAAGCGGCATATCATGTTCCACATGTTCAAATTGTTCGTCCACTGGCCGTGGTGCGCTGACAGCACTGCGCACATATCCCGGGCGGCTGGGAGGACCTCCAAATGCTTCTGCTGGCGATGGAGAAACATACCTGCCCAAAATGACGGGCTCAATCAACCTAATGCAGCAATCGAAAGTCAGGTAGTTTCAGTATGTAGCATGACAGACATCATTGCAACACTCAAGAAGGCAGAACATTCACAGCACAACAATCGTTTCGACAATATTTTTTCTGTATAATGTGACTGCATCGTTGTTGCAGTCGCATCACCTGATTGCAGACACTCCAATGCGGCTTAAAGGCGACCTCTGCAAGAAATGAGTACATTACGATCAATCATAAGCAAAGATTGAATGCAGATCTGGAAATATATATGAAAACCGCAGTCAAAAAGGTTGATTGTAACCACGATCTGTGGATTGAGCGCTCCACGAGATGATTTTTTGTCTATAGCTTCCCTACATCGATGTTGCATTCGCATCACTCCATGCAAGACACTCCATTGTGGCAGCAATCCGGGTTGTTTGCTAAATGCCTGGGTTACAATCAAAATGAAACGCGGTTCCACCGTCTTTGAAAAGGAGCACTCCAACCACTCATCTTGGCCGTAGTCCCGTCACCACATCATTGTGGCAATCAATCCACCCGATGCAAGGCCCTCCATTGCGGCAGGAATCCGGAGTGTGCAAGTTACAATGATTCAACAGGCATGGGTGCATGGAGGTCTTTCGAAGAGGAATGCAAAACGCAGTGCCCGATTAGGTTACCTCGGTGGATGGATGTCGGCCATGGCCCACATGGCGGTGGGATGCAATGATGGATGCAGGCATGGGCGCTGATGGGATGCGATCTGTAACGAGGGAATGGGCATGCTGATGGGGGCAGACCCGGCCATGGTGGGTGACCAGCCAGCGCAGGCGCTCCAGCGTGGCTGTCCAGGGTGGCGCCCCAGCCCGGGCAAGGCCAGATCGCGGCTGCCGAGGCCCTTAGTTTCTGGATGGATCTGACTTTACTGGGATGGCTCTGACGCGCCTCGATTTCTTAAACGCAGTAAACACCATTGGGTTGGGTAATGTTAGGGGGTCGGTTCGCCCTGGCCGTTTAGAAGGGACCGATGGTGTGCGATTGCGTGCAAGGTGATTGGCTTGTGTTGGTTAGTAGCCTAGGTTAGGCAGTTGTCCCACACTCCCATGCCCTTTGTGCTTCGGTTGTATCACAAGTGGGGCCGCGTGAGCTTTCTCCGCACAACACATGTTCAAGACACTTCCGGATATTTTTGGAGGCAACTCAAGGCCCCCGCGTCACTGAGGCGCTGTGAACGGGCCTTGTGTGGTCGCGGGCATGGTGGATCCGGGCCGTTGATCCACCAAGGCCCATCCAAGGGCTTTAGTGGTCCTAGGTGGCGGGGGGCGGGGGGTGGTGCTTGCCACCAAGGTGGGTGGGGGCGGGGGTGGTGTTTGCCACCAAGGCGGGGTGGGGCCGTGGGCCTCATGTCTTTTTTCGGGGAGGCCAGCTTTAGGGTCTTGTCGGGGCTAGGTGGCTAAGCGGGCTCGGTGGCTAGGCGGATTAGGCAGCTAGGTAGGCTTATTTTCTAAGTGGCTTGGCCTACTTACTAAATAACTAGTTGCTTAGGCTTACTTAATAGGTGGCTAGGCCCACTTACTAAATAACTAGTTGCTTAGGCTTACTTACTACGTGGCTAGGCCCACTTACTAAATAACTAGTTGTTTAGGCTTACTTACTAGGTGGCTAGGCCCACTTACTAAATAACTAGTTGCTTAGGCTTACTTACTAGGTGGCTAGTAAGTAAGCCTAAGCAACTAGTTATTTAGTAAGTGGGCCTAGCCACCTATTAAGTAAGCCTAACCAAGTAGTTATTTAGTAAGTAGGCCAAGCCACTTAGAAAATAAGCCTACCTAGCTGCCTAATCCGCCTAGCCACCGAGCCCGCTTAGCCACCTAGCCCCGACAAGACCCTAAAGCTGGCCTCCCCGAAAAAACACATGAGGCCCACGGCCCCACCCCGCCTTGGTGGCAAACACCACCCCCGCCCCCACCCACCTTGGTGGCAAGCACCACCCCCCGCCCCCCGCCACCTAGGACCACTAAGGCCCTTGGATGGGCCTTGGTGGATCAACGGCCCGGATCCACCATGCCCGCGACCACACAAGGCCCGTTCACAGCGCCTCAGTGACGCGGTCAAGGCCCCGCTTAAAATAAGGTAAAGTGGACCCAAGGGTTAAATACTCATGGGCGGTTTGCATGGGGTCCCAAGTCCCGCTCATGTTAGCAAGTCCCAATATGGAGGCAAAGTCCAAACTTTTGAGCCTCAAGACGTCATTAAAATATGGTTGATTATCATTAAAGTCCGTTCTTGATTATTCTAAGGAAAAATGTTCGCGGGACTTATGTTGAGAGTGGGGTCTAGCTTTTTGCTCGACCCATCTCTCAACACAAGTCCCAAGCCTCGCCTCCCAAAAGTGTTGCCATGTAGGCATTCATGTCACACTTGGGACTTAGGACTTGGGACCCCATGTGCAGTGGTAAGTCCCAACTTTCGCGCTCTCAACGGTTGAGATTGCAAGGATTTACTTCAAGTGGCTTGGGAATAAGGACTTGGGACTCCATGTGAACCGGCCCTCACTTTGAACCTTGCGGGCCACCATCGTTTCCATAACAATGTTACGCCTGAATAATGGCAAGTTTGCACCAAAGGCATTAGGCCATGGCTCTTAAATGACCGTGGTGCCATGTTTTCGGGATGAGACCATAGAGACGTCCATGGATTATAGCCCAAAGTCTTTTGGAGGGCACAAACCCCTAGTGTAAACCCAAATTTCTGTTGCAAATTCCATCAGGCTTATCTTCAAGAGCCCTCATGAAAAAAAAATCCCTGCAATCCCAACCAACACTATGCATACTTGCCATGTGGGATTCCATGTAGATTTTTCTACCACTGAAAATGTTACGGAATGTGATCCAAAAACACCCTCATGCAAACCTAAAGTGGAGGCCCGTTACACTCTCAACCAATGAGACTTTAAAGATTCTCAAGAGCCATGGAATAATGGCTTTCATGTAAAACATGCCCTAAGTGTCACTCGGGCCTTTTCGTTGGTCAAACGTGGATTCCCTCTTGAAGATGATTTCAAATGTTCCTGAGGGTCCACAATGGCAACTGATTAAAGAAAGTTTCTTGTGGTCTAGTGCTTTCTATTCCACTTTATAGTTTTGAATAGTTATGAAGTTTGAGGTTTAGAAATTGCATTCGCAAGTTTGGTGAGTCTAAAAGAGTTTCAACCACATTTATCGTATGTTTTTTTAGTAAATTTTTTATCACCAAAGCTTCAAATCTACATACCATGGCTAAAACTTGACCTTAACATGGTATTCTCATGCAAAATATCCTATACTATACTTCGTAAAATTTTGTGATTTTGGATTTGTATCACAAATTCTATGATTTAGTGTACATATTTTATGTTACATTAAATTTAAAATATGATTATCATTAGGAAATACTGAAATTATAGTACAATTTATAGGCTCATGTTGTTATAAATTTTTAGTGTATTAAAAATCATCATAAACGAGTGGTGAGATTTTGGGTACAAGATATGTTTGACCATTTGGAAATAGGCTAAGGCAAGGCACTTACCGGGAGTTGGGTCAAGTTTACAAACGGTTTTTTAACACCTCTTGAGTGTGTAATAATATTAAAAATGATCCCCTTATAAGTTGGTTGTTGATTCATCCCAATTTAAGTTCAATATACTAATTGAAGGTTCGTACCCCCAAGTCAAGGGCGGCTTAAACCCATGGCCTTAACCCGGACCCCATGGGAACTCCATGGTTAAGCTGGAATAGTACTCAGATGGGTAACCTTCCTAGCACTTGATTTCCAGTGCACCCTACCACCTATGGTCCACCCAATCATAGTGGGGGTATCTAGGTGAATGGGATAGTTTCAACCAACCATGTGGGAATCTAGGGGCCTGCCTCGGGGCGATCACACCCCCTTATGTTTCACAACCACGTGCGATAAAAGCTTGCTACCCTATATTATATGCCATAGATAATTTTAAAAATTATGATATTTTTCCTACATATACATAACCATTGATAATGTCTTTTGTATATATTTTTTGAAATTTTTAGTCATCTTCATTTTTGTAGTCATTGTTTTAGTTCAATTTTATGTCATTCTAGTTAGAAACGGTATGTTTTATAAATAAAATAAAATCATCAAATTTGGTTACCATTTTTTACTATGTAATAGATACCTTGTATATCTACTCATGAAAAAAAATTGATAAATTTTTTGACCCATTTTGGTGATGCTTTATGTAAAAGTAGTTTTTTTTCTTTAAAAAATAAATTATTGCACGTGGTGTTGAAGTTGACAATGGAGTGCACCCCCGGGGGGGCTGCGCTTGGGGGAGATAGGTGTTGGGCTGGGGCGAACCAACCTGTATATCGGTACCTTACCGGGGAGGGCGAATGGCTGGGGATTCGTGGCACTCACTTAAAATCAACCATCCTGCATATCATGGATGAAGTGGCTCCAATACAAAAAAGATCCCCTATGGGGTTGAGGGCTGATTCATTCGAATGTGACATCACTAGACATCCGGTAAGGTACCAATGTATGGGTCGGTTCGCCCTGGCCATAGGTGTTGCTTGGCTTGTCTACGCCCATTCACGGTGTTTACCTTCGAAAGAAGGTAGTAGTCATCGGGGGCCCCTCTAGTTCTTGTGATGCCCGTTTCGGGATTGCAAATAGCTTCAAACCGACTTGAAAATGAAGCAAAAAGACCATAATTTACGTCCGGTGGCAACATACCAATCATCATTTTTTCCCCTCCCTAAGTCAGAGACTAATTTATTATGAAATAGTGACCTCCGGGCTCTACAATAGAAATCATCGTTTTCAACCTCCTCTTGTTGAGGTAGAAAAAATGGAAAATGGTGAATGACCACTATCGGTGCACTGCACTAAGAGAAAAATAATTCTTGTGTGGACCCAAAAATAGCTAATTGCAAAAGTGGTGGCCCGAAAGGATGCAGTGATTGGCATGATAGGTCTTGTTTCACAACACTTGGGATCACTTTTGGGTGCCAATGAGTTAACCGTTTTGTCTGCATTCGTATGCAACATAAGATATTTTCATGCTCAAATTAGGGAGACTCTACGATACAAGTAAGGGGTCTGACTTACTTGCCTCATCGGAACCTGGAACTAATTATTTACATGGAATTAAATTACGAAACAACTTGCGTTCCTCATCATTTCCTCTACTCCGACTTTGAAAAATATTGCACAAATTTCAAGCCACTCTTTGTGGCCTAATAAGCCTATTTTCAAAAAAAAATTCAACGTTAGGTGTTGTAAACATTCACCCATTTCGGAGCTCTCCTCCGAGCCTATTACTTACTCCTACCTGCCTATCCGTGTACCTACAGTTCGTGCAGACAATTTGTGTGGGCTTGAATGGAAAGTGGAGGTAGTTGATGCGCCGCATATGCCTATACAAAGGAGACATGCCTTTTGAATTTTCATCTCGTGTTTGGAGCCCACCATGAAGTGCATATAAGGTAGAAATGCCCAAACCGGTCAACTACCCTCTACCCGTGCACTAGACCGCCGTCATAATAGTGAAGTGCCATTTCTGAAACCGATCATGGCCAGGCGGCAACTTCAATGCGTGTACACTTAGCGTAGCCAATGGGAGTCGAGTTTAATGTACTCGTGAGTTAACCGGTTTAGGTGATTTTTTGTATGGAAATGCAGATTACTGTGTTCGGTGTAGGGAGAATCTAGTGAACGAGTAGGGGGTTTGACAGCTTTCCACTTTGAAAATTTGTAGATTTTTTTTTTGTACAAGGCAGAAAAATATGAAACAACTTGCATTCTTCACGAATCCTTCTCGTCTATCTTGGAAAATTATCTCATGATTGTAAGACCACATCTTCAATGCGAATCACGTTATTTTCACGGGTTATGGCATTTCTACCTTAACTTATAAGCGAAATTCTTGAGATAGATTAAGCAAATGTGTCGTGGTCCATGGTCCGAGATGACCCTAAACTACCAAAGGATAATGGAGAGGTACCCCAAACCGAAAGGAGTGGTCGGTGGTTTGATTCCCGACTGTGAAATTTTCTCTCTACTTGATGGAGAAATTAGCCAGGTGGTCACGCGCCTCTTGTGTTCCGAAAAAAAAAAAAAAAAAACGTCGTGGTCCACAACTTCATGGAGTTGAAAGGGAATTGTCACATACGAGTGTACCTCTCATCCAACTCCAACATGAAACTTGGACATTCTATAGGCTTATGGCCGGTTCATCTCAAATGGCTTTTGGATTAGACTAATTCGGGGTCTTTATAAACGATTCCAATGTTAAATCAACTAGGTATAGGAAATAATCTCTAGGTTGCATACCATTTCAGAGATTTTACATTGGATGAATGAGATGTACACTCGTATGGAATAATGTCCTCTCACCCTTTGTGGGCTATAGTTTTGTGGTGTCTAAGTAAACTTACTTAGTGAAATGAATGTGATGAAATTGATCATAAAGATTCAAGAAGCCAAAAGACTTATGGGACAAGAAGTACATCAAAGAGGGATTCAAAAAGGGCCAATTCCCTATCTATGAGATTTAATCTAATAACAACCTGATGATAGGATGGTAGAAAGACTTGAGATTACCTAACACTGCATCCTGAAATGGGAAAGAAACCTCTCTCCAATGGAATTGTTGCAGTGAAATAAATGACGATGGTTTCATATGGAGATGATGATAAGGTTCCTTTGATTGCTCTTGGAAAAATGACAATGTAGAAAAAGTACGTGTATATAATCATAAATGCAAAATTAATGCAGTGAAATTCTATTAGATGAATTGGCCTCAACCTATGGGAGATAATATACATAAGAGTCCCTTCATCCAAGATGGACGAGTTTGCCTAGAACCCAACAAAGCCCAAAGCCCAAATTCATGTTGCCGATTCTTGACTTGCATGTCAAACTAAATGCTTTTGTACAATATTTTGTTTTCCCCATTGGAAAACAAACCACCATTAGTCGGTGAGGAGACTATGGTTGTTGTGTATTACCGACTCACAAGTAGATCGACCTATGTGGTTGCCAACATAACTTAACATTGTTATGCCTTCATGGAGTTGTTGTCGTGTCTCCGGAATCACACATGTGTATTACAATCTTCTTCAAATCTTGCTTCGTGATTTTTTTATTCTTCCATTCCTCATCCAGTCCATGTAGGAGGATTGTTGGCTTGAGACTCATTTTTGGGTAGAGAACCAAATAAATAAACTTATTGCTCATAATACTTTACAATGTTATTAAGTCCATCGGGCCCTTTGCACCCTTTCTAAAGGGGGAGGCGTAGGCATAGGCCCTAGGTTACCTCACATGCTTTTATTCATGGCTATGATTACCGACTATGTACTAGCTGGTGCCAATGCTAACGTGCCTTGACAGGTGCACCACCTGATGGCGCCCCTAGCAATGGCATGGCGCAATACTTTAGTATATAAGGCACCTTGAATCTCATATTCCTTGTAATTTCAAGCCCGGATTTGCATTAGTTTTTGGTTCAATGGCAGGTTGAGCAATACTCAAGTTGAAAACTATTCATTATGGAAGGGAGTGCCAACATAAAAAGAACATTATGCCTGGAAACTACCTAACCCCAGGGTGCACCGCCCTACTACTGAGCAATGTTATGTTATGTGCCTTTTTTAAAATCCTACCATGTCCACTTAATTACATCCTCATGTCAACAAAGATGCCTCTTAACCTTGGATACGTTTATATACTCGTAGTGACGAGTCTAACGAACTTAAACCCTAGTGTCCAAAAGACCTTTTGTGGACCTTGGCATGCACAAAACCATGTATTTGCACTTGCATTACAATTTATGAAAGCCCCCGACAACTTTTGAAGTTGTTCCCCCTTTATATATATATATATCAATATTTGTGTTTGAAAACGGTGGCAAGATGACCTTCCATTAAGGTAGATGAGGCTAATCAATTAGCTTCTTTAATTGAACACTTATTTTTGGATCCTAATAGGTAGTACAACCGCTTTAATTCAGTGGGTGAGTAATACATGGTGATTTAGCCGTTGCATTGATGATATTTGGGTTAGTCACCTTCACAAAAGTCAAACTACATCCACCATCCTTTATAATGTGGAGTGCTATCCACCGAGTTACGACACGCTTGATTTTTGTGCTTTGAGGTGGACAAATTAGGAGGTGGCATGCAACTATTAGATGCCGACCACATAACATTATTTAGATCCATAACAATGTTATGTGGGACTGGCACTATTCCACAAAATATTCCTGGATATTTCCCACATTCAATCTGAACGTGGGAAACATCCAAGAATATTTTGTGGAATATTGTTAGTCCCACAAAACATTGTTATGGATGTGAATAATGTTATGCAACTTGTATTGTGGATATTCTATAACAAAAAAAAACAATTCGGCAACATTTTATCTAACATGTGCCCCCTTTAGAGACATAAGATAACCAATATTGGCATTAAACATAGTTTTCATTGGCAAACAACTCATGTGGAATTTGCTAATGATATTGCCCACTTACATGACATTGAATAATAAAAGAGTTTCCCCCTATAACATCACATTGGGAAGTAGAGAATCTTTGATTCCGGAGCCTAGATCAACACATTCCTCAACTCCAATTTTACCGATTTCAAATTCTTTGGTCATGATTTGCAATTGCTAACTTGCTCAAGCTTCTAATGCTCGAATACACCGGCTATACGATTCCACAAAGCTAGAGGTGTCCACATTAGCCTCGTCTACCTTAGCTTCAAATGCAAACAAGGTCTCACAATACACATGGAACACACAATGCAAAGTGTGTGAAAGATATTATTATGCACTTGTCACAAAGCTAGAGTTACACGGAAGTGGTACCTCAAGTACTTTTCAAGACAATACCAACCCAAGAACAAAACAAACTTCATAGGACTGACTATACTCTATGGTCCACTTATGAAAATAGGTACTAAGCCACCTCTGTCCCCTATGACCACGTGAACATGGATTGGAGGCGGTGAACAGACATCGCATGTCAGTTTAAAATGAACATTTTCTTCTTCTTCTTCTTCTTATTCTTCTGCACTTGTAGTGCAAGATGTTGTATACTACCTTGCCCACACCAAGGTTAGTTGTGGCTCTTTAACATTAGGAGGAGTCCCTCTTGATAGGGAAAGTTAATTTCTTTCCAAAATTTACTACTACCACAAAATGTTTCCGTCCTACTCACAATATCCTCACTGAAGGTAATCAAGTATTACATTTTTGCCCATGGATATAGGAGAGGAACTCCTATCAAGATGAAAACTCTCCCATTGGTTTGGACAAGTTGATGGCCCTAGTGCGGGCACAATATAAAATTCAAGGGTAACTGGAAGCATTGGTTTCCAAAATGCTTCTCTACACTTGTGTGTTGCCATTTTGACCGGTTCATTCAGTGCCAGTGTCCGGGGAGAGTTTTGACCATAATTGGTCGATATCCTAGTGTTCCCAAGTACAACCGATTACATGTTGACATCTTTCAGCTTTTCTTTAATAAAATTGAGGCATATTCTATGCATTCCTCCAAAATGATGGGTAGATTTTTTTTTCCTGAAGTCTCAACCTTTAGCATGCTATTTCTCAAACTAAACCGGTTCATCTGTAACAGGGCTCGGGGAGAACCGGTTGAGTTTGAGAAATATGGTATCCTAGCCTATGACCGAGAGCTACACATTGGTGAATTTTCACAATGACCTCTTCTATGGTAATGAACGATTTAAAATTTTTCATGCAAGGTAAAATGAAATATTTGTCTATTTCAAAAATGTGGAATTTTTTTAAATTAATTTTGAATTAAATATGATTTTGTAAAGATGTTCCCTAGCGTATCTTATGATAGACCTAAAGAAGTTCGACGTCAATGCTAATACAACTTATGAGCATTCTATAATTATCCACAAGCAAGTAAGAGGTTGTAAGAAATCCAACATTACTAAGCCGTAGACTGACTTTGACCTTACTATGTCAAGAGACATCCTAAACGAAGAACTAATCTCATCCAACACGTTGTGGCAAGGTCTCATGTGCCTTTGAACCGACCTATATGCCTTGAACCAAGACCTATGTGCCTTGAACCGAGACCTATGGGCCTCCTCCTCCTCCTCCTTCCTCCTTCCCCCTCTCTCTCCTCCCCTCTCTCTCTCTCTCCCTCCACGTCATTAAATGCATTAATGTGAGGTTAGTTGAACTAGGGGCATGTCATCCACCTAGGGAACATTATTTCTAATTTGTTCCCTAGAGCTCGGTTTAAGGTCACATATCGATAATAGGCTAGGATACCATAACCGGTTGAAATTAGTTCGAGACATCAGGAGAATTACCGATTGTTTTAGAGGAACCTATAGGATATACGGCTGGGGCGAACCAACCCCTATATTCGTACCTTACCGGGGAGGGCGAACGGCTAGGGATTCGTGGCACTCACTTAAAATCAACCATCCTACATATCGTGGATGAAGTGGCTCTAATACAAAAAGACCCCCTATGAGGTTGAGGGCCAATTCATTCAAATGTGACATCACTAGACATCCGGTAAGGTACCAATGTATGGGTCGGTTCGCCCTGGCATAGGATATACCCCAAATGAATAAAGCAAGACCCAAAGATGTCAACATGTAACCGACTGGATTTAGAATCACTACGATCTTGACCGACTTTGCCCAAAACCTTCCCGGGCAGTGATCTGTAACTATGTTAGCGGCCGCTCCCCCCACCCCCTTCATTGTCCAGTGCAACACCTGGTTGGTTGACAGTTAGCTGGCGGAACTACCAAAGCCTCGAACAGACACAGATTCCTCCCCCGGCCTCCGTAGCATGTAAGTGGCGCATGCAATAAAGGTGTCCACTGGGACATTGCCCTCCTTTTCAAGAAGTCTAGGAACCTACTTCTTATTATAAGAAGAGTTATAAATGAGCCTAGTGGGTGGGTCTACCGAGCATGCATGTACTACCTAACCCCGCAATGTCTATAATTAAATATGATCTTTTGAGCATCATGTTGAGGTGGGTTCTTCATGGAGAGAGAACCCGTGAAAATAAGGTGATTTGCATTGAAGATATGGTCTTACAATCATGAGATAATTTTCCAAGATAGACGAGAAGGATTCATGAAGAATGCAAGTTGTTTCATATTTTTTTTGCCCTGTGCAAAAAATTCTACAATTTTTCAAAGTGGGAAGTTGTCAAACCCCCTACTCGTTCACTAGATTCTCCCTACACCGAACACGGTAATCCGCATTTCCATACATAACATCACATAACATTATTCAGATCCATATCAGCGTTCTGTGGGACTGGCAGTATTTTGCGGAATATTCCCTGATATTTCCAACATTCAGTTTGAATGTTGGAAATATCAGGGAATATTCCGCAAAATACTGCCAGTCCCACAGAACGCTGATATGGATCTGAATAATGTTATGTCACCTAAATCGGTTAACTCATGAGTACATTAAACTTGACTCCCATTGGCTACACTAAGTGTACATGCATTGAAGTTGCCGCCTCAGGGTCCGAGACGACCTTAAACTACCGGATGATGGTGGAGGGATACCCAAATCTCAAGGAAGAGGTTGGCGGTTTGAATCCCAGCTGTGAAATCTCCTCTCTACCTGACGGAAAACTTGCCAGGTGGTCAACTGCCTCCTATGCTTTGGCGTTGGCCTGTCAGCCTTCTGTCTCAAAAAAAAAAGTTGCCGCCTCAACATGATCGGTTTCAGAAATGGCACTTCACTACTATGACGGCGGTCTAGAGCACGGGTAGAGGGTGGTTAACCGGGGCTGGGGATTCGTGGCACTCACTAAGGAACATCCATCCAAGATATCGTGGATGAAGTGGCTCCAATAATAAAAGCCCCCCTATGGGGTTGAGGGCCGATTCATTCGAATGTGACATCACTAAACTAATTCGGGGCCTTTGACTCTATTTTCGGAATCAAAATGCCTAAAAATAGTCATTTAGATGATTCCTGCGTTTTTTTTCATCTGCATGGATGATTTTACTTGAGTGCCACGAATCCCCGGCCGTTAACCGGTTTGGGTATTTCTACCTTATACGACGGGTGTACCTCTTCCCATCCATCCATCCATCATAAAACTTAGACCCCCCGCCTATAGGTTTGTTGCGTATAGGTCCATTCGTATGACTGTTGGGTATCCTAATTTGGGGTCTTTTGGAGTTGATTACAGTGATAATCTCCGGGCTTCATACTATTTGAGGGCTTTTATGTTGAATGAATGAGAAGAGGCATGCTCGTAAAACAACAATCCCCTCCCTTTCTCCGTCGATCTTGAGGTCTCTTGTTGTTGAGGAAACACCAAAATGAAATTCTATATCGATCAACATTATAGTAGGTAGTAGGTGCATTTAACTCAATCTAGTAATTTCATCATCATCACAACTTCCAATATACGAGAAGTGTTTGGGCACATTAGTGGGGCTGATGAGGAGGTGGACACATTTACTTGTCCAACAATGGGATTGGTCCGGGAGGGGGGGATAAGTTGTTGGAGGGGACAACGTGGGTAGTGGCCACATGTCTAGTGTGACGCCTATGGGTTTGAAAACTTCCATCATTCGGTAATCATGGTCCCCTGAACTAGCTGATCAGTAAGGAAGGAGTCTAAGAGAGAGAGAGAGAAGTGAGTGTACATAGACTTCAACGATGCTCCACGGGGGGGGGGGTCACTCCATTGTCAAGTAGAATACCACGTGCAAGACAAAAAAATCTACTTTTTCCTAAAAACATCACCAAAATGGGTCAAAATTTTATCAATTTTTTTTTCATGTGTAGATGTACATGGTATCTATTACATAGTAAAAAATTGGTAACCAAATTTGATGATATGTTTTTTTAATAAAACATGCCGTTTCTAACTAGAATGACGCAGAATTGAACTAAAACAATTACTACAAAAATGAAGATGACTAAAAATTTCAAAAAATATACAAAAGATATTATCAATGGTTATGTATATGTAGAAGAAAAAAATCATAATTTTAAAAATTGTCTATGGCATATAATATAGGGTAGCAAAATTGTCTCGCACGTGGTATTCGCTCGACAATGGAGTGAACCCCCGGTGTGATGCTCTCACTCTTCGATGCACTCACACTCCAACAATCCCTTGCAATTCCCTTTCCTTTTCTCACATTTATGGCTTATAGCTTTTGTTGGGTTTTCTCAACTTCTTCCGTCAAACTCTGTAATTTTCTGGTGAAGAATATAGGATACCCTTGACCAAAAATTGTACTGTTCGGATAACATGTATGGGTAAAGAAAAAAATCTTAGCAGGTAAGGACCAGGTCGGGGATTCGTGGCACTCAAGTAAAATCATCCATGCGGATGAAAAAAACGCAGGAATCATCTAAATGACTATTTTTAGGCAATTTGATTCCGAAAATAGAGTCAAAGGCCCCGAATTAGTCTAGTGATGTCACATTCGAATGAATCGGCCCTCAACCCCATAGGGGGGCTTTTTTTATTGAAGCCACTTCATCCACGATATCTTGGATGGATGTTCCTTAGTGAGTGCCACGAATCCCCAGCCGTAAGGACCATACAAGATACTAGATACAAGGTACAAGATACTAGATACAAAGATACTATATATAAGATACAATATACAAGATAGTGGGTATGATAGCGGATATTGGGCTTGGAAAATATTTCCGGTAAGGATACCCCTACATATACCATTACAGGTTTGATGTGAACACCCACCTTGTCCACATACCACTCAAAATAGGTATTCAATTAAAGAGATTGACCACATCAAGGCCACATACATTTGCACCACATTCCCGGTTCCTTACTCTAAACATATAAACGTGTGGCAAATTTTAACAAGATGCTATGCACTTGAGGCTCTGCTTAATAAATCAATCGATGATTGGTTAGAATTTTTTGATTGTAATGTATCAAGGAAGGTACACTGAATAGTGTATTTAGTGTCACTTACTATTTAAAATTATGCAATGCTATGTCTATTTGTTGTATATCTCATATTTTATCAACATATTTCAAATTGGTTGTATGGACATTATGAAACATACGACTTTACTTGGCTAACAAATATATAAATAGTAAAAACATATAGCATTGTGTAACTCCAAATGGTAAGTGACATTAAATGTCATATTTAGTGTACAACAAAAAACAAAACTTTCATCTCTATGTCTACACTTCACTTAATAAGCAAGATACTTTGATTTGTATCATAATAGATCTCTACAATCTATGTGTATAATATATGTACCGTAACTATTTATAGACAATGAAAAAAACCATGGATGTATTCTCTGGAAAATATCATCCATACGTTCATTCACGGACAAATGTATGGGCCAAAAATGCCAATGAAACTAAGGCCCTTGCCACACTAGAGGCCCATGAAGTTTCCCAACTTCCTCCTACATGGCACTTTGCTTTTGAAAAGTCTCCTTTTCCTTGTTTTTCTCCTTAAACCGGGGTAGTGCCCGGAAGTATTGAACTACATTTATTGTGCCATGTCACTCTACTTTATTGCCAAGTAGATCCCAACCCTAAACCCAAAGCAAAATCCAAAGCTAAAAAGTCATTGTTGCCACTCCCCATACTTCCTCTCATGTGGCAACCACTTGCTCATTTGAACCAATGCTATTCATGCAACTCAGTGCCGTTCAAGGAAGTTTCCTCTAGTGTGGTAAGGGCCTAAAAACTCTGCCCCAAGACCAAGCCAATAAAATAAGATCAACTCAAGTAAATGGCATGAATGAGATTTACTCAAGCACACAACAATCCACACTAATTCACGTATTGATGATGTAAACAACTTTATTGAGTCTTGACTCTTGGTAAGACAAATCACATTGAATGGATCAACACCTAGTATTTAACCAAGTTAATTTCATTTACTCAAGTGTTGCAAATGCCACAAAAAACATGTGCACTTAGCATGGTAAATAGTGTGGACATGTGTATAGTGTGACTTACCCTAGGCACCCTTACAGTGCGGCCCACAATATACAATGTGCAACTTCACTTACAATTGTCATACCTTGTGACTTTACCGTCTTCTTCCCCTAGGTTGAAAGTTTTTCAAATGCACACTATTATCAATCTAGTAATGTTATTGTAACCTACAACGAGAACCTCTGACATTAAATGTTGTGGGTTGAGCATTAGTGTGCGCCCACAATAGTATCCCAACCTTTTTGAGTGTGGAAATTGCCTTGATAGTGTAGCTCACATGAATTAGCATAATTAATTTTCATTGTTTATGGTGTTTGATGTGATGCGCACTATTTGTGAAGGCTTATACTAAATTGCATGGAGGCCTAAAAATGCCACGTCCATTAATTGTCAACATGATGTCACTTGGTGTTTCTTGGTTTGGATAAATTCTTACGGTATGACATGTACCATAAGACATTGGAGTACTTGAGATCATTTTCTGTTTTAGCATGCAAGAGGAAGTTGTTATTGAGGATCGTAATGCCAAGTTTTTACACTAATGTTGAACTTGTTGATCATTAGTGTAACCTAGACACAGGCCTCACAATTGGGTAAGTGACACTACCATGGTAGGATCGTGCCTACTACTAAATAACATAATAATCTACATCGATTTGTACAATTAGGCTCCCTTTGCAAAATAAGTTGCCTCTTTACGCATGCAAATCACCTTGGGCCAAAATTAGATCATAAAAACTGAAGACTTTGTTCATTCATCTGTATAGCAACCACGGGAAAAGAGAAATTTGTATTTATAAACTATAGTAGTAAATGCTCAAAATAGTGTGGAATTGACGACCTTTATTTGGATACTTTCTCATTATGGCATTTGTATTGAATGGTATGTGGTTAGATGTGCCTCCAAAAACGGATACCGAAAACACATATGTGAGATTGGACTACGTACTAAAAAATGATAACTATTCTAAGTGCAATAGTCAATCAAGGGGGGGGGGATCTATATGACCATTTAATGAGCACATGGATCTTCACTTGATAATGAATAAGTTATTCATACGAGTTCCAAAAATTATGAGGAAAGTTGGCTATGGCCTCGAATTGGATTTGCTAACCGCCACATAATCATTGCATGTTTCATATCCTACGTGAAGTAGGCTAATCGAAAAAAAACAACCATTTATCTACCTCAGGGGTTGTTTACATCATGGGCCATGAAGTTGTCCCATGTCAGATAGCCTTTTTCCATGCTCACACTTCTGTGGTCATATTTATAAAAATTGCAAATTTTAAAGCCTTTGAGTCCCTCACTAGATGTAAACCGAACGTGGACCAAGAGGACTGACCATGCACCAAAAAGTGGATGCGTTGCTCTATTTAACATATGCCCAAAAATGGAAGCTTTGGGATTTTTCATGTTTTACCTTCTCCCTTCTTCATCCCTCCTTCCCTCTTAAATACAGTTATATTTGACAAAAAAGAAAAAGAAAAAAAGAAAAAATCAAAATTGCATTACTCTATCAAGGTCCCCTATCTTTTGCAACGAGAGAACCTCTTTTTCCTCTCTCACTGCAAAGCCCGTTGGATCTTGACAGTGGATAATGTTGGCATGAAAATAACCTTTTGGAGACCTCAAGTTCCATTATCACTCTTGCATTTCTTCCTTGATATAAACTAAAGTGGTCCTGGCACAAGTTCAACGGCCACTCATATACATATTTCAGGGGAGTAAGGGACAACTTCGTGGTCCATGATGATGTAAAACGGCCCCTTATTATTAGTGGATAATGTTGGCATGAAAATAAGCCTTTTGGGGACCTCAAGTTCCATTATCACTCTTGCATTTCTTCCTTGATATAAACTGAAGTGGTCCTAGGACAAATTCAACAGCCACTCATATGCATATTTTAGGGGAGCAAGGGACAACTTCATGGTCCATGACGATGTAAAACGGCCCCTTATCATTAGTGGATAATGTTGGCATGAAAATAAGCCTTTTGGGGACCTCAAGTTTCATTATCACTCTTGCATTTCTTCCTTGATATAAACTAAAGTGGTCCTGGCACAAGTTCAACAGCCACTCATATACATATTTTAGGGGAGCAAGGGACAACTTCGTGGTCCATGATGATGTAAAACGGCCCCTTATTATTAGTGGATAATGTTGGCATGAAAATAAGCCTTTTGGGGACCTCAAGTTCCATTATCACTCTTGCATTTCTTCCGTGATATAAACTGAAGTGGTCCTGGGACAAATTCAACAGCCACTCATATGCATATTTTAGGGGAGCAAGGGACGACTTCATGGTCCATGATGATGTAAAACGGCCCCTTATTATTAGTGGATAATGTTGGCATGAAAATAAGCCTTTTGGGGACCTCAAGTTCCATTATCACTCTTGCATTTCTTCCTTGATATAAACTGAAGTGGTCCTGGGACAAATTCAACAGCCACTCATATGCATATTTTAGGGGAGCAAGGGACGACTTCATGGTCCATGATGATGTAAAACGGCCCCTTATTATTAGTTTTTGTAGACGACATTTTCATTGATGTGTACATACCGGTGCCTAGCCATGGCAGCCTTAACCCTTTACTTTACTTCAACCAACGACTTCCCACAAATATATCTTCTGAATTCGCAGGACAATGAGTGCAGGCCGAATCCACTTGACGTGATTGTGGTGTCGGAGGCTTCGATTCTTCCTTCAATCCTAGCCATTGCCAACAATCTCTACGCTATTTTTGCCATCCACACAACATAGGATAGGTTCGTGATGTAGGATATGTGGTCCCGTTGTGGGCGCTTCCAACTTCACCAACAATTTTGGGCCATTGGATTGCCCTACCAATGACCGTTGAGTAGGATCATAAATGGTCTCCTTCATTTAGCAAATTCAATATATGAAGAATGTTGTTTTAGGTTTCACTACAGTCTAACCTCGATAATGTCACTCTTGTTTATAGAACACCTTGATATTGTCACCCAAAGCTTCGAAACCAAATTTTCTAGTGTAAAACTCCCTCGTTATTATCCCTATCACCCTTGATAATGTCACTATTTTTTTCCAAAATATGTAGTGTAAGTGTGATAATAACAAGTAATATGGATGAAAAAGGCCGGATGGACAACAAATTTTATGGATGACATTGGCAACATTGAAATTGGGCTTTGATGTCCAAGGCAAGCCTCTAGAGAAGCTTTCTCCATTGGAGTACGTAAACATGGAAGGTGAAGATGATTTTGAGGTGGAGTATTCTACTGAGGAGCTTGTGCAATTAGTGCAAGATGGCCAGGAGGTACATGATCCCGTAGAAGTAAACCCATTGATTGATGATAGCAATGATGTTGAGTCTAAGGTAGTGAAGTTAAGTGATGCACAAAAATTTGTTAAAGATGTTTTGAATTTTATGGCTAGTCGAGGTTCTCAAATTTTCAACACTATGGAGTTGTTAGGAATGGAAAAAATCCATGACAAGCTCATTAGAATTGGTGTTGCACATTTAACATCAATGTCAACAAAACAATGTGACATTAGGAGCTTCTTTGTCTCTAGTGAGAGGTCTTTACCTGATCTCAATGACACATTATGATGTGCTATCTTTGTTATTTAATCTTTTGAATTTGATTTTATATTCAAAAACATTGAGTTCTCATCTTTGTTATTTTCTTTTAAACATTGTAAATTTTATTTGTTTTTCTACATATTTCTTTGATAATATCACATTATGCATAAATCTTCCAAATGTGACATTATCAAATATGTCACACCTTGTTTATATCACACTTTTTGGTGAAACGGATGGTGTGACATTATCAAGGTTAGACTGTACACTAAATAGGATATTTAGTGTTTGATACACTAAATATGAACGCATACACTAAATATAAATAACCCTATGAAAGTAAGTGAGATTAAATGTAAACTCAAACACTAAATATCAACTATGGTACTGTAGTGAGTGGAAGTTACATGTTTGAATTTAGTGTTAGTAAGGATATGAAATCCATGGGTCACAGGAAGGGAGGTGACAATAGGGAAGGTTAGCAACACATTTATATCTAACACTAATTATCAAGGAATTGAAAATTAGTGTTGAGCAGGGTAGGGTGGTAACATCATTAAATATAATCAAACACTAAATATCATTTTTAGTGTAGTTGAAATGCAAAAGTATACGAGGTCAAAAGTGAAGATCTCTCTCTCTCGCTCACGTAAATACTGAAGCTAGGATGATATCTTTAACTCTAGCGTGTTAGTCCTCACAGTAGTTCAAACTCAATGTAACGCGTATTCTTTTGGTGTTTGTCTTGTACAACAAGCGTGTCATAGACCACTCACATTTAGGTGTTCAATTGAGTAGAGTGACCACATTGGGCCCACATATATTATACCTTAGTTGGTGGTCATAGAAATTCAACCCTTTATTGTCACACGTGACATGAGGGGTCCCCTCTTGGTGGGGAAAAAGCTTTACAATGTCTGCACTGCATGTCATCATACGGGGTCCGTAGTCGGAATGAGATACTTAGGGCCGCTTTACACCTAGAGGCCAATTGCATGAAATTTCAGCCCTTTTTGGGTTGGAGGCCAACCTCAACTACACATTATAATAAGATTATAATGGGGGCCAATTTTCCCATATGGAAAGACCTTAGGGCCAAGAAGTTAGGCCGATTCAATAAATCTAGCATAATCCAACGGATCTAGCATAATCTAGCATAGAGCCGTTTAGATTTCCACATAATCCAACGGACTTAGTTCTCTAAAAAAAATCATACTTTATTTGAGAAGGTTTTTTTAGTGAAATATGACATTGGCCCCGAGGCCAAGAATTGGCCTTCCATTTTGGGTGCACCCAATTCAACGAGCTCGGGCCGTGTCATAACATACATTTTTTAATTAAAAAAATCATACCACCAAATCAGCTCGACCTCTAGGTGTAAAGGGGTTGGGACTAATTTGAGCCTTTTGGCCAATCACAAGTGAGGATTTCAACCCTCTTACACAACAAATTGGCCCAACCTCTAGGTGTAAAGCGGCCCTTAGGGCCACTTCACACATGGGCCACGAGCCGTGACCTTGTAATGGTGAGGACCCTTGACTCTCGTCCAAGGGCCGTACCATGGGTGTTGGGAAAGCCGTTTTATGTAGTCACGGGCCCTCAAGCATAGTGTGAAGTGAGAATGGACCATGTTGCGGGACCATTGCATATTTTGGTGGCGGAAAAAGAAGGGAGGATTTGGTTTAATATAATATGTCTCAAACTTTATCAATTTAAGAGAATTACTTGGTGGTGTTTGTCTGTCCTGGAATCTATCATGGAATCTATTATGGAATCTTCCTTGAAATATGTCCTAAAATCTGTCCTGCTGGAAAAAATATTAAAAAAGTCATGGTCTCCCGGAATTTGTGTCAAACCCTCCTCCAAAAGGTGGGCCTGACGCAAATTTTGGTAGACCATGCACCCTTATCCACAACCTGCCATGTAGGACTCCATGTAGGCTTTTCATCCACGAACTTTTCTTTGGGCCTTTAGGCCTTCACCTCCTAGTGTGAAGTGAACTTGGACGGTCTCCGCCTTTTCGACCAATGAGAGCTCTTACATTGCCATGGTCAGGGGCCTTCAGCCTTGTGTGTGAAGTGGCCCTTATATGCGACAAGGAGGTTTACAAGAATAGGTAGGTAGGTGCAAGTCATGTAAAAATTTAGTTTGTTTCAAAGGAGAATGACACTCCAAAGACTTGCATTACGATCGCTCATAGAATGTCACATAGACCTGAGTGTAGAGGCAGGTTTACATGCATGTGAGGATTGTTTTTTTGTAACTTAGAAACTTACCTTTGCCAGAATATGGGCAACACGCCAAACCGACACTTGCTCCAAAGATGACCTTAAAGTTCAATAGGAGGGACCACCCGTCTTTTGGTCAATATGAAATTGTCTCGCTTCACAATAGGCCGCACACAAAATCCAAAGTTGGAACGGAAATTCTCACAAGTGTGCATACTACTTCTACACGAAGAATCTCATTTATTCCAAGGTTCTTCATCCATCCCCTTCACCTTTTTCTTCTTTTTGCTATAAAAACTTAAAACTTAAACCTAGACCGGCCCAACTTGAAACTTTTGATTTTGCAACATAGGGATCTCTCCACCCAAAAAAGAGAGTCGGAATGGATTTCCTTGCCACATTTTCGCTATGGAGTTGGCTTATAATACCAAGTGCCCAATCAAAAACATGTGTTGGTGATTGGGGGCTCAATGATCTCGACATGAAGGCTAGCATGCAAGACCCAAGTTCATTGGTATGCACCCTGAGCTAGTGCCGACATGATGCTAGGTTGATTATGGGCCATGGCAACTCTAAAGAAATCATTTTTTTACTAGCATTGAATTTTCTTAGTGTGGTAAAAACCTGCCTCTCTGTCAGCCATAAACCCCCACCCTTTTGTGTCTGTGGTCCAGGTGAAGGTCTATGGCTCACATGTCTTTTTGACTCTTAACCCCATGACCCCATACTCATGCTCCACTAAATTTAAATACAAAACACATTCTTCTTCATTAAAAACCATAGGGCGTTAGCATTAAAAACCATAGGGCGCCTATGATGATTACACACACAACCACACTAATACTTCCTCCCCTTCCTAATCTACCACATAACCCGTGTAAAATTCTACTAGCTAATCTAACTCCTAGAGGTCTAAGGCTAACCCCCCACACATTGGGGTCCTTAAACCTCATGTAACCATATTTCCCCTAATTATACTTCCCCATCGGCTCTTTCCCCTGATTGTGTCCAAATTGGCTTGAAGCCTGAATCCTTGGCCGAACTAGCCCCTGGCCGAGCCTGAATCCTTGGCCGAACTAGCCCCTGGCCGAGCCTGAATCCTTGGCCGAACTAGCCCCTGGCCGAGCCTGAATCCTTGGCCGAACTAGCCCCTGGCCGAGCCTGAATCCTTGGCCGAACTAGCCCCTGGCCGAGCCTGAATCCTTAGCCGAACGCCTTTGGCTTGAAGCATGAATCCTTGGCCAAACTCGCCTCTGGCTTGAAGCCTGAATCCTTGGCCGAACTAGCCCCTGGCCGAGCCTGAATCCTTAGCCGAACGCCTTTGGCTTGAAGCATGAATCCTTGGCCAAACTCGCCTCTAGCTTGAAGCCTGAATCCTTAGCCGAACTAGCCCCTGGCTTGAAGCCTGAATCCTTGGCCGAACTAGCCCCTGGCCGAGCCTGAATCCTTAGCCGAACGCCTCTGGCTTGAAAGGCCCCCCTTCCACCACCGAGCTCCGCACTCCAATCCCGCTCTCGAGCCCCGCTCTCTATCTAGTTCAAAATCCGAATATCCAGTAGTGATAGGCCCTGCCCTCGGCCCCTCCTGGCCTTAAGCCCATTTCGGATCCCCCCTTACCCTTAAAGGGACATGCTTAAAGCCCAAACCCATCAATTAAGGGCCAAGCCACTTGAACTCACACATCCCTCACACCTAAACACCTTAACTAATTGTTTTTGGTCTTCCCTTCATTTAAATGACACACGGTCACACAACCCAAGCTTAACTAGATTAAATTCTCTTCACAACTCTAATGCACCCTAACTTCTAGCTAACCCCAAACAAAAATGCAAACCCACGAGTTGAGCGTTTTTAAGATTAACTTGAAATGTGAGCATATAATTGGGCTCACATAACTGGCAACCATCAGGGGATGGGTCCAGAACTCTTGCTTGCAGGCAAGTAGCATCTTAAGCCTTGTACTCCTTGCACCGACTGCTGGAAGTGCGGATTGGGGAAGCTCTCCCCGTTCAATGTCTCCAATTGCAACGAGTTGTTCGGAAATGCCTCCCGAATGAGGTACGGCCCCAACCAAACTGCATCAAACTTGCCCGGGAATTCGAGCTTCCTAGCGTCTTGAATCAACACCATCATACCTGGCCGTAGGACCCTCTTCTTGTGATGTTTGTCGAAGGTGATCTTCCTTCGCCTTTGAATGGCTTCAATGTGCTGAGCCCCCACACGTCTCCTCTCATCAAGTTCCTCGAGGGTTGTCAATCTATTCCTTAAGGACTGGCTATCCGTGAGTCGAGAATCAACTGCCACCCGCAATGATACAACCTCGAACTCAATGGGAAGAGTGGCCTCCAATCCGTATACCAATGAAAACGGGGTTGCTTGAGTGGTCACCTTGAAGGTTGTTCGATACGCCCATAACGCCGCTGTCAACTTAACATCCCAATCCCTCTTAGAGTCAAGATACTCACCAAAATTCCGTTGACGCGCTCGGTCTGACCATTAGTTTGCGGATGATAGGGAGTGGTTTCCTATGGTCAATTTGGAATTTGTCGGTTATCTCTTGAATTAAGGAATTCAAGAAATGAGTTCCCCTCTCACTCACTAGAATCTTCGGGCACCCGAACCTCGAGACGATGTTCTCGTACATAAATGTGGCTGCGTGTGCAGCTGTGTCCGTCTTGACCGCTCTGGCCTCCGCCCACTTGGTCAAGTATTCGGTAGCAACAACAATGTAAGCCATGCCCTTTGAGGAATGGGGGTGAACCTCGCCAACATAATCAATTCCCCATTTCTCAAAGGGTACTAAAGGTAAGGACACATGGAGTGGCATCTCCATGCGGAGGTCATTCCTCGCATACCTCTGACAAGCGTTACAATGCTTAACATACTCATGAGCATCTTTAAACAAGGTAGGCCAAAAGTAACCTGCTCTAAGAATCTTTTGACCTGTAAGTTGCCCAGAGAAATGCCCCCCACATGCACTATCATGACACGCGGCCAAGATGGAGGGCACCTCGACCTCCGACGCACATCTTTTCAACAATCCATCAGCTCCCCTCCTAAACAACCTATGGCCTATCACTGCGAAGTGCCTACTATTGACTCTAACTTTTCTCCTATCCTCCTTTGTCCACTCCTCTGGCAACCGCTGAGTTGTCAAGAACTCTACAATACCGGCATACCACTCAGGTTGTGCAGTAACAACAAAAAGATTGTCATCAACTAACCTATCATCGATGGGACTAATGCCTATGTCCTCTGACAATCTAGACAAGTGGTCAGCTTGTAAATGCATACGACCGGGTTTGTACTCAACAGTATAATCAAACTCTTCCAGCAGCAAGACCCACCTAGCTAGCCTTCCACTCAACTCCGCCTTGTTGACTAAATACTTGATAGCCATGTGATCCACAAAAAAAACAACCGGATTGCACATGAGGTAATGCCGTAACTTCTTAACTGAAAACACCATGGCTAAATACTCCCTCTCTGTAGTAGAATAATTCTTCTCGGCCGGTGTCAATTGCTTACTGGCATAAGCAATGGGCTGGTCTTTGCCCTTCTCCCCTGTTGACTGACACAATGCACTACCTACAGCTACATTGCTAGCATCATAAAACACATGGAAAGGCTTATCCCAATCGGGTGGCCTCAACACCGGATAAGTGCTCAACTTATCCCTCAACTCCTCAAATGCCCTTTGGCATGCCTCAGTCCACTCAAACCTACAATCTTTCTTGAGCAACTGAGTGATAGGAACCGCTATCTTAGCATAATCCGGGATTAATTCCCAGTACCACCCCACATGGCCTAGCAACTTAGCAATCCCCTTGGCATTGGTTGGAGTTGCCATCCCACTTATGACCTCAATCTTTTCCGGATCCGGTTCCCTTCCTTTCTCACTAACCACATACCCAAATAACACTCCCCGACTCACACCCAAGAAAGTCTTATCCGGATTCAAAGCTAGCTGCATCTTCCTACATCTAATCAAAGCTTCTCTAACACACTGTAAATGGTCACTAGCATTACTCTGAGTGCTAAAATCGTCCACAAAGACGGTCATGAATTTGAACAATAAGTCGGTGAAGATGTACATGACCAATCTTTGAAATGTGGCCGGAGCATTATATAATCCAAATGGCATAACTACCCAAACGAAAGTCCCCCAAGGAGTAGTGAAAGCTGTCTTGTGGATGTCTTGAAGGGCAATAAAA
Organism: Polytrichum formosum; assembly: GCA_964035585.1. Taxonomy (NCBI): domain Eukaryota; kingdom Viridiplantae; phylum Streptophyta; class Polytrichopsida; order Polytrichales; family Polytrichaceae; genus Polytrichum; species Polytrichum formosum. The sequence goes on along the minus strand of OZ037935.1, from coordinate 10,907,922 downwards.
ATTTGGTTGTAGTCCGCATATCCATCCATGAATGTGTACCTCGTATGACCACCTACCTGCTCTAACAATAGTGTGATGAATGACAATGGAAAGTGGTCCTTATGTGTGCACTCATTTAACTTCCTATAATCCACACACACCCTCAACTTCCCATTCTTTTTCTTCACCAAAACCATTAGAGAGACCCAATCCGTGATTTCCACCGGCTTAATAAACCCCGCCTTCAACAATCTCTCTAACTCTGCCTTAACCAACAATTGTAATTGTGGGTTCATCCTTCTCTCCTTTTGTCTAATTGGCCTAGCGCCCGGAATCAAGGGGATGCGATGCTCCACCATCTCTCTAGGGATCCCCCTAAGCTCTTCATACGATCATGCGAACGTATCGTTAAACTCATCCACCAAATCATCATACTCCTTAATCTCTTTCTTTCCCAACTTAGAACCCATCTTCATTTGTCTAACCTTCCCATTCTTCATTGTCACGTCCACATACTTCCAATCCGCCTCTGACACATGTGTTTGCTCATCTTTGTCTCTATACCAATCCGGAGGGACCTTAGGAGAATCCTTGACATCTTGACCTGCCACTATGCTCGTTGACGTGGTCTTGAAGTGCAAAGGTTCCTCCAACCTTGCAGCCTCAATGATTGCCTCCTCATCCTTAGTCCCATCCACATGTACTAAATTCACATCGCTCTCATCCACACCATCTACCCAAGGTGTCAATCCTCCTCTAATACATTCCTCCTCGGTAAGCACCTCACATGGCTCTAACAAGGAATACTCCTCCTCCCTTGAACTAAGCCTCTCATCACTCAAACATGCATGGTGGGACGTCGTCATGAGGTCATACACTGACTCGGGATAGTCTCTCAGCCACTATGCATATTCCCCATCATCACCCCAATAGTAGAACCTAAGGCCCAAACTACCTGACCCTAAATCTATCATGGTCCTTTGTCCCCCCGAATGGACAACTCCTACTAGAGTCTCTTCCTTCTTGTTTTCTTCCTCACCCTCCTCTTCCTCATCCGACGATGAAGAGATTTGTTCTCTCACCCAACCTCCCAACGATCCTATGGAGACCTTGACTTTATTGTCCTTAGGACCATAAGTAATGGAAGGCTTGACTCCTCCCCAATCTACTACCGCATCCGACATCCTCAACCAAGACCTACCCAACAATATGGAAAATGTATCATTGTTAGAATGCATTTTGATGACGTGAAAAGTGACCACATACTCCTCTCCTCCAGTGCTAATCCTACAATCCTTAATCAATCCCAAAAGCACCGCCGGAGTTTGATTCGCCATGTTGATGATGAAATGTGATGGACCCGTAATATTAAGACCCAATCTCTTCATGGTGTGCTCCGACAAGATGTTTAGCCCACTACCCCCATCAACTAGCACATTGGGAACCACCTTGTCCACCACTATAACTTCTATATCTATTGCTTTGACATCACGCCCTCCTCCTTGTAATTGAACTCTAGCGGCCACCCTAGTCTTCACCTTCCTAGTCCTCTTAGTCACCGGCATTCCTTCCTTGAGAGTCTTACGAGCCATGGGTGATATCTCCAACAATTGTCCAAAGTTTATGTCGGCCTTAAGTGAGCTAAAATCGGCCCACAAATCATATCCTTCCGGCTTTTCTACCTTGGTTTTTCCTACTCTATCAAACTCATCCAAAAGAATGCTAGGTCCTTCCCATTCTCTCATCTCGCTACCATGTAAATCATGAATGACATTTGGCCTCTCCCTATCATGAACAATTTCATTCTCCTTCTCTAATTTCCTAGTGGCTCTCCTAGCCACTCTAGATACTCTATCCAAATCCGAAAGGTTAGGACCCTCCTCCGAGGAGTACTCCTCCTGACCCTCTACATCCTTCTCTGCATGAATGTTTCCCTGCATAGCCCTAGTGGTGACCGCTAATGCCGGGGCCTCGTGAGTAATGTCATCATCCAAACTCCTCAACTCATAGGTGATGGCATTGGTGTGTGGAGGCCATTGACCTTGCCCGTCTCCACCACCCATTTGGTAAGTAATAGATTCATCATGGTGCGGCTCCGTGATACCATCCATGAACCTGACATCCTGAGAATTAGACGGACCCGGATCGGTAGGAGGAACTTGCCTCCTATTGTCAAAATGTTGTGGACCCCCTGGCCTATTCTGAATAGGAATGTAACCATTCGCCGACTGCAATCCCGTCGGCGGATGGAATGTCTGCCTCGCATTCCCATGGTCATAGTACAAATTTGATGGCCTAAGCTCATTAGGAAGCCCACCCTGTGGCCTAGCCCCTCTCATGTTGTCTCTAGCTTGTTGTTGTGGGTTGACTACCGGGTTGGGCATGCTAATGACTTTATCTGACGACACTCGTCCGAATGATGATTTCCCCCACAATTACTACAACCATAACCTTGTCCTTCGGACCAACACTGACCCGGTGCGTGCCATCTTCCACAAAAAGGATGAAACTCCCCTCTCTCCACATTTTGACCACCTTGTCCTCTAGGGGGAGGTCCCCAATAGTTGTCATGACCATATTGATTCTGACCTTGGCCTCTCTGATTTTGTGGAGGTGGGCCACCGTTGTTTCTTTGATCACGGTTCTGGTCAACTCGACAAAACTGCCTGGTATGTCTAGGTTGGCCACACTGAACACACCACAATCCCGAAGCGTATTTACCCGACTCAACTGGAGGAGGAGGACTTGGCTGCTAACTCCTAATCATCAATGACATCTGGTCCGTAAGACGCTGCATTTGTTTAATCATAGCCTCCTGAAATCCTAATTGACTAGCATCTAACATTTTCTCCATGTCCTCGATGTGTGTATCTACTTTAGGAGCGGACAATGCTAAGAGTGGTGCCGGCTCCCTAGCCGCTAAAGGACGTGGACCTGTGTCAATGAGAGCATACGGAACCTGACTCCCTTGCCTACCTGGCTGTCCCTCCACTTCTCTCGGACGAATGGGGATGAATTGGGGGTATTGATTCATCCTCCCTTCGCCACAACCTCTCATAATCTCTGTCCATGCGTTCCATCTCCCTAGCCGCTGCCTTGGCATCCGCCAATGTCTGAGGATTCCTTTCCAACACACCTCTAATGATACTCGCCTTAAGAAACCCTTGAATGAAGAATTGTTTTAGTGTGTCATCGTTGAATATTGTACCCACAAAGCGTGTACACACCAAATCAAACCTTCTAATGTACGCCGAAATCTCCTCTTCTCTTCCTTGCTTCAACGATGCTAACGCTTTCAAAGCAGTGCTCTAACCCACCTCTGGCTTAAACTCGTTCAAAAACTCCCTCTGCATCTGCTCCCATCCTCTAAAGTGACCCTCTGCATGATCTCTATACCACTCATAAGCTTCTCCCTCTAGAGTGGTGGGAAATCACACCAACCAATATCCCGGATTGGTGACAAGAGAACTAGCCAGTTTCTCAATGTACCTCTCCATGTGCCTAGAAGGATCCTCATCCTTAGTTTCATAAAACTTAGGGAGGTGAGATGGCATATCCACCACCGCCAAGTTTTGTGGAACCACAATGGGTAAACCTCTCGGCCTAACCAATGGATCAATGGATGGAAATGGAGGTGGACCCTCTCCCTCCTAAGCCATGGTGACAGGTGTGTCCACTCCTATCCCACTATCAACTTCTACATGGATTTCTTCCCTAACTGTATCAGTTTCCGCCAATGTCTCGCCATTCAACTTAGAGGGAGTAACCTCCTCCTCAAGTTGAGTATCTACCTCTAAATTTTCTAACACTGGACTAACAATAGGCTCCACATTCAAGCAACTCTCTCTCCTAACTTCTACCTCTTCTACAACTTCACTAATTTGAGACAATCTTTTCCTACGTGCAATCTTGTCTAATGCTAATTCCAATTCAGGTTTGTGCGATCGAGTCTTACCTCGCATTCCCTGAAAAATCGATCAACCCTCACTTGACCACACATACCCCTTGCTACCTTCACTCCTTAATGTTTTCATTTTTCTGGATGTGTATTTAAAATTGAGGAGGTGAGGAAAGAGAACCTGCAGGCCAACTTAGGTGAAAAATCCCAAATAGGGGATAAGCATGCTCATGTCAACTCTCAGTCAAGGCGGAGAATCACCTCCGAACTCTTCCATCAAATTGACACTCACCACAATGCCGAGAGTGAGGGGCTGACCTTCGCCATGCACCACATCGAAGACCGAGGCATCACCCTCTCGTCTCCAACACAATACAATGACTAGGGAATTACCCTCTACAACGGATAACGACAAAAACAAGTACTCACATCCTTCCTTAATTAATTAATGAATTCACTTTGAAGAATGTCATATCTCACGCAATTCGTTCTCCTCCTGCAGGTTAGCACTTCCCCTCGACCGTGATTCAATTCAACTTTAGCCCTTACAATTCTCAATTAACAATCCTAACTCTAGCAACATTGAATTCACAACACCCTAACTTGGAAACTCATCCCAAGATGAGTGTCAAAGTTGACTCTTCCTAAAATTAATTATCCCTCTAAGATTTAGTGAGCTAATGATCGTGCTATTAATATTATGTCCTTATGCCATCCCAAGAAGGTTTAGGACATCACCTCAAGCCGCTCTCCTTCCTCAAAACAAAATACATAAATGAAAATGCAATCCATTCCAAGGAAAAGAATTGGAATTCAACTTATCTAACCAAATGACAAAAATCAAAACCAAGTGAGATGCTTACCATGCACCATGTGCTCCTTCCTCTCCCTCAAGTTCGCACCTCCAAGTCTCAATCTCCTAATCTCGCTTCGCTCCCGACGGACGCATCATTTATGTCAGCCATAAACCCCCACCCTTTTGCGTCTGTGGTCCGGGTGAAGGTCTATGGCTCACATGTCTTTTTGACTCTTAATCCCATGACCCCATACTCATGCTCCACTAAATTTAAATACAAAACACACTCTTCTTCATTAAAAACCATAGGGCGTTAGCATTGAAAAACACTTGTACGCCTATGATGATTACACACACAACCACACTAATACTTCCTCCCCTTCCTAATCTACCCACGGGGGGGGGGGGTCACTTAGTGCATTTTAAAAACGACGTGCGGCATAATATAGGGAGGATTAAATTCGTTTGACATAAAATTTATAAAAGAATTCCAAATAATAAAGGGTCCATTAGAAGTAGACAATCCCATTACAAATAAGGTAGATAGGTATAAAATGTGGGCCATTCCTTTTTTGTAAAATTAATATAGGGGTTGAAAACAAGGATCCTAGGATGTATGTTTAGTAGGATCAATTTTGCACGCATGCCTCACGAGGGATGGATGAAAAATGACTCATTGTTTGCCCAAAAATGGATGAAATTGTAAGCCTAACACTAACTCTCTTCCCGACTACTCTTGGTGGCTTCTCTCCTTGGTTTCTCTTGGTGGCACTTTTCTCCTTTCTCTCCCTATCCACTTCCACCACCACCTCATAGCACACGTTTTATTCAATGTTGGAGTCTTTGTGATTTGCATGTTGCTCCTACAATATTCGCCCAACTGCTCAGTTTTCCTTATTTTGTAATATTTTTGCGAGATCATTGTGATGTTGCCTTCAATCGAACTTCCATATTTGATCACTCCAAGCTCTCTCTCATCGTGCAATCTCAACGTCTTGTAGGTAGATTCTTGCACCCTCTAAACGTGTTGCTGACATATTTTCTCTAGCGTCTTGATGCTGCCAGGATTCAGTTGCATTATCTCTTGCCAAGCTTGTTTGCACACATTCCTACATCTTGAGGGAGCATCCAAGTTCTATCTGCATGAGGCAAGGTGATTATGGTTCCCTATCTCCCAATCATTGTCATTAAGCATTCAGAAAAGCTTAAGGGTCAGTCTTCTACACTGAAGTGTGGCAGCATTGTTGGCTTCAACTTATTCCTGAGGTAAATTAAAGTTGGAAATGCTACTAACATATTGAACGGAATAGATGCCAGTTCATGGTGGGTGGGTAGGATGCAGGCTATGCGGTGGCGCAATGGGAAACAATTTGGGGTACTAAGGCAGGTGGTTGACCTCCTTGCATGAACGGAGGAATCAGGGAGGAGAAATCCTAACAATCCCCACATCGAAGTAATGTTGCAATATTATAGAAAACATCATGGTCGTAACAAGTTTAAGTATGATCACATGGATAGCAAATGGATTCATGTAGATTGCATTATATCTACTGTAACCATGAGCTACAATTTTACAAATGAAGTGTACACTTTAGATAGGAATGATTCAGAGCAACTGTCCAAGTTTGTGACAAAACGAACTATATAGGGTTCATGACCAAGCCCGGCTCATCTTGGAGTGTTTCACACTATGTTAATATTATACACTATATTTTTGGTCTTCACTGGTATGTAAATTGACTTTGAATGAAGGATTTTTACGGAGTGGGTGTTGTGTTTGTGAACACACGCTCACTCTTGTTGTGTTTCCATCCTAAGCCTTCTTGTTGTGTTTCCACCTTAAGTTTTTGCACTTAGTTTTTGCAATGGTATGTATTCTTTATATCTTTTTGTTGCCATGTTTTTTCCACCACTTTTGCATCGCATACACTTTTGAATGAATTTTTAATTATAAAGAATATAGACTACAAAAAATTGCAATGACACGAGCACTATAAGTAATTGTAGGGTGCAAAAAAATAGGCCATTTTAGAAAATTAAGTAATTATAGGGAGCTTTTAATTCGTGCCTTGGAGGTAAATAGCCCCTAAACAAATACCCCTCCACCGCACGTGGTGCACAACAATCCTATAGAGTGACCCCCCCGTGAATCTACCACATAACCCGTGTAAAATTCTACTAGCTAATCTAACTCCTAGAGGTCTAAGGCTAACCCCCCACACATTGGGGTCCTTAAACCTCATGTAACCATATTTCCCCTAATTATACTTCCCCATTGGCCCTTTCCCCTGATTGTGTCCAAACTGGCTTGAAGCCTGAATCCTTGGCCGAACTAGCCCCTGGCCGAGCCTGAATCCTTAGCCGAACGCCTCTGGCTTGAAGCCTGAATCCTTGGCCGAACTCGCCTATGGCTTGAAGCCTGAATCCTTAGCCGAACTAGCCCCTGGCTTGAAGCATGAATCCTTGGCCGAACTAGCCCTTGGCTTGAAGCCTGAATCCTTGGCCGAACTAGCCCTTGGCTTGAAGCCTGAATCCTTGGCCGAACTAGCCCCTGGCCGAGCCTGAATCCTTAGCCGAACGCCTCTGGCTTGAAGCCTGAATCCTTGGCCGAACTAGCCCCTGGCTTGAAGCCTGAATCCTTGGCCGAACTAGCCCCTGGCTTGAAGCCTGAATCCTTGGGGGCAATTGCAAGCTAAGGTGGACCAAAGTAGGCAAGAGTCCATGTCCATAGTGTCCATATGTAAGCGCACAATCGGCTCAATGCTTGCTTACCTGGCGCGGTTTTAGGGCTCGGCGTTTGCTGGAATTAGAAGGCCTAAGCTCAAGCAAAGTGGGAAGAAACTGAAGATGAAACTGTTAACTGCATTCATCCTATTACGTCAGATGGCAGCAGTATGACGATACCATGAATAGTGCATCCCTGTGACTGCAGTTTTGCAAACGGGCAGAAAATCCAATTTAAAATCTAGACAACCCTAGATAAAGACTCCTTAAAAAAATTTAGTGAAGGTTGTGTCATGAAAAAATAAAAAATAGGGGGTCAAAAGTTACACCGAAAATAGTTCAGATTTTTGAGGACTCAAAAGTCCATATTAGCACATATAAGTGTGTGTTCATTGAATTTTTTGAGAGGAAACTATTCTAATAACTTATCTCTATTTCAAATTGTAATCAATATTGGAGTTTACCTTCTCTACTATATAGAACACGAGTCCATACCCTCTATAACTGAGGACTAGGACAGTCCCTATGAAGAGATTCAAAAGTCCCCCCCCTTTGAGAATACAATAAATTAACAAATAAAACTCTACAACATGATAGTATACCAAGTCTTCAACACATATACAAGTCCCTTTAATTTAAACAACATCTCCAAACAACTTGTGGTCCCTACAAACTTCTAAAGCCTGAAATCTATGGACTGTGACAGTCCATAATGGTCCACCTTAGCGTGCAATCGCCCTTGGCCGAACTAGCCCCTGGCTTGAAGCCTGAATCCTTGGCCGAACTAGCCCCTGGCTTGAAGCCTGAATCCTTGGCCGAACTAGCCCCTGGCTTGAAGCCTGAATCCTTGGCCGAACTAGCCCCTGGCCGAGCCTGAATCCTTAGCCGAACGCCTCTGGCTTGAAGCCTGAATCCTTGGCCGAACTAGCCCTTGGCTTGAAGCCTGAATCCTTGGCCGAACTAGCCCTTGGCTTGAAGCCTGAATCCTTGGCCGAACTAGCCCCTGGCCGAGCCTGAATCCTTAGCCGAACGCCTCTGGCTTGAAGCCTGAATCCTTGGCCGAACTAGCCCCTGGCTTGAAGCCTGAATCCTTGGCCGAACTCGCCTATGGCTTGAAGTCTGAATCCTTGGCCGAACTAGCCCCTGGCTTGAAGCCTGAATCCTTGGCCGAACTAGCCCCTGGCCGAGCCTGAATCCTTAGCCGAACGCCTTTGGCTTGAAGCCTGAATCCTTGGCCGAACTCGCCTCTGGCTTGAAGCCTGAATCCTTAGCCGAACTAGCCCCTGGCTTGAAGCCTGAATCCTTGGCCGAACTAACCCCTGGCCGAGCCTGAATCCTTAGCCGAACGCCTCTGGCTTGAAGCCTGAATCCTTGGCCGAACTAGCCCCTGGCCGAGCCTGAATCCTTAGCCGAACGCCTCTGGCTTGAAAGGCCCCCCTTCCACCACCGAGCTCCGCACTCCAATCCCGCTCTCGAGCCCCGCTCTCTGTCCAGTTCAAAATCCGAATATCCAGTAGTGATAGGCCCTGCCCTCGGCCCCTCCTGGCCTTAAGCCCATTTCGGATCCCCCCTTACCCTTAAAGGGACATGCTTGAAGCCCAAACCCATCAATTAAGGGCCAAGCCACTTGAACTCACACATCCCTCACACCTAAACACCTTAACTAATTGTTTTTGGTCTTCCCTTCATTTAAATGACACGGTCATACAACCCAAGCTTAACTAGATTAAATTCTCTTCACAACTCTAATGCATCCTAACTTCTAACTAACCCCAAACAAAAATGCAAACCCACGAGTTGAGCGTTTTTAAGATAAAATTGAAATGTGAGCATATAATTGGGCTCACACTCTCCCAAGTTTATTGTTAATTCATTTCAATAGGGTCCCACTTTACTAAATTGGGCATATGATCCAAAATGAGGGGTGATTTTGTCTAGAGACAGACAATAGCATGGTATATAATATTTCTTTACATTTTCACCCCTCCCCAATAGGTGTCACAAAGCTTTACCCAAAAGATCCTGAAAGGGAAATTGCCAACCCACATACTCAACACGCTCATCTTTATGCTAAACCCTAGTCCATGCTTGCTTCAAAGATAGAGTTTGATTGAAAGAGACATAGTGCTTGAGAGAGAAAGAGCGAGGTTGCTAAATGGTTGTGAGAGACATGCTGTCCAATCCTACTTGTCATTCCTGTCATAGATCTCACATCCCACTGTACTCTCAACCCTTGGCAAAGGGGAATTAATGGAGAACTATGAAACCTTAGTCAAACCTTGGTAGAGACTCCAAACATTTAAACTCGGCCTACAAATGTGTAATATATAAATGCTGTAACCCATATGGTAGACGGTCCTAATATTGC